>CM055859.1:9087500-9687500 GCA_029490765.1 Euthynnus affinis | reverse complement strand
ATTTGACTGCCCATTTTGACTGAGAGGGATATTGACTGGCAGCCAGTATCCGGAATGAAGCAAGGTCAACTTGCGTGAGCTGTCTGCTGATAGTTCCATCAGTTCATTTTCCAACACAGTGGATAGAGATGTGTCTTCTGAAGCAGGATCCACAGAGAAAGCTAGCTAGCTAACAGCTAAAGCTAGCTTAAAATGTAACTTGTCATTGAAATCATTCATTTTAATTTAATGTTTTTATTTATTTAGATATAAACATAACTTGCTTTGTAAACGTTTAACCATTTTAACCATTTGGCAGTACCACTGCCTCTACAGCCCACTAGATGGCGTTCTGAGGCCCATTGGTTGAGAATGGCTGTGGTAGAGGATACTGTATAGCCTCATTAGCCAAAGCACTGGATGATGAACACCTTTTTTCTGACTGTACAACACATGCTATTGTATTACATGCATAGAAAGCTTTTTTGCAATTGGAAAAGAAGACTGGATAGAATTACATTCACTATCCTCAAAGCTGTGTACTGACAAAAGAAAAGAGCCACACTTGTTCACTTATTTGAGACTACTTTGTCACTTTCATTTCATGTAGTTCTATTACATCTTTTGTTGCCATGGCTGTGTGATAAGTGTGACATATTTTGTCAGCAAGATATTACTTGTCCAAAATAAGAAAACTGTTGTTTTATTGTAATAGCATAAAAGTAAGAGAGTGACCTTCCTTCAAAATGAAAGACGTGAGGTGAAAGGACTTTGCCAAAATGATAAATAACAAAACAAAATAAAATAAAAAACTGCAGGCTCTTGTGTTTACCACAAAAAAGAACAAGCTGAAAAATTGACTGCATGCAGCTACCCATCAAAATGACAAACTGAAACGAGCACAGACAAGCAGCACCCCTTTTTGGTTTTCACGTTTTTGCAGATTGTTTCTCTAAGCTAGACCGTGTGGATTGGCAGAGCTTCCACTGTTCTGGCTGCTGTTCAAGAAATCAGCCATCGACTGGACAAGCAAGATTTAAGCTCGTAGTATATTTGGTATACACTGGCTGTACTTAAGCGTCCCAGAGCAACAATCAATCCCTAAATCCCTTCCCACACTCAAGTGTTGCTCTGTAGCAGACTCTGGCTTCCACCTCCTTGTTGAAGATGAGATAAAAGTGCCTTATCAATCAGCAATATAATTACAATATTGTTTTTTTTTTAATCAGTGTATCATCAAGGGAAGGATATGGATTCTTCTGTCATTAAGTCTGAAGGTCTGTACAGTAACAAGCAAGCAAGAAGGTAAGCAATCTTCATTTAAACAATAGCTAACTCGGCTGCTAGCGCTGCTATAAAGCCACAGCTAAAAAGTAGGGTTCCTCTATATACAGTATGGCGAAATGTCATGTGAATTAAAAAAAAAAGGCACTCACTGAAATTAAAAAAAAAAAAGCCAAGACGTAATTTAAGAGCAAAGACAGATAGATATGGGGGAGAGATGAAACAACACAGAGAGGCAGACAGAAAGATAGACATTGGAGACGACAGCGGTGTGAGAGATGTCGCCACCTGCCACCATTTTTCTCCTCTCCTCTTGGAAAATGCATCATCAGTCATTAGGCGGGAGCATGACTCGCGGTTTCATCATCATTCAAACAGACACACACATACACACGTTCACACAAGCCCAAACACAAGGCGTATTTTAAGGTATAATGCAGTGGCCTATAATTTGAGTTCCCTCTATGCAGCATTTTGCTGAGCTTATAAAACCGCCTGCAGCTAATGGTGTGATGGATCCCTCTATTATCACCCAACGCAGGAGACGAGAGTGGGGTATAGTGAGATAAAGGAATGTAATTGGATAGTATTTTAGCCGTGGCAAAAACAGGAAGGTGGTCAGGGACAGTAAGAGAGCACAGAAAAAAAAAAACAAAGCTGTGAAATGATAACTGCATGATGATTCTTGGAGCTGTCTGAATGTGATGGACCTGTCCAATAAATTAAATCGTACAGAAAACACAAGTCACTTCTATGTGTACTGTGTGTCTGTAAACTCATTTCAAATGCAATATTGTAGTGCACAAATGATGCCACATAATTATAGAACTATATATTATAGTTTAAAACAAAAGTATGAATGATTAAAAAGAACTCTATAGCTGATATTAAGCGCAAACTTTTTACAGCAAATGTGCAGAAAGTGTATTCTAATCTATATGTTTAAAACACTGATGTCAAACAGGTTTTGAAGACAAGAAGATAAGAGAAGAAAGCAGAGAGAGAGAGAGAAGAAAAATTTTGGGATGAGCAGAGAGAAAAAATGGTGTGCGTTTGGGTAATGGTCTGCTTTTAGATAGCACTTTTATCCAAAGCACTTTACAATTTGCCTCTCATTCATCCATCCGTACACACATTGCACACCGATGGCAGCGAGTTACCTTGAAAGACACTGGTTTAACCACCAGGAGCAACTCGGAGTTCAGCGTCCCGCCCCAAAGACACATGTCCCTCGAGTTGGAGCTGGACCAGCAAACTTAAGGATTTCTCGCACTGGTTGAGGAACTGTGTGCGGATGTGTGTGTGTGTGTGTGGGTGGGTGGGGTGTTCGTACACGTGGCACAAAGAGCGGCGCTGGTCCCTGCTGGTGTCGAACTAAATGTCACAGCTTGATTAGAATAGTCCTATAAGGCTCTAGGATCGGGCACCGACGCACAGCAGGGGCAAGCATGTGTCTGTGGTGACTCATGGCTTTTGTTCACTCTCTCTCTTGCTCCCTCTTTCTCAAACACACACACACATACACACACAATCTCATGCTCTTGGACACATAGGCTTTACCTTTCTCTGACCTACCCGAGGGGTCTTTGGGCAGATGTGTAAGTCTGAACAACACAATCAGAAAGCTGTTACTGCCTCAGGACATGAACTTTACACCTCACTTTCTCTCTTTCTCTATCTCCCCCTCTCTCTCTCCCTCTATCTCCCTCTCTCTCCCTCTCCCTCTCCAGGGTTACCAGGCCTGCGGTTTTCCCATGGAATTGGGCTACTTTTGAAGTGTTGCCGCAGGTTACATTTTTTTGTCCGCTGGTTGGGTAGACCTATTTTGTATGCAAATGCACATGAATAATATCTATAAATAAAAAAATCCATATTTTAAATGAAATAATTTATTTATACCCAAATCCTACTAAATTGATTCCAGATCAGCACGTGCACACACCCACCAACACACCACCCACGCACACACACAGAAAGTCTCTCTCTCTCTCGGTTGCCCAGCACCCGCCTCTCCATCCCAACTCTGTGTAGACAGTCATGGAATAACTGAATCTTATCAGACGGGATCCCTGAGACTACAAAAAGTTGAGAACCACTGGTCTACACCACAGAGCTATATTTTATTTATGATAATATACTGTATCTAATTACACAAGGCCATTTTAGGACGTGGGTGAAATAACTGTTCAGGGAAAACAACTTTAAATGCTGGCACACTAAACATTTATGGTGTTACTTTGTAGATATTACTATACATTTGGCAATGATAACAAGGCTATTGAACTTTAAAAGCAGTGTATGTGCTTTGGCTGAGGCATATTTTCAGTTCTGGTACTTTTGAGTCTTTCTCTCGCTCTCTCTCTATTTCATACACACACATTTCTGTCCCTCAGTCTGTATCTCCGTGTATCAGTTCAATATGTTACCTTGGCACTGATGTTACACTCTAGTTCTGCAGTATATATGGCATGCAAACAGCTGAATAACAGCAATATGAACTGTTTTGTGTCTGTTCATGTATTGGTCTTTGTGTGTGATACAGCACTGCATTAATCAGGATCTGAGCTGTTGAGGGTTCATTGACCTTGGATTCTCTTTACCTTATGTATAATATATGATTTGGTGCACATATAAACACACCACTAATGACCTGGCACCAGTGTGTACTCCAGGTTATCCATACTAATAACTTATTTCAGTGTTTGCGCATGTTTCTTTCAATATATGTGCAGAAATATAAGAGTATTAGTTGCCTTTTTTGAAGTCTTTGCAGAGCATAAGAAAGAATTCAGTGTAGCCTGAAGCAAAGATCTGTCTGTTTATAAAACAGACGTAATCCACATGCTTCGACCCATGATCACATGACAGCAGGATACATAAATTATTTTGGCCAAATGAGATGTCTGATCAACAGAGCTCATCAAAACTAACACAGAGTGATTATCACATGCACATATTGATATCCAGTACTGGATAGATGTACTGGAAGTAAGTGAGAGAGTTCAGTTTAGCAGTACAGTGATAATACAGTGAACTAAAATAATAATAATGAATGTACTAAATGAGAATAAAAAATAGAGATAGATGAGTAGAGCTGGAGAAAGAGGGAGAGAAGGACAAGAAAATGAAACAATGAAAACAGAAGAGACAGAGAGAGAGAGAGAGAGAGAGAGAGAGAGAGAGAGAGAGAGAGAGAGAGAGAGAAAGAGAGAGAGAGAAGGAAAAAAATGAAAAATAATAAATCAATGAACCTATTCTGTGGCTGCCACAGGGTAATGAAAGCTATTTATTAGCCTTCTCTCTCCCTCTGTCCTTCCTTTCTTTCTCTCTCCTCCTCTTTCCTTCACTCTTTCAATGTTGCTTTGCCCCCACCTCCAGCATTGATACTCCCATCTCTCTTCACTAAATGCTAACAATTCCATTAAGCACAACAAAACACTCATTTAGAGGTCACACTTGTTTCGCTCAACTTCCCCTGTCATCTGCATACTAACTGCAGGGGCTGCCTACCTCGGCTTGGATTCCTGTTATCTGACATGACCTTTCCAGTTAAAATAATTGGTGAATTATAATGCACTCTGTGCTACTCCCTTTTCTTGTTCTTTAATGACATGAGATTACAACAACTGTCTTTTTCTCACTGTGCACTGTTGGAAATCATAACCGATTGCTGTAATATCCACATTTCCTCATCTATCATTTCATATATGCATAAAAACTCCATAATACTAGCCACGAGGCATCAAACTGGTACCATATTTGTTTGTAGCCACTGGAATATGACAACAACATAATTAAATTTAGCCAGTGAATCCATAAGCTTACGTGACATCTCATATATGGCCATGATAATCGACTGCCCCAAGCCACGATTAGCTTAGCAGCCAGCTTCACATCATTTCCTCAACAGTTCATGGACAGTGCTTTACTGCACTAATAATGCATCCTAAAATGCCCAGCGAGGAAACCGCAAGGCAGACAAAGGCTCAGGGGCCTTTAATGATCTGAATCTGTCAAGGAATTGTACATTTATCTGCCTTATATCTCAGTGAGCTGCAAAAACACCAGTTAGGCACATGTGAAACAAGTTCTGCAATCTCTTGGTCTCTGTGACAATTGCACTCTAGGTTTATGGATGATTTTTTTTTAAATTAAGTAAATTAAGTATAACAAACATAAAGCTCAGAACTAATGTATTACTAAAATAGGTTCTTATGGAACAATCAATCAGTTTAAAAACTCAGCACTTGAGCTGCACAGTTCAGGTTTTGTTTAGGAATATTAACAAACTTTTGGAATAGTAATATATGGGAAACTGACATTGTTAAGATAAATGCTTAATGGAAGTTTTACACCATTCTTCTATGCAATGCAAAAGTTACTCTTACAGTTTCAGCAACCTGGATGTCAGCCTGTGTTGACTTCCAAGACTTGTAGTAAATCAACTCTTTATCCAGCTACAGTGTATATTACAAACAAATAACATGTCACAATGAATTATTCATGTGAAATCACCTTCCTCTGATGACATTAGCTATATCATGGGACTTTCCTGTTCTCATCTTTACAGCATTTGGTGCTGCATCAGTGTTTGTTTTGGCAACAGATGAACACTAACTAAAATGCATCAACCATATATTAAGTGATAGACCCCTTTAAAAGAGCACTGAGGGCTTGAGCTGCACAGCCAGTCAGGCTGAAAAGACAGCAGGAGCAAATGTTTCCCACTGGCTGCCACTTACCACTAATGTTAGAAAAATGATAAATTAGTCTCGGCGTGGTGTTTGGAGTCTACGTGTTTGCATGCGGGTGTGTGTATGTGTCTGTGTGTGCGCCAGTGTGTGTTTCGTTCTTGTAAAGTGTTGTGTCGCATGCCAACAGTTCACAGTGTGAACAGATGTTAGTCAGTAATGCCCTGGGTTGCTGCACCACAGTCAGGCATTTTTTAGGGTCCTCAGCTCTGAGGAGGAGTCCGTGGAGATGCCTGAATTGCTTTATCGAGCGGAACACAACTAAGGACATGCAGGCTCGCAGCGGCTGCCAAGAACACACACAGACACGCAAACACAGCACTCGCTCCAAGCATATGCTATACAAAAACCCATAAACAGAGGGAATACTAAAAACCCACACATTTAGAATAATAATACACACACACACACACAAACTACAGGGTACCAGGTAGCATGTGTTCTTAAGTTCACTTTCACCCTGACAGGCTTCTAACAGAGTAATGGACCCACAGCTGAGTGAACATAGTGGCTGCAGCTTAAAGCCCACAGGAAACCTTGTCTGAGAGGATACGGTCTCTTAAAAGGAGAAACATAACTTTAGAAGAACCACATAACAGTAAGTTTATCATGAAATGACACAAAATAGAACAGAATATATAAAAGATACCTACGTTTTGTCTCCCTTTTTACTCCCGGTGCCTACCTTCATTTTTACCCTGTGCTTCATTATAACACCTCTTCACTCAGAGCCAACCACTACACTCTATATTTAGCCGCTGCCTGTCACCGAGACCCTGATGAAGGAGAGGAAAATGAGTGGTGATGTTGGAGACCATGGGAAAGGTTAGCGCTGTCTCTTTGAATAGCATCAGACTCTCTCTGATCATTCACAGTTACATTGCAGACACTAATATCTATACTTAGGCTTGGACCAAAAGAAAACAGACTCTATTGGTATCTGCATAAAGGATAATGTCAATCAAAATGGAAGAGAAAATAAAAACAGGCAACCCATAGACTATATATAAAGATGGGCGCAGCAAGGCATGACGTCACCCATCAGTTTGCAGTTTGAAGGCCAAAGTTGCCTCTTAAGGTTGGCGCCATCTTTTCCATCTTGAGCCAGGACCTTCCATATAAGGCGTCTGGAAACACACTAAGTGGTGCAGACTTGTGCTAACATCAGCTAACTAGCATGGCAGGTATCGTTGTCAAGTAACATTTAACTGAAATATTGCAACAATAGAATGAGAATAGCTTGATTTTAAAAGCTACTATTCGTCTTTATTTCTTATTAAAGGAGCAATAATTCCCATTTTGAATGAGAGTCTATTGTAGCCACCAGCACCTAGCAGCCGCATGAGGTGAGCTATCACATGTGCGTATGTATAAGCACAAAAAGGAACACAAGTACACATCACAAGTTTTAGCTGACATCCATTGACACATTGAAGTGCACACAGTGATGGATGTGGGCTCAGTGGCATATCGTGAGCTGTCAAGCAGACAAAAGCTTAGCTAATCCAATCCTCTAAATCTGAAGTGATGATCAGTAGATGATGCAACTGTGACTTGTAGTTGACTTGAGAGCAGACAGAGTATTGCTGGTGCACACACACACACACACACACACACACACACAGGCATGTAGACATTCTCACGAGCAGAAAGCAACCCAACATGCACAAGTTCACCAAAACCACGATAAACACTTTTAACATATGTGTTGAAAGGACATTTCCAGTTAGAAAAATTAGCACAAATGATTTCATCATATGAAAGTGACACACTCCATGTTGGGTTCAAATGAGAGATTAAGCTCTACAAAGAGTAAAAACTTGCTGAAAAAATATTCAAGTCCATACAAGCTATCTGGATGGCTCTATCAAGACAGTCTCGGTTCTTTGCTTTCTTAGCTGCATCATTCAAAAATATTGACTCACCTGTCCAATATCATGACAATAATATATGGGGATTATGTTTGGAGTGGATTTTGCCTTAATGGCTTCACATCAGACTAAAGCAAACAAATCATAGGGTCAAGAGTAACAAGTAGAGAACAGTTTGAAAGATGACCTGAAATTATCTCCAAACTTTGGAGGAAAAAATCAATGCAAATACATAAATAATATGAAAGGATTATAATTTGTAATGTGGTCTTGAAAACTTAGCTTTAAACTATATATGGTTTATGTAGAGCTCAACTTATTGGACTTGTAACAAATTCATCTTAGTTTACATTTATGAACATAAACACTATTAGCAATAAAAAATTAAAAAAAACATTATTGGCGTTTTATGTCAGCCATGTTCCTAAATGCTACGTGACTGAACTCATGGCCCTAATGATGCAGATGTTCAAGGGAGCTTTCAGAGAAGGAAAACTGCCTCCTCCTTTATCACAAGCCATTTTCACCTTTATTAAAAATGATAAGGATCCATGTAACTGTAAAGGCTTCAGACCAATCAGCTTGATTTTAACAGATTTATTTATAAAATTATAGTGAATCTCCTGACCAACAGAATTGACAAAGTGATGACATCTTTAATTCATTCTGATCAGACGGAATTTATTAGCACAAGACACTCATCTGATAACATATGGTGGTTACTTGATATAATGTGGTCAGTCCAGGATTTAAATTCTACAGTTGCAGCTATTTTACTAGATGTAGAAAAAAAGTTTAATGGTGTGGAATGGAGAAACCTGTCCAACACTCTTAGAGCTTTTGGGTTTGGTCAGACGTCTATGACATGGATAGAGGTTCTGTATAATCAACCAGAGGCAGTAGTGCAAACAAACAGAATCATTTCTTCCTATTTCACATTAGGCAGAGGCACTAGACAAGGCTCAGGTCTTTCTCCTGCACTCTTCTGACTAGCATTGCAATCACTAGTGGCTGCAATACATCAAAATGATGCCTTCTCAGTGGTCAGAACAGGGAATACGGTTCACAAGTTTAAGTTGTATGTGGATATTTTGTCGATGGTTCTCACTCTTCTTGTCCTGATGGCGAAAAGTGAAGAGCACTGAAGATGAACTGCATACCTAAGTTACTTATAGCTATAAACTATCTCTTCCAATCCCTATCTATCGACATACCTAGAAAGTTTTTCAAACATTTTGAGAGAATATATAACAGTTTTTTGTGGAATGGGAAATGTCTCCAGATACGCCTGCAAAGGCTCCAACTTCCATCTGACAGAGGGGTTTAGGGCTGCCTAAACTACTATTTTATCATTATGCCTTCAGTACCAGACATTTTGCTCAGTAGGCATTACCCCTAGAGAGGATTCCCCTGTGAATGAGATGGAGCAGGTGATAGGCTACCCTCTCCCTCTGCTGAACTGCTTGTCTACCCAATTGTCTCTCCGGTATCGATTCCCACCCTATCATATCCTATCTGCAGGATACGTAGAGGATAATATGTCAGATGTTCAATCTAAATTCTTATCTTAAATCAGAGTCAAGAATATGGTTGAATCCCAAATTACTAATAAGCAAAACCCCTTTCTTATGGAAAGAATGGGGGGATAAAGGCATTCTCACATTTGGAGATGTATACGAAGAAAACGCTCTCAAAACATTTAATAAGCTAGTCCTTGATTTTGACCTTCCCAGATCTAAGCTCTGGCAATATTTACAACTTAAGCACTTACTAACACAGGTCTTTGGCTCATTCAGAAATGTCTCTCAAAATTCCAATATTCTCTCTGGCATCACTATGGTGTAAAGAACAGGCCACAAGGCTTCATTTTATTATTCAAAGATCCTTGATCAGGCCAATACAGTACCTGGTGCTCTAAATATAGCCTGAGAACGGGACCTGGGCCTTTCATTAAGTGTACAGGAGTGGGAGGAGATTTGTGGAAACACTAAGGTAATGTAAAGGGATATTAGAATTAGGCTTATCCAATTCAAAATTCTCTACCGATTTTATTGGACACCTTCTCAGCTTCAAAGACAGCAACTGTTTCAATAAGTGTTTCCACTGCAGCACTAACTAAACTGTTTCAGTAATGAAGCTCAGTGAAGGTTCAGCTAAGTTCAGTCAGGAAGACTATCTTTTGCATGGTCAAGTCTGTAGTATTATTTCTCAAACCATCTGTCAGCGCATGCTCACTTATAATTTCCTTGCTGTCATTCCCCTGGGCATCAATTAAGATGCCAGCTGTTCACATCAGCTGGTCACATCTAACCAACAGCACAACAGACACACCTTCATTGTCAGCCTATCATATTGCAGTTGTCTTTTTAAATATGTTTTCTCCCTCTCTGCCTTTGTGCTTTCATGCTGGCGTTTTGCGCGCCCCGCCACTTCTTCAATCGCTGCCAGGTCTTTGCAAATTCATCAGTGCATCACTTCATCAACCTCATCAGCCTTATCAGTCTCAACAGAAGTCATCAGCCACCACCATCACCAGCGTCTGGACTGCATGGTGGGATTTATCTTGCTGCTGCTCAGGACTGATGTCCCTCCATTCAAAATCTCCCTGTAGAGTCTAAGTGCCAAAGACTTCTGACAACAGTTAATCATCAATATCATCTGTTTAATAAACATTTCTTTTTGCCTCTTTCACTTATCTGTCCTGATTAAAAGAGTTTTGACCAGTGAGCCATTGTTGGATGTTCATATTTTTCAAAATAAAAGACCCAAAATGTTATTTTCTACGTTTCTTTTTTTTTTCTGCTGTACTGAAACCTGTGACCCCAAAAAAGATTCACCAATGTCTATGTAGTGTAAAGGTTAAAAACTCAATTATTTTCTTTAAGAAGAAATTGTTTTTAATGTTGGCAATATTTTTGTGAATCCCTATCCAAGTATATTAACAAATAATGGAAATGCAACACAAACTCTGGAAATAATCCTCTAAAGTTTCAATAAAAAGTCTCATTTGAGACTCAGCTGGAGCAAATAGAATGAATCGTTCAAAAGTGTCTTTTGTTTCCCCAGACTTTCTCTATTTCACAGCTCCCCCTCAGGGTTGTGTACTACGCAATAAAATGCCTGAGGGAGTCAGAGGGATGTTGAATATATATGAACCTGACTCTTTGACATGACAGCAAAATTCATGCAAAAACAAAAACATACACATACACACAAACACATAGACACATGCATAGATATGAGCAACACCCCGAAAATTATATAAAGAGTAAATAATTTATCCCAACTTTCCACCAAACTTTACTCTTAAAAGTCTATATCAAAGAGCATTTGAGGGGACAGTGATTTAGTGAGAGGAGAGATCAAACATCGTACTCAACATTTGAGCTATTAGCATACAATTCAAAGTTAGCATGCAAGTCACATACATACATATCTCCTTTCCTCCATCCATCCCTCCCTCCCTCAATCATCTTTACTCCCTCTTTCAGTTAAGAGCTCTCTTTGCCTCATCGGAAAATAATTTTGGTAGCAGAAAGGTCAGTTATAATTGGGGAACATAACAAAGTAGGGTATCAGGGCCGTGGCTAATATGCTAATTAATGCCGTAAAATGAGGAATGGGGTTCCAAGAAGCATAATACTGAGGCTTGACCCAAGTCCTCCTTGCAAAGCAAAGTCTCCACAAGAATTTTTGTTGCCAAATATATGTGTGGGTGAAGGTGTGTACTGTCACAGCCGACGTTGTAAATGTTGTTGAGAGTTGTGCCAATGTGTCTGATATCAATCCCTCAGCAACTGCTGTAGCGTGTGCATGTGTGTGTTAGCGCAGTGTGTGAATGTGCGCATGTTCTTGTGATCATATTCGTTGTGCTGTGCTTCTATCTGTACAGTGTTTGTGTAAAATTCCCCACAAGCTCAGTGTTATTTTACTCCATGTAATGCCATTGATATACGTGTGTGTGTGTGTGTGTGTGTGTGTGTGTGTGTGTGTGTGTGTGTGTGTGTGCGTTTATCTGTGTGTGTGATGTTGCAACCTCAGTCTTGTCCCAATCCATCCCGCTGATAGATGCACCCCACAGCGGGGGGAACACTGTTCTTTTCCAGTAACATCACTCCAAAGATCTGAGGAGAAAAAACTCCTGTGTGTATGCTGTAGTGTGTGTGTGTGTGTGTGTACTTCTGCAGCTTGAAGGTATATAATGGTGCAGTCAGCGCTGGTGTCATGAAGGACACAGAATCTGTTCCATCATGTTCTAAGTTTACCCATACACTTGTGTGTGTGTGTGTGCATGTGAGCGTGCAAACACACTCACATACACATAAACCTAAGCTTGATAAAACTGGTTATGACCCTCTCACATGTACACATGTGTACACAGGTGTTTCTCCTGACAGCATTTAAAGGTGCAGTGTGTAGGATTTAGTGGCATCTACCTTGTTGCAGATTGCAACAAACTAAATATCCCCCTCCCCTTCCCCTTCCAAGCGAAAAGGAAAATCTATGGTGGCCACAAAACCTGCGAAAAACACAAAAAGCCCTCTCTACCACCAGTGTTTAGTTTGTTCATTCTGGAGTAGTGTAGAAACATGGCAGTGCGGCATGATGGGCTCTATGGAAGCAGATATAAAGGGCTCATTCTTTTGTAATGAAAGCACAACAATTCTTATTTTCAGGTGATTATCCACTAATTAAAACATACTTATGAATATTATATTCCATTTCTGCCAAATCAGTTCTGTAGATGCCACTAAATTCTACACACTGCACCTTTAAGGTCACATACACACACAAATACTCATAAACACAACCATATTCTTTCCACACACCACCACCACACACCAAAGATGGGGAAAGTCCATGTTACCTGATACCACACAGATAAACAAAGTTTACATGTTACCTGATGCTGCTCATGCTGCCTGCCTCTGATCCCAGCTTGCATCTCTCCAGCTGGGTGGCAACGATCTGACGTTCAGCCTCAAGTTCCCTGGTCAGGCGTTCGAACTGAAGCTCCTGAGGAGTTAGAGAAAGACAAAGTGTGTGTGAAACTGAGAGAAGTGGTGAAGCATTGTCAACTGCAGGTCGAGGAGACAGTTTATAGCTGAAAGAGAGCTATGTGACAGTTGAAATCAAACGTCATCATTAACATGAATGTGACTGACAGGTGAGAAAAGGTTTGAGGTGGGGTGCCAAGATGAAAGTGTTTAATTCCATCCTGAAACTAGGTTAAAAAATGATAAATCTGTATAACAGAGATATCTGTGGGAATCCTTCATGAAATGTGTTTGTTATTCCCAGATGAGTTATTTCCCATGTCATTCAAAAATTAGATATTCACATTTGAAAAGTGGCACATATGGTGGATATAAACAAAATGTGTATTGACCTTTAAGACAGTGACCTTTTTTGTCCTTTAAAGCAGCTCTAATCAAAATCAAACAGAAACAAATTAGTATTATCAATGGATCACATATTTGTTTATGAATGGGGTAGCTTGTAGTGACAAATCTATAGACAATTATCTCCATGCTCTACATATGATTTGCCTTTCAAGCTCAGAACTTTACTGTTTGGATTCAATCCTATCATTCTCATAGTGTTGTTTCAGTGAAAAAGCTAAAAAAAAATCCACTGTACACAACCTGCAACAAATGGCAGACAAAGTTAGCTGGTAGAGTACTGGGTAGCTGAAGCGACAGATATTTCCCCTCAGGAGTTGGTTAAGAACATAACCAGAGCGAGGAGAGTGAATATTAGACTTAAATGTATCAACTCTAAATTAATGCTAATTTTGCTTTGTATCTATTAAATGTCTAAATAAGAAAAAGTTTGATATTTAACCCTTTAGGTGATAATATATCATAGCTGTGTGAACACCTTGTTTCCGCTGCCACCTGGTGGCCAAACATATCAGCAATTTCAGATTTAATATGAATATCATGGTATCAAAGAAAAAAGAAATTTTACTAAGTGCATGGTGAATTAAATGTGAGGGGGAAGAATAATACAGACTACAGATGAATCACCATGCCCAGACCGACAAATGCACAAAGCCTTGTCATACACCAAATTGAGACCTGTGGTGGCACGGCAGGGGTCAGGCAAAAAAAACAAAAAAAACATCAGGGTGAACCGAGCTCAACTCTACCACAATACAATCAAATAACACAATATCCAGAACAAATTGCTTCACAATGTTAATGATGTAATTCCACTGTTTCCTCGCTGTTAACATGGAGGGAAAATGACTGCTATCATGATACCTAGAAATGTAAAATCCTTCATTACAATAGCATAAATTGCTTTGCAGTGTTTTAATATGTGATCGGCATGATTTGGATTGGACTTCATGGTTACACCAATTCAAACCCTTGTGTTTTATTTTATTAACTCAGCACTGCTGTCAGTCTGCATGCAGCCTTAGATGATTTTATGTGTGGCTACAGTTTCCTTCTAGGTTACACTCACATGCTAAGATTCACTGTTGGGAGCTGCTTGCTTAAGGCTGCATGGATGGTCGATTCTGGGAGGAAGAACTCCGACTACTCTGGAATGCATCAGATTTTCCCAACCCTGTTTGTGTGTGTATGTGCTGATGCATTAGCTATTTAAGTAGCTTACTGACAGCACTATATCAGTAATCTAGCTATGAGCCAGACAGATGAGATTTCAAACCCAAAATCACTGTGTGAGTTTGTACATGCATGTGTGTGTGTGTGTGTGTGTGTGTGTGTGTGTGTGTGCGTGTATGTTGCATTCAAGTTAATCATAGCCACATGGAAGCGGATCAATAGTGCAGTGAACTCCACCCCTCTGACGATATTGTGTATGTACGTCTGAGTGCATTTCGTGCGAGACTGAGAGAGTGAGTGTGTGTGTGTGTGTGTGTGTGTGTGTGTGTGTGTGTGTGAGCAAGACATACAGAGAGAGAGAGAGAGAGTGTATGCTGGTTTGATTGGTTTTCTCAAGCCATTTGAAGCTCTGAATGAGTTGATCCCCAGTCGCTATCTCAAGTCTCCAACCTCAATCCCCTCTCCTCCCCAACACCACAGAGCACAATGCAATTCATCTCCCTCACTCTCTCACCCCGTTTTCACGCACCCTTACAGCAACCACTTACTCATAAATATGCACCCTCTTTCTCTCCCCGTCTTCCTCACACACACACACACACACACACACACATTTATGTTCTTGCTCTCTCCATCTCTCTCTCACTCACACACACACACATTTTAGTGCCAAAAGCAAGCCCCTGACATATACATGTAGTAGTAGTAGTTCATTGATCTCACAGTGGGAAATTCCTTTATCTGTGAGGCATTACCACACACTTTATGGCATATGAAAAGCATCAGTGCACTGCTCATCTGCTATGAGTTCACATAGAAATAGTTAAAAAGTGAAACTTGTGCCATTATACAGTACTACTACTACTACGAATACACTTTCTTCTCAATTTTTTTCCCATTCACTGAATACTTCTGGCTTTCCTCCATTCACTGCTCTACTTTTTGTTAGCAATTGCTCTCTAGAGTTTTCTTGCAGTACCTGTGACAAGATAAATCTCATGCATGTGAAAAACAAAGTAGCAGGTTCAGCCACCCCTATGATTTGCAAAGCGAGGTGACGCTGGGAATTTGCGCAGGGTCTATTAACCCTCTGGATCTGTAATTCTAAATTACAGCTTTGTTTTACACTGAGGTGCCTCGCTTCAAAGCCCTGTTCTGCTCCCCACTGCAGACTGCTTTGTCACCTTGTTTGCCACAGCTGCAAATGTTTTAAATCCTCAAGGTGTAAAAATGCAAATCCCTGCACCTAAAGTAGCATTATGCTAATTGATTATATATAATGCCTCAAAAGTAAAGAATCTTAAATGCCTTCTAAGGTAACATGGTAATGCCTGAATGCCAAAACAGATGGGAAACCTGTTCTGTATCGAGGTGAAATTTGTTAAATCATGCATAACCCTTTGTCACTTTGTCTGGCATTGTACTCATTCAAATCCCTGTGCCTAAGGAAGTGGTATGTTGATATGTTATATAAATAATGCCTATGGGACAGCTACGTACAAAGACTTTCAAAAGCATATTCATGAATTGGCCGAGGGATAGTAACAATATTTCTACCAGACAAATGAGTTTAACTGTCTCGTCCAATTACATGCGGCTGTGCATTTTGATTAGCTGAAACTGCAAGACAATAAAGACCACATTTGAAGCTACCATACCCAGTGTAGGAACAGAGGATGCTGTATGCAGTTATCTAGAAACACTCTGCTGCAGTTTTGTTTTTATCTATAATTATGGATGCTAAAAGATCCTCTTTTGTTTTTAAAACAAACAAAAAACTTTTGATTTATGATTTGGAAACCTACAGCTCATTCTCCGTATTGTATTTTAAGTACCAATGTACGTCAGTGTTGTTAACAGCAGTTAATTCAGCTATAAACAGCAGCTGTAACACACTGCCAGAACAGTCAACTACACTTGTTAAAATTTTGACACTATCATAATTGCTACACCTAAGAAATCTAAAAAAAATTTTTTTTAAAATAAAAAAAATCAGCAACTTACAGTAACATCAAAAAGTCTCTGTAGTGTTTTAAGGAACAACTTATTTTGGTGAATTTTGTTTTTAGCACAACACACATCTGCCAGCTCAACAACATTTGACTCTGTAATAGCTTACTCTTACTCACTCTCAAGTCTGGAAATCATGAAGGGCAGTAAATTAAAACTGACACAAACATAAAATCAGCAGATGGATGGAAAGAAAGTCATTTTGTACTTGCAATGTAAGGAAATATTTTAACAACAATGTGACTGGGCTGGGCAGTTTCTGCAATAGAGTGAGAGATCGTTCTGAGGTACAAACCTCACATAAATATAACTAGAATGGAAAAAAGAGGCATATACAAGTAATTAATCTTGACATGCCAAGATAAACTGTGAGAGACTAAAAGAGACTTCAGTTATGAGAAATATTGACACGCACGAAGATGGAAAGATGTGTCATCTATTACAAACCATCCGTAACACACAGCTGTTAAAATCATTAGTACTTGGATTAACATCTTTAAGATTTTACACTTGAAGCAGTAAATTTGGAGACAAACTGTTTTTTATTTTCTGCCATACATTCAAGGAAACCAACCAAGCTGTGTCCCTGCTAGAGGAAAGTCTCCGCCGTACTTCAAAATGTTACCTGAATGTCATCCCGCTAATAATAGTACAGTGCAGTGCTGATACCGGATCATTATACAACTAGTATCACTGTATGAACTTAATATTGCATCAACATCCAAGTCAAAGGATATGATTTGTCATACCAGCTATATATTGCTGTTGGTTTGCTGATTCCATAGATGAAACCTAATTACCAAACAATTTGTTCTACATGTAGGAGTATATTTTACCTTGATACAAGCATGGACCACAGTTAAAAGATCCAAAAACTGATGAGTTAGGAGTTTCAGCTGGCACTCCTTGTGCTTCGTCTGTGTGTTTCTATCAAAATGCAAGAGGTGTAGGATTCCACTATGTTGTGCATGTGTTGAGTGTGCGTGTGTGTCACTGCCTCCCGCTCAGCAATGAATAGGAGACAGAAAGCAGCAGCCGCAGTCAGCCACAAAGGTCTCTATGGCAACTGTAGAACCCCAATCCACCCCCCAGCATTATAAATGAGGCCCTGACTCCTCCCACGCACAGTCCCTACCCTTTAACATAGTACCTGCATGCTCCTGAACTGCTCTCGCAGAGGTGTGTGTGTATGTTTTTAAGTCTTTCCCCTACAAAAGCAGACAGTGGTGGCTAGGGGCTAGTCACAAGTGCTTTTGCAGTGAAAGAATGTATATCTATATATAGTGTACTCAGTGTGGATGCTGACACTGTTTCACAGCAGCAACACACAGTTTGATCATACAGTAATATAAGCTGCAGTATTTCCCCTTTATAGAATCCACCAAAATGCATTTCACAATGCTTTTCTTAAACTTAACTAGGTGACAGAAGCCTACACAAACACTCTTTGGTTCCAACGTCCTTCACTTTGGTTAATGATGGGTGACAACAAAGGTGACAAAACTACTTTTTGGAACCTGTAGGTATTATTTTTTAGTTATTTTCCAATGGTTTGGTCACTCAGTGTTTTCCTAAAGTCAACATCCGACAGTGAAAACAATTTACCAACACTGGAGAAAAGTAAAAGGTCTCCTACAGTTTCTTGGTGAGTAATTTTGACTTAACTGTCCTTCATTTCAGTTTCACCTCAACTATCATTTCCATTTTTTTCCCCTCAAGAACATTTCATTGCAAGGAATGCTAATTGGACAGCTGCACAGCAACAAAAACCATGTTACAGCCCTGTGCACTTTCATCTCTTGCTTTGTGTATTACTATGAACACAGCAGCACTTAAAATTTGAACTGGAATGACAGTGGAGGTAATAAAAGAATATAAATTTTTCCTTGCTAAATTAATCTCACATTCACAACAAGTGTCAGGTACTTTAAATGTATGTTTTAAGTGTACACTTCTTTGCATGCAAACCTGTGTATGTGTGTGCATCTGCTAAAATTTAATCCTCCACTCTGATCTAGTGTCCTTCACCAAGGTACTAAAACCCTAATAGCTCCAGAGGAACAATATAAGGGTGACATCTGACCTCCCAGTCTCTCTCTCTCTCTTCCAAGCCAGCTTACTTTCAAATAAAACATAACTAAACAGACAGGAAAAATAAAATAAAGAAAAAAGCAATTCTTTTAAAATCTCCCTTTAACTTAATCAGGGACACTGCAATTATGAGCTTTTCATAATGTGACCTTCTTTATCAGTGAATAGAATAAAATGGCAGGTAATTCAAACAATAATTACAAGATTGTTAACAACCCTTTGATGCACTACATGGGTCAAAAGTGACCTGACTGAGTTTTTATCTACTATATCTTTGAAATAAATTTCATCATTCAGTATTCCAGGTCTTCAATTAACTTGTATTTGATCATCACAAATCCTTTTCATTTTTTCTTTTATCGTTTTTTAAATAAAAGTAATTTTTGTAACACTACCTTTCTAATGAACAACATGGGTCAAAAAAAGAAAACATGTACTCATTCCCTGTATTATTTCTTGCATGTCTGAATGCTTGTTTGTTATAACTTAAAAAATAAATGTATTTTATCATTTAATATTTCAGATATTATAAAAAAAAAACAGGTTCTGTATTACTAAATCAATTTTACACAAATTATGGGTCAAGAATGACCCATATGTAACCACTATAGCATCTGTACATAATATTTGAACATTTGGTCAACCCTCATCCTACCAACATATTTAAAACACAAGGACTACTGATTGGAGTCCCTGGGGACTACAAGACATTATTAGTTATTAGAGTAAACCTCAAATTCTTCTCCTTGCACACCCCTCCTTCTCAGTGCCTACACCAACTTCACTGCACAACACCATAATTACATGAGTGTTCTGACCAATGCACAGCAGCTATTCATCAAGGAATAGGGCAAAGAGCTTGTCATGCCACATATGAAGAGACACATGGAGGGCATGCCCCTTCTCTAAAAGCATATTACAGAAGGAATGGGAAGATGTGGGATAAAAAAAACAAAATGCAGCCACCACCCAGTCACAGGAGGACATCAGACAGGAGGGCCAAGTGAAGAGGAAGAGGTGCAAGATCTGCACAGCTGCCAAAGACAGAAAAGTGAACAGCTGGTGTTCCCAGTGAACCAGGCATGTGTGCAAGAAGCACAAACATGTAGTTTTCATTTGTGAGGCATGCAAACACTGAGATAGCAATTTGTGCTGTACCCTGGTGATTTTATTTCATCTGTTTTATTTTCTTTTATTTGGTCACATTCACAACACGTTCACTACAGTTACACTACAGTTCAATATAAGAGTTATCAGTTATCAGTGACATGTGTATGTTACGTGTGAAAAATAAACATATTTAAAATATTAGATGTATTATTGTTAGGTGCAAATCACTGCTAAAATAATTATTTCAACAAAAGAAGTATTATAATATTTCTATTCTTTTTTTTAAATCATATTTGCATACATGGGTCATTTTTGACCCATGTGTGTAAACATTATGAACAAAAACTATTTTTGTGATGAAATAAAATGTTTTCAAAAGATATAGCAAAGAAACACTCAGCCATGCATGAAGTAACATAGGAAATTAATACCGGTCACTTTTGACCCATGTTGTGCATTAGAATGAGTTTGAATAGCTTATGCATCAAGACTACATAGACTACCAAGATCCACCCCATAAAGTGTTCTTCATCATTTTCACTTGAATCTTAGTTTTTTTGTTTGTTTGTTTTTTATGCAAAACGCAAATTGAACATCTCAACGAACAGGATCTATTTTCAGTAGATTATGCTTAGTTGGTTTGTCCAAAGTCTAAAATAAATAATAAATACAGGCAATATTATAAGGCAATAAATATTGGGCTAACATAATGGCACAGAATACAAGGTAACACATCCACAGTCCAGGCATCAGAGCCTTAAACAGGGATAAATAGCAACCATGCAAGGTCAAGGTGTTAGGTCTGCCCCAGGGACATCATCTGCCATCTACACATCCATTTCAGTGTCTCCCTGGCCAGCTGCTGTACTCTCGTTAGCTCTCTCTCTCTCTCTCTTCCTGTGTGATTGTGGGTGATTGTGTGAATGGAGACAGGTGTGTTGGAGTCAGGAAAGAGCCACACCAGTTTCACCTCATCTCTGTAATCAAGCCTCTACAAAGACTCAGCTCTGCTACTTCCATGCTGCAAGATCGTATACACTGCTACCAGTCAGTTTGCTAGGCTTCAAGCCAAATTATTCACAAGTTTTTGCTATTCAGCGTTTTATTCTTGTCGTCTGTTCTCCGGTACTCATCCTGTTCTCCGTTTCTCTTTTACTCCTGCCTGTTATGACTCTGGTCGCTGTTTCCTGCCTTTCATCTCGTCTCATCAGCCCTGCTTCCCTGCCCTGGATCCCCGCTCTTCCCAGCTTCCAGCCCAAGCCCCAGTTTCCCAGTTACCAGCCCAAGCTTCCCCACATCCCCTTCCCCCAGCTTTTACAATAAATATTTTGTTTCTATCATATCCCTGTCTCCTCACTGTTGAGCATCTGCACTTGGGTTTACCTGCTCCATCCCATTTAACACAAGGTCAAGGTCAAGATAAACTTTATTATCCCAGATGGGGAAATTTGGGTGGTCAAGGTGCAGAGGTAAACAGAGCAATCATAAAAAGCAGATACAGCTATATACTATGTAGTCCCCCCTTCCATCCCCCCCAACATATATATTCACACACACACACACACACAGCATTTACAAGCACCTTTGCTCTGGCATACGATGACACACACACACACTAATGTAGAGACAAATACTTTTCAACAGAACGTGTCGCCACAATGAGCATGCGCCAACCCTCATTTTGTTTCGCCACTGTTAGTTTAAGAACTAACAGCAGTATAGTTCTTTCTCCGTTTAAGCTAAATTGTCCCGCCTGCCACCATAAAGACACTGTGCGCTGTCTCTGTGTGTGACCGTATGTGTGTGTCTAGAGATAAGGCCCAATCATTATAAAGTGGCCTATGGGCAGCTATTAACAGTGCTGTTTTTGGATGGAAGACAAAAGGCTATCAAACAGAGCTATGACCTTCTATTTGAGAAGTAACTCTCTCTCTCCCCCTTTCATTCTTTCTCTCCCCTTCCTCAATCAGCGAAGAGGAATGAAAAAATGTGAGATGAGTGGAATGAAGGAGTGGGAAGGGGACGTGTGAATGGGAGCTGGTAAAAAGGTCACTCTCCTCTGCTCCGTCACTCCCGTGCATATTAAACATCCCTCACACAGCACCCCTGCTCCTCCTTTCTAAGCTTACAGCCGTGGTTCATGGAGCCTAGGTATGGTTCAAATTTAGCGGAGATAGATTTCTGCCCCAATCTCTCCCCCCTCTGCTTGTCGTCACTTTAATGAGTGTGAAAAGTCATCCACAAGGCAGGAGAGGAGCAGCAGAGAGGGAGGGAGTGGAGGTAGGGAAGGAGCAAGGAACTGGATGTCAAGAGAGAGTGAGTAGAGGGAGACAGCGAGGAGGAAAGACTGAGGTGTCCATTGATGAAAGTCACATGAGATGATGGCCGAGGGAGGGATACCTGATCCACTCCCTCTGCGTGTGCATGTGTGCGCAAGAAAGAGAGACCAAGAAGAAGAGAAAGAGAAGAAAAGAGTATATTACTAGAATGTCCTGATCATGTTAATGACTTCTTTTCTCAAACAATGTGGGTATTGTATGTCTGAGTCTGAACAGTGGGGTTTACTGTTACCTGCCATGGGGCATGTTTGTGTGTTCTTATATTTCCATCTTTGTGAGAACCAAAACCAGGATATAGAGTTTTGAGTGAGGACTTTTTTTGTGAAGCTATGAATATTAGGTTTTACTAGAGGAATAATTATTATTCATTGAAACTTAGATCTTGTTTTTGTATAATTGGTTATGACAGTAGATGCTGATAAAAGAAACTGATGAAAAACTGGGATAAAAGCTATATTACTAAAATGAAGTTTGACAGGGCAAGAATCAGTCAAATAATCAGTAATAAAATAAATAAGTGAAATAATCAAAAAGGTTGTAAACAAACCAACAGTTTATCCCTATTGCCTACAACTTTATTTGGAGATAAAACTGAAAATGATCATACCTGAAATGTCGCCAATAATAATCCCTCAATGCACAGAAAAGCTGTGTGTGTTCATACAACCACAGCATGTACGCAAGGTCAACCAAGAGGACAGACTAAGATGAGTAACTTGTCGCTTTGTTTAAACCAGTAAGACCATCTGACTGCTTATGTTTCTTTCCACGTCAGATTTCTTTTTCTATGATCTGGGCAATTACTCTGGTGAGCAGGCTTACCAAAGCTGGTAGAAATGACGGCCAAATAAGACCCAGGTTGTAATAAACCTGAATGATCTTTTAAGATAAGCTGACTTTTGACCACATAGTTAGTAAAAGTTAATATGAATTTCAGAAGTCGAGGAAAGAATGTACAGTCAGTGTAGGTTCCTGTGGATAAAATATAAGGAATGTGTTTGTAAGCATGCATGAGTATGTCTGGATTGATTGTGTATCACTGTTCATGCATGTGCATCTGTGTGTAGGTGTGTATGCAGGTGCTACAGCCATCTG
Organism: Euthynnus affinis; assembly: GCA_029490765.1. Taxonomy (NCBI): domain Eukaryota; kingdom Metazoa; phylum Chordata; class Actinopteri; order Scombriformes; family Scombridae; genus Euthynnus; species Euthynnus affinis. The sequence goes on along the minus strand of CM055859.1, from coordinate 9,664,395 downwards.
GCAAACATCTGTGATACTAGACAAAGAAATATTACACAGCTAAGTCTGGCTTCATTCTGAATCAGCTTTGCTCATTAACACATATCTTTTTCCGCAACGCATGATTCATTACTGTTATACACATGGGGTACTAGTCCTTCCTATCTTAGTGATAACTAGCCTTTTCTGTATCAGCCTGCTTCTAACAAAATTTAATTTACATTAGCAGCAGTACCTGAGGGGTGTTCTTTAATGTGATTATGGGGACGACGGTAATGTAATGGACAGCACATCAGTGCCGATAATAACACTAGCAATGTTTCCCCTATTTTCATTCACTGCTGCAATTTCATATGATCATTAATATCAATGGACTACCAATGATTGTCACTCGCACACTGTGCAAGCACGATAACAACCTATATTAACGTGGAATTGTTTTGAGTCAGTGGCTAGTCCATCAAATCCCAGAATCCTTCCTCTCCTCATTCTTCAAAGGACATCAAAGTGAAAGCTACTGTTATAAGAGTAGTGTAGCTCTGTTAGGGTAGTGCGTAATGTGTGTAGTTGAGCACGTAGAGCAAGTGGCAGCAAAGTGACGGTGAATGCAAGCGGAGTAGAGCAAAAGGTTAGCAGTAAGTTGTCAGTCTGGCAGTAAATGTACAGTACAAGCTATAGTGTGCCAGTTAATAAATGCTGCTGCTTCTAAAGACCAAGGAAAGTCTCACCTGTTTCCCCGACAAAAGTGAAGGGGTTTAGCCCCGACGTTAGCGACAGTGGGCTAGCCTAACCTGACCAGGCTGTCTTAAGGTGGACTGACCTTTAACGTGGACCAGCTATTCTTATTTTAGTGTCAATCTCAGCTGCTCCTACTGTAAACAGAGAATGGGAAAATGTCTAGCTGCAGAGTCTCTCCTGAGTTTGGCTCAGCAACCCCCACCCCCCGCCCAAAAGCAGTCAACCTAGGGGAAACACTGCACTAGAGACCTCCCTCGAGGGGATTGCAGCTCATAAACAACACATATACAAAAATTATAACCAGAAAAACTACTACTACTATTACCAACAATTATAACCATAATAATGGGCAATTAATTATGAAAAAAACAATACTGTCAAAATTGCCTTTGTGGAACAAGAAACAAGACCAAACCAAAAAGCCATGAGGACACTGCTCTCTCATTTATCCTAGGTGGAAGAGATGCAGTGGAGAAATAGCACAAATTGGGTCTGAACAGTGGGGTTTACTGCTACCATTCTTGTAAATTCCTGAAAAATGAGCCTAAAACACCCATCCAAGGCATACCCAAAGTAAATTGAAAGCTGTTCTTGAACAATTTGGAATACATGAATGGTTTTGGTGTCTTTTGAAAAAGGTAACAACTCTGAAGTCTTTTCCCCAACAGTCAGAATCATTGTAAGTGCTACTGGCGTTGAGTAACAGAAGTTTGAACACATTGAAGTAGAAGGTTTTTATTTCCACCTGAATATTTTTTTTGCCATTTGAAGACTCCAAAGGACCCCTGCTTCAGAGTAACTGAATCATAACTACATTATAGTGCTGTTTCCCCTTCTTCAAACTAAACTTTGTGCATGTAAGAGTCACAACAAGTGCTATGGTGGAAAAGCAGTGTATATAAAAAAGTAACACACAGCAGAGTATTTAAATTTACATAATTTCCTGGTTGTGGCTTTCTAGAATCCATTAAAACTGCATATGGTCATTTTCAGAATTTCATTGGCTATACGGCGCACCAGTCATCAGCAGAGTCTGTTGTTATTATTTACATGCTAACTCGAGTTATGACGGAGAATACGGAGAAAATTAGGTATGTATGCCAGCTAATTTGAAATGCTGCAACAGCAGTCCGTGGGCATTTATTGATGTAATAATGTGTTTTGGACTAAACATTTTACTGGATTGAATCAATTGGACCTTTGCCTATATAAAAAGACCTTTTTGTTGTTTTTTGTTGTTTTTGTTGGGGTTTGGAGTAATATAAGGCTTCATAAGTGAGTTGCCCCAATTTTTAATTATTTGTTTGTTTGTTGGTGACGGAGGTGTTGATTGTAGCTGCTGTTGTGGTGCCCACTTAAACATAGGAGTTATGTACATAGCATAGTTTGTGTATTTAATAGCCCACTGAATTTTGTGGGTTATTTCCAGTAATGTCTCCTGTGAATTCTGTTCAAAGTAAACAGAAAAGGAGGAGGGTGTGCCAGAACTGAAAACAGAGAGTTATGTCCGTAATAGTGTGGATTACTTAAACTTTAAAAAAAAAAAATGATAATCCATCTTTAAAAAACATATAAGAAATTTCCAAGATTGTGATCACTGCCAATATTTACTACTATGATGCTCTGTGAATACAGCCCCTGTTTTTGCAGCCAAATATTCTCAAACCAAGTCATGACGGTAAAATATGTTTTGATGCATAATGATTTTTTTCCCTGGAAAAAGGAATATCATCCTTTACTAAGAGGACATTTTAACATTACAGATAAACATAACAGAATGTAACATAAAGAGAAAATCCACTCTGCGTCTGAAGTACCATCTTATTCTTGTAATTTTTACAGTTGAGTTGATGCTTTTCAATGTCAAAGCTGAAACATTCTCACATACTCACTAGAAACTTCAAAAAAAATAATAATCTTGTTATGAACAAAGTGACTTTGGGGTTTGCTTACTGATGAGGGCTGGGTTCTCTGACTTCTGTTTTTGGAAGAGGGAGTCAGTGGTGTACACAAATCATAGGAGAAAACCCTATCAATTCTTTTTCGGGGTGGATTTTGATTACATAACTCAGAGGGCTGCTCCAGAAAGCAGCCTTATAGAGCATGTTTGACAGTAGATGGAGCTATGTAAAGGTCCTTTGTCACATTTGGGGAGGATGTGCTGTATCTCTTTACCTTCTCTACTGATGCTCATTTAAATTCTGTCAGTTGAGGACAGCTTTGGAGCCAATTATGAGCATCCGAATTTTGGGATTCATTATACTGACAGTGTCTTTTATTAAAGAGGCAGTTGACAGTAGGTTTCAGCAAAATTATTTTTAGTCTCTACCTATACATAACTAGCTCATAAATTGCTCATTATGTATATAGCCATAGCTGATGTATTTTTTTATTTTGTTCTATTTTATATGCATAAATTTCTCTAGAATATTCCTGTAGATTATGAATGAGTTAAATATAACTAATATAGCTAATAGGGAAACATTACATCATTATTAATGTATGGGTTTAAAATACATAAAATGGTAATGCCATTCCTCCTCAGGGGAGAACTTCTAACCTTTTCTCAAAGTAGTGTAGAAAAACTTCATAACAACCTCAGATTTTCTGCTCTAAGTTTTGCGTATTTTTAGTTCTAAAACTTTCAGTGCAAGTCCTAGGAGTGATTCTGAGTTGTTTGATAAATATGAGCACAGGATTAAAATATCTCTGGTCCAGGCAAAGAGGAATTCAGGAAAACAGCTTCAAAGACAGTCAAATCAAAGAGCCACATCACTAAACAGTTGAAAATAAGCTATTCATGAGGCTTTTCAGGCTAATAGTTTGTCACTTGATGAAAAACACTGAAAATATTTGCCGTACTCACATGAGTAAAACTCCCAAATCCTGTTCATGTCATGTGACTAGTGCATCACTAGTGATGACCAAAAGAAGCAGCTGTATCTGTTTAGATTTTGGATTCTAATCTCCCTTTAAAAATGCTGCACAGACCTGAGACGTATGACTGCCAACAGCTGGCCCATAACAGTTTTATATGCATTATAAATATTCAACACACAAACACAGCAATACTCTGACAGATCTCTCCCTCATTAAATTATTTAAGGGCTCAGTGGGCAAAATGAAATCATCTCTCTCTTAGTCTCTAATTTCGTTCTCTCTGTCACTATGTCACTCTGTCACACTCTCTTCTCCTTGTTCCAGTATATCTCTCCCTTTTTCATTGTGTGTTCACACAATAGGAAACCTTGAGTAGTCTGAAAATAGTGGGACGCCAGCCTGGTTTATATATACTGTACATGCAGACATGTAGACTATGGGGCGGCTGTGGTGTGGCTGTGTGAGTTGTCCACTAATCAAAAGGTTGGTGGTTCGATCCCAGTATAATGAGTATAATCTGATTTCACATATACTGTATATTGTTTAGGGTTAACCGTACAAAAAAAAAGAGACAAAAGTATCTTATCAATTAGTTTAGAAGTCCTCTTTGCTCACCTTATTGACTTAAGTTGTAATGCTTTGTCAACACTGTTTAACTTGTGACTGTTTAACTCTGGCCTTTTCCAAGTCTGCTGCTTGTCTCATGCTGTTTTTAAAAACACAAATGATCATTATTAAATCTCTGTAGGCGCAGAAAGATTCTTCTAATTGGAAGTCCACGGAAAAATCGCCCGAGTCGCAGCCGTTGTCAATGTAATTCGGTTACGCCTATTTTGCCTGTCTACTGAATGCCTCTGTGTGTTTGTTGCTGTATGCTTGACTGAATGTGTGTGAACCTGTTGGTGAAGAGCTACAGTGATTAACTCCTTTGTGATTAACTGTCCAGAGTAATAGATTGTCTAGTTTTCACATGTGGTGCACAAACTCACTCTCTCTATCTGCGGATACTGTGTAAAGTCCTACTGTATTTAACTTGTGATGAATCGTCTAATTAAGGTGTATTATATAAGGAGGGCTATTCACTACACAGCTCCCACTGTAAATACTCACATCCTTTTTCTGTCTTTCCCTTGCTCCCTGAGCAACAGCTAATTCAATATTACCCACACCGGCAAGCAGACATGGACAAACATAATATTCTAGTCTCCTGATAAAACACTGCATACGCACTTGCACTTGGCATACACAAATACACATACAAGTATAATACAGCACAGCCATGGAAAAAAGCAGAGAAACTCATTTGGTCTCTGTGGTGTTAAAGCTACAGTACTTAATACAAAATAATTCAGTCTCCATTTCCAGATAAATTGAGTTCATTAACAGCCTCTCCTTCCTTGCCTGCCATCGATAGAACCGTTTCTAGATTCCTTTGGAGTTTTCTTTCTGCTAGAGAGACCACATTTACTCTTTGGCTCACTCTCTGACAACCTTGTGTACTTTTATTTCTGTTGGTTTATAAGAGAAGACAATCACAAGTCAGGACCTGCAACCTGATGTCATATAATGACCAGAAAAACTAGTACCCCTATCATATAGAAGAGAGAGTAGGCTTCGATAAGGTCTTACAGACTGAAAGCTTAACCAATATATATGAAACCTGCTTTGATATAAGTATGTGGCTGTTCTTTCTCGGACGCCAAACCCTGAACAAAGCTTAGGCTGGATAAGCAGTTGATTTCCCTTCATATTGAAAGCAAACTTTAAAAAGTACTTTACAAACACTTCTTGATCCTGGCCTTATTTGATACTCATTCGGGGGTGCAAACTCATCAGGTGTGAAAAAGATGACAAATAACCGAACACCCTAGGGGAGTATTAAAGTGCACTGCATCCACTACACAATAAAAGTTGATCAAACAAAACAAAAACACAACATGAACAACTACTGACAAATCAAATGGAAAACACAGCTTATGCGTATGTATATTTTGGTAGAGAGATAGAAAGAGAGAGAGAGAGAGAGAGAGAGAGAGAGAGAGAGAGAGAGAGAAGCAGGGCTCAAAGCAAAAGAAATATTTTGACAGATTTTTTTTTCAGGCCAGAGCCAAGTCATATTCCCTGTCTGCAATTTTTAAAACTAAACTGCTAAACTGCTAAACAAATAACACAATATGTAAAATGATGTGATTTCAGCACCACTCTACACATAACCATGTTCTCTAATGCAGCCATCAAGTTTAAATCTTGATGCCTGACCTTAAAACACATCCACCCACACGCACGTTTAGGGTATTACGAAATTTCCAATTGGGCCTATTGGTACAGAGAAAATAGATGGTATAATGTAGGAATGTCAATGACTCATCGATTATGGGTTAACTGCCGATTAAAATATATTAACCGATCATTCAGAGGGCAAGAGACGCGCAGCATAACTGCCAGAAACAATTATGTAGATTTGCTGTCGACGTCTTTGATGAGACTGAGTTCCAGGTGTGTTTGGTGATCGCCTGGAAGGGCCGAACAAACTATAAAACAACAACTGAGTTGTTGTCTGAGGTTCATGCTAAAGCTAAACTAGCATCTACAACAGAAGCAGCTGCTCCATTAATGCAGACTGAAAGCTGAGTGTCAGATATGAGGACTCTAATTACGCATGATTCCAACAAAATCAACACAAAAGTGACCAACTATATATACGACACTCCCCTGCTCGGTAATATGAATGCATTTTAGCGGTGGCATTGAATGGACTGATAAAGTTGAAGTGACGGTATTTTTGTCAGACTGAAGTCAGTTGTGGGGAGACTGGGGTAACCTGTTTACATTACTTTGAATCGTAAACATGAACTTGGCAAGTGCAAAGCGAACTGGGCTACCACCTGTAGCAAACCGCTGTATGTGTGTCCATTGTTTATGTTAACTCGTTACATTCAACATCAATAATATGAATCTTACCGTTGTTATTCTGTCATGTCGAATTCCACGTTTTAACTGTCCCTCGTTGAGTGGTGCTCTGTGTTTAGATATGCCGCGATGGTCTGTGTCACACATAAACACATTGTAAACAATCCATAGATTGTATAAATAATGGACGTAGCCACCGTGACGTTTCCTATTGTGGACTGACGTTTTGAAGCCTCACGTTTGGCGTTTTGGTTGTTGCCATATTGGATATTTGGAGCCATAAGTGATGCGAAGTGAACATATTTGGACAGAGAAGTGGAGGGAGGAACATGGAACTGACTGTAACGCTAGCTGCTAACTTAGTTAGCACGGTGAATTTACAGTCTATGGTTAAATGTGCTAATGCTAATTTTCCGCTAGCAAAACACAGTTTAAAACCATTAAAACAAAATGTACTCACCAGAAAAACTGAACATCCAACTCCCTAGAGGGTCTTTTAGTATAACCAAACGCTGAACAATACTTTTTAGGTGACCATAATGTTACAAATAACTTTCATGAAGTAAAAACACACTGTGAAATAGCAGCAGGTAAGCCTACATTTTGAATATGCCATGGTTGTGTGACCTAACCTACTTCACCTTGGTATCAATTTGTCAATCACAACCTAGCCACGCCCTACATCATACCCTGTTTTACAGTCGAATTTAAATTAAAGATGGGACCATAATATACCAAAAAAACATCATGTTGCATTTAAGAAGTCTTGAAACCAGCGATTGAGACCATAATCTCTTTAGGATACTGTTTACAAAAGTAATACATCAAGTGAGAAGCAGGGTCATTTTCTCATAGACTTCTATACAATGGGTCTTCTTTTGGGATCCAGTGGAGTCTCCCCCTGCTGGCCATTAGAGAGAATGCACTTCCGTATTGGCGTCACTTTTCAGACCCGGAACTACTCACTTGAAACAATCCCATTGGCTCATGAGCATGAATGTATTATATGAGCTCTTATTGTACATCCATTCTCATGAGCATGACAATCTGTGAAGAACAACATCCTGTTGATGCAGCTCTCATTGTTTTGTTTTTTTACACCATCAAAGTCCACAAACAAGATAGAGAATGAATGATATCTCTCTGTCTCAACACACTTCCATCACCAACCAAATTCAAAAGCTCATCGGATCTACAAGAATCACACACATTTTTGCTGAAAGGTGACACGTTTGCACCCTTGTCATGAAATGTCAATGTGAAATGTTAAATGCACTAGCTGCTGTGGATCAAACTTGAGCAACTTTCTGTTTTCCTTTCCTTTTTTTCATTAATACTCGCAGGGAATATCCATGTACTGTTTTCAACTGGTCAATCTCTGAAGCCATTAGGTCATAGTGGCATTTAATTTAATGATGTTTGCAGCTTTAAAACACACATCTATAAATAAGGGGCTTTGTTTAAAATAGAATGAAGTCCAATTAGTCAACCTCATTAGAGCAAGGCATATGCCTCGTTTTCAGCAATCTTGCTTTCACCTTGGTAAATTAGCAGAAATCCTTTGAAAAAGATTTTACTGTCTGTCACCACAATTTAATTAATGTAGAAAAAAGGACATAAAAAGACCAGTGATGAAATGAAGTTCTACTGTATATTTTACAAAAAAGGAATGTATGGTTGACAGGCGTGGACTTTCCAAGGTCAAGACAGCTTTGAGGCTGAGAAATCAGGATTATGGCTTGAAAGGTTGTTGAAATTTCAAGACGAGTTTGGAATATCTATTAAAGTCTGTTGGCTCCAGATTTTTTTAAACGGGCCTAAACAGGCCTTAAACACTTGACAAGTCTGTGTGTGTGTGTGTGTGTGTGTGTGTGTGTGTGTGTGTGTGTGTGTTCACATGCACATGTGTCCAAGTGCACATGTATGTGTTGGCTGCATGCCGGCGTAGGAGACAACATGATTGGGTTCACGCTCAGTGAGTATGGGTTTGGCCACAGACAAAATGTCACTTGGAAAATGTCACCGTCTAAATGCCATTGCAGCTCTGTCTGCCAGTTTGTGTGCTTGTGTGTGTGTGTGTGTGTCTCACACATCCCCTCACAGCACACCCAGTAAGCAGGTGTCTACAAGCTATCTACAAACTTGGTGCTGCTCAGTTGGCAGCCTTCCCTTGTCAAGCAATGCAGTGATTTACTAATGGTAGTATTCACTGATGAATCTGCAGTGCTGTGTTGTATATTGGCAGAGAGATGCAACATCTGGCTTCAATTGACATCTTGTTGAGCTCATGTACTACACATTTTGGCATGCATTTTAAAGGGGAGATATTGTAGAAAGGGAAATTTCCATTTCTTTTTTTATTATAAAGCAGGTCTAGGTGTTATATAAATACTGTGAAAGTATCATAACGCTCAGTCCACAGAGAAATTTACACAGCTGTCATTCAAAAACTGCGCATTTAAACAAACCTTTTAGACTTCTGTAAGCTTGTGATGTCACATCTATACACTCAGCGCTTCCCCTACCATTGCCGGTCAACCCTTCCTGAAAGGAAAAAACTCAGTTTATATATGTTATTCACCTAATTTATGTGCACTTGTTTAATTTCAGCTCAGTGTGAGAGTCTCCACTGGGTTTTGCCCATTTATGGTCGTGCTAGTTTTTCTCCTCTGCGCTCTGTGTGCTACAGTTTGTTACCTGTGGTTGGCCAGGGAGTGCTTCACTCAGAAAACAGTAAGCCAATCAGAAGAGAGGACATTGAGCGGACACAAAACAGCCTGTTTTAGGCTGAGTGAGACAGAGGGGCTACATCTATGGCGTTTACAGCTGTAACTAGGTGATTTTTGACCATAAAAAGATGCAAATGTGTGTAAATAGACCATAAGAAGAAAATATCAAACTTGGAAAGGGGCATCATTTTTATAAGTACCCAGAAAGACTTTAATTTGTTGTCCATCTTAAGCTAACCATAAATTGGAAGGCTGAGATAATGTGTGATGCTATCTGTGGAATGTGACTGTAAACATTAGGAGAAAACTGTGAACGCCCAATTGTAAGGTATATAAACTAACTGTGAACACACACTGCTCAGGGAGCCTTTTCTCTGTAACCCCACTTGTGTGTTGCATTGTAAAACGTTCCTTCTTGTACAAGAAAATAAATTCAACTTAGACTTTGATTCTTCAGATCCGGTCTCCATCATCTAAAGGTCATTAAGAAGAAATTCTTACGACACTAAGTGATTGTAAGTATGTATTATAAAAACAACAGAGAAAGGACATACTGAAAGGACAAGTGCGTAAAATGGATATATTCCATTTAATATTCAAGAGACACAATTTATTCACTCAGCTAGGGGTGGTGGTGGCCTAAAGATTAGAGAAATGGCTTGTGACCAGAAGGCAGCAATTTTGAATTTCTCAGACCAGCTGGGAAATTCTGGGCAAGTAAAGTAAATGTGTAAACACTGTCTTCTCTCAACACTTACTGGCAGTGTGCCCTTGAGCAGGGCATTCGCTCTCTATTGGCTCCTGTAGAGCAGCACGCTAATATAAAGTATAGCAGTAGAGTATGGCTGTACTGGGCAGCTGCCAGGTGAGACCGTGTGAAAGTGCATAAATGTGAAGCAGGGTAATGCTGAAAAAGAGCAAGCATGCTCAGCAAAACCCTTCCATGAACAACGGATTAAAAAAAAAAAAAAAACACTTATTCACCCAGCAAGTGTCTTCCTTGACTTCTTTGTCAGCTCTTTCCCCACCTCTCCTCTATCTCCACCACGTGATGTGACAGGGGACTCCAGGGAGGCCCCAAAGGTCATCCATCCACTGGCAATCACAAACACTTGTTTTGATAGATTAGCCTGTGCAAGCACACACAAACCCTTGCATGCTCACACAGACACATGCGGACTAACTCTGGTCCAGACGCAAGCGCTTGTTCCAACAATACACATAAAAGTAACAAAGCATTCAATCTAAGGCAATCTGTCAACAAAAGTGCAGCCACAGCCCATAAGCTAAAGCTTTTATACATTCACTTCTGTATTGTGTAAAAGCAGCAATTGACCACTTCTCTATTTAATGGATTTGAGGAGAGAGAAAGAGATGCAAGTAAAGAAGAAGCCAATGACAAGCTTTTTATCAGCACCAAAAGAAAAAGAAACACAGATGTCTGCTTTTTTATTCTGTCCTCTTAAGATGGTAGGAGATGAAGCATAATAGCACACACACACACACACACACACACACACACACACACACACACACATACACACACAAAGTAAGGAAAAAGTGCAAAAAGTTCTCTGAATATCACTGTAGCATAGTTGGCTTTCAAAAGGAGAGGAAGGTGAGATCACTGGCTACTAAGCAATGGAAAGTAGCTTCAAGTTAATGTGTGTATATGTCTTTTTAATCCTATAAGTGTCCGTGAGCTTCAGTGTGTCTTTGTGGGACCCTCAGTCTCATTAAATTGTCTGTGCACATGAGGATGCGCATACATGTGTTTGATCATGTGTGGAGTATGGGTGTATCTGCAGGTACATGAGAGCAGTTGAGCATGTGTGCCTGTGTGTGTGTGTGTGTGTGTGTGTGTGTGTGTGTGTGTGTGTGTGTGTGTGTGTGTGAGACAGATACAGTATGCAAGTCCCTAAGCCTAAACCAGAGCGACAAGCATGACGATGATAAAATCGCAGACAGGCCCTTCGGCACAGTTTTCTATGATGTGTAAAGGGCTTAGCAAGCTTCTCTGCCAGCTCCTTTCTTTGGAGTTCATTCACACTGTTAAAATAAAGCATTCACAATTCCAACAAAGTGGGAGCGTGTGGCCCATTTAATGTGAAGTGAATCGACACAGACACAATGCCACATGCGAACAGAGACATCCAGGGTGATGTGAAAAAAAGTGTGCTCCTTGTGTGCGTGACAGGGAATGTAGTGGCCTCTTTTGGGGAAATGATTTTTTAATATTTCCTTTGTTAAACCCTGACTCCTAACCTCCCCACTCCACATGTAGATAACATGATGGCTGAAGGTGTTACCAATAGGAACAGTCACTTCTGTGTTGACAAAAATGTCACTTTTATCATACTTTAATCCTCCTGTCCAGTCGCCCAGTCGTGTCATTCCCTTCATGATTACAAGGGAAGGAATCACATGGTCTTGGATTTTATTCTTTTAGTTTTCAATTCAACTGTATTCAAAACTGTAGACTATGTAATAAACATAAACCTTACCATTTAGTTCAAATAATTCAACTCACCTATTTTCAATAAAGATAACTTTTGTTTTTAATTTTTAAAAAGTGGATTCCTGCGAGCACTGGCGTTTCAGCCATTGTAATTCTTTTTCTAATACTGCATATGCGTCAGAATAAGACTCTATCTGAGTTACCCAGAATAACCTATTTCACTTGAACATCACAGTGTTTCCCTTCCACAGTCACAATATCAATAGGCTACTACCATGAAATTTCAGAGTAGTTTTAAAACTGAATGGGGAATCAGATTAACTGCTTGTTTTCAGTGAATCGGAAGCTATGATGATTCACCGCTATGAGAGGTGTTATTTTTCTACTGGGACACAGCGCTGAACAGATTGCCATTCGCCGCCACGTGAGCAGGCGCTCATAAATCTGTAACTGGCTGCTGCTGCCCTTACACATCTCTAAATCAACCAAATTAAATATATCAGGAGATTTATTGTTGTTTTTAAACAAACTCAGATGAGCTTACTTGCAGGCACTGACAGGATGTTCAGAGCTTTGAGATATCCTGAGTAGGCTGTGGGTGTGAGAAAAGGATACTATTGTCTGACTACTACTTTTGATGATAAATTCTGTAAGACAGGGAGTGACTATGGATTATATTCACAGTGTTATACAGTACGCATTACACATTAATCACAATTTCCCCTGTAAACAGTTACCCATGTCAATTCTGTTATTAATTACTAAGAAGATTAAGTAATTCAAACGATGTAATCACATAAATACGATATATCCCAATTTTAAGACAGACTGATATTCCATTAATCAGCATATTAGCTTACCCAGTTCTTTGAAAACACAGTAATGTGTACATCCATGTAAATCATTGTGCATGTAAACAGACTGAAGGTGTTGCATCTGCATTGCAGGTTTTGGCCATAACGCTGTTCCCTAGCAGCTGCTGACAGCAAGTGTAGGCCTCCTGTACCACTACACACAATTATGAATGAGACTCTAGCAAGTGTGGGAACATGTCAGTATGTTTGTGTTTGTGTGAGAGAGAATGCTATGTATATTTTTGTGCATGTTGATCTATGTTACCATGTCACCAAATACTTAAGTCCTTTATTATCAAAGTTGTCATTTATGTTGTAAGCCATAACTTACATGAAATACTGTAGTGCATCAATTATGCTTACTCAAACAGCAGACTTCACTAAATATAGTGCTGGAAAATAACTCTTAAGCCTATGCTGCACAAAAGGCAAAGTCTGACAACAGCACTGTGTATCTTTATCTTGTTAACTGATTGTAAATATTTTTCACATCAGATATTTTGCAAAAAGTAAAATAAAAATCAGTGAATGACTTCCTCGTGCTTTCCTGCAGTGTCCAGGGGATCATTTATAAGAATCTACAGCAAAGTATGTTACAACCGCTGTCCATGGTGCTGATCCTGAGACTCGCAGATATGCACTCGCATAAGAAAGCAATAAATTCAGCTGTTCAAGCTTCTGTTGCACTAATTTAATTTAACTTGTGTAAATTATATCAAAAGTCACTAATGAATTGTTTGCGCAACAAACATTAGTCAGAAACCCTCTGTATGACTTTGCATTGCTAGGCTGTGGGACCCTGCAGAGGTACAGGTACTATACAGCACAGCTCAAGATGGAATATGATTCAGTAAAAATGACAGATCAGAATGACTCCTCCTTGCCAGACTTGGCTGTAAGCAGGGGTATGTGTTAGTGTTAACACATCCTCAACATACCTAGTGCTGAAAGTATCGAATGAAGTGTTGTTCCATCTCTACCCCAATATATGTTGACATACAACATGTCCTTTTCAGGAGTGTTCAACTGCTTTAGAAGAGAAAGCAGAAAAAGGAAAAAGAAGAAGAGGTACTTTATTGATCCCCGTGGGGAAACTGATCCTCTGCATTTGACCCATCCTTTACACCCACACTAGGAGCAGTGGGCAGCCGCAGTGCAGTGCCCGGGGATCAACTCCAGTTCTTTTGCCAGTGTCTCGGTCAGGGGCACTGACAGGGAGTATTAACAGTTCATGATCACAGTGTGGGCAAAGTGTGTGCCCCTTTAACCTACACTGCTACACAATTTTTAGCCATGCCAGTTTGAATGTTGAGAGCTACGTGATATATATCCTGTTTTTAGGGGCTTCTATTTCTGTTTATTTTCCTCCCATTTTCTCTTCATTTGAGGTAAACACTATGATCAAGGTGAATGACAGACTATACTGAAAAAAAAATGGCATCTGAGGATTATACGCAACCACGCTCAGATGAACACAAAGACAAACTGGCATAGAACCATAAGGAAAGCCTTCTGCTCTACACACAGACAGCAATGGTCTGATGAACACACAAATAAGAGCACACCAACTAGGAATGATTTGAGTTCTATATATTGTATAAATATCGTTCATATAACTTGTATAGAGTATGCACACACATACACACACACACACACACACACCTCCCTATATAGTACATTTGTTGACTAGATCTCCGGCCTTTGAGTGTATTGTCTCATTTGTGGGTTGTGTACACAAACAGAGATGTAATCTCCGAAGGCAAACAGAGAGATGGTGACTCCACCACTAATTGGCAACAGAGAGGCTGTCACTGAGTGGAAGAACACTGTAGCCATGTCATCTCATTAGAAAGAGAAAGAGAGAGAGAGGAGAGGAGGGTTAAGCAAGAAGAGAGAGAGGCAAAGAGTGGGGGAAGAGAAGAGGGAGTTAAGCTAAAATGAAAGCCAGGAAAATCTGCATGCAAATTAAAGGCACACAAACAATCACAAATGTGTAAATATATGCACACACACATATGCATGGAAGTCCTGCATATGAATATATAATTAGTCAGTAAATCAATGAGAGCATTTGCATGTGTTTGAGTCAATCAAAGTATGAAACATATGGCAGCCACCATTGGCATTTTTTTCCCCTCTGTCTTTAATCCCAAAAAATTCACACTAACACATTTTCATCCCTTAGTTTTCGCTTCATTTTTTCTTTTGTGATAAAAGATTCCCACTTATCAGTTAAATGAATTAAAAATATTTACAAAATACAAAAATATCAACCCTTGATCCCATGCTAATTTATATATGTAAATACATACAATTCCAGGTATGTGAAGACACTTTTTGTAGACTATAACATCTCTCTCGGGGCATTATGAGTTGTAGCCTTGGCAAAATAGTGAAATCAAGATTTCCGACTGTATTCAATGATAAGTTGCCAAATGAAAGTGATTTCTGTTGCAGTTTGTTATCTGATTGCTTGCAAAATACGATGAAAAAAGGATGTTGGATGTGAATATTCCAGTAAGTTAAACAAATCAAAATCTTCTCAACCCATCAGGCATCCTGCAGGGCAAAATTTGTAAGATCCTCTGACTAGATCAGTGTCACTAAGTGAGCTGGAGTAGGTTTTTACCAATGATAAAAAGCTGCATGTGAACCAACCACCCAACAACTATAGGGTCTCTACATTGCCTACATCTGACTGTAACTTGAGAGTTAAGATAACATTAAAGTTTGCAATTGGTTTTAAAAAGTAAAGGTCGAAAAACCTTTTGGGGTTTTGGATTTACCTTCAAATGAATAGTTTTACTTGAGCACCTGTGGCTATTTCTGAGCTTTAAACTAACATTTATGAGGTCTCTATCTTCTAGTGTGTGTAAGATTAAACATTTTAAATTATGTCTGCCTTGAAGCCGATTGTTGATTCTGACTTTTATTCTGTTCTACAGATCCTATAAAGCAAAAAGCAAGTCATCATGAAATTCATTATACAACCCTTCTTTCCATCTCTCTCTGATCTTCCAGCGTATAGTGAGAGTCCAACATGTTCTCTCTGGGCAGCTTATTCCAGTGAGAAGGAAAGAAGAGTGGTTTTATATGTATGTGGGTCTTCTATATAAAAGTGTACTCTTGTATGTGTTTGCATATGCAATATACAATATGATCACACTGATCACAAAGCTTCTTGTGTCCCTCAGGCCAATTCATGTGACAAGTTAGATTTGAGAAACAACATGCAGAGGCTAGCATCAAGTAGCTGGCTCAACTTTGCCACATTAATAGGCTGTGTGTGACTCCAGTGTATCCTTGGCTATATCTGACACATCTGTGTGTGTGTGTGTGTGTGTGTGTGTGTGTGTGTGTGTGTGTGTGTGTGTGCATGCCTGAGAAAGAGCGAGAGGAGGTTGTTAACTGTCAAATTTTCTCTCCTCTTGGCAATGCATCATTAGGTAGAAACATTGCTCCCGGCCCCCCTCTAAGCGAGATGAAGACTAGGAGGGACTGACTGGAGGAGGGAAGGAGGACGACAGGGAGAGAATGATAAAAAACAAAGGAGAATAGAGGGGAGGAAAAACTGCAGTGGATGACAGCAGGGGGGTTACATACACAGATGAGATGCAAGAAAGCTAGATACAAAGGAAAACAATATAGGCAGGCAGTGCACAAAATTAGCACCAAGCCACCAGGCAAATGCTGGTAAAATATGCAAGTCGCCGCTAGATTTGCTTCAATCACCAGGCAAAACAACAAAGGCAATCTATTGAGTGGCTTTTAAAATTTGAACATTCGCTAGCCATTTGGCCGCTGGACAAAAAGTTAATTTTGCACCCTGTAAACAGGGGGGGAAAGGGAGGGAGAGAGAAGGAGCGAAGAAATGCAACAGAGGTAGAGAGGAATGATTGATATGCATAATTAATTTCTGATTTAAACTATTTATTGTTTAAGAATGTGTTCCACTTTCTGAGAAGAGCGAAGAATACCTTTAATTCAGGCAGAGCACTGAAGTCTCACTTGTATAGACTGACTAGCATCAGCTCTCATTGGCTAATTCATAGCTCTGTGGCCAGTAACATCCAATCATGAAGGTGTGCAGCATGAACATATAACCTGACGCTATCACTGTTTACTCTTCTGATTACGCTCATGCGCTGTCTGGTGCCTCAGCTTATGTGGTATTTTTTGGATTGTTGATTTAACTGAGATTAATGTTCATTAATGTATGTTTATTTAGGGGGGGTTAGCTCTCTATGCAGAATCCTCATCACTGCGAATATCTCCTTACTAGCTATTCCTTCTGTGTGAAAAAAAAATCTGGTGTTCATACAAAGCCCCGGCTCTGTAAATGAGCATGTAAACACATTGGCCTGGACTGAGATACCCAACACTACTCCAGCCAATCAGCAACAGGGGATATTCATGCTCATGCACAGGACAGGGGGAAGTCATCAGAGCAGCTGTCTGTGTGAAGACGTGACAATCTCTAATCTCCAACACCCATTAAATGGTGAGGGAGGACTGGTGAAGTGGAGAGAGAGAGAGGCTGTGACCAATTCACATAGAAAGTGTTTTCTCATGGAACAGATACTCTTCCTTTTGTTCCTCTTTTTGTTTCTGTAATCTGAGCAGGCAACTATTTAAATTACACAAATATCTGGTTGTATAGGTATTTTGAACTTATTAACTTTATCAATGAATCAATAAATTCAAAGACTGTTGATTTCTTCCTGTGGAGCCAATATGCCATCTACTTTGGGTCAGTAAATGTCTGCTGTCGGTGAGCTTTTTGAAGGCAGTTTTGTCCAGCTGCTGTCCTCTCAGCTCTACAGGAGCTGTAGCTGAAAGACGACGGTTTCTGTGGACAGAAATGCTGATCGCAGTTCGAGTGAGAAGTGGGGAGGCTGCAGAGAGACGGGGAATGTGGATGGACTATTGTGCTCAGGTGAGACAGTTTTTTTTTCCACTTGTGTGTGTTTATGTGTGAGAGAGGAACAGAAGTGACTCTACAGCTGGAGCATCGCTCTGAATTCTGCCATATTTCTCTTATGGTCGTTGCCTCAGCAATGGGCCTCCATGAATTTGGAGGCCAGAGTTTCTGAAAGAGCATGAAGTGAGGGTATGTTTGTTTGGGTGATAAGTCCCAAATATCAACAATCTTTCTCCAGAATGACTGACTCTACCTTTAACTGTATATCTCTTTACTATACATGGCCAATTCCTTGATGTATGGGGCTAGAAGATTGACAGCTAAATTTTGGCATCGAAAATACAATCTGAACTGAAAAAGGCACCCATGGCTGTTTTTCAATTGTACATTACTATGTTTTAATATAAAATCCATGTCCCCCAGTCTTTGACCTTTCATAAAATAATGTTGTGCAGAATTGCCTATTGTTAAAAATAATGAAGATTAATCCAGATTAAAAACATGGGCATTTATAACTATAATTGCCACTGGGTAAAATTTACCCATATATGAAATGCATTTATTTCCGTGTGGTTAATGTTTAAACGTTCTGCTAACAGCTGAGATGAAGCTGCTCTCACCTGGCTAGCAGCTCCAAAACATCACTGCAGATTTACAAACAGGTGTTATTTGGATAAACTGACCACATATTGGGAATCTATATGGTTACCTCCTTGCTTAATAAAGTGACATATTGAAAGCTCTATAGTGAAAATTACAACAGTCTGGCTTAAAATCTCTGCCATCGCCTTCAGGTATCTTCAGCAGACTGCAAGGCATACTGGGTATGTAGTCTCTCCCTCAAACCGTCCTCTCTATACCGA
The DNA here is from genome assembly GCA_029490765.1 of Euthynnus affinis. Taxonomy (NCBI): domain Eukaryota; kingdom Metazoa; phylum Chordata; class Actinopteri; order Scombriformes; family Scombridae; genus Euthynnus; species Euthynnus affinis. Next base: position 9,646,063 of record CM055859.1, on the reverse strand, counting down.
AACAGTGACAGAATAACTCTTTTTTAATGGCCATTTCTGTGCCAATGCAACTTTTTCCAGTACAAGTTTTTGAATGCCAATGTGTCCTTTTTCAGTTCAGGTTTTGTTTTGTTTTGTTTTGTTTTCAAATTCAATTCCAAAATGTAATTGTCAATTTTCTAGCCCCATATTGATACAAGTGTTTCTGACTGAAACTGAATCAACACAGAGAGCAAATATTTTTACCAAAGAGTGTATTGGTGCGTAGGTCTGAGCATTTTGTTGCTGTGATGGGAAAATCTTGTATTCTAAGTCACAAAGTCTAACAAATACGCCTATTACCTGCAACACCATCAGTATTTCAATTTATCCAAAGGATTCAATCAGTGTTTTGTCCTTAATTTCACAACAATTACAATACCAACATACCCTTAAACCTCACCCACTGAGAAAGTTGTTCATAGCGGAGGTTACCCACAGTGAAATGCTCTGTCAGTAATCATGGGGGGGTTGATGACTCACTGTCATCTCTTTGATGCACAGCATCACTTTGTTTTGGCTCTCTATTATTGTAAGAACAAGTGAAGGGATGGATAAACAAGGAGAAGAGAAGAGAAGAGAAGAGAAGAGAAGAGAAGAGAAGAGAAGAGAAGAGAAGAGAAGAGAAGAGAAGAGAAGAGAAGAGAGCTACATGTGTATATCCATATTTCATTATTCACCATAGACAACAAATGATGATGATTTGAGAGACAAAGAGGAAAGAAATAGATGGAGAGAAATGTGGTCAGAGAGAGTTGGAGGGGTGAAGGACAGCCTATAAAGAATGTCTGCTTTAGATGCAGTTTGTCCCTTAGATTTGTCATCTGACACCATCCCTCACACTCAGCACTTTTAGCGGAGAGGGACTGCTGAGTGCTTCCTCTGGAGAGGTAGGCAGAGAACAAACACACCCACCCACACATACACAAGCACAAATGCACAGGTAGCACCTTCACAATCATAAAGGCAAGTTTCCAGTTGAGCTGTGTCTGAGTCACTATGTGCAACCAATTTTTCTTTCTCTGAAATGTGGTCAGTAGCAACCCATTTATTTATAAAATTATACAATTAACAAAACAAATGAAGCAACTGAGCGGCACAGTGATGCATGTTTCTGAAAAGTGCAGAAACTTCCCATGCTTGGTCAGAGAAAGGTCATGTAAATCACGATGAACTGTTGGTTGACAGCCAAAGCAGAGCCGAGTTCAAGACACTATCTGCCAAGACAAAACATGAAACATCTGCATGCAGAACAGCAACCATTATCAGCTCTCTGCTCCGCGGCTTAGAAATTAAATATTCCTCCTCATGTGAAAAAAGAGAATCTTTACAGGGACACCAGGAAGCAACTGGCAAAATCACAAACAGCTGGGGTTATACAGCCTGCCAGAAATGACAAGGACACACACAGTGCTTCAAAAATGAACTTTGAAACACACAGAAGCGAAAACGGAAATACGCCTACATGCCAACACAGAATATAGAAAAACAAATCACCTATTGTACACGCTTGTTCTTTTCATTCTTCTCCTCAAGGAGATCCAGCGAGCAGAGAGGAGCGGTATGGCAGTGCCTGAACAAACTGTCATCTAATCACTTTGTTTTTATGGCTTTCTCATATGTCTTATGACTCGCTGTTAGTGATTGCGGGATTATTGATCAAAGCTGTCAAAAGCTTACAGGAAAATTACAGTTTGAACTCTTCCTCAACTGCCAACCTATTGTGGGAAGGTGAGCCTCAAAACCACCTCGTACACTTTGGTTCTTAAGCAGTCTCTTCACAACCTAGTTTGTTCAAACAGTTCAGCCTGTGAAGAGAAGAAATAGACTTCCATGAATCCTCTCTAAATTAAAACGTGAAGGAGCGGGTATTGACAGAAGCAAGTTAATCCTGCTGTGAATAGGGACGGGAGTGGGCTTTGGAAAATATAAATAATATTGCAGAATTAAGACATAGTCCACTGTATACTCTGTAGGCTAAAAGCATATAGTCTATACAGTCACACACACACAGACACACTTACACACTCACGCACACATCAATTAATACAGTGCAGAGGGATAAAAAAAAAAAGCATTCCCATATACAATCATGTGAAGGCAGCTCATAGATAAAAAATACTTCGCAAAACATCAGCACAGTACAGAAACAAGGTATAATACACACAATCACAGATGCACACACACACTCACATATGACCAATGAAAACTGAAAGTGCAAGGCTCTCTCAGGTGTTTCTATTCGGTTTACTCCCTTCCTTATTCTTCTTTTTTAAGTAGCATTCCCTGAAGCTCTATAAATGCAGTATAACATTCATGAGCCAATAAATGACCTTCAAGCATACTGCAGCTTCATGGGAAAAAAAGTAAAAAAAACAAAACAAAAAAACCCCCCAAAAAACAAAACAAAAGGTAATGCGATAAATCTGTTTTATTCTGAGTGGATGGTTGACTCTGGTGCTCTTTGCTGGGTTATTGCTTTGCAAAGCCATGCAGCTGATATATGGAACAGGTGGAGATAGTTGGAGTGAGGTCGTTGATAGGTTTATTGAAATGTCACTGTGAGTTGTGCGCGTGTACACACTCTAACGTGAAGAAGGTTGTAAGATGACTCAACTTAACTGTGTGTGTTTGTACGTACCATATACCAATTTTGTGTGTATGTCAGACCTCTGTTAAACAGAATTTGCACATAATTCATAGTGATGGTTTTAAAGAATCTTATAATGCCAGATGACAGGAATACACTATATAGGAAAGCATAATGCATGCTAAGGCAGCAGTATATTTGCTACAGACCGGCACCTTGGCCTAATGATTTAAAATACCACATGATGATGATTTATGTTTCCCTGGTGAAAAGCATCTCCATTTCCTTCTCCTAATGGCGAGACTCAACAGTGCTCTAATCCTCAGCTGAGAACTGGAAATACATCTCTTCGGACATCATAAACTTTATATTCCATAACAGCATATATAGAAAAGAAAACACCTGTCACAGCAAATGTACTTGTGATGATGCCTATTGTGTTTTGACTACATTGGTCCATGAGGACTCATACCTATAGACGTCCTTGTTTAGTAAATCTTTGGGGGGGAAAAGGACTTTTTTTTTTATTGCTGAAGGTTGTACCGGGGTGGAATCGCAATCCAGGCACAGAACAATCTGGAAGAGAGGCCAGAGCAGGATGAATGTATTGTTATCTCTGGAAACAGATTAACTAGAGGTGAAGCTGGCCTATCATATCAGTTCCTCTCATCCTGTTTAAAAGCAGCAGGGAGCAGAACAGCAGGGAGCACAGGATGCTGATCTTGTTAATCACCCCATATATTAACATACAGAACTCCCAATATGCTTGAATGAGCAGATGATGTCCTTTCTTAAATTAAAAACACATTCAGGGGACACTGCATTTCCTGTTAATTGTCTACACAGTATGTTTGAAGACAGAGATATGTGTGCAATTAAGCTACACCAAAATGTGTTTTCATTATTGCAGTCTCTTACCCATGTTTTTGTTTACTAATGTGATTAAAAAAAAAAAAAAAAGAAAAAAAAGAAAAAAAAAAGTTGCATTCACTGAGACTTGTTTGGGTGCATTTTGATGAACACAATAATGGCAGAGCTGTGAATACACCAAGAAAAGCAATACTCTGTTGAAGTTGTTGGACAATGCACAGCTCCCTATGATGCTGTGCCAGTCTACCACGCTTAGTGCAAAGAAACTAAAATGACCAAACACTACAAAATTGTACTACACATGTATTTACAGTATACCTCTGCTGGGTTTGCTCCTGAGTAAAAGTAGAGCTTTTATTGGGACATGTATTAAAATGAGTATATTCAAAGAAGGTGCTTCTTACTTTCATTATATAAATTCAGTTTCAGGCCTTGCTCTGTTTTTTTTATATACGCTCTTTAAAGGTTCGACTTGTATGAATCAGAAATTCCTTCTCCTTAGCAACTTGTTGGCCATTAAGTGAGCTGCTGATGCTCTTGCTCACTCAGCCGCGTGAGACTATTGCAGGTGATTTCTTTTTCCTAATAAGGTAAAAGATCTCTAACGTTGTATTTCGCACCGTGTTTCAGAAAAGCATCTCTCACTTCCAGTCAGTCGGCCCCCCTCTCCGCCCCCCCCGGCTGTATGTGTGCACACTTAACCACAAATACACACAAAGAGGCTCCTGCTGCGCTGCGGCCACTGAGACCAAATGTGCACTGCCAACCTGCAAAAATACGCATTAATCAACTACCCGAACTTGACCCAACCCGCAAACTTTTTTTTTTTTTTCATATTCTTTATCAAGAGTGTTAACTAAACGTTGGTGGGCTCAGCAAGCTGTGGCTGAGGAGCAACGCGCTGCAGTTTTGTTGTGAAATGTGTGCTTATTTCCGCTTTTGGACAACCAACAGAAAAAACAAAAAGGGGTAAGCGATGTTCTGCTATCACTCTGGATCTTGTTTTCTGCTCAATTGTTGAAGAAATAATGTTGTTTTAGCTGTGTGTGTGTGTGTGTGTGTGTGTGTGCGCGCGCGCTCGGGAGTGGGCGACTTGTCATCGCGGGGGTGTTTTGTTGTGAAATGTGTGGTAGTTGACGGTGGCAGCTAGCTGTCTCATTAGCTGGAGAGCTAATATCTGCTGGGTGTTTCTAGTTGGATAGCACTGTTCACTCAAAAAACAAAAACAATTAATACATGTAAATTGCTTCACAATTCTTACATGTAGGACATAAGTTACCAAAACAATGTGATACAGTTATATTCCTTGGTGACATTTCTAGATTAAAAGCAGCCAGTAGTATGGGGGGTCAAGGGATCAAAACCACAGATGATCGACATAAGAATCCTGTTGAAGAGCAAAAAGAGACTAAGGTGTTGGCTCATGTGATTACCCCCCACCCTCCCCCTCATTTCCCACTATGCTCGTGATTTCATGTTAGGTGGTGTAAAGCACAGCCTTTTAGGACCCTGTTATCTAATTTAGGGATGAATAGAAAGCACTTTAGCTTTTAGCATTTTCTCCATAATGGGAGAGGACATGAGAGAAGACAATAATAGCTGACGAGGTATACTAGTGTAAGCATGTGTCTGTGTGTGTGTGTGCGTGTGTGTGTGCATGGCTTTGCACATAATACAACAGAGCAATCGACCAGATGAAATACATTCACGCTCCTTCACACCCATCATGTGTCTTTTTCGGCAATTCTTTGAGATTCTGTTTGCTTGTATTTAGTTTTTTGTCCTAATTCCTTAAATTCTCAACTTGTTTCTCCTTCCTACTTCTGTTACTCATCTATTCACCCCAACCCATCCACCCATACTTCAAACATCCATATGCACCACCATTGCAAACACATGTCATACCTGAGTAACTCTCTGTCAGGCACCCCAACCAATTTTGATTTATATCAAGCTACCACCTGCTGCCATGGGCTGCACAGCATAGCCCACCACCGTAGTCATAAAGCCAGTTACAGCTTCTCTTTATATTTATTCTACCTGAGACACTAAACTTTCAAATTCTGTCAGTCATTAATCTTTTATGAAGTTGCTTAATTGCTGTCACTATTTGAAAGAAGAGCTCAAACTTTGCTTTGCCTTGTGATGTGCCATCTGGATTTGGCTCGTAGAATGTTTAATGGAACAAACAACAAGTACAGTAGCTCCTTACTTTCCTCCTTGCTTCCCATTTTCCTTCTATCTCTCCTTCTTGGCTTCCCTCACTGTCTTTGGCTCCAGAATTCATCCCTGCCTTCTTCACACTTCATTCACTCTTCTATCTCCTGTCTTCAGATAGTTTCTTCTTTCCGGAACTGCTTTCTATTTCTGTCACACTTCTCTCACCTTTTTATCCATCTTAAGTCCTGAGCTCCCTCCTTTAGTACTTCCTGCCACCTTTCCTTCTGACCACCCTTATTTCCTTCCATCCATCTACTGATCCTTTCTTGATTTTCTTCCTCCTGTTTCACACTTCTATCAACCTTCCACTCAACCTATTTCCTTTGCTCGTGTCTTCCCTCACCAACAGTAGAAAATCCCTTTGGACTGTTAACATATTGTTTCTTCAGTGCTAAGCTACCACTGTTTTGTGTGGCCAATTATATGATAAAATATGCTCGAGTCCAGATGTCGCTTTGCTGCAGTAGATGAGCTACAGTCTCTGGAAGGTTTTCCTCCTAGAGTTTGTGTTGGGGATTATCCATATGTAAACAATGGGACTAAGCCTTGTAGACAGGGGGAGGAAATGTGTGTGTGTGTGTGTGTGTGTGAGAGAGAGAGTGAGAGAGAGATAGAGAAAACAGACAGGGAGAGATGGGTGTACAAGTGCATTTATGTGTGCAAGTACCCGAAAGTGTGTGCGTGGAACGAGACTGTCTCAGGAGAGCATATGAGCCATAAAAGTCAAAGGCTTCATTAGGGTGTAACTTAGAGGAAAAGGGAGGAAGATGGCATGCAACCTATCTTCTTTCACACACACACACAGACACACACGCACAGAGATGTCAGCATAATCATTTCCCTGCTGGATACACACACATGCATAAAAATCTTGTGCTGCAAATCCAATGCTGAGGATTGAAAGACAAAAAGAAATGTCAACAAGGCCTTCTGGGAGATGTATTTCATCAGCGCATCATGGGGAAAGTTGAAAGCACCCATGCACTGCTGAGTAGAACGCACACACAAGCACATGCAGCAGAAAAAAAATAAAAGCCTAAGCCACTAAGGTTGTAAGCTCCTATCTTCTAGAAATAACTTGTTGTTGAGAAAATGTGGAGTGACACATTGTGCTGTCTGCTGGCTTACCTTTGGCTGGCCAGGCCCACGGGGCAAACACTCTCTCTGCACCTCGGCCCCCCATCTCTCTGTCTTTGTTTCTGAGTCACACTCTGTCATTCTTCTCCTGTTTCCTCCTCCTCAGTTCCTCATTCTATCCTTCTTCATCCATCCACCTTGCCCTGCCACCTTTCCTTACATCAGAGCTATTACATCATGTTCTTCTGTGTCCTTCTCTAAACTTTCTCATGGCCTCATTCCCTATTCTATTCTGTTCCATTCTATTCTATCCTAACTCCCTTGTCTCCTCCTATATTTCTCCTCTATTCTCATAAGGGCCTTTGCTTTAGTCTCTGAGACTGCATCCCTCTAATTATTCCCACAGCACTCTCAGTGTCTGCACAATGATCTGGTTGTAATAAAAAAAAATGCTTTATGGACCTGTCTGTATTTATGGCATGTAACAACATGTAATTCCTGTTTGTGCGTGACAGAACAGAGACGGAGAGAAACTAACATAAACAGAGAGGGACAAGGATGGAAGGAGATGAGAAAAGAGAAGAGGAGAACAGAGGCAGAATGATGGGAGCAAAGGTGAGGAAATGCAATGAGATGAGAGGAGAGGTAAGGTGAAGAGAGGTGAGAAGCATGCATGGATTGCTGACACTGAGCTCAGGTGTTACAGTGCTGTTCTCGCATCACAAATGAAAAAAGCTCCACTCGTGTTAGGATCAAGAGTATCTTTGTCAAGTTGGTCACGCAGCTATCATGCACTTTCAGTTTTCATGCGCACCTCAGCCTTTGTGTGTTTACGTGCTTATAGACATGTGGTCAGAGAACGTGTATGCCATCGATTGCTCCACTTCCCCAATGTGCAGTAATTGGCAATGAACAAACATCAGCGGAAAATTCTTGGAGTTAATTATCATTGATGGATCAGTGATAGACCTCCAATTACAGCCGGTTCATCAGCAAAGTATGTCATCTGACTGAAAAGCTCTTTTATTCTGTTTGATTTGCAAAACGCCAACAAAATGTGACCAGATTCTCGAGATGTTAGGCCCACCTGTTACTCAGAACTATTCGACCTGAAAGCCGGCTGCGTGATAGTAGAGCCTCGGTTTTAACAGTTGAATATGATCAGTCGTGAGCAACACTAACGGCTAATTAGCATACTCAGAGCTGCTTATCCTAACAAGCAGTGGTAGTATGCATAGCGCAGCTGTGGGAGGACACTCATTGAAACCCACCTACAGGAGGACTCTTCTGGGGGGAAAAAAAACATCTCTGAGATCTGTGTCTTACAAAGGAAAATTATTAAATGGCCCACTGTTTTTGAGAGATAGATTCCATGAGAAGCCAGGGGAAAACCTCTGATAACACAACAAAATGTATCTTGGAATTTTGTTACTGAGATATTTTATTCTGTTCTACTCTTGATTATTGAGATGGAAACAAATACATGGTCACACCTTGGGTTGGAGATGGGTTGGGTTGGCCCAGAGTAGCGCAAGAGAGTATTCTCTCCACTCTATGCACCTCATTTGCAGTAACAGTTACTGAATCTCATGTCTCACTGTCTCCCAGAAAATGACAGGAAGAGATTTTCCCTCTCTCTCTCTCTCTCTCTCTCTCTCTCTCTCTCTCTCTCTCTCTCTCTCTGTCTCTGTCTCTCTCTCTTTATCATTGTCCCCTGACAGTCTAGCTCTCTCGCTCTTGTTCTCTCTTTGCCTGGTCTACTTCCCTTGGTGGTTTCCAGACCGAAGACTGCTGGCTCCATTGCTATGCTTCGAGTGATCTGCAGACTGCGTTTTAAATGTTTAATGCCACGTTGACAGATCCAGTCCCCGGCCATCCATCCGGGAGGGCCAAGGCAGGCTGGTGCAGGGTGAATGCCTCACCTTTCAGAGGCAGATTATAGATGCACACAGACCCTGATCAAGAGCTCCAAAAGGTGAGGGAATAAATCTCCCCTGACAGGAAGGTTGTGTTAGCCTTTACACCCCATATCACAATGGCGGTTACGGGGCAAAGTTGGTCTAAGCCAGGCCACCTGAGGGAGGCAGTGCAAAGCAATAAGGGAAGGTAAAGAGAAGCACTGCGGTAGGTAGAGAGAGCGGGAGAAGAAAAAAGACTGATGGTAACAAAGGGAGCCCAAAAAAGATAACAGGCTAAGACAGATGAAAGGAGAATAAGAAGAAAGGAGTGTGTGGGAAAGAAGAGAACAAGAAAAGCAGTGGAGGATGGTTAGGGATGCAGAATCGGATAGGTCATGGAAGCAAGTATAGAAAAGTTTCAGAAACTCATTCCACAGCAAGGGGTGAAATCAAGCAAATAAAGCAAACAAAAAAAACAGATATGAGATTAAGTTAACGGGAAAAAGCAACAAAACTGACAGATGACAGACAAGTTACTGGCAGCCCACTGAAGCAGAGTTCTACCATGGGGACATAAGACAGATATAGAGCAACAAGGGGAGGGATGAGGGAGGGAAAGGTAGAGATGTTTAAAAAGTTAACGAAGGGAATAGGAAGGGAAAGATTGAAAATAATGGGCAAGAAGAGAAAGAGGGGGGATAAAGTAGATAAAGAATACAGACTGGAGAGAGAAATAGGGAATGGAAAGCAATGAAGGGATGAAGCAGATAAAACAAATAGGGGTAAAAGAAGCGAGAGAGGCAGGAAGAAATAGCAAGGAGAAGGTAAAATGAGGAGGAGGTCAGAAGAAATGGAGAGAGAATCAGAGATACCCAAGAGGTGGCCAAAGAAACGAAGACGATAAAAAATGAAATAAGAGAGACAGAAAGGCACATTTTTTAGAACATCTCTACTGACATTTACATTTAGTCCAGACTGGGTAGAGCTGCCCTTGACACCACTAAAATATTCAGCAACCAGTACAGAAACAGAGTTCAAAGGGATTTCCTACATGATGACATGGCTTGTCAAAATTCAATGGATCACTCACAGTAGAGAGGATTCAGGAAATACACCTTTGGAAAATGCCTATCTTGTAAGTCTTTTAATCTTATTAATCAATGGAAGAATCAGAGTCACTTCATTTGCCAAGCTGAATAACTGTATAGGGATACTTGGTGGAAGTGCTATAAATATTGTGATACAAAACAAGTGAAATTGCTCCTCATATCCTCTGCCATCAGAAGACTTTAATACTTAAAAAAAAAAGTACACTAACAGAAACAACAGAGATATCCAAACACCCATTTTTCTCAAGAAGTTAATGGAAAAATGATATCAAATCACATTAATCATATTTCATTTGCCTGCCCGCCTCCAAGCTACTGGCAATGATGAATTTAAGCACAAAGTAATGATGGGCACATTTAGCAGAGAAAATTTCTATGGCAACCGCAAATTACTTCACCGTAAACAACAACAACAGTGATGAACGCAAGCAAGCTCATTAGAGATGGTTAGATGCACATCTCCAACTGCCGCAAAGCACTATGGGTAAGGGGGAAGGGTTGGGGAATGTGGATGGGTACAGTATGATGCATTTGCAACAGCAAAACCTCATTTATTCCGTACAGACAGAATGCAATGAGAGAATGAAACACTGGAATGAATGATGGGTGGAGGTGCAATGGAGCAATAAGGGAATTAAGGAAGAAAGAGTGAGAAAACAAAAGGAGAGACTGAGAGAAAGGGAGAGATGGAGTGATCTGCCTTATTTCCGAGACAACTCCAATGACAGAGCCATTCTTCATTAGCCAGTCTCTTTACAGTGTATATGTCAACCCTGGCGGCCAGACAAGTGCAGAGGAGTGTGATCATAATTTATCTATTTAGAATGCCGAAGGGAGAAAGGCTACAGTGCTGTGCAAAGCTCTTAGCTGAGCCTTCCTGCTGCGATGTGCAGTGCAGTGCTGTGACATATTACACCAAATGTGACTATAGAAATAACTGAAGTCAAAAATAAACTTTGCAGAACAGCATATGGAGATGTAATGTTGCATATAGTAGGCACAAGGCCATACATCATATGCTGGGGACATAATGCGATATAATATGCCAGGAATGTAGGCATGTGTGTGCGCCTCATAAAAACAGCTCTAGCTGTACAACAGATATAGTCCTGCGATGATTACAACTCCATTCAACTAAAATTACTCATAGCCATGAAAACTTTGACAATGTCTGCATTTTAATTCTCACAACAAAATGATACATGCATTAATGTACAATACAGCAAGTAAGATTAAAAGTAAGGATGAGTGTTGAATATTTAACATGTTATTTGTTGAGATTTTCAGTTTTCCACTTTAATGATCAGACTGGAGAAGTGCTGTTGAAACTGTGATTGAATCTATGAATTAGCTCTTAAATTTTTAATATGTTTAAAAAAAATTGAATAACTAAATTAAATTATTCAAATGGAATTGATTAAAATCATGTTTATTCAACAGAGAATCACAATGGCTTTGCTTGACATCACTGTGGTGTGGACCACTATACTACATTCATATATCATTTAACACATTCCCTGGACAATGTGCCAAATACAAAAGAGTAATCAACTTAGTCTGATCTGGCTTGCAAGAGAAGAGAAGAAGACTGCTGCAAGAATGTACAGTCAGCAAGTTGTGCATTACTACTGGACAGTACACTGACAGCTGCTTCCCTAAAGGCTGTGGAGCAAAATACCTCTTTAAACAGTAGGGCTTTAGGACTGAATCTAAAAGGCCAGTAGATAAAATTTGATTGTAGACCCACAGGCAGGATGATACATCCCCTCTAGTCAGTCCTCTATAATAAATGCAGCCAGTTAAAAGGAAAATTCACCACTTTGAATATGATGATTTCTTAAAACTAGGTCACCTATGTAGTAGAAATGTGCAATTATTTTTGAAATTGGTGCCCTATGACTGGAGAAAACTGAGGAAGAGGCTGTAGATTCCCCACACCGCTCTTAAAGGGGAATCCTACAACAACCAGAGTGCATTGCATGCGCCCTGTCCAATCAGACTGACTGACTCTACTGATGTTGTGTTTATGGCCGGCAGAGTAGCCATTAAGCAAAGACTGAGCAGCGTTATATCTCTTACTGAGGCCTTTTATTATCATTTACAAAACGTTTTCCCTCGAGTCTGGATGGTGTGTAAAACAAACGGCGTGCTAAAGTCAGTTATGTTGATCATTGCAAACTGACTGAGAGCTACACGGCTGCACACAAGCCATAGCTGCTGATGGACAGTCAGAATACCTCTGAGTCTGCTTTCGCCTTTTTAGGAGATGTTGTTTTGGGACGTTGGGATGGATGAAGAGGTGAAAAACTTTTACTCTTTTACCCATTTTTGACAACAATCCTGGATTGTTCTCAAGCTGGAAGCAGCCACAAAAATTAACTAACAGGTTTACCAAAGTTTGTTGAAGTTTTCAAGTTTGTCTCCATTCTATCTGATGATCCACACCGGCCTGTCTTTTGGCTACTGCTGTAACGTAGCTCAAGTGGTGGTAGCTTCCTTCTCCACACAGTTACCTGATTCCACAGCGTGATATTTGGCCTTATATCATGAAACTAGTTTTCTTCCAAATATGCTGTTATTTCAAAGTATTTACTAGTATGATATTTTAGTGTCTGATTTTCCCTATCGCTGGCATAACATGGTAGGTGGAATGTTTTAGGAGACCAATATTTGACAGTCCTTGAAGGCACCACTACAGAAAACGAGGAAACATAGTTTGGAGTCTAAGGCAGATCTCCAAAGTCTGCAAAGACATTTGCTGGTAAATGAGCAGGTAGCTCTGGGTGCAGGCAACATGGAGGAAAGTTAAATATTGTTCATTTGCATATGCTACCCACACTGTAATGATACATTGCTGGTTAAAAATCTGCAAAGTTTCCCTTTAAAGGTCAGCACACTAGTCGACAGTCCAGAAAATGATCTATGCTCCCTCAACAATCATCACAGAAGTGCCCTTAAGCAAGGCACTGCCAACTACCCCAGTGGAGCTGCTCTGTGTCCGGCAGTAGAGGTCTGTGTGTACTATAGAGCTCCCAGATGTAACTCACTGTGTCCCAATTCAGAGGCTGGATCCTTTGAAGGACATGGCCCATAAACTGGATCCTTCATAGGACCTAAAAGCTAGGTTAACTGGTGCCTCATTCTTCAACGAGATGGCATATTGTCACAGAGACCAAACCGGTGCAAAACGGTGCATTCCCATCCACTAATACAGTAAAATTTCTCATGGTTTATATATTAGTGTTACATAAAATAAAAAAACAAATTCCTATGGTATATTTTTCACATTCTGGCCCCTCAACACACCAATGGTCTCACCTCGTTTGTCAAGCTGTAACGTTTTATCTGTGATGGTCTAGTGCTTATGGGAAATGGGGTTTGTTAAAGACCCTAAAACAGATTGAATGACTGATGTTATTAGATACTTTTTTTTTTTAAATGACTACTTGTTTAAAAATATGGAGTGAACAACACAACATACTGTTGAGAAATTCTCTGTTCCCAGGATGGATTTTAGTTAGTTGCATTATTACAAATCTCAGCTGGATTTTGAAAGCGGTTTTCCATTTCAGATTTCAGTATGAGTTATGTTTCATTTAAACAGATGACGATGGATGGCAAATTGTGTACATGTTTAATAATGTACATGTTATACATTGTGTAAATGTATCAACTTCAATTTCTTGTTATGCGGCGTGGAACAGGTGGACCCAAATGCAGGAGACTGCAGGCAGAGCAAAGCTGAAGAATAACTTGGCTTCTGGCTTGAGTGCAGGCAAAATAAAACTGAGAGCAAAAAGAAACCAACACAACTGAACTGAAAACCAGAACTTAAATACAAACTGCACCAAAGAGGGGATTAGGTGCAGGTGGAACAGGAGAACAGGAAAAGAGCTGATTGTCTGAGGAAGGCACAGGGAGCACAGCAGGGCTAATGAGGCTGATACAGAGCAGGTGTGTAGATGAGCAAAGGAGGCAAAAGCAAGAATAAGAACACAGGAAGGAAGCAAAGAGAAAACCAAAAACAAAACACATGGGTTCAAGAAAGTCTGAAATACTAGCTGGCCAAATGGAAATTTAAAAAAAGACAGAGTTACAGAGCTGAATAATAATATAATTATCCAAAAACTGATACATAACCACCCAGAATGTGAATTGCTTGATTGCACTAAACCTGACAGCTCAGTGAAACCAGCCTGAAACACATTTACAAAACAATGTGGTAATTTAACTAACATTCTCATTTTAACCTGGTGAAAGTATTTCAGCTTTCACTTCTGTTTGTGCTTCTAATAGCCCATGTATTACAAACCAGGCAGTAAAATCCTTAAACATAATCTGGAATCTATCTGTCTTAGTCCCACTCAGTCCAGTTCAACAAACAGAGAAAAAGTCTGAAAGCATCAAGTGGACAGGTAGAAGGATATAGAGCCATACTGGGACAGAAGTATGACATTTCTATGAAATTCCCTTTGATGAACAAATGTCTAGACTGTAAAAAAAAAAAGAACTGGCTTTTTAATTGGTCTCATTAAAGTGATATATTTATCCAGTAATGGTGACAGTCTTGCTGCAAATACCTGGTAAATATATGATGCAGGTACAATATATTTCCTAACTCTATAGACCAGCAATTGGTCTATAGAAATTCAGGCTTTGAAGGATCCAACCCCTGAATTGGCACAGCTTGTAACTGTATAGCAGAGTGCTTCAAAAGAGCATCCACGATCAGCAGGCATTCCCTAGATAAATAAGGTTAAAAATGCCAGTGAACTGATAAATACTTGGGAATTTCTGAGTTCTTTGCCTCCACAGTTCTTTAATGGCTCTTTCCATCACAGAGTAATCTTTCCATTTTCTCATTTTCAGATCGATAGGGACTCGGAGAATGAAAGGCCTATTTCCTCTCAAATAGGGATAAAGCTTAACCACACTGGGCCGTCTCATGTTTTCTAATCATGTCAGCCAGTCTACAGGACTCAGATGAAGTGGCACCAAGCTTAAAGAACAAGTCAATCTTTGAACTGTAGTACACAGACTAAAGTTAAAATGATTCCAGTCTGCTAACAAAGAAGAGTTGTAGTTTTTAAAGGCACAACAAGCACTGAAAAAGTGAGTTTTTCATAATATGAAAAACTCACTTTTTCAGCACTCGAGTCTCAGATGTACCTATTAACACACAAACTGTGGAATAAGACCCAGTCAGTTTGGTGTGTTCTGGCTGCTCTGATTTTGTACAAACATTCAGATTTGATTCCCCCTCTGACATCACTTGGGGCTTCATTGAAATTGCAATCACCTGTGTATCATTTCTCCACCTATGATTTCCAGACAAGGGTAACTATTGTTATTTTCACAAGCGACTAGAACGATAGCAAACACTATATACCTAAGCTGAGAGCTAAACACACAAAATGCTCTGTTGTTGAATGTAAAGACCAGGGCTAAATCAGCTACATCAGCCTTTACACCTCTACTTTTGTGCTAACCACTTATTGTCAGACTGTTTTACCAACTTTGGTCAGTATCAAGCAGGACTTGCAAAAACTTTTTCTGAAAGGGGGATCAACACCAACTGTCTGTGATAAAACTACAGATGAAGGAGATGTAAGAATTTAAAAGAGTAATTGTGCTTTATGTTTCTATTGCTGTTTAGCACTATCTAATGCTAACAGTTGATTAGGATGCAGTCTCTGATTTTAGAGAAACTGTGTGAACGTTAAGGCTCATTTGAAGCCAAATAAATATCGACAGTAGTAGGTTTGATGAAGTAGGTTGCAAGGGTGGTCAGACTACACCAGGTTGTCGTGCCAGTGTTTCAGGATCAGACTCTGCATCAAATAAAGGGGGCTGATGTGTAAGGCTGATACAACACCATTGTTACTGTAGCAACTAGAAACAGCTGCATTTTTAGCATTTTGGGCTGCCTTGGGAGGTGGACTCCGGTTATGGTAAGGTGTGTGATATTTCCGACATGCTCTAAGCAGCTGGCCGATCACAACAGAGAGGCCTTTTTGGAAGGGGTGCATGAGCCAAGACAGCTCATTTCAGGTTGAGTGAGACAGAGTGGATGTATGGCTCCATGGCTTGTACAGCTGTAACTAGTAACTTTTTGACCATAAAAATATGCTAATGTTTGTGTACAGACCACAATAATCAAAACATTAAACCGGGGAAAGGGCATAATATGACCTCTTTAAGGATTATAAATAACATTGTGTCATTATTACAGTTCAATTTTACAAGGGAGAATGGGAGACACAGAGAGAGTGGCTTCAGTGAAGTTATAACCCACACAAACTGATGAAAACAGTGAAACTGGAAAAGCAGTGTGGAGCCCGTATGGGAAAGGTACCCTTCAGACACCCACTCAAAAGCATCTGCACTGTCTGCAGTGGTTTTGTGTAATGTAGGGAGGATGATGGAGCAGCTGAAGGACTTAGCAACAATGTAACTCCACTTCTACAGGAACATCTCCCCTGGTGTCTGACCTCAATGCTTAGCTTTGCCTGTAAACAAAGGGCCCTGACAGACATGTTCAATTAATCGATGCTTTTCTCACACATTGCCGTGCAGTTTTCCAAGACTCGCTCATAGCCCCAGGGTGCTAGTTCACTCCAACATTACCACAGTGTACCACTGTACCGCTTTAGACCTGCTGAGTCCTGAGGAGCACCTCACGCCATAGACAGGCAGAGTGATAACATGACTGAATATCGATGCAGAGAAACTGATTCAGAGTCAATCTTACACTGTTCACTAGATCAGCTGAGGTTAGGTTTTACAGAATCGTACTGGAAAACTGGTTTACTGCCTCATGCTGGTAGCTATCCAACAGATCATATTTGCTCAAGGAATAAGAGTTAAGAAAGGCTATCTGCAAAGTCTTGCCATTAGCAATATAGTTACAGTGCTACCTCTAGGTATTCCAATTCAATATATTATTAGCATTCAGGTTGCACTAGTCCTTTTGGCTATTGCAATATTAGCATTCAAGATATTGCTAACAAGTTCATCAGCATTCAGGCAAATGCAAGCCTGAGCTTGATTTAAGGCTCAGGTAGCATTAGCATGCAGATGGTAGTGGGACGTTGTGGTGGAGGAGGGTGGAGGCTAAGTGATTAGCAGGAAGAGTTCTTACTTCATATGCAGGATCAGCGCTGGGCTCTGTCGCAGCGTTAAAGGCTAATGAAACAGAACCCATGTGAGAGAGAAGGAATATTTTTTTTTGGGGGGGGGTCATTGTGATCCTTACAGCTGAGCTGTGATCACACACTGATAATGGGGGTCTCACAGTCCAACTCACACTAAATTCCTGCGAAGATGCACCAACACACTGCTTTGTTTTTGTTTCATGCAGGTACGAGCATATGGTCGCACAGTTTACTTCAATTATGTAAAAAGTAATCACAGATACACAATTGCGCACACATCTCAGGAGGTTGCGGTATTTTGGCAGTAACCAGCCTGTTTACGAGTGGATATTCCAAGGTCCCTGTGATTAAAACAGCTCCAAAGCGCTCCTGACACTCCATTACCCAGCATGCCCCGGGTGAGGCAGGATTGTACATATTGATTTCACGCCTCATTAGATTTCCTGTCTAACAATGTCATTGTTCTTCCTGGTTGTACAGGATTCTGCATCATTCAGAAATGACCAGGTATAACTCTGGGAGGGGACGGATGACACATAACAAATGAACACATTGAGTCTGGGTTTGGTAGAGCATCATGGGGGGAAACCTGGGCCGGCTGCAGACTTTTGACCCAGTTTTCAGTTGTTTGCAGTTGCTGTAGGCATACTGTTGCTCCCTTCACAGAACATAATCACTTAAAACAAACTGCCAGTGCTGAGAAAGTTCTTTTACTCTAATTTACCTTGAGAAGTGATCATGCCCCAGTAAAATGTCAATAAAACCTGAGAATCAGAGTAACGCAGAATAGATTTTTCCATCTCATTTTTTCACACTATTCTTGATTTTTCAAGATCTTGACACCTCATTTACAAAAAAAAAAGTGTTGTGCAGCTGCAAGGAAGGTGCCAAGTGTCAATGTGCCCAGCATACAATACACTCATGCACAACAGAGAACTTTCAAATGTGTATTTTAGGTGGATTGCTTTATTTTGAGACAGCTAATTCAAATAGAAAAAGTATTTTTTTTATGACAGTCAACAACAACAACCACAGTGAAAATGATCCATGGTAGAAAGTGGGTTGCAGATATTACAGTGATCATATAGTAAAAAATCAATACTGAGCACATTCATTGACTTAGGGGAGTTTCCACCAGGTGTGTGAAATCATGACTGCTGACAGAGGCAGCACCTGCAGCTGGCCATTACAGAGGCAAAGAGCATGTCCTGCAATGAGCTTTTTTAAATCATCAGCACAAAATGCAGTTGAGGGTTCACCATTTCTACAGAGCGATATACTATAAGCACACCCTTATTCTTCATCAGCTTTGATGGAAAAGTTTTCACTTTGTGGTTGTTTTTTTTTTTTGGGTTTGTGAGTTTCCAGGCAGTTTTAAGCTGGGCTCAGACTATAGGAGTTTTGGGCCGATTTATCCCCTTTCACCCCTCCTGACAATTGGAGGAGAAATCTGGATGGTACTGATGTTTGGGCCAGCTTATCTGGTGATGTGAGGGGTTTGGAGATCCAATCTTAAACCGAACTGCTCGCAGACTCATTGGGGCCGCCCCGATAATTTCAAACATGTTTGATATTAGGGTTCATAGCCATAGCCAATGAGAGAGACAAGTCTACAAGGTGTTGACGGTTTTGCTGATGGTGTCACCAAGCAACGGTAATGATTCTGGCCCTTGAGGCTAATGTTACCTAGCATACTACTGTTGACAGATATTAAAACTGACAGTCAAAATCTCACCTCCGGTTCCCACTGGAGAACAGACAACCCATGTTGACCGCGCCTCCTCAACCATTTTTTTCATCCAGACTCGTTTAGCCTTCTGCTTTTTTTCTCACTGCAAAGCATTAAGTTGTTGCATCATGTCAGTCTCCATTTTGTTTACATCTGCTTCCCCATGAGATCACTTGAGATCACATAAGGTGGTTCATTGCTCCCTCTGGCACGATAATCTTAACAATATGCTGTAGTGTGTGATATGCTGTTATTTTCAAATCTTGTAGTGTGTGCATGTTTGAGATTAGAGAGAAGAACATCTGTGAAGTTTCTCCTCCTCCTCCTTTCTCCTGTGCATGATGCAACCCCGATTTCAAAATTGTTTAGGATTTTGAAACTCCTGTAGTCTGAGCCCAGCTCAGCTGAGTGTTTATATTGGATCATTTATCCCTTCCACAGAGAGTGTACAAACAGCATTGTACTGTGATTCCACTTTCACTGATTGACCTTCAAACGGTAATTGGCAAGTCTCGTTTGGTAGTTGTCTCAGAGTGCAGGGTATTGGATGGCTGCCACTGAAACTCGGCTCTCTTTTTCTTTCACTCCCTCTTCCCTTTCTCCTTTTCTTTCCTTCTCTCATTTTATTTGTCTAACAACCAATTTTTCTTCAAATCTCCTCATCCTCTACTTGTGCCCTCTGTCCTTTCCACTCTCTTTAATACCACATCTCCTTTCTTTTTCTCACCCATTCTTTCTCTCTCCCTCTCTCTCTCTCTCTCTCTCTCTCACACACACACACACACATTGCAGTATTTTCATGTTTCATGTCATCTCTCTTGCTCATTCTCTCTCTTCGAGCTCTCCCACTCTCTCTTTGGCCCAAAGCATGGCAGCTGCAGTAGCATGTAGCCTGCCAGCTGCCAGTTACGATGATGGTGACAGTACAGTGGGGGTGCTGGCTGGGTGATGTTGACTAAATGGAACATTGCAGCACCACTGGCAGACACAAACTCAGGCTAGAGCATGTACACACACACACACACACACACACACAAACACACACACACATGCACATACAACAACGGTGCCAAAGAGCACAACAGCCTTCAGGCCAGCTAATAATTCCCCCCCAGCCACAGCACTTCTCAGCCAGGTTGAGGCAGTTTAACACCACCCTTTTCTTCCCCATTCTTCCACAGATGCTCTTTTTCAATGAGCAAATGGCGAGGGGATACTGCTTCTGTAACATACCTCCCACTCAAGCTTGCATGAAAATCATTACAAGTCACCTTGGCGGCTTTTAGCTTCATCTAAAAGCCACAAAGTCATTACAAGTCGGTCTTTTACATTAAAACTACAGCTGACATTAAAACTGTAGCTGACATTTGTGAGTGAATCATGTTTTCTGAAGGCTTCTCTTCAGAAACAAACTTTAAGACTGGATGACACACACAACACTGCTCTCTACTGAATGAATGCCTCACTGCAGTAAGACAGGTTTGGCTACACTATGTAATCAGATATCTATGTGTGTGTGTGTGTGTGTGTGTTTAAAAAAAAAAAAAAAAGCATCCATGTCTTTCCTGCTGAGTGTGTTTACTGGCAGAGCAGGGCAATTTCTTCCCTACCTAACAACCATCTCTTAGGTTACAGTGTAGTTATCTGCACACAGACACACACACACACACACACACACACATACACACACACTCACACACACAGGCAAGCAGGCACAGGTACACAGCTATAGCCTACTGCATGCACAGATGAACACATACTGTAATACATACTGTATTTACAATTAGTTTGAACACACACACAGTCCAGGATTTCTGCCTGTCGGCTAAATGATCTGTTCCCATACTGGCATAGTGAAAGAGACAAATGTTGAAGGACACTGAGGACATACGGAGAGTGAAAGAGGCACCAAACTCAATTTTCAGCCTGAAAACCACCGGCAGAGAGGCTGGCAGATCTGTTCAAAGCGCAAAATGCTTTGAACCAGCGCATCCACTCTTTTAATGTGCTGACAGAGGTTTTAACTGTAAGGTGTGTTAGGTGGTATGACAGTCATTTCAGAGTTAACCGCTGCCACAGCAGAAAGAGTACGTATTATACAGGTCAAAAGGTAGATGCCATGCACAGTCTTACTCTTTACTGCTATAGCACCAAGGAACCTTACAATGTCCTCTTTTTCTAACATAAGATTAAGTTATACATTGTTTTCCATTTTATTGTTTTCAGGTACCACAGACTTATTAAACCCTTTCAAGCCATTATTAATAATTTCACAATAATTTTTTTTGTCTGTTATACATTTACATTTTAGGAGATACAGGGTTTTTCATCAGCTGCTCTATTGACAGTGGTGGGTGTGGGAGGATTCATTTCTTTCCCATCACTCCGACCCTGAGACAGAGTTAATTTATACCAGCTGCAAAACACAGCTGTCAACTGCAGCAATAGACAGGGTATCGATAAAGGGGCAAGGACAGAAGAGGTAGAGGTGGACGGTGGGTGTCTGCACATTTTTTGAAGTCAAATTTAATGCTTTCTGGGGCATTTTTAAGACCTGAAGACAAAGACAAAGAAAATGTAAGATCCTGTCCACAGTGGAACAAATGCACATAAGGGCTGAACGATATGTTTTAAATCAGTCACAAAATCACATTTAAAGTGATCAAAATGTAATAATCAAAATATTTCATTCAAAGAATTGTATTTCAATGTTATGCATTACTTTAAACAAAACTGCTTGTCTAAAACTAAAACCTTACACAACAAATGCAAATTTGTCAGCTTTTAATTACAATTTGATTTCTGTTTTGTGAATCTGGTGAGCGATGGATGTGGATTGGCCTCAAAACTGAACACAGACGAGATCAAGCCAAGAGTGAGTCCAAATGAGCTTGAGGCTGAGTGAAGACCAAGGCCAACAAATATAATCATACTCCAAGACTAAACTTTAAACAGCACACAGTACTTTAATTCAGCCATTTCAGATTTATACATGATAAAAATTTTAAAAGATCGATTAAGACAATACACTGTTTTTAAACATTCAGGATTAGGAAATCAATCATCTCAACTACCCTAAGGGATACAGTTCATAGAAATAAAAATTTAATCTAGACTCAGATTGCACAAATAATCACAACCAAACGACCCGACTGCATATCACTCATACCAATAACTTTCATTTTCTGCTCTGAAAGAAAAACTATGTAACTTTTGAAAGATGCAAAAAAAACCCCAACAAAAACAAAACAAAAAAACAACAACACAAAAATCACATAAAAAACAAGGGATAGTAATAAACATACCCAATTGAACTCCTGTTTTGATCCCCTACAGCCTACGTTTGGCTAAAGTCAGATACAATCTGTTAAGTTTCAGGCATTAACTACATAGCAGTACCTAGTATTCATACATGTGTATGCTTATAATATTTACATTACATTGTTTACATTATATTCTGTTGGCCAAATAAGTGTCTGTATGAGAGTGTACATGCTGTCAAGTATCAGGATGGAAGTGGGAGCTTTTATTGTGAAGACACAGGAAGTGTTATTGTTATCGGAGTGCATGAAGTTTGTTGAGAGCATGGCCTTCGCCAGTGAAGTAGTTGGCCAGTAAATTCTAAAGGTTGTGTTTTTGTCAGGTAACTCAACCACCTTCCACCTGTGTTGGGTGAAAGTAGCATCATTTCTGTGTTCCTAAGAAAGCAGGTGTAGACAAAGACTCTGAGGGGAAAAACAAAGACTACTTTGTAGTTCACCAGCCACCATAAAACTTCAAAAGAAGAAGAAGGAAGGGAATCACAACAAACATGTTGGGGGAAATACAACAGTCAGTATAAACCGGACCAAAGGTAAGCAGGCCAAAAAACATAGTGACAAATGGAGTTATCAGAAAAAATTAACAGTTTGTCCAACAATGATAAAATGGAAAGAATGGCTGACTCTGAGATGCAGTCTGCTTTACTCCACCACTAGCATAACTTCCAACACTTCTGTGTTGAAGAGGCAGTTTTGTGTGGGGATCATATTTTCAATATCCCAATGCTACTATTTTCAGGGTGACTGCTATTGTACATTAAAATGAGAAGACAAAACCGAAAGAACAAGTATTATATTTAAATGCGCAACATTTAGTTTAGGCATCAAAGATGTCAAAGATTATTAATGAAAATTAAAACATTTTAAGACATTTTATATTCTAAAACTCAAATGAAAGCTCTTTTAATTCTTATTAAGGACAGTAGCTACCCTAGGCAGAGTAAAAGAGAAGTCTATCAGGATAGAGATGGCACACACACCTACACAAACTTACTTTGAGAGCAAGTTGTGAACAACACACAGACACCTACGCAAAATCACTTTTAAAGCAGCTGGTATAAGTGTTGGAGAGAGCCAAAAAGTTGAGAATATTCATAGTCAATAACCACAGCAGTAGTCAGGCTTAGTGACAATATATTAGCAAAAGGAAAGTTTTCAGCTCACTCCAAGGCCAATGAAGTGCACTCAAATTCCGGCAAAGAAAAGGAGTCTGGAGAATAACCAGCAGTCTAGAGGATAGAATACATTACCCTCTCAGCTCTGAAAAAGACCTTGCTCCTTTCAAATATGCAAACTGAAAGCCTCCATCAGTTGTGAACCCTTGATAACTCAAGTGATTTATGAATACTTTCAGCTCACATGCAACAAACTCAGAGAGGGATGGACACCGTGTTGTTGGACAACATGCAGGAAGAGCAAGTGTTTTTGTTGATGTGGAAGATGCAGAGAATGACAAAGATTGCAGTGATGATCACATGACTACAACTTTGACAAAAAATATTATGGATGATGACAATGATAGTAAATGCTAATTATATTGATAACAAATGATGTGATGTTGAAGGCTCAATCTGTCTTTTTTGAACATATAAATTACAGGTATGTTGACTATTTATAAATGAGTACAGTTGTAGATGGAAACAGGGCATTTTCTCTGGTTAGTTAAAGTCAAAGTAAAACAAACATTTTATTCAGATGATTCAGACCCATGTAGCCAAAACACCAAGTGTCTCTAAAAAAAAGAAATGAAAAACAAACTAATCAAACTTATCTTAATTGGCTTAACTCAAGAAACCTCAAACTTAGGTATGAGCATTCACACACAACTACACAGACATCCTATTTCCTTCCTGCATTCTCCCAAACCTACAACTCTCCCCTTAAACAGGCCTTCCAATCTGTCAAGGTAGAGCCACATTTCTCACAGGGCTGTTTCAGTCTTCCCCGCCTATTGTTACAGTATCATTGTCCATATAAAGAACACTTTCCATATCCCCTACCATAAGCCAAATAGACAGATAAAAAAAAACACCAAACAAAACATTTAACTCAATACAATAAATCCCCCCACACTTGGCCAAACCCATGACATCACTGCTGATGTCAGCGAGAGTTAAAAGCAGGAAGTGTTAGGTGACCCCTGTTTAGTTACTCTGGTTTCTCTTCATAATGTGACTCCCCCTTCTATCTCCTAAAAAGTATGGTGAATATGGTGAGTAACACAACAAGCTAATGGATAACTCAACAAACTTGGGACTTAAATCAATAAATAAGTAAACTTAAATATGTGTCTGTTTTGATAAAACCAGAAATACAGTTTAAATATGACAAAACAATGCTAAACACAACAAACCGAAAATAGGTGAGAGCAATGCTACTAAAAGCATTGTAGTGTTGAACATCATAGAGTTATATGAAAAGAAATACATCAGTCTATGTATTACAGTGTAATGGGATGGTGTGGTCTCACTCACTTTATCACAGTGAAATGTGTATGTTGTACATGTAAAGTTCATCTCCATAACTGAATGTATATAAAAATAAATTACAAAATGCAAACTATTATGATTAAATATATATCACCATTTATATTTTAATTACCCTTAATTAGGTAAAAATGTTTTCACAGCTTTACAAACAAAAGTGAAAAAATCAATTACTTAAGGTAATACTCAACACTGTTATTTCTGTCAAAACAGTAATGACAGCAGTTTTAAGGGGTTAAATTGTCCCATGACTTAATTGTTCACATCAGTTATGATACAAATGGAGTAAACTCAAATAAAACTAGCAGAAGCCCAATGGCAAGGGTTTCCACTCAGCGTCTGATAGTTTATTCCATTTGTTTCTGACCCTATTACTACATGCCCTTGAAGAAGTGAGGAAACATCAGTAAACAGTCAGTCTCAACAAAATGTAACAGTAACAAAAAATCCAAATATATGTTATGTAACAAAATCAAACACATTTAAATGATGCTTATGTGTATTATGACAGGGGGGAGTCTATAATTTAAGGTTGAAAAGAGGGAGAATACAATGTCAAGAAGCTTTCAAAAAGGTATATAATAAAACAATACAGCCCTCTCCAGATATGAAAACTGCAAGTTAATAACAGCACAAGATAATACCCAATGTGAAAGACAGTCATTTCATTTTATTTCAAAGATTGCATCCTGTCAAAAGAAACTCTACTCATGTCTAAGTCAAGCAGCCACCAGTAACTCTAATACTAATCACTTCTACCCTGTAGCCTTCACAATGTCCGTTTTTCCTTGTTTTTCAGGCTTGTAAGGGTACAAAATAGTTTACTGTCCCTGATCCCCAAATTACCATTATCTATCATTATGATGTTGATGAAAACAATAAATTGGCTAGGTAATAAACTGTGGAGATGATACATACAAAACATCAACTCTTTTTAGCCGGAGTATTTTTCTCAGAGAAGATTAACTGGCTGCTGTGTGTTTAGAACAGCAAATATAACAGGTTTCATTAAACTCATTATAGGTGGAATCATTAAATCACAGTATCAATCAGGGATAAGGGAAACCATGAGAAAACATGCAGCTTATAATTTAGCAAGAAATAGGGTTAAATTGCCAGGGTGTATTCCAGAAACAGAACAAGACATTAACTCCAGCTAAATGAAAATATGCAAAAAAACTGATAGATTGTAGAGCAAATCAGCACTAGTTAAATTGGCCTCTGTGGAGTTCTCCAGAGGCAAGTTGAGACATGATGCAACGTTGTGCAAAGCATCTTGAGAAACTCAAATGACTCCAACTGTAGCAGTACAGAAGCTGTTAAATATGAAAATTTTAACTAGAGAAATACAGAGTTGTCATTTGAGAATGTGAAATTTCCCATTGAGCTTGCTGAATTCACTGACCCTCAGCTCTTTGAGGACATGTAATATGATACTCTAGACTGTTCCTATTCAAATATAGTGCATGCAAAATATTGCTGAATCCTGAAAAAATTATTACATTGATAAATACAGATACATCTGTTTGGCTAATTGTATTTTTTAATTTTAACTATCATGTATTTTTCAAATGTAGTCACACATTCTTGCAATTTATTTCATGCTGATGTGACAAAAAGTTTCACAAACACCACACAACTTCCCTCAAGTCATATACTGTGAACCTTTGTATGCCCTCCTGAAGAAGATCTGTGAAAAACTGAAAAAAGTGTTATTGCGCTATTATTGATTATGTTCGTAATACACTGAGAATTGTACGGTGCACATCACAACAACAAATAGGAAAACACGACAACAAATCAGAAAACCCAACAGCAAATAACAAAACACAGCAACAAATCAGGAAACACAACAACATTAACTTCTATCGGAGAAGGTAGGTACCTATAGCTCGTAGCTTATTGGTTAGGCGCACTGTCAGTTTTTTTTACCGGGAAATGTGCTGTCCGCCTTCAATTGGTGCTGGTATAATACATGGATGTACAAGAAGAGCTCTTATAATACATCCATGTTGTTATGTTCCAACTGGTTTTTAAGCTAACCCGTACCGTTCGCACTGCACCCACAAACTATTTTTCGTTGGTGGCTGTGATATAATGCTCACTTATATATGCTCATATTCACTGCAGTAGATCTGAGATGCGACTTGAAAATTGCGAGTTTATATATATATATATATATATATATGTTTATATATATGTTTATGTATGTGTGATGAATCTGCTGATAAAGGCAGAAAACAGCTGCTGCTGTTAGGTACGGAAAGCAGTTAGGGACATAACACCATGGATGTATATAAGAGCTCTTATTATACATCCATGCGTAACACCGGCACCAACTGAAGGTGTATAGCACATTTCCTGGTTAAAAAGAACAACAGTGCACCTAACCAATAAGTGACGAGCTATAGGTCTAGGTACCTATCTTTTCCGGTAGAAGTTAATGTTGTTGTGTTTTCCAATTTGTTGTTGTGTTTTGTTATTTGCCATTGTAATTTTTAATTTGTTGTTGTGCTTTCCTATTTGTTTGTTGTGATGTGCACTTCAGGGCCACCGTAGAATTGACCAGTCAAAAGTTAAAAAAAAAAAAAAGTGAAAATATCTAAACATCATTCAGAAAGAGCTACATGCTACATCTATACTGAAGCTTCATCCTGTTTCACAAATGTTAATTTCCGGTCCCAGTAACTGTAAAAAGACCTTTAACACTTAAACTCACCCCTTCAGAAACATATCAGTGATGTCATGACAGTCTACGCCACCATCATCTTGTCCCCCTTACTGAACACTGCATGTCAAATTACTTCCCATTCCTAACTGTGTTTCACTCTTCCACGGCTAACAACAGGAAATCATTATACTATCGTCAACCTACTGGATGCCATTTTTTCTTTAAATACCATCAACACACACAAAGACTCACAAGTAGACAGATGGCGTCTACTAAATGGAATCTATGCCATGTGTGTATCCTCACATGTGGGTCCCCTCACTGAGACAACCACAGTGGCAGAGAGGTGTGTGTGCGTTAGGCGTGATGATGTGCTGCAATGGGAGTGGGCCTGCTGGGTTACTGGAGCAATATGTTCATATGCAGTGCCACACACACACACACACACACACACACACACACACAAACATACAGACCTAGTGAGACAATGTCAGTATGAAACAGAAAGAGAGTGTGAGAGCTATATTTAGAGTTAACCTTTTATCATACATTTACATCATGCAGCTATTACACACTTGAAAATGTGCGTAAAAAGCCACATATGATGGAATAGGTAGAAATCAATGAAAAACATGTTCTATATTTAAGATGTGCTGATATGGAGGACATATTAAAATCACACACCACAGTTCTGTGCTGTCCACACCATTAATTATTATGGGCAGATACTCATGTTTGCCTGCTGTGGATATGTATTATTCCAAAAGTATCATGGTGTTGTGCAAGTAGACCTGCGGACAGCAAGTATATCATACACACTACCTTATTCACAAGCATGTCTGTGGGGAGTGTAAATGTAGAAGGAGATTTAATGGAGAAAGTTTCGAGTCAACGATTGCAACTATTGATTTTAGAGGAAATTTTTAGAAACAAAATAAGTGTAATAAATGTATCCTGGTGAGACTGCTGTAAAGGCATCATAGCATCATAACAGGAGAGAGTGATGTACAATGTGAGTGCCAATATTATTTGTGAAGTTATAACAGTCTGCCAGCCCCTCTGATCCTTTAAGTTGATTATCAATTTCAAATGACATTGCCCATGTAGAGAATGGGTTTTCTGCTTGCAAATGCTATTGAGTAGTTAGTGCAGAACCATTCATATTCAGTAACGCCACAGCCCCCTCCTGTGCAAAGCAGCTCTAGTAAAGCAGCTCGTGGGGTCAAAGGTTTGTTCCTTTTGGTACTCAATGTGCCCTATATCTAGCTACATCTCACATGTCTCTAAAGAGAAAAAGGAGAATGGACTGTATAGTGCTTTTATTTAAACATGATGTAAATGTTTAGATGAATACTCCCACAGCATTAAGTATAAATACCATAGTGCTTATTTTTTTCCAACATGCTACCTTGTATCAATGTTGCATTAGTATGATGTGGATCAGTAAAGCTCCATGGATCTGACTAAATCAGGTACACTTCAGTGATTCGGTAATGCAGGGCCACTGAGACATTTTCTGATGAGGAAAACTACACTCCAGCAGTCACTGCAGCATTTTCCCTCCAAAGTGCTGCTATGTCAACCCAGTCTCACATCAAAATGTGTAACAGTTACGTTTCACAATATCAGCTCTAAAATGTGAGATTTTTAGCCTATTCTTTTCTATTGGCCTGTGTCCATGTCATGTGACTGTCAAGTTTCTGTCTGCTAAAGCAAACAAAATGGTTCAACAATTGCTTTAATTCTCAGTGGAAAATGCAATATTTTAAAATAGTTTAAGCATTAAAATGTGCTTTGATAACTCTTCTAGTGAGAAATGTGTGTTTTATTTTTATCATTTCAGTCAGAATGTATATGATGTTTAGTTTGTTAGTTATTATGAAGATTGTTTCAGGTCCTACCAGAAAACTGTTGGAACGCAGCGTTTTCTGTCGATGCTATGGTGGTTTCCATGGACACTGCTATCACTGAAAACATTTAGCTTGCATGTTGCTTGAACCGTTGTCTTTGCATTGTGTAGTTATCTGAGCTGTTATGTTATTTATGTTATTTTATGTAACTGATTGATTTTCTTCCAATAAAAAACATAGATTTTAGAGGTTCCTCTTCTACTTTGGATTTCGGACAGACTGCATTGGTCCAGTGGGTGGAGCAGAGGACCCACTGCCAGGAAGGGTAATTGCATTTTCCAATGAGAATAAAAGGAATGTCAGCTTTTTTTTTCATAGAGAGAAAATACATTTTGCTCTGTGGACCAACATAGCAATTGCACATTTTGATATGAGACTGGGTTAGCTATGTAGGGCTGATTAGACTTGTAATACAAATCTAATGTTACTTAAGAAACCTGAATGGAAAGGAAAGGAACAAGGAACTAATTTTGAATTTTCAAAACATTCTTTTTACTCGGGGGAGGTAATTTTAGGGCTGTCACACTAAAGAGGAAAACAACAATGACTACATTTCCATGATGTTTTCCCATTGGGGTAACCTCTGTATAGTTGTTCTCCCAAACGGAAGGAGGAACTGTAGGTTCAAATCTAGTCCAAGGCATGGATGTGACTAAACACTACATGCTTCAGTGATTCAGTAATTTGAGAACACTGAGAGGTTCTCTTGTAGAAAAAAGAAAAAAACACACATACACACAAATGAATGCCATTTGCAAGGGAAAAAAAGCTCAAATTGCCATCAGCACTTGTCCTTCACTCTTTAAGGGTAAATGGAATATTTCATGGTATTAAATTAAAGAAAACTTCAGAGCCAATGTAGATAGGCAAAATGATAAATCTATGGTGTATTGCATTTGCTGATGAGCTAAATTGAAATGAAACAGTGTTCCATTACACAAAGGAATAAGTCCTAGGCTAAGCACAAATCACCAGATGCAATCAGTGTGAACTTTTCAGAGGGACTCAGGACTCAGAATGTCACTTCCTCTTGCGAGCAAGGATTGCATACATGTTTTTTGTGTGACGTTTATTTTATACTTCAGTGAGGTATAAAACAAACCCAGAGAAATATATTGATTTTATTGTGCAAACTTACCCAACAGCGCATATGCCCATTAGAAACCAAGGCTATTGACTGTGACCTTTTTTATAAAACGAACACTCTGACTCTTTCTATGTCTTCTTGCTTTCTTACCCTCCCCTTCACAGTCCAATATGTCATCTCAGTAGCTTCCAATGGAAAACATGTTAATTGCTAATTGCTTACCTGTCCTATACACATCTTCCTCCTCTGTTACACCAAACCAACCCACCCACCCTGACTTACATCCTCCTATTCTCCACACTTCTCTATGTACCATGTTTCCTTCCCTCTTCCCCATTTCAGATACTAACCTGAAACCAGCCAGCATCATCGCCCAGCCTGTCCACGTCCAGCGCTGCAGCTACCTTCCAACGCTCCCCATTGAGTAATTGCCTTGATTTTAATGACTTTTTCAATTATGTTTAGTTGGCTACAGTTCTCGCCCGTAATCTCCATCATTTCAGTCCATTAAACTCTTGCATTCCCTTGGCACCAATCAATCTTTGGTTTCTTTTTAACACTTAAAAGCAGCAGAGCGCCTTTTCCTCTGAATAACACTGACAACCTTCTGACCCGCCTCGTCACGAGCTGTTCAAGGGCTGCTATGAGGAGTCCAAAGAGGTAAGAGAAAGAGAGGGAACCAAAAGCCTCAAACTGAAACACATTACAGGTTGGCAAATGTAAAACACACACATACACATAGACAGCTGTGGCTTAGGAGGTAGAGCAGGTCGTTCGCTAATCAGAAGATCGGCAGTTCGGTCCCCAGCTCCTCCAGTCTGCATGTCGAAGTGTAGCAGAACCTGAAGCCTATGTCATTGGTGTGTGAGTGTATGTGTGAATAAGCATTAGAACTCCTGATGAGCAGGATGATCGGGTTGGCAATATGAGTGAGTGAATGTTGGCATGTAATGTCAAGTGCTTTGCGTGATCAGAAGACTAGAAAGGCCCATTTACCATTTACCATGTACGTGAGAAAGTTCCTACCTGCTCTTTGACAGAGGCCAGGATGGAGGAGGTCGTCTCTGTCTCAGATCTGTCTCCATTGGAGGCTGGCATCACGGGGGGAACCATGGCCCCCTTCTCCTGCTCTGCAGGCTGCTCTGGCACCGGCATCGCTAATATTAACACACACACACACACACACACACACAAAGAAGACACATGACCTTTAAATGCTTGTAGAACAACTGTAGTGTTTAAGTTCCAAAAACATGGGCGTAATAGTGGTTATATCAATGTCAACCCAGTTTTTAAGCAGCTAAAGAAATCTACTTAGTTTGGAGATGTTGACCTCTGCTACTACCTTGAATCTAAGCAGGATTATCCAGTCAATGCCACTTGGATCTGGAGAAATGGATTGCATCTCAATGATTGCATCTCTGAAATTATGGCCTACTTTGACATTGCTGGATTACTGATATTGGAAAACACCACATGTAAGAAGTAAAAGCAAAAGTTACTATATAATTGTACTTAAGTTATTAACAAAACCACCATTCTGATGCAAAACGGTAATGTGCGGAGATGAAGAGAGACTCAGCCAGAAAGGCGGGGTCTGATAGTATGAGAGTACCAGGCCCAGCTGCTTCCAGCTAGGATGATCAGCTCTCCGCCCTCCAGATACCTGCTGCATTATAGATGCATGACAGAGTATGAGAACAAGCCAGGGGACCATCTCAGTGTCAAATACAAAAGTCATTTTTTGCATTATAATAAGATGCCATTATCTCATACGAACTTAAATTTGACTGAAAGGGAAGAGAGTAGAAAATGACAGATAGTTAGAAGTACTCCATTAAACATGTCAGTCCGTCATGTGCCCAACAACCCTAAATCTACAATACTGTAGTTAAGCTTGTGGCATGCAAATGAGTATCAAAGCATGGACTCCATTCACAAACAGCAATTAGTCTGCAAAACACACAGTCACACTCTCACCTGTGCCAATGCCATTATGTCACTTCACAAATCAGGGTCCTCATAGACTCGTTAAAAAGTGATGCCCCACTTATCACAATTTAATTACTTTACTGAGGATACAGGAAAGTGACACATTTCTAACTGACAGTTCCTTTCAAAGCAAAGTCAAGTTATTTGAAAAAAAGAGAAAACTCATAACATGTGGGTGTTTGACCTTCATCAAACATCACCTCTCCAACAGTTGCAAATTAACATCAGTGCTGCATGGATAGATCTGTTTATTCTCTTTGCTGCATTTTATCATTAGGCCTAGATGAATATGATGCTCTACAGGCAGCAATATTTGAGATTCCAACACTGATACTTTACAACAGTGTCATGAAATCTTTACGCCTTTTATCTTAGCAATACAGATAGATGACCGACTACATACAATATCTGCTCCTTGTTTATTTATTCAATTAATTTTCAGTTATATAATGCAAAGTGATTTTGTGACACTGACATTCCATGAATTGACTTTTCTTTTGTGTGTGACTTGACTGCCTGTAGCCTGGCGCTTGATAAGACACTAATTGAAAACACACGGATTGTCTTATAAATATACAGTAGGTCAGTGGTCACTGCAAATCCAGAAACCTCATTAAACTCATTAGCCCTTCCAATCATTGGTCTTACTCGAAAACTGACACAAACAGGACTGATTTGTAATGCACTGGTTAAAAGTAACTGACAGACTAAAGCTGTCTGTGGTAATTAACTTTTTTTTTTTTTTTTAAAGATTACCATAGACTCATACTACACTTATTTTTTGTCTACACCATTTTGCTACTGCTGTTCTGAACATGTGTCACAAAACAGCAAGTTGCATGTTGTTTATGATTTAGAAACATTAATTAAAATGTTTTACCCCACTTCTATGACATTGACTGTAATTGTTTTAAATCATCAATAAAGCCTTTTTATCCTTCCTGTTCGAGCGAAGCGCACACACACACGCATACAGATAAAGAGTCAAGACAATCAGGAAATTGGTCTGCAAGTTTTAGAGAGAACAGACCATAGGGACCGGATTTTGTCAATACAGCAGTCCCGACTTCAGTAAAAGACTAAATAATGAACTGACTGAGTGGGGGATTTGATTATTGAGTCTCTCACTTTACAATTTACTGCTAGTCTCAGCCCTACATTTTTAACATCTGATGTGGAGATCCAAATCTGTGCAAGCTTTGGTTAGAGCCATACATGCTGTATGAACATACTGATGCATGTATGCAAGTCTAATCATGTATTTACAGTTTTAAGTAGGTTTTTAAGAGGGTAAATATTTATTTACAGAGCTACACTTAGAGAGCTTATCAGATAGATGTTGAGGCTAAGTGAGCCATTAGAGACAAGCAAGTCAGTCAGCTTACACAGACAGTAACCAAGTCAGTGAGAACCCAGACAGCCTGCAAATCAAACATCCAGTCAGTCTATCAGCCAGTTAGCTAGCCAGCGGACAGACAGCAGGCAAGACAGGGTGGTGTCGGTAAATAAAAGATGTTAGCGAGACGGCCTGCAGATGGTTATTTTCACTCTCACTGACAAACGCCACTTCTATGTCTGGCATCTCCCCTCCTGAGTGGAGATGAGTCACCAGAGTTTGGCTCCTGTGCAACCAGAACCCCAGCAAAGACCATATTATACCAACTGGCTGACTGCCGTATTTCTCTTGAGTGAGACAGTCAAATGTGCAAGTCAGTGGGCAGAGAAAGGACTCACCTCACCTTCCTTGGAGTCCTTCAGTTGTTCACTACAGTAAACACCTCCGGCAATGAACTGAAGCCCTGACTTGCCACAACAGAATAAACCTACATAAACATGTGCTCTGTAGGATAATATTCCTGCATGCTTCGAAGACAGACAACACAAGCCTCAAACAACAAAACCAGACCATCTTTAACAACCTCCTGCAAACAAAAGGGTCAGATAAGGAACCCCCATCCAGACCAGACTTCTGACCCAAATCATCTTTGATCTTTCAAGCTACAAGAGCCAGAAAGATAGTAAGACCAATTCACACCCCATTGTGAGTTGAAAGCACCGTCTGGACAAATTACCCCCACCTGAGAACCCGTCACCCACAGAGACGAACTGGCATGAACCCCTGCCATTCACAGTCAGATTGTGGAGAACAAGGGACTGTGAAACCCATGGACTGACTTTGCTCCCCCAGAACTCTGCAACCCCTGGGATTGGCCAGGAGGCACCTTCTGGGCGGGCAGACTGAAACTTTAAAAACAGGGTCTCATCTGAGATTCTGTGCGTTCTGTGCCGCGGCTTTCCGTGCCGCGGCGTTCTGTGCGTGCGTGCTGGCTGGTTGGTTTTTTGACAGTGGCTTTTCGCCACTGTGTGCCCTGGTGTTTGGATCCAGCTGTTTTAAGGCAGCTCCTTTGGGCTGTTTGATGCTGCTTGCTGGTTCTTTTTGCTTTCCACCATGCCAGTGGGAAGCTTGCAGCTTGCTGGTCTGAAGATGTGACTCAGAGCATCTCTTGAATCTGGAGTCATGAGTTGAGCGTCCAGCATAGGAGAGCATGAGAGCAGGAACCAGGAGCTTTCTCCCAATGGGAACTTTCCAAGCACGGACCGGCCGACTCACTCATCACCACCAGATCCAGACTCCAGCTCCTCACCCCAGCAATGGACTCCATTCTCAACAAGAAGCTACCCCGGGGAAGAAGCAAGTATACGTACAAAACCTCTGTCAACTTGCTTAAACCCTGGTGCTTTCATGATTGGTAATTTCAAGTAGCAATTTGGAACTAAGCTGTGGTACTGTTGATTTGACTTGCTGCTTCTCAGGTAACAGTCATCTCATCTGTTTATCAGGTTTCCCATTCCAACTACACAATAGATAACTCAGCATCATGCATTCTGAACTTTCACCAGCCATAGCCTTATGTATCAGTTTCCCTTTTCCTTTTGTGTCTTGTTTGTAGAATGTTGTAGTGTTTAGTACTTGTAGCTATAGTATTAGTAATAAATGTGTGTTTAACTAAGGTGGACTTGTTTGTGTTTTGTTGTGCTTGCATCTCAGTCACTTAACCTTAAAAGACCTATACCCTTGCAAAATCATAATTGCGATTAATAACAATCATAATTCTAATAGACCTCTCTTGTGTGCCCAGCAAGGAGGGCTAATTCCCTATTATTACACATACTCTAATATGTGTTATGTCACTGGACAAATAATTTCATGTTGGAGTTGTGCACAATAATAATTCATAATTCCCCATAATACCATAAAGATATTTGAGTGCACAAATTCCTACAGCTCCATCAATAATTTAATCTGTGGCTTCTTGGCAATAGATTTGTAGAGTGATGGATTGGTTTGGTTCCACAAACCATGTTTGTAGCAGTAAAACCTACTGTATTATAAAATA
Source organism: Euthynnus affinis (assembly GCA_029490765.1). Classification (NCBI taxonomy): domain Eukaryota; kingdom Metazoa; phylum Chordata; class Actinopteri; order Scombriformes; family Scombridae; genus Euthynnus; species Euthynnus affinis. The sequence continues at coordinate 9,610,534 of CM055859.1, read as the reverse complement.
GGCACAATAGGCTTTTCACATGGCAGAAAAATCACAGGTGTGACTAATAACATTAATGATGGCTCTATTCCATTTAGCTGTGCCAGTAAGCCATGCTAGTGCGCCAGCGTGCACAATACCAGAGCCCCTGCACTGACACATCTAAATGAAATACAGCTGTTATTAGTTACACCTGTTTAGATAAGTCGGAATGTCTATAACAACTGGCTGTGGGTTTTTTTGGCACTTTTGGGGAAATGTGTGTTTAACTCTGAATGCATGAGTTATTATTGCCGTCCAAGCGGGTGTTTTGCATTTACTGGCACTGGCTCATCAGATAACCTCTATTATTCCTCTGCTTTCTGCCACAATTTTCATTATATTCACTAAACTGACACAAGCAACAAATATAATTACATTCAGTAAACGAAATAGATTTTAAGTGATTTTGATAAGTGCAGTCTGGCAGCCAAAGACCAAAGTCCTCAATCCAAACCCAGCAGCAATGCAATTTTTGAGCCTCTGCATACATTGTGAACCATTTATGGTCTGAGAAAGCCAATGATCATGTATAGAGTAGACACAAACCCTTTGTGATTATTGCCCAGACAGGTGCTGTGTTCAGAAAATTGTAAAGTTGGCTCACTGTGTATTGGCTGCTGTAGAGATAATCCCAGCACCAACACATTTGCCATCAAATGTCACAATACTCTACCACCCCAATATTCTTCCTGAGCTATTGTCGGCAGGCACAGTTGAGCTGCTATTGAATAGATGTGTTGCGTCCTGCAGCATACAATGTAACAGGAACCTCAGCTTAGAGAAAGCTTTTGTAGCTCTGGGGACGCATTTAATTGCAGAGCATTCTAGCTGGTTTGAGTTGTGTGCAGCTTCCCGTTAAACTGAGGAAGGATGATGGCCTGACATTTCATTTGGCTCAGACCTAGATAAGACATGAAAAGCTCAGACAAAGCCTCCTGTTTTTGACAGCATAGTAGAGGACCTAGCATTTAACAGCGTACCTTGGAGAACCAAAGTGTAAACACAAAAAAACTCACATCACAGTTTTGAAGTTTTACTGCTACTAATTTCTTTACAAGTTTATAGAGTTGACGGAACAAACAGCCAAGGGAATGCTGTATCTTACTCTCTACACCTTGCAGGCACAAGTCTGCTTTCCAGGCTCACAGCAACTGAACCATCAAGATATTACAACATACACTATGTACTCAATGTATTAGGATAACTGCTTTGGTTTGTCAACACGTCTGCTTGCTTCACTTATGCTGTTGCTAGGTTTCTTTTTGTTCTTTCCTGTCATAAAGTGTTAAGTTTGCTATATTCATTTTAATATGTGCTAACTGAGCACCAGTGCATCAGTAAACATTCTCTTCTATTAGACTACAATAGATCCTTAGAATGACAATTAGTGGGAAGTAGTATACTGCTTAGAAAACTTTGGAATTGAATACACTGAGTGTCAACTAGGGGGGCAAGCAAGTTTAACGACTTGACAGACTGTTGGACATCTCACCTTCCAGTTTCCAGGTGTTGAAAAAAGTACTTCTGCAACACACTCAAAAAAAAAATCAACAAAAAAACACATGAATGCAAGTACAAACACAAAGGTTATTCACACCCTGAGTCAGAGGATTTGGCAGGATTGGCCCTTCTGCCCCATTCTAACACCATGACCTGACAGGTCTCCACACCTGCACCCTTCCAGCTGAACACACCTTACGTGAACATGTGCCTGCACACACAAATGCACACAGACATACACATTCAGTGCATACACACACCTTCCTCTGAGGTTTAGTGAGGTCTCCTTTCCTTTTACCCCATGGCTCTTCAGCTGTCAGACTCCATGCCTTGTTGGCTCTGCTGCATCACCCTGTTCTGCCCTCTGACCTTATCTTCTCTCTTTATCCTCTTTTCAACCTATTCTGTCTTCTAACTTTTACATTTAAATTCTAGTTGGATGATTGTCTCGCCAGCAGCTTGCAGCAAGCTGTGCCCCTTGGCTGCAATAAGCTATGCAAACATGTTAATCATTGATGTTGATATCCTATCTTATGGGTAATGTCAGGGTGTTGGTTTAACTTTCTTATTTTGAGAGTTTGAAATAATTTAACTCTCAGTATTTTCCATGCTACTTGCACTGAGATCTGTAGTTGTAGCTAGTATGAATGAATAATCATGAATACACTATGGGACTGTATGAATTGTTTATACTTTGCCTCTGTCTTTTTGCCAAATCTCCTGTTCCATCCCCAGCCCAGTTTCCCATGTATTGCGTGATCAGGAAACCATTGTCCACAGCATATCTGAGTGGGTGGTTCCTCTGAGGAACACAATTGAAAGCGTGCCTCTCCCCTTCACATGAAAATGACATTGTTGAAATATTTACAGGGCTTTGAAATGCAGCCTAGGTTGGAAGACATCATGTGATGGATGTACAAAAAGAAGGAGTTTCCTTGGGCATGTGAAATACTGTAGGGGAAACTTGAATCCTCCTGCAGAACTATGCTGAAGCACAGTGGGCATTTTTCATGGAATTTTGACATGTCACAGTGGGGGGAAAAGCACAGGTGTGAATAATAAAATGAATGCTGGCTGAATTCCATTGACAGTAACTGCTTTGATTGCAGGATTCTGGTATTGTGCATGCGGGCTCACTGTGACACTGTCATTACTTACTGGCACACTGTATAGAACAGAGCCATTGTTAAGGTCATTAGTGACACCTGTGACAAGCCAAAATGTCTGCTGTGAAAAAGGCCAACAGTAGGTCTTACCTTCTTCAGACCAAGAGGATATCTTAACGGGCAGCAAGGGATACACAGACTATATAATGTTGTGGATCAATGAGGAGTGTGACAGTTAGTCTGTTGCTCATTTATTACCAATTGTTTTAGACTAGCTATTTGAAATAATTCAATAGTCTATATAACCCAGCCAAAATTTGATATGGTTTTGAAATGATAATAATGTAAAAAACATTTCAGCAAAAGTTCATTTTTCTGAGTCTGGCAGCATAAAAATAGTACTATTACTACTAAAAATATTCATCATACTAATCAGTCATATTTAACAAATAAACCCATAAAACCCAATTAACACTTCCATGTGTACTGTACATCTAACAAATACACAGAATGCCAGCTAACACTTAACATTCCTTCAACAGTCTCACTCCTGCACACACACGCAGTGCTAATTACACAAAAAGGTGGCAAGGACAAAAAATGATGAAAACCAGTTCTGGCAATAAATATATTTTTAACAAGTGAAACCTTAAGACCTTCCGACATGTCACGACAACATAAAACATTACACAACACTTCCCTTGTCATTTCTGTCCATCTCGAAACAAACTACAGTGTTGAAAGATAATTTTGCAATACCTGTGTGGCTCAATGAAGACTTTTTGATCTAGCATATGATAATTAGCATTAGCTCAGACTCAGAGCTCACTACCCAATTAATCCACAGAAACTCGGGGGCGCTATTACATCATCTAGCCATTTTGTAAGTAGGCTGTATAAAGGCTGTCCTTTATCTATCATCTATGGGGCATTCTTACTATTCAAAAAGGCAAAAACTAAAATAAAAGCAGCAACTTTCATTGTCCTATGGTATACAACTGGTGGCACTGTAACTGATAATTTGCATATCAGACCTTGCAAGGACCTTTTTATATTCAATTAAGGATTTGAGCTGTAGGCATTTGGTAAAGTGTAACAGGGTGTGACATACAAATAAGTGAGGAAGCGAGTATCCACATGACCTTTAAATACACTTTGTGACTAAAGACTGCGTTGATCTTTCAACTGCACCACAGGCGCCATCAATATGGACAGAACACGCTCCATTATGTTTCCTATAGGTATTAACAGATGATTAGAGTTGTGTAGTATAAAGTATTGTCTTACATCAACGCATCTTATAGTTAAAGTCAAGATACATGGGGTAAGGAAAAATTGGCATCATGTTATCCATAAGATCTGCAGGTTGACTTGAAATTTGATTATTAAAATTAGATATCATAAGCTGGTAAGGTAAATAACTGCACTTAATCACAATCAGTTTAAACCCAAAACTTTCAGGCGAAATGATCATCCTGTTTTTAATGTATAGGATCATTAAACAAGGCTCCTGGTGAAAAATAATAGCTTGTCTCTTACAGTATTCTGAGAGACTGTTTGATAATGAAATACCTACACAGCACAGTTTTGTATTAAGTGTGACACAAACAGTTAGCAGCACACCACCCCAGTATCATTTGTGCATTAGGCTTTAAGGCATAGTGCTATCATTAGACATACAACACCATTATTTTTGTATATGTTGTTATGCGTTATGTGGTTTTGATATGTGTTGTTCTATCTTACAAGATATGTAGGCCTGTGACATCACAAATAAAACTGTGATCTGTTGTTGCAGGAGGACCTGTCACCTTACAGTCTTTCACAATGGATTACTTCTGAGAGGCTGTCATCAAAATCTCATGTTTACCATTGATTTTTTTCTTCCGTCAACTCAACTCTGCCGTGCTGGATATATGAGGCATGTCATTTCAGCCAGTTGGTGTTTAGCAAGTAATATACTGGAGGAAGAACAAAGAAAAAATATCAACAAATAACAACCTGGATTTTCTCTCTTGCACAGTGACTAAAGTTCACTGTATCAGTGCTGTCTTTGTGAAATTTAGCCACACGTGTGTGTGTGTGTGTGTGTGTGTGTGTGTATGTGTGTGTGTGTGTGTGTCTGTGTGTGTGTGTAAAGAAGGCTGTTACATTAAGTTGACTCAGAAAAGCGTGTCTTGAATAAGCCTAAAAAACCAAACCTGGATTAATCTGTTTCATAAAACTAATTCAGCTAATGAGCTAATGAGATCAGACTAAGCCTGGTTTATTTCATGATGATACACTAAAGAAAACAAACACAGTGAAGAAAAAATGTGATGTTCATGGCCAAAGAGCCTCATATTCCATAATATAACCTAATATAAAAAGAGCTTTCGGCAGCATTGTAGAGCAGCATTCAGTTCAGACTTTCTCACAAAGGAAGATTAAATAATCAGAGATGAATTCCTCTGTTAGCTTAGTTTGTTGCAGTGCTCTTGTTGTCATGACATCATGGGATCAAGGCCTACTGTACAGATACTTATGACTCAAAAAGATACTGGCTCAGATTTTAAGCTAATATCTTTTTGATATTATATGACTGGTAATATAAAATGAATCATGTTCAAAGTCCAGCAGTAAAGAGGAACTTCTGAGGAAGTACACTGAAAACTCTGTTTCAGTCTGACAAATTGGTTGTAACACTTGTTAAACCTGAGGTGAAACCAAGCCTGAAAAATAGCCTGACCAGCACTAGCGGAATAGTGCGATACGTTTCTATGGTAACTGAGGTCTGACTTACAGTACCAGTCAAAAGTTTGGACACACTTACCCATTCCCTTAAATGAGAAAGTGTATACAAACCTTTGACTGGTAGAGTATATAAACCTCCTTTATGAAACAGTTAATTACATTTCATAAACATAAGTTTGACTTACTGAAATTTGGTTTAACTTAATCTAGTTTTAATGAAATCTAGCGTTACGAAACACCCCTCTGTACCAGTTCTGGTCACCTATAAATACTATGTGCATATTCATGAGAGTCAACTGACTACTACACTAGACAAAACAGCTTCAGGCACCAGGAAGTAAACAAATATCAATTTCTGATAAATTTGGAACCATTTCAAATTCACAACTGGTTCTTTAACCCAAGCCTTGGTGTAATATTTGTATGCTTATTTTTCTGTGGACTTGTTTTATCAAGAACAAACACACAAAACATTTCCTGTTGTTCCCAGGGGAAAGTCAGCATTCAGTGAATATTTCCTTTGACGTGCTTAAATAGGCCTAACAATAGCTAATACAATGTTATTATATTTCAAACACAAATGTTTCTAAAATGGCTCAGTGTGACATGGCTATTCATGTATATTGGAGAAAAATTTTGATGACGCAAAGCCACTCTGAAAAATTATGGTTTCTGATGGGGAGTCTCTTGACCCTGAAAGCATTCTAGGAAAAAAACACACATTTCACACACACACACAAACATACACACACACACACACACACACACACACACACACACAGGAACACAGCTGTTAATGATGTATTCCACTAGGTCTAAGTGCCAGTCTGTCTTTTACTATGAATCACTGCTTTATTAAAAATGAGTCATGACGGTAAATTCATTGAATTAGAATTTCAAACACAATTGGCTATGAATCCTGCAGATAGGTCCATATGACATGGTTTCTAATATTTAAGTTCTCCTCTTCAAAACAATGAACATGCAAATCAGACTTAATGGAAACATCTGACTTTTTGAGTTTTAACAATACAGCAGCTCATTAGCTGTGTTTTGCAGTGTGCACTTCATCAGCATCCTGGAGAGCTCAAATAATAATCATCCCTAACATATGGCTAATAATCCTAATGTCATCAGAATGAGGCAAAACTTGGAAAATGAAGAAACAATAATTATAATTTCTACACCCAATTTCCCCAGCCAATCACTCCTGAGTTCCTGCTTTGCCTTTCAAAAATGATTCCCAAAGTCTGGCACATATGAATGTCTTGGATGATTGATAGCTCCAATTTACCTCTATGTGAAGTCTAAAATTAAACTCTGAATAATGCATAATTCAGTTAGCAATGCTGAGGGATGGAGAAGGTGCACGGTACATGCATGTAAACAAACAAGCACACCACATCACAGCTCACAATTGTACATGTGGAGGCAAGCTCATAAACATTTTTAAATATGCAGACACACCCACAACTATAAATAGGTACAGTATTCTCATGTGGAGAATTTTCATGAACTGATGTGAAGAACACAAAAACAACTGACAGAGCTACAATTACACCTTTTATTCTTTCTGTATTTGGGAACCATTTTAATGAGTTTTTGATCTGTAAACCATGTATGGCAATTTTAAAGTAACTGCCACATTTTTGAACAGTGATTGATTAAGTCTGAAAGGTGTCGTCCCTGGAACTATTCAAAGTGGTTCAAACTAGTCCTGAGGTCAAAATTCAAATAATTTACAACACTGAGTGCCACTGGAAATTTTCATTGTGACAGTGAGGATTCTTTTTAGCCCCTTAGTTCTCAAATTTAAGGTGTCTTATAAAGACCTTCAGTGTCATCTTCCTTCTTAGATTTCAGATGAAAGTCCATCTCCTCTCTAACAACTTCCATCATCAAATCTCCTCTAATAAATTATTGCTATGCATAGTTTTCAGTATCTTAGTTACTCACCAAATTAGGATTTGCAAAGAAATACAACAATGCAGAGCAACAAACATTAACAAGTACAGTTTATTTGTTAGCCATGATGCTGACTACTGATCGAAGGATATTAAAAGAAGACACTATTTTAAGGCTTTTAATTAAAATGGTTTCTACTATTTAGTCTACTAGCCTAATTGACATAAATCGATTGAAGAAATTATTAAAAACTCCTCTCAGTATAACACAATACAATTCACCAGCACCACAAGCTACAGCCTCCAAAAGTACCATAACATTGAATCAACAACTAAGTACATATTCCCATAGCTCCATCTTTCCATTTCAAGAATTCTTAAACATGAGTTGCAAATGACTTCCTGGTATATTTTAAAAATGAATTTGAAATATCAGGAATTGTATAATCATATATTACTCCCATGTTTATTTTGGCACAGTCCCTCTAGACTTCTGGCACTTAACACTAACAGAGTGTACACACACAAACACATGCTCACATTGGATTTAAACACTCCACATAAATGTAAATCATTAATATATAAATTGATGCAGCATGTGTGCAAATATACAAATAATTACAAATTTATCCTAAAATGAATTTGGGGGTTTGGGGGCATTCTGTGGTCTCAGAGTCCCAGGGCTTATAAATGTGCTAAAAGAAATAAAAATGTCTCTAACCATATGCAGGTCTTGAAATTGTGTATTGGGGTTTGTCAAACCTATATTCCCTCTGAGGAATGAACAAGCTCAGATAACCCCAGAAGAAGCAAAATCAGACCACAGGGTGAAACTGAAGGTGTCTGTGGCTCTCATGGCTCCAGCAGCCTCTGCGATTCAGGAGGCTGGTCACAGACAATTATGATCTGATGCCTGAGGCTTGTTTTGCTTGCTTTCAAAAGCCCCAGTGCAAGCAGTCAACAGAGACAGCAAAATTGATTATTTCAATCAATACCTCCAGCTATTGCTACTGTAGCATTTCTACGATAAACTCTACTGTATTACTCCAAATACACCAATTATTTGGAAGTCCTCTATAGCAAAAATTAATATTTAATGGATTTCTCTTAAAGGAAAAAAAAACAAATATATTTCATTTTTTGTTGTTGTTGTTGTAGCCTGGAGCACTGAAAGTGCAACACACACATGCACACAGACACACACACATACACATATGCACACAGCTCAGTCAGGCAGCTGGGAAGCAGTGAGATGGTTGACCTAGATTGGGTGCTGGGTTTGCAGACATGCAGGAGAAACCAAGCTGCATATAAAGTCAGAAGTCTCTTCCCCCACAGTCAGAGAAACGAGGGAAGAGAGGTAGAAATAATTCCAACTTTTTTCCAACTTACTGTAAACATTCCTCCCTGTGGGTTTTATTTTGACATTCAGAAGGCAGGAAGAAGGATAGTGAGACAGACAGGAGACAGGAAACAGAAATCTAGACAAGAAAAGAGGAGACCACCGTGGTGCCATCTGATCCTGGACCCACTATACAGTCCCCACAGGTACAGGAGTGCAGCATCTGAATGGTGTGTACATATTGTATATAATGGATTATCTTTCAGTATTCAGTCATGAGAAGCTGTTCTCGGTAAATAAACAAACACATTCTGAGTACAAAGTGAACTGCAAGTTTGTGTATACAGTAAAAACAAGAAGCTGGGTATTCTGCTCAGCTAAATTGCTGCCAAGCATATAATTCTTCATGAATACAGCAACCTCTTGGGCTATTCAGTGTCAAGATGCATCAACATGCTTAAGGGTCATGACACGGACCAATGGGAGTTGAGATGTTATATTTGACTTCCAAATTCTGACCTTAAATTATGGCACCCTCATTAATCTACTGGCAATGCACTTGGCTTGAAAATGAGTATAATTTATTAAGCTTTGAGAATTTTGTAAATCTCTCATTTATAAAATTGATTTTTAAGTGTCTGATTGGCCTTGCCCCAGAACCAGTCTGTCAAATGATTTTAAAATATAATAGCAAAGGAGCCACTACAAGGGGAGCAGTTAGTGGAGACTGCAAACCAGCAAAATGCAAAACAACATTCAGTCAATTCTCTTCTCCAGTTAATGGCCCACAGATTTGGAATATCCTTTCATCAGAAATCAAAACATCTGCTTTTAAAGCTTTCAGTACTGAAGCAAAACTATGGCTTAAACAAAGGCAACACTGAGAAATATGGGTTTTTATAGCATACATGCTTTCTGTCCCTTTTGTTGTTCTTAATCATCATTTTCAATCATTGTTCTTAATTGGCATTTGTAGTCTTTGTTGTCTCAATTACTGTTTAAAGTGGTTGTTTGTCTATATCTGCTTTATCGTTGGTCTCTATGCCTGTATTAGAGTGTCGTATTGTGTGTTTTATCCCTTAAAAGCCTAACCAGGGACAAGGACTGCAAATTAACTATGGCTAGAAGTCCTTTATATTGTATTGGTTGCATTTTATTTAAATGTAACAATTCCTACATGTATTGTCCCTGTCAAATAAATGAAATTAATACTTTTTAATCCAACCCTTGACAAAAATTGTATCTCAGCAGAGAGACAAAGATAAGGACAAAGGTCAATGCAAACTGTAATTTAACAGATGAAACAACAAAACGCAGACAAAAGAAAAAAAATATAATGATAAGACTTTTTGGTGATTACAAATGGAACATTGTGCCTGCTGCCTGGAAACAATGATGGTTTATAAACAGGTTTCATCACCTTGACTGGCAGACTAATAGATAGTGTGGCTCATTAACACATCTGAAATAATACTGTCACCTCCCAGAGCCAGAGCTGTCAGCAGGATGGCAACGTGCAACAGATTCCACTGTCACCTCAGAAACTCAAGATGCGAGATATACAGCAAGTTACAACAACTCACCCCTTGCAGCAACAAAGATGAAGACTACACAATGTAGAGGAAATATTGGAGCATATGAGGAAGAGTGACCAAGAGGATAAGAAGTAAAAACAGGGTTGCAGATTAGACAAGGGGAAAGAGGATGAGAGGGGCAGTACCAAGACAAAAGAGAGAGTAGGAGAGAAGGTGGGAAGAAAACAGATATTTTCTTCCCTGAGTCTCAGTTCTATCTTTTGTCCAACACCTCCCTCTGACTTCCTTCACACCTGTCAGAACAATGTGCAACTGATAATCTCCTTATAATCAGCATGCTGTCATCTACACATGCAAAGGATACAAACAAATATTCTCCTTACCGTCACAGTCTGACACTGACCAAACTGATTTCTCAACAATGCATGATGAAGAAGGGAAAGTGCCATAACAACACTGTGTTTATGACAAGAAGTGACAGGATTTATGGGATATGTAGTCTGTCATTTTATGGCAATAGCAGGCGTATGGTCTCACAATTTTCTGTAAGTATGTTAAAAAAGATAGATATTAGTCATATATATGATATATTATGCTACAACCTTTACAACCCTTAAGTTTCCACTTGTCACAGTTCAGTGACTGAGTGATCTGTATGGCATGGTTTATTGATGGTGCCCAGTGCTCCTGGATTAGCTCAGAGTCTTGCCATCAGCACGAATCAGAGCTCAGGGAGATAATTTGTTTCAACATCAGTCAGTCAGCAGGCCAGGCATTAGTCCACTCAATCTCACTTTCTTAGTTATTTCTTAACCTCCTTCTCTTCACTGTAAAGGAAGAAAACATTCCCACCCACTTCATTTTCTAGCTTATATTTTTAGGATAGAAATGTGCATGTTCGTGTGGAACATTTCCACAGTTTTATATATTATGTAAGCCTCATGACAGGAATGACATATTGCATGAACAAGAACCCATTTTATACAGTAAGAATAGCCTATGCATTTCCTGAAGCACGGAAACGCATGCATGTAATCATGTGCTATATCCCCAAATCCATTTATAGCAATGAAAATACAGTCTGTCTTGTAAGAAAGAGGGAATAAAGGCTAACAGCTAACAGCTGCCTGAAGGAAGGCTAGCCTTGGCTCCAACTGTTTTTTCACAATTACTGAAAGCTTCTTTTAAGTGCTTCCCTTGCTGTACAGAGCAGTATTTATCCCAAAGCATACATAAGTGCATAATATTACAGTCCTAGACTTGCAATCCTTCAAGCAAGCATGAAGCCTCATATACATTGCACAGTGTTTGCAAAGGCACATTTACAACTGCACAGAACTGTACAAATGTAACTGTAATGGATTGACTCTGGCAAAGGCCAACTGTGCAAGAAAACAGAATAATGTGTGATCTTCATCTATAGCTTCTGGCATGTGGCAACAAATCACAAACAACTCCAATAATATATTTTTCATGCCTATATTTCAAAGTTAATGTTTTTTTCCTGTCTCACAACTGTGAAAGAATAACTTCTTTTACACTTTTCATGTTGCCCTTCCCTACTATTAATATGATAGTGCTTTTGTGTTTCTGTTGAAATTTTTAAATTTTATGCTTCAGGTCCAGCACGATCCAACTGGTCCTGCTGGCAATATGAAGCATCATTAGTACCTTGCCCAAAAGCACGGCCAAATGTAGCCTGTTAGACCACCTTTAACTTTTCAAAACCTTCATTAATGTAATTGAAAGGAGAGTCTGGCTTCATTTCTGTGGGGCAACTAGTTTCACTACTTTGTTATTTGGAAAATTGATTGACATTAATAATGAGTGGGCTTTGGCTGGCTTTTTGACACCCTGTAGTGGAAAATTGGGCTGGTGACAGCCAATGCTGGACATAAAAGCTCCAAATAAAACTGCAGACTCCAGCTATTTGCTATGAGGACATATCCTGGAGCTGTCCATGGTTCTGAAAATGAGTGTTACCTCTAAAGACATCAGCGCAATCAGCATAAAGGGAGCTTCAGTCATTGATATAGTGAATGAAAACACAAACCACATCTAAACACTATACACACCTCAAGGTCATTCATGATCATATACTCTATTTGTTATGTCGACTGACTTACAAAACAAAGTGATGGGAATCTGCCCAGAGTAATTTTTAGTTGCTCACATAACCAAATTGGAAAGGATGTGAACTACTTTGAAAAAAATTACAAACCTAGAATCTACTTGTATATTCAAATACACCGTAAAAGCATATCATCCCTCTGAAGTGCTAAGAAGTCATAGAAAATGCTAACATGCATCACTCTTAAGTCATCTCTCACCCATGTCTGCACAATTATCATCTAAGCCACTGACGTTTGTAGAGCACTAACCTGTTAATGCTGAAGATGACATGCATTCCCAGCACCTCTGACAGGTGGAAGGATAGCGTGACTAGACTGAAAGAAGTGCTTCTAAAAGCGGAGACACTGTATCCCATCTCAAACACTTATTTGAGACACAGACTGGGAGAGGGGGGAAGTGAAAGGGAAAGTGTGTGACAGAGAACAAGACATTGCACAGACAGAGAGCAATGAGGGCATAGTGTGTTCAGTTGATAACCTTAACCGTGATTATCATCACGCGCTGTCTTGTAGGGGAAGATATGATTGGCATTCAAAGAGGGATACGGGCCAACATTTACCTGGGTGTTATCTTTGAGACAGCAGGCCTGACTCAGTGTGTGATCTAATGAAAGAGTGCATTCCTCTGTGACAGGACCAGAAGGGAAAATGAGATACACGACCAAAGAAAAAGGATGGTCATTCCATATGAAACTGTTTTTTTTTATTATTAGTTTTACATACTGTAGTGTGTGGGAATGTTACAGTAAAGTAAGATACAAGCAAAAATGATCACACACAGACCTACAGTTTCAATGAATCTGTCCTTTTGACTAATTTCTGCCTCTTTTTGAGATAGCTTCCAGTTATTTTTGTTCTTGTTTGTATTTCACTCTCCAATCAGTGTAATGTCACCTCCCCTCCCCCCTTCCCCTACCCCTCTAAATAAGTAGGGCAGCTACTTGGAGAGTGGGAGATCAAAACTGACAGGTCAGTCTTCTAAACGAGCTAGATACTGTAGAGAAAGAATATGAAAAGAAGCTAGAGAGGAAAAGACAAAGAAGAAAAGGAAGGAATGAGAGGGAGAGAGAAGACTTCACAGATACCCTGCTGCAGTCTTGATAATCATGTGAGCCTCTGTGAGTTTCAGGCACAGTCTGCTTGCAGATAGACTCACAAACACAAACACACGGTGTATTGAAATGTGTTATGTAACTAGCTGTTTTACAAACCGAAAAAGATACATACAGTATGAATACAGTGCCTCACTCGTTTTAATTCAGTGACTGAGTGAGAAAATCTGGGTTGGAAAGTAAATTTGACATTTTTGGACTTAGAAATTGTGATGAGTATTGCATACTATTTTCTGATATTTTATCAAACAAATGATTAATTGATTAGCTTGAGATAGATTTTTCTCTTTCAATAAAATGGTAATCTGTTATTTAAATACCTAAAGTTGCATGCTATGTAAAGATACTTTTAGCTAGTATAGCTTCTTTTGGAACTTGATGATGCTCATTTTTCCTTTCCACTCCATCCACAGCAGCAACTTCCAATTTATTATGTAGCTTATTCTTCCCAACCATAGCGAAACTTCTGCTGGCTGAAGAGCTCACCACAGTAGGAAACCTATAAAGCCATGGTGTAGAGGCTGTTCTGTGGCATGACAGGAAGAGTATTCCCCTGAGAGCAGGATAAGAGAGGCCTGGGAGCTGTCGGGAACATGACTATATCAACACACATTCACACATCCTATCCCTCACAGCCTTGACATTTAATACATATATAATTTATATGGAGTGACAGTGCTCACTAACACAAAATACCCACACACATGCACATGCCACCATCCACATCAAGTGTTGTGAAAGCAGTTCTGCATTGGAGGACTTGTTGGAGAGAGATGAGATGATATTTGAATGTAAGAGCTATGAAACCACCTGTGAGTACAGATCAGAGACAGAGATTAAAACTCTTGCTTTTAAAATATCAGCAAAAATGCTTGCACTGTGCTGATTATTTCATAAATTGTACATTTACTGCCTTCACTTTTTAAATGTTTCACTTTATGAAATGATTTTCACTGCTACTATAATTGTACCAGACTCATGTATTAAATTCTCAAATTTGGCATACAAGGTGCAAACAGAAATAATATGCTGTGTCAGACATGTTGCGAAGGGAATTTAAATAGATACAAATATAGTGAAACCATCTGATGTGTGATACATACTGTATGAACAGTTAACACCCATATGTGCATACTTTCGCATGCACACACACACACACACACACACACACACACACACACAGAGAGAGGTGAAGGCATACACGGAAGGCTCGGATGTTATTTTCATGCTCCTCCAGCTGCTTGGAGTTGAAAGTCCTCCTGCTGGTTGTGTTTGATCGCACTGAGATGCTGCACATCTGTCAGAGGAAGGGAGATCCCACTGGGACCCTGCTGCCTCAGTCCTATCAGCATGATGTCATCCTCTCGCTCGCTCACTCACTCATTTCTCCCTCTATCTCTTGTTTGCTATCACTCTCACTCTATCTCTCCCTTCCTCAATTTATTGGTCATCATCCCTCCTTTTGCTTCCCTCTCTCTATCTTTCTCCTTAGCCTCCTCCTTTTTTTCATGTCATCCTCTACATAGAGAACACTCCTGCTGGAAATGCACTGTTTGAATACCTTCCGCTTTTTTGTAATGTAAATCAAAGTTCAGATTTGTTTTCTTACTCTATAGCATCCTTTTGTTTGATGCTCCAGCTGTCTTGCACAGCCTGTCCAATCATTAACAGTAAAAAAAATAACAAGATTCCCAATGTCTGACCTATGAACGTGTGTGTGTGTGCATGCGTATGAAATATTCAAATGTGTGTGGCAGGTGTGTGTGTGTGAAAGAATTGTTGCTGCGCTGGCATTTCTGTTCAAATGTTGTTGTCCCATTCTCCTCCTTATCAGCCACTGAACACACCGCCCTAGACAAATGCATGGACGGTATGTGTGTGTGTGTGTGTGTGTGCGTTTGTGGGTGTGTGTGTGTGTGTGTGTGTGAACAGCATGTTTAGCCATAATTGCAACTGTTTGTTTGGCAATGCCTGAATAAGTGCGTAACATCATGTGCAATTATGTGTGTGTCTGTCAGAGAGACAGTGAAATAGAAGGAGATAGGGCAAGGGAGAGAAACGCAGTAGAAAGAGAGAGAGATAAAGGCATTCAGTGCTCGCTCTCTCTGGGTCCAAAGCCCTTGGGTGTCACAGAAGAGTTTCACTGTGTTAATCTCTGTGTAATAACTGAATCACAGAGAAAACAATAGAGCTCTCTGCCCCTTTTCACAAGCCAAAAGGCCTTGGGGCAGCTGGTTAGTCTGTGTAACTGTGTGTGTACAGAATGCGTGTGTGTGTGTGTGTTTGTGTGTGTGCACGTACACATGCCTGAAAATTGAAAGCTAGACATAGAGCGCTCTGTCTGATCTGAATAAAGTGAGTGAGGTTACAAGCTGCTTCTGCCCAAATCCTGACTCATGCTTTCAAAACAAGTTTTCATGAAAACAAAGACACACAAACACAGATGGGACAGAACATTCATTTCATTATAAATCCAATGCAATGCGTCGGAGTAAACAAGACTAGGTCAAAACCTAGTACATGGCTGGACTGTGTATGGTCGAAGTGCGTAATTGTGGCCAATTTGTTACAGGGATAGTCACCAGTAGTGTCTATAATGTGAATTCTGGGATTAATGTTCATCAGCAATTCGTGGTAGTGGCTCCAGTAATATTTGTTGTTAAACCACATGATGTGGTTAAGCTACATTTGAGTCAAAAAAAGGTTATAAATGCAGTTGCAAAAACAATACTTTCCACGATACCTTGGGATATTTGATTTGAAAGAGAACTTATTTTAATTCTAATTTTAACTTCAATTATTCTAATTATTCTATTCTATTTTTTTTTATTTATTTTTTTTTTTACCATTTTTATAAATTCTCGAGTGGTCAAAAATGATATTTTAATTCCAGTAAGCAGTTAATAGTGGATCTTAGGTTTTCTTTCTTACATGATTATTATTCCTTTTATAGGCAAATATTGTATGTTCATCAGAGTATACAACTTTTCTTTTCTTTTCTAAGGGCCATAATCATGTAAGAAAACATGCACAACCAATGAACATTTTACACTATATTATTATAAAGATCTTTTTCATATGGGTGTTGAGGGTGAAACATGTTTCCACAGCTATGCTGCTAAATATAGGCAATGTTCAGTGGATGTCTGGTGTTGAGTAATGGGAAACGTTAATTCTGAAAGTCCATGTAAGACTATGTTAACAGTATGAGTCAAGCATAGAGGTTACATTATATGTAGCTCAACACAAAGTAGACATGGGATGACAAAACATGCCACCCTCATGTGATGGCCTCTTAATTTGGCAGATGATAAACACAGCGAGCCTGCTGCATTTGGCGAACAGTTACCAAGGAAACAAAGCTGAAAGGTAGAACCATAAAGCAATAATAATTTTAAGTAATATTTAACAATGCAAGACCCAAGCATAAAATAAAGACATTACCTTTAGTTGTTGCTTATGCTTCCTTGATGTGGGGTCAGTGTATGATGCTGTATAGGAGAAGTAAAGTCATGCAGCCATGAAGTGGAAGCAACTATACTTTACACTGACTGAATTACTGCTACTCGCCACATAAAAACATCTCCTAGTCGTAAAACCAACAAGAATAATCAATAGCAAAAGATTTACAACGTGATGCATTTGACACACATGCTAATCTAATTTTAATTACACAACCTCTACTGTGTATACTTTATGTTAATTCTGTAGTGATAAATACCAAAGTATTTGCCTTGGTCTGAGATTGATTGTGATTGGCTGGAGGGTGCTCATTATGTTTGTTTAACATCAAGTGAAACTGGACATGTCTGAATTAATGCACCTACTGGATTTACATCAAATTGATATTTGTTGCTTGTCTTGTTGTCCTTTCCGTCCACAGCTCAGCAACAAAGCAACACTACACAAGCAGCAACACACAGTAACACTGAATACACTGCAGACTTAAATTCATCTGATTAACCTTCTATATTCCACTGCTACCCTGACATTTAATGACATCATTGATTTTGCTTTGACCACAGGATTGCCTCTGAGATTTCTGCAATTACAGGTCACTCTGTTATATTTTCAGGCTTCTGTCATCTCCTCACCAGTCTGTATGACAGACTGCTACTATAAAATTAGAATTTGAAATTCAAATTTCCCCTCCAACAGGTGATAATGATTCCGCTTTAATGATAGATCCTTCCCCACTTGGCAGTGGTTAATGAGATCTTGCCTGCCTGGGTATTCCTACATGTACCTTTGTCACTTGAATGAATACATACACAAAAAATAAATATGAATAAATATGAAAAACAGATTGCAGCTATGCCATGAGAATAAGCAACACTACAGATAGATGGATTAAAATAACATCTCAAAACATCTTTGTTAAAGTTAACAGAATGACAGTATGCTCTGCAAATTCTGAAGCCCTTTCACCACACCTGCACTGCAGCTATTGTATCAACACTCATATTAGTCTATTATTGATCAAACAGAATCGGTATTTCTTGCTGTACTTTAATGTACACCTCACAAAGTCTACTAGCCCATTATATCACTCCATGCTTGTGGTGGGCCAGTGATCTCTACGCTGTCATAGCAACCAAAGCAACCTGGCTAATAGTTACCATGGTTTCTTGACCTTGATGGCACCCTGGACTCTCGCTGGTAACCTGCTAACCCTTGATTTACCCTGCGGTGTATGTGACAAAGACAAGAAAACAAGACAGTGGGTGTATGTTTTCTCAACTGATTACAGTATGTTCACTGGGATACATTCACTGGATGCATTTGTGTGTCTTTTTGTGTGTGTCTAAGTGTACACCAAGAGTATGTGCATGAGGCAGACACAGCATGGAGCCGTCTCCACTCAGCCCCCACCAGTCAGCCGACAAAGAGTATCCACCGCTGGGCATGAGGCTGAGGGCGGTGAGCCTCCACTGGAGAAAGCTGATGGAGACCTCTGTAGTCTCTCTGGCCTCCTGCTGTCTTCGTGAATGCACCATAACAGTAGAAAGAGTATCACTGCCTGACTAACCATAAGAGAATGGAAATTCAATTCGCTACACAGAACATCCTACGCTGTATACAAAACAGGAATGTGTGTTTGTATGTGTGTGTACACATCTAAGCACGTTTCTATTGTGCCATCCATGTGTCTGGTCACATCCTGTGTGTCTCCTTTACAAAATGTTCTTTACTGACCCATCAAAATCACACTATGGAGAAAAAAAAATGAATTGACTCCTTTTAAAACAGGGTTTGTTGCAATACTCTCCTGTTGGAAGACATGGAAATGATGTAACGCTTTGAAACATTTGACAGGATCTAAAAACTTCCGCTCCTGCCCCAACCCCCCCCCCCCCCCAGACACCTCACTGTGCCTTTGGTTTCATTAGACCTTGTGATCCCAGATTATTCAACAGTTCAACAAACTTGTCACGCATCAGCAAAGAAGAGGTTGAAATCAGTGTTCCATTTTTTAACCCTAACAGAGCAAAACTGAGTATAACCCTCAGAATTTAACCAATAAATTGAGTATGTAAAAAAGGGTCCACACCTATGAATTGTTTTAAAGACATTGGGTGCCTTCCAGGTCATAGGATACTGGTCTGTAGGGGCCAGTAGATTAAAATACTGGTGAGAAATTACACCATTTGAAAGCTATTCCTCACCTGGCACAGAATAGAATCCATAAATGGTTACTTTCATACAGTAAAAATTGCTATGTCAATACCATGTCATTTAATTGTGACCTTTTGAATCTGAAACACTAACATTGATCATCTACCAGGAATGAGATAAAGAAACCTACCAGCAATAAAGGTAAACCCCAGGTTTGTTTGCTGCATCTGTGAAATCAATATTATTTTATTTCACCTGGTAGAGACCAATATAGTCCATTTTAGTCTAAAAAATAAAATCTCTGAATGGTTGATGAGCAACACTGAGAAAACATCTTCCAACATTCCATGTCTGCAGTGCAGGTCAAATTATCTGAATTAATATCACATAAGCAAACTGGTATCAGTGCAGCAGGGAGCTACTAAGTCAACCCTCCCACCTCCACAGTTTTCTGGCAGTGGCTCAGTCTTTCCTGCGGCCTGTGTGTCTGTGTCAGTGAGAGTGCGTGTGTGTAAAATTCCCTGGCTGCAAAGTGGATTTTTGTAGCAACTATAGCGTATATAATCAATTGTTTGTCTCTTGGTTTTTAGAATATGTGTCGTCTTGTCTATCTGCAGTCCACAGAGAAAAAGCGAGAGGAGAAAAGAGAGATGAGAGTGACAGAAATGGTGTGTGTGCGCGTGTCTGTGTATGAGTTGTGAGATTTCTGAGAATCTGCAAGTCTTTTTTTCTCAATCCCTTTTAAAGGCCTCTCTCTGACACATAAAGACTTTCGCTCTAAATCTCTGGCACAAACCTAAAGCCGGCAGATTTCGAGCCTAATTGGCCTAAACAACAGCAAGGGTGTCTTTGCAAATGACTGAAGCATTTTGTGAAGAATGTGCTTGCTGCATTTGTTTGGTTTATTTAAAACTCAAGTCCCTCCTCAAATATAAGTAGACCTTTAAATTTGCAAAGTAACACATGTAGATATACTGTAAATTTACTGTAATTATTAAACAAATAACCAGATGGCATTTGAAAATACTAGTCACCACTTTTTAAAAAAAAATTGTGTCAAACTATTTCATGGTGAAAACGACCAAACCTCCCCCATATTTCTGATCTTCTCTTGGTCAGTGTAGCTTCTACAGCAGTGACAGAGACACACCCAGGCGACTCTATTGTCTTTTTGTTTTTCCTTATCGGCTTCTATACCACATATCTCCAACAGACCCAGCAGATTCCAGCCATAATTGATACGCACAACAGTGAGGGGTGGCTCAGCTCTGCGAAAGTCTGCAACATTTCATGAAAAGCCTGTAGGCCACTTTTCTTTCTTTCTTTAACCCATTTCATGATTGAAAACATTCCAAAACACAAAATGTTTTTCTCTCCATTTCTCGCAAGCAATAGACAGCAGAGCTGATGTATTACTGTGGTGCCACTGTGTACATACACTGTTAGAAATTCATGAGCTGCACAATATCTAAGTTAATTTATATGCGGATATCAACAGAGAGTTACTTGATGAATTATACATAGCAGATACAACCCACAGAAGACAGATGAGTGAAATTAATGTGCACTTGCAGTTCTAGAGGCCGGCAACAGTTGGGATATGTACACCATTATCAAGCAGGAGATATCACAGAGAATGAAGAAGTAAAATCAAATGCAATTTATGAGGCAATTTGGCAACACTTGATGATAAGGGTACAAATAATATACTTAAATAATGCTTAACTTAAGCATGAGTCAGGAGGATTTCTGCATGAAGTAATACAGGTTGTATCATGATAGATAGTCAATGGATGTTAATTCACAGTTACTTCATACACTGACCGTTTTTATACTCACAGTTACTTCGAGCATAAGATTAAAGCAGTTCAACAAAAGAAAAAAAACAGCTTCATAAAGGCTGATAAAATGCATGGGGTATAAAATGTCCTTTACTATAACTGTAATTCATCTAATTTGGTGGCATATCAATTAATGTATGACGTAACTGTGAATTAACATTCATTAATTGACTAACTATTAAGTGTTAACTAATCAAACTAATCACATAAAGTTATAGTGACCTGATCATTTGTTAATAGTGAGCAACAGTAATTCATGATACATTCTGCATTGATTAATGCAATAAATCATCATGACTCATTCTTTAGTTAAACATTACATAAGTATATTAGTTGTACTCCTATTACAAAGTGTTACGGGCAATTTAATGCCAAATGGGTAATCATGGTGTTCCCTTTGCTAACAAAAAACTTTTGTACATCCATAATTCTGTACATCCCTATTAAATAACATACATTTTGAAGACGATTGGGGAAAACAAGGATTCACAGTGAATTTGACTGCAGTCTGGTGTCATGAGTATGTAGAACACTGTGACTCCTAACAAGTGTCCTAAAGAAACAGACACTGAATCCTATGTTTCAGGAGTGCTGGAGGAATGACATGGTTGACCTAAGAATGACTAAAACATTTATCCCATTGCAAACTACAGAAAATGGTGGGAAGTTTTGATAAATATTCTTTTTAAATTATTAATTCAACCATCAAATGACAAATTACACCCTCAAATGACTAATTAGTGTGCTAAATGGTTATTTGGTCCCTCAGTTTAGTAATTTATACTATCTAATAACTTAATTTTCTCCTTCAAATTAATATTGTTAAAGGTGCAGTGTGTAGAATTTAGTGGCATCTAGTGGTGAGGTTGCAGATTGCAACCAAATTAATACATCTCCCCTCACCCTCTCCTTCCAAGCAATTAGGAGAACCTACCTTGGCTGTGAAACTTGGGAAAAAAATGTCCCTCTATAGAGTCAGTGTTTGGTTTATCTGTTCTGGGCTACTGTAGACATATGGTGGGCTCTGTGGAGGAGGATCTGCTCGTTATGTAGAAACAAAGGTAACGAAAACACAACGATTCTTATTTTCAGGCGAGTATACATTAATTAAAACATACTTATGACTATTATATTCCATTCCATTTCTGCCAAGTTCGTATGCTAGATTTCACTAAATTCTACATACTAGACCTTCAAGTCATCATTTGTCCTTGTCCCCTTGACAACGTATGACCCACTTCAGTTTTAACTGGTATATTTCAATCTTGGATTGAGATATGTGGATATAATTTGGCTCTCAAACACAACATTGTTTTATATTTGGCATCCCTTGGAGAAGATGTGCTGCTGATTTTTCACAAGAAAGAAGGGGAAGGGGTGAATTAAGTAATTTGAGAACACCAGTAATTTGAGGTTACAAATGACTAAACTGAGGGAGCAAAATAAGTGTATAATAAGCACATAATTAGTCATTTAAAGGGATAATTTGAGGGAACACTCATTGAAAGGTTTCCACTCTGACATCTCCCAGACTTTGCAGAAAATGGTTGGAGTAAAATAAAGAAAAATCCCATCCACCAGCTTGTTGAATCTCACCAAATTGCAAAGTATCTCCAGCATCCAACGCGTGCTTACTTAGGGATCTTAACATGAAGCATTCCTCTACCCGACGTCTGTGATATATAATTCAGGGCTCACCATCATCATCTCAAGAAAACATGCACCTTTATCATTCTGTATTCCTGAATAACTTCATGTTTTTTGTGGCTCTCTGCTGCACAAAAACAGTCCAGGGGAGATCTGCTTGTATTTCAATCTGGATCTACCCAACAGGAATAACCTGTTCTGTACACTGTTAAGTTAAAAGAAAGCTTTTTGTTGTCGGTCGTGCTGTGTAACAAAGGATGCCTCGGGAGGAGCTGGGCATAAATAAAAATGCTTAATATCAGGATAGAGCATGCACAGCTTACACTGACATGAGCTTTGCTTGGAACGAGCACATTGTGCAGCTAGACAGAAAACCTGCCTTTGTTAGCTCAGGGACTGTGAAATGAAATCGAATAATGTGGACAGCGGGAGCCGAGGCTCGACTGCGGATGTAGCTCTCCAGTGTCAACACACATCAATAAACAACCTAATAAAACACCCCGTGGTCAAAACATTATTTCAGTTGCCGTTCTTCTTTCAGACATGCTGAAAACACTTCCAGCTAAATCCTTACTCAGCTTCTTCCTTACAAATAGTACCATGTGGTCTGTGTCCTACAGGTAGCTGCTGTAACTTAGTAGTCAGCATGTCATGTAGTGTAGTGCTCTTTTTTTTTCCAAAAGCACCTCTCACCTTCTGTTTTCCTGTCATGTTGCCCTTTTCTTTTTGCTGCCTCTGATCTCAGGTGTCACTCTCTTTCTCTAGACTTTCTCCTTTCTCTCGCCATTGATTGTAACACAAATCCACACACACATAAAACCCACACACCTGAACAATAAACTAAGGTGGCTTGATCCATAAATGGACCATATTGGTGAGATCTCTATCTCTTTCTCTCTCTGTGTCTTTCCCATCATTCCCATCAAATCCTCTTCTACAGATGTGAGAAAGCGTTTGATTGACAGGCGGAAGAAGCCACAGCAATACATGGCTGATAAGGATCACTGATGGGCTGTCTGCTGATCCGACCACAGGCAGCAGGTTTGGCATTTATACCACTTGGCTGGCCTCAAGCTTTTAAGATAGAGACACCAGTGTGTGTGTGTGTGTGTGTGTGTGTGTGTGTGTGTGGTTTGGGGATCAAGGATTATCCAAGATTTGCTGAATGAGAAAAGTAAAGCAGTATGAGTTTTCATAAAGTAACAGATACATGGTTATGTTTTATACAACAACCCTTTTATTTTGAAGAATAAAACAAAGTTCATGGTATTTTTATGGTATCTCAACCTGCTTCAGTTTTGGAGTTAAATTTGGAAAAAGTAACTTAGCTTTTTTGATGTTACGGTTGACAATAAAGCCTGAGAAGTAAAAATAAGTCAATGCCAATAATTTTGCACTAATATCACAAAATTGTATATGTTATATGTTAAAATTTGCCAATTATCTTTATTATTGGTCAGCAATGGGACTCAGAAATAACACTTAAAAAAAACAAATGTGAACCAAATATTTCATTTTTATTGTACTTTACCTTTTCAGTTGTGAAACTACTACCAACTCTTTTTTTCCCCCAAAACATTAGAGTTGACATATACTTAAATAACACACAAGTCAACATGTTCAGAATCTGAGATCAGTGATTAATTTGTCTTTTGATAATCAAAAACTACAAATGTGACTGAACTATAGAGACATTACCCTTGAAATAGCATATATCTGTATATATCTTCAAAAAATTTATTTATGGACTAGCAATATTTTTTACCCGTTCAGTAACACTGTAAAAAATAGGAAAAAAAAACAAAACATGTGAATACTGAAACTATTTGGATATTGAATCATGATTCTGTCCCAAATATGCTGAGATAACACATCTTTTATCAAATTTGTTAACTTTGTCAGCACTGAAGTGATACTATGTAACTGCCAACTACAGGTATCAGTTGGGAAATAAATTGCAGCATGTGAAAATATAACAAAAATTAAAAATACTGTGCTCATACTGCCAAAAAACTCCTGCTGTATATACAAACTGCCAATAAATGACCTCTCACATTCAGTTTGTCCTTTTTATGCCATTTCTAGGGGTATGAAATAACCAATAGCCAGGTTGGTAAAAGTGAGCATGCTGTGTGCAAGTTACAGACAGCAGCCTCTCAAGTATTAAAATAAAACTCAATTTGGTTTAGTTACCTTTTGCTACCTTGTAAAGCCACCAAAGGTACCTAGTACCTCATTAAAGGAAAGAACTACCCTAAAATAACCACAAAAAGACTATTAGTAAAAAAAAAAAATTGCAAATGGAACTTTTTCTGTGCCAATATTGCTGCCAATATTTCACTGTGAAGCTGCTACAGTACATATTCAAATTCACAAACCCTCTTTGCCATAGATATGTACATTGATTATGTACATTGATATATTCATTTAAATTAAAACTATATGCCGAACAATAAATACAATACTTGATGAGTAATGATTTTTTCAACTTCAAAATTCATGTGTATGAGTGCAAAGGGCTGTGCATTGTACTACAGCAGGCATTGCTGTTGTTATTCTCTTTACTAAAGTAAAAAAAAGACTAGTGAGCCATACTGAATGGATAATCATGACACCAATCCATCTAAAAAGTAATGGGAGCGAACATTTTGGATTTGAAACCATTGATGGAAAAATTATGGTTATAGGTGAGGCTGTTAGCTGTGGCTTAAAATGCATTTGCTTTTCAATTAAGTTACCTTGTCTCAAGTGAGGCAGCAGACGCATTACAAATTCTACAATTTGGTCTAGAACTACTATCCCTGCCAGGTGTAAGCCTGGAGGGGATGATGCATTCGGTCGTGTGTGTGTTTCCGTGTGGCTGTGTGTGTATCTGTTCGCAGCTAACCTTGCATACTACTGGACCCATCAGCCTAATATTTTTAGTGCACATTCATAACTGTATGCTGAAGCACCTCTCATAGTAGTGGTGATTTACAATTTTTGAAAAACCTTCTCCTCTTAACCAGCCGGTAGGGGCTGCAAGTGATCAACAACTGCTTCAATTTGGAATCTTATTTTTTTCTAGAGACAACCAGTCATGCCTTTTCAGCAGTCCTAACCTTTTTAAGATACACATTGCTACATAGCAAAAGGCATTTCTGGCAATCGGCTAGGCTAAACACAAGGCTAGACTGTTGTAGGCCACATTTTGGCTTTTGTCATGGCTCAAAAACTGACCTTCATGGAAAAGTTCGGTCTCATCTTGAATCAGAGCATCTGCATATTGATTCCATACCTGATATGTTATGATCCGCTATACGTGGGCATGATACAAGATAAATAAATCCCTGTTTCTGTTATCTTTTTGACGTTATCTTGGAGATGGTGGAGATCTGCATTCTACTGAGTTAGTTAGGATTGAATTCAAACAAATTATGAGTTGGTTCAAATTCAAACTGCAGTGCAGTTTTCATTGTTGGCAAGTATCAACTTGAATGCAGCTTGCATGTAGATGGCACACAGAGACAGGAGCTGCAGTTCTGAAAAGTGCTGGCACTGTAGTTCTGCAATTGGATGATATTGGCTGATTTCAGGTGCTTCACATCAATGACACTGTGTGCCCTTGCTTAGACTGAGAAAGCAATGATATGTGTGTTAAAAGAACAGAGAAGAAAGAAACACACTTGCCCACACACACACACACATCCAAGCGCAGGTGTTCATATCCCATCAAACACATTATTTCCCACTTGACCAGCCAGAAAGATAATACCATGTTGCTGTGCAAAGAGACTAAAGATGAAGCCAACAACAATATAAATCCCTGCTTCCTGTCACGTAATATGTCATTATGCCATTTTTTCCTTTCTCTTGCTCATTCTTTCACTTCAGCAGTAACATTTTCTCTGGTAAAGCACCTTACACCTGTTCCTTACACCTGCAGTGCTTGTTGTAAATCCTTTTTTAGCATCTTTCAGACCAATCAGCCGTACTAGAAACTGTCTAATTACTTTTTCCACACACGTATAGATTCCATCAAAAGGGTCAGGGTGCAGGTTCAGTCAGGAAAAGGGGAACACTTCAGTGTTTTAGTCAATAACAGTCCACCAGAAATGGACAGGTAGGTGGAGCAGTAACGCAGACAACAGACTCTGAAATCTGTGGACACATATCGATTCTGATGAAATCACAAACTGTACATGTGATGAAGCTCACACACCAACAGAATAATAAACACGCACAATTCCACGCTCACGGTCATACATGCCTGAGCCAACTTTGGGCTACAGTTTCGCCCGGGGAAATCAAGATGATCTGTGCTCCAGCTATGGCTTCTCTTTGAAGCTCAATTAACTCGGGCAGACCTGGCTAGCTGAGCCAATTATTAACCCAGCTTAGCAAGTACAGTGTGGCAGGCACAGACATGATGTCATGGCTAAGCAACCACTGATATACTGCTCTTACTTTAGGGCATGCATTAAATACATACCATTAGTTTTTATTTTTTTTAATGCAGCATTTAAAAATTTGATACCATGGTGCAGTTCTGTGCTTTTTCTCATCACATTCTGTTGTACTGCACTATTTTTTTTCACACCTTTCTGTCACTTCTTGCATTTGATGTTTCTTGGTCTCTCACTCAGCCTCCCTTCCTCTTCCACTTCTCACTGCCTTACAAGCCTCTCTCACTTACACTCCCCAACAAGCTCTGTCACCAGCTCTCCATTTTCCACTCCCCTGTCTTTCACTTTACACCCCATCTCCCCCATCTTTTTCACCATTTACCCCGTTCTGTGAATTCCCTCTTCTCTCACCTGCATCCTTAACCCCCTCTCTCTTACTTCCTTTTTTTTTATCACATCACATATTCCCTCTTCCTTTTTTTCCTCTTTCATTTCTTTGTTTCTTTCCTCGTTTCCCCCCGTACTATAGGCTGAAGGGAAGGTGGGAGGATAATGGATTGGAGGAAGAGGCGGAGGGTTAGTGGGCTGACAGAGGGAGTCCCATCTGCAGCGAGCTCATTAGAAGATGGGAGGAGAATCGGCGGCAGAAACACACTATAGTAGGCATCCACACACCCCTCTTTCTCTCTCTCTCACACACATATTGCTGCCTTGCTGGACTCATTCCAGCACTGACACATCGCATACCTCCTCTCTCTCTCTCTCTCTCTCTCTCTCTCTCTCTCTCTCTCTCTCTTTTTCTCTGTCTCTCTCTCTCTCTCTCTCTCTCTCACTCTCCCTGTCCTCTTCCTGCTGTGCTCCTCATAGTCCTGCTCTCATTAATCACTACAATATACAATACACAGCAATTGGTGAATGGTTTTAGCTTTTGCCACCCTCCTGTACTATGAGGCCATATATTTTTACTACATGTGGCATCAGTGGAAATCGAGCCATAAATCCATTGCTTTGTTAAAGCTGCAGAACTTCTCTCCTACTCTTTCTTTTTCTTTCTTTTACTGTATGAGAAGAAAGTGTGTGATACATGGCCGCTAGAAAGATTAAAAGCTAAAGGACACCTCAGACAGCTAAATGCCTGCTGCCCAGGCTTGACCCTACTTTTGTAGATGATGTCACGAAGCTATGCAGCAGCCAAGAACCTGACAAATGATTGGAGGAATTTTTAACTGTCTTCAGTCTTATCTCCTGTCTCCTATTGTCGGTTTTGACACAGAAAAGTGCCTTCTTTTCTGTCTAGGGTGCAGTAGTATGATGAAACTGGACACCCCCCTTGACCTCTAAACAACAATTAAGTTTTCCCAGCCCTTTCTGGCTTTCATATGAAGGTCGGCAGATGGCGAGGATACACTAATGGTGCTGGGAAACATGAGAAAAGGAAGGTTGTGTCATATCATCCTGAATTTTTTTGCACTGCTTTCAAAGTGTTACTCCCATGGTGTGAGTCAATTTGATATGCACTGTATTAAACATGCTTTCCTCAGCTGATTCCCCAAAGGGAAAATTTGTCATTCTGCCTCCCTTTCCTCACAGAGAGGTCAAAGGGTCAGTGACAAACCAATGTCCTTTGAGCTAGAGTGCTCTAAGACAATCCAGTAATAAAAACTCAGAGCTTCTGGTTGCAGAATGGCCTCCTATGATCACTAGACCATGCTAGAAACATGTACCTTATCTTGAACATGAATTCACTTGTCAAATGAATCTCAGCCTGAGTGATGATAAGCCACCTCAATCATGCTCAATCAATTGTATCCGATGATCAAAGGTGAAGAAAGTGTTTTAGATTGACATAAATTCACTTAATATATAATATCAGATTATTACATGGTGTTAGAATGTTGTGCCTCAGTGTAGTTTTGTATTATTTATTCATGTGTGTTTTTCCACACATTTTCCATTTTCCATTAAATTAATTTAATATCTTTTAATATTTCTTCCTTAAAAATATGTTGTCAGCCCAGTATTTTCTCTCAAAAAAACATTGGATATAAAATAAGATGAAAAGACCAACACAGTGCTGCATCACTGGTAGGAATGAATGTATTCCTGAAAGGGCAAGCTGCTCACTCTCAGTCTGATTGACGATAGTAAAGAAAGCAATGATGACTTGACTTGGGTCATGAATGACTCACAAGGACACACTTAAGCACAAAGTGTAACATCTAGAATATTACCTGGACATATCCCCAAGATAGCCATGTTGGGTGCATTGTGCAGCACTCTTAAGGGGAAGAAGAGTGATATTACAGGTTTAATGGTGCATAACATGTATGTAATCTTGTAACAATTCCACAGTAATGGGGGATATTGTAAAAATGTCCATTAGCAGTAGCACATCAATGTTTTTATGTCATTAAGCAAGCTCATAAGCATCTAGCCACTACCATAAGCATCAAGTCATCTGATTGATGAACACTCTGTGGCTGTCAGTTAGCACCTCCCCTGTGACCATGAATATGCAATCAATGCAACCCGGCAAGTATGGACCAAATGTCTGCCCTGTGCCTGAGGCCCATTCACACTGCTCTTTAGTATAGAGGAAAACATGTATAGCATACAGCAGATAACTGCTCAAAGACAATAGAGCGTTATATCAAAGCATTTGTTCTACAGTACATTCCCTTTTTCATCTTCATGGTGTTTCATGTTCTACAGTTGTCTCTAATCTGTTTTCTTTTGTTGTTTTTATATCTTTCCGTCATGTAGTAGATGTAGATAGAAAGCACGTACAATCTTCTGTAGCATAAACTGGATGTAGACCTAAATATGGATGTAAAAAATAGACATTTTTGTGTGTTCAAGGAGAAAAGGTCATAAATAGGGTATACATTTCAAATCACAAGTAATTAGACTGCTATTAAAAGATGCAGTCTAATTTTGTACCAACAATAAGTGTGACAATAGCTTGTCATATTGACTAAATGAGCAGTGTCAGATGTTGCCTCTGGGCTTGTCACGCCTCACAGAAGTAAAATATTTGCTACCAGGCCTCATAGCTCCTCTGGAGGAAAGCTATTTGTGCATTTTCAGCAGTCATCTAATCCAATACTTAGCTTCTTAAATTCAAACGAGAAAAATCCGCTGTCAAGGGCGATACTCTCACGTGTTTCGGTATCTAGGAGATGTGGGATGTATCTTGTGTCTGTGTTGAAATAGTAAATGTGCAGTGTAGCACTGTAGGGAAGAACTGTTTGGCCTTGACTTATTTGATAGGGAGAGTAGAACAGCACTCCTGGACCTATAGGTGCTCATTGACAGGTGCTCCCAGTACTGCTGCTGGAGGAAAGTCTTAGCTGCTCTCTACACTGCTCTCTACTGTGGAGTGGAAAAGATGGGGATCATTCAATCCACTGCAAGATTTCTGTCTTGTTATCAAGTCTAAGAAAAAAATCAAATTAAATCAGATTAAATTTCACTGCAGACATCGAAATGTTACAAGACTCAAAGTCTTTAGACTATGAGCTTCATCATATGAAGCTATTATGTAGCCTGGAACGATGATTTTGATGCCAGTTCTCTCACCACACAATAGACCAAATATCCAGACATCAAAGCTGACAACAGAAAGGTATTTGATCTGTTACAACTTGTTTGACACACTAACTAAACCCTACCCCACTTTCACTGATAAAGAGAAAACAAAACACTTATTTTCAGATCCTCCCTGATCCTGCTCTGCTACAGGGTGAATAACTATAATGCAAACTCTTCCCTTCTCATCAGCATTACTCTATAAGGCAACTGCGGGGCCAGCTCATCCAGGCAGCTCTTTGGACTGTCGTCAGCACTCCATCCTGTGGACGCCAGCCAGTAGCCCCTCCGTCCGATCAATAGGCACCGGCGGCTAGCTTTCCCCCTTTGCTCTCTCTCCCTGTCTTTCCCTCCCTCTCTCTCGGCTACCACAGTATAAAGACTGTTCTGTTCTGCCGGCACAGCATAGTGATTAGGCATTAGGCCTGCGCTGCTGTGTGAATTAGCTTAATCTGTGTCCGCGATGAAGGACGAGGCTTTTCATGCCCACTGGAGACATTCACTGGACATAAAAGAAGCTAATCTTTAGGAAATTTAGAGACGGAATGAAGGGTGTGTGCGCATATGTGTGTGTGTGAGAGAGACAGAGAATGCACAAGAATAGTTTAGACAGTTCCCACAGTGATAGGTCTTTAGTAATGCTGCTTATCCTTGAACAATAAAAAAATCTATTGAAGCTCTTGAAGATGTGTGGCTCGTGGGCAAGGAGAGTGTTGTACTGTCATCACTTAAAGAACTGGAAAAGTGGATAACATGCTGGTTGAAACAGACTGAGCAGTGGTTGTCCGTGGAGGACATGGGCGGGAGGAAAAAATCTATATTCCCATATTCCTGCAAGAGAGATCAGTTTGAGGGGAATTAGAGGGGATTGAATTCTCCTTGCTACACGATTGCTTACCTGGCCACAGAGGAAGCTGCCTAACCTGCAAAGTTTTATTGTATGGAAGCAGCACAGATCAGGAGACAAAGGGTTTAATATGATATAAACCTAAGCATACTTTTTCCTTCTCCGTATGACTGTGCCTCTGCTGTCCATCATGCACCTGCCAAAGTGCTGACATGCAGTACGCTACGCATGTACCCACAGCATGCCTAACAGCAGCCCAGCCCTCCTCCTCCTCCTCCTCCTCTTCTCCTCCACATCATCTGCAGGATATATAGTACGCCCTTGACAAACTGCCAGCGCACAATCCCCCTCCTGCAAATGTCTATTGATCAAAATACAAGTATGGCTGTGGGAAAGGTATGGAGTCTTACCTATACTCTTATCCTTGTGTCACCTCTTGGACTCATGCTTCTAAACCTCACAGAGAAAAGACATATTAACACTTGATAGGTATTGCCAAATAATTTGGTTTATTAGTAGCATATTGTACCACAAAGCCCCACTGTTCATAACATAATTTGGTCCAGTAATAACTCATGCACCATGCTATACCATAACATGCCCAAGTATCACATTTTTAAGGATATGGCAACAACCTTAACTTATGGTTGTGAATGGAGTTGTCAAAACAAAATAATTAATCATCTGACGAGGAAAAGCAACCCTACTTCTTTGTTTACAAGGTGCTTTTCGCACCTTGAGAGTACTTTTACGCACAACCAGCGGTGAATTTGGGTCAGCAGTCAGCTGGAATATCTGTTGTGCGTTGGGTGATCTGCACACAGTCGGACGCTTGTTTCTGAGAGGAGCTTCCCAGCAAGCTTCTTAACAAAAGCGGGGCATCATGTTTAAACCAGCAGTTTCCCGAAATCATCCTCCATGCATGATCCAGAAGTCTTAACCATGAGGTTTCCTGCGCATCTCCAAATTGCAACACCACGTCTCATTCTGATGAATGATAACAGTCTAAAAAGCACAGGCGTTTGTAGACCTGTCACCCTTTCCCTCTCTGCCCGATCATATTAAGTCTACAGCAGGAGAAAATAACGCGATGACTTACCGAAATGAGATCCTGGCCACTCTCAGCGACCGGTGTCTCCTTGTTTCCCTTTTGCCCCTGGTCCGCCTCTCTTTCAAGTCAATCCGCAG
The DNA here is from genome assembly GCA_029490765.1 of Euthynnus affinis. NCBI lineage: Eukaryota > Metazoa > Chordata > Actinopteri > Scombriformes > Scombridae > Euthynnus > Euthynnus affinis. Next base: position 9,578,037 of record CM055859.1, on the reverse strand, counting down.
TGTGCTCAGATCAGATCAGAACGGAGCGGTGCGCCTTTCTCGCTGCGTCCTGCGTCCGGAGTTGCCGGGGATGGAGCGAGCATTTGCCGGGATGCTGGGAAGAGGGTGCAAGGCTGAGGCATCCGCAGGGAGAAGGAGAAGGTAGTAGAGGAGATAGATGGAGGAAGAAGAGGAGGATGAAGCGAGGCGCTGGGTACGAAAGCGAGAAAGAAAGAAAGAGAGAGAGGGAGAGAGAGATGAGAGAGAGAGAGAGAGAGAGAGAGAGAGAGAGAGAGCAGCAAAGCACTGCAGCGATGGGAAGGCAACACCACCGGAGAGGAGGCAGACAGCAGCTCTGTGTCTCGCTCTCGCACTCACACACATCCGAGCCATGCACGCACGCCGCAGCTTCGCCATCATACGAGGACATGGAGCGCCATCTTCAGGTGAAAAGTGGGCCGAAGAGGTTGGGAGTTGCCTCATATATTTAATGGTATGACATACTGTATGTGCATATGGGGATTTCTTCTTCTTTTTTTTTTGACAGACCGCTGGGGGAGTGTCAGTGAGGCTCCACTGGGAACCCTGAGAGGCGTGTTGCGCCCTCTGTGTCTCAATATTCTCACGTTTCCAAATTATAGAGCTGAAGAACCTTACCTTAACCGTACCTTAAAGTCATCAATGGCATGAAAAAAAACCCCACACGCGCACTCAAATCTACGTATTTGCTCCCTGACCTTAACCATGACCACTATATACCTAACCCCAACCCTAACCTGAAGCATTCAAACCAAGCCTTAACCTTCCAATTTAATGTGGTTTACCTCACCCCCACCCATGTTGGCGTATCCCCCCTCTGCAAACATACACACTCCATGGCAACCAGTCTAGATCCCTCTGGGGTTATGATGATAATGTCACCTGACCTGCACTCCATCTCCAGCTCCTGCTCCCCAGCCCCCCTTCTCTCTTCTTCCCTCCTCTCTCTCTCTCTCTCTCTCTCTGTCACACACACACACACACACACCTGGTCTCCCAAGGTCGAGGAGTGCTGAGTATTTCAGATAGTGTGGTGGTACTGGTTATATCATGTGTTCTGCACAGTCGGCGAATTCTTTCTTTCTTTCTTTCTTTCTTTCTTTCTTTCTTTCTTTCCTTCTTTTTTCTCTCATAAGTCAAATTTGGCTCTCTTTGAGAGCACTGAAGCATCTTCATTATGTTGAGTTATGGCTGTTGGCTGTCCACAATACTGTATCTCTACTCCACTCTGTCTCTGACTCTCCTTTTTAACTGTCTGTCCCTTGCAAGGTGATTTTTTTTTTCTTACATTTGTCGTTTGTAGAAAAACAGTACTGATTGTTTTGTGCCACAAAATGACTTTTTGTTCTGAAATGCTACTGAAATATCTTTGAGTTATTTTCTTTAATAAAAGCCTCCCCAGTGTGTAACCATCACCTTTTGTCAATGCTCCATTTTCCACAACAGCTGTGGTACAGCTTGTATTTAAATCTGAACAGCAGAAATTGCATATTTAATTACCCAAATTCAGTTTGTGCTATATAAGATGTTATTACAGCGATGGGATAGAAGAGCTGCAGCAGAGGTTAAAAAATAAAAAAAAAAAAAGTAATAATAATAATGAATGCAACCAGACACTGTGGATCTTTAATGTTCATTTTCATACAGATGGGAAATGTTGCAAGAGGAAGCTGGAGAATAATAAATCAGAGAGAAGGAACATGAAATTTCACAAATGTGGATTTAAAATGAAGCATCTTTATTCAGAGGTTCACTGTGTCAGATCCACTGATATCAAACATATTTACATTCTTTTTATTCTGCTATGTTACTTGTTCCCTTTATACAGTCATGTACAACACTGATATATACTATATGTCAGCTATCAGCAGTGCACACTTCATCATCAAAACTGCACATACAGGTATATATTTTAATGGACAGTAAAATGAATGCATACACACTTTCAAAAATGTCATCCCCATTAAGTGAATAAGAGATGTTTCAATGTGATTGTACAGTCATAACAAACCTGTCTCTTTTGCAAAGTAAATGCTGCATTTAATGTAAAAAAAAAAAAAATTAATAATAATCAAGCATTTTAGGCCAAATGTTGACTCAGACTTGGACAAAAAATGTTTTATGAATACTTTATATCAACCTTCAGCTTGGAATATCTCACTACTACAACAAAAAAACCCTTCAAAATCACTGACTCACCTTTCATTATCTCCATCTCACAGCTACGTCAGAGAGAGAGAGCTGATGTGCTTTACTCTAACAAAGACTTTACCAAGGTAATAGTCATCAGGCAGCAGCAGACTTAGCTGTTGAAATGAGTTTCTCAGTGTAGTCCACTGAACTCGTAGAAAGTAAGAATAGTTGTTTACAAGCTACTCACAAAATTAAAACAGATTAAATGAATTGTAATGAAATATAGAAGACGCTAGGCCACGAACAAAGCCTTGATTATGGTGTAATATTTGATTGTAAAAGCGCTCAGTAGAACAGCAGTCACTTAGAAGTTTGTGGAAGCTATTGGCCATCCACTAATGCCAGAGTACTGCTGACACTGTTGCAAACTGGGACAGCAATCAAGAATGTCATTATCACCCTCCATGCCTGTTTCAATTTCATTAATTTACTGCAGCAGGTTGGTTTTGCAGTCTGCTTTCACTGCCTGTTTGAATCGTATCTTTTCTTTTCTGTAATGTCATATCAATAAGGAATTGTTTGTGTTTGTTGTTTTCATTCTGTGCATATGGCCAAAACAGGCATATTTCACTTCATTATTCTGTCATCCCATATTGCAATAGCAATACAGCCAAAAGGAAATTTGAGAAGTAAATAATGCAGTCTCTCCCATATTGCAAATGAATATTGTTTGTTTATTCATTTGCTTCTCAGCGTGCTGTTTGTGGTGCGGGAACAGATTTCTTACAGGTTGAGGAGAAAAGTGAAGTAAGTGAGGTCAGTTTGAGTTTGGTTTAATAAAAGCGATTGTAATGTATGCAATTCATCAATCAATCAATCAATCAGATTCTATTTGTATAGCACTTTTTGAGGAAACACCAGAGGTAGGATACAAATTTAAAAAATCTTAATAGCCAAATAAAATAATAATATAAAATTGAAGTGTGAAGAAAGATAATAAAATACTAAAAGAAAGAAATGTACAGTGGGGTATTTAAAGGAAAACAAAGATAAAAATGAAACAGAGATAAAGTAATAATAATAAAATAAAATAATAAAATACTAAAAGATAGGAGATGTGTTGAAGTAAGTAAAACCAGAAATAAGAAGTAGGTTATAAAAGGAGAACTTTAAAAAAAAAAAAAAATTTAAATTCAAATAGGAATAAAAGGATATACCAAGTAGTAAAACAAGCTAAATAAGTAAATAAATAAATATTCATGGCTTTATATTTCTTATAATAAAGTCTCTGTATTTAAGTATCTTTCCACTGCTCTCTGTACATGTGATATGCGTGAGGGTGTGTTTGTGTGCACGTACATGTTTGTAGAATAACCACTAGATGGCGCCACCAGGTTGTATGATCAGTGATCAGTATGACTTTCCATCCAGGGCCCCATTTCCTGCAAGCATCTCAACTGTAGAAATCAAAGGAACTGAGAAAATATTATTCATGACATACATATACAAGCTTATGTATATCCATTTTTTCCTGGTGTTTGTTATTAACAATCCTCCTCATTCCTCCTCATAATACTTGCAATGACTTACTTCAGTCAGGAATTCTTGGCTATCAATAACATTTTCCTCTTTCAGTGGCCAGTTAAAAAATCAGCTACAGTAGTGCACACAGGCTACATCAACCTCTATAACCCTGTTTATATATTGCTTATCACTATGGAAGGGGTTTATGATTAGATACTTTTTGCTCCATGCTGTAATAAATGACACACAGTTGTGGCCAAGTCTGTCCCTTTAGAAACTTTTATACAAAGCATTATATCAGTCTTTCCTCCCTTTAACAACCTCCCACGCACTTTTAAAAGCCCAAAATGACAACTCATGTACATTGGCTCTTACTTTCTCTCACATGATGAAAACGGACCATTATTTAAAATGTGGAGAGTGAGGCTTGATGAAGTAAAATAAACAATGTTTTGTTAGAGTCTATTTTTTCGTTGAAATGTTTAAAACTGTTGTTTTTTCCCTGTTCCTATGGGATATTTCATCACACACATTGAAATAAACACTTATTCTCAAACACATAAACACACAGAGAAACATCTAATGTCATACCAGGTCACAGTTAATGGCAGTGATTATTGACACAAAAATTGTGGATAAAGATGGTGATTTATCATTTGTTGATGAAAATAAGGCCTGTGAGAAAGAGATGAGACTGTTTTCTGTATGCTGTGGAAACAAGACAATGTTTCAACTGTAGTCAAATATAGAGTTTACAGAAAAAAAGTGAATGCAATTCGCTTTTGGCATCTGTGCTCAGTCTCTTTTAACTTCTCTGAAACATACTGAGCAGCAGACGAGCCCTCAGGGAGAAATTACTGCCAATCCCCTCTCAGGGATTGGACGAACAGAGCTCACAGGTGGAAGCTGTGGAGACTGAGCAAGCAAAAATTCAGCATTCAGCATACCAGAGCAGTGTAGTCAAAGCAAGGAAGGGGTGAGAGCCAGAAAGCTGCAAATATTATTATTATTATTATTATTATTATTATTATTATTATTATTATTACCACCAAAGATGATGATGCATTTACACGTGAGAGCTCACATAGTTTAACTTAATGAGCAAGGAAAATTCTATGCGATACTTTTACAGCAAACTGTCAGGGTAAAGGATATAGAGCACACAGGCACCCACACAAAAAGGCAAAAATATTGCATTCCAAAACCAATGGCATCAATTCTGCTACTATAACAGCCTGAGTGAAGGCTTGTAAAACCATTGCCACATTATCTCCAACGATGGATGCAATATTACACAAGCTTAGGTAAATTCCTGTTTTTGGTATGCTTTTTGAACCTACACCCAAAATCTCAGTTTAATCTTTATCATTCATAAAACATGTTGCAACACAGTTTATGGGAAATTGTCTCTGTAATGTAGTTTTCACTCAAGGATATTAAGCAACAACCTCTTCCAGGATGTGTTTCAAAGTCACACCCTCATGTCTGTCTGTCTGTCTGTCTGTAACTGTGCAAAACCGCATGCAGGACATGTACATATGTGCACGCGTCCTGCAAACAGAACTAATTCCACTTGCAAAAGTGAGAATGAAGAAATGACTAAGTGTCACGAGTCCTATTTGTTGTGTTTGTGTTAAAGCGGTAATGCATGCTCTGTTGAGAAGACGCTATGTTATCTACTATTCATGGTTTAATCACTTCATCAGTGACTTACTGATGCTGTCAGTAGAGATAGTAAACAAAACTGTAACACTGATAAACTCCCCTCCCCACTGAAAACACTGAACATGCCAAACGAAACATAAGATATTACACAACTATTTCATTTTTTTTTTTTTTAAACAAATTAGATCATTTAGGATCAGGTATGGAATAACAGGCTTATGTCCAGTTTAGGCAGGCTGCTGTTTGACTCTGAAGTCTTCAATATTGGATCTTCGTAGAGGAACTTTCCAAATCTATGCATGTTACAGTAAAACTTTGTAGAAAATGTGCTGAAACAAGCAGAAAAAAGGAGTGCAGTCACTTAATCATCTTATAGAGAGAAATACAGCAGAAACAAGCCAACAAAACCACAAATCGGATGTGAAACGGATATGATCAGTTACCATATGTTTGACCTACTCTTTTTTTCTTCTTTAATAAGTATGTCTCACTAATACCTGCCTCCGTTCCCACAGATTTGTTCTTGTGAAAGACCTGTTTGACACCAACAGCTGTCATCAACAGCTCCATCATTGCTGATTCTTCTGATTTAAAATAAACCACACAAACCAGCTCCCTTTGTCCTCAGAAACTACATGTATTTTTCAAAATCACAATTGCTAAAACGGATTAAAATCAGCCAAGGTACTGTTTTTTTTTCATTAAACAACATTGTGGAGAAATTTATGTGTGTATTAGAAACATTTCCTGACACAGAGATCGCTCTGCAGGTGGCTAATGACCTGGAGCTGAAACGCAACCTGAGAGTGTTGAGCTCAGCGCTTTAAGTTGTTTTCCTCAGCATAGAGTGAAAAAGATATCAGGCACTTAACCATTAGAACCCGACACAGAGAAATGTCTTGCCTGAGAAAAATCTTTTTTTTTTTTTTGCAACAGCCAGTAAATGCCCCTTGCTTACGGAATATTGACACACAGTTGACATGTATCAGCATGAAAGTTTCAAGGTGACCATTCCTGTTTAGTCAATTTACCTGTGTCACTAGATTTTGCAACTAATTTCACTTTATTGAAAAACAGAGGATATCCTAAATCTAATAACTTTTCATGTAGACAGTAGCTATTTTCACTTGAAATGAGTCATCATCACTGTAGTCTGGTGTCCTTCTTGCTCGTCATGTGTGAAGCCCACTTGAGTTCATTAGGTGTAGAGTTCTATAGTTTTTAAAGACAACCTTTTTTTCCTTATAGTTTAGTCTGGACTTGATTATTTTCCTGCCCTTGAAAGTATTTTGTCTAATCCTTTCAGAAAAGTGCTTACACATTTTATCAACCCTGTTATAGAAATATAAGATAAGTCTATTATGATAAAGTTTTCATTACTACCACTGTAGTATATTAATAACTACTTCAATTAAGCATTTTTATTTATCTACTGTAGTGGGACGTGTTCAACAAGTTACATAATCTGTCTGTTTCTGGCACCTGCAAGATAAACTGAACAAACCGGAATGTATTTGTAATGATTCAGGTGCTGAAAGGTTATAATGTATAGCACAACCCCACTCCCCTTTTTTTTTTTAACCTTTTAGCACCTGTCTTTGCAAATACATTCCAATTTAGTCTATCTTGTAGGTGACATAAACAGCATGTTTATGTAGACAACAACATGTTTGCTATATGTATGATATGGTGTAGAATGCTAATTGCTCTTGCTCTGTGGCTTGATCTGTAACCTAAACATTGTTGAAAGATACATAAAATGGACGGTAACACCTGAACCAGAGGGAAAGTTGGCATAATCTCACAAACGCCTTTGATGTTCTACGTTTCAGTACACTCCACACATAGTTTGTGAGTGAATCACAATGCACCAGGAAATCAAAGGAATCTCTCAGGGAAACATCATCTGCATGTTTGATTGCTGTTGTCGGGGTAACCACTGTCACTTCTGGGTCCCACGATGCAATGCTTCCCGGTACCACTGTCATAATTTGATGAATGATTTTAATTCTGATAAACATTATAGCAGTGTACTTGGGCACTGATCATATTTATAATAATCAAATCTAGTATTTTATGGTAGCAATAGGCTTTTCCCACAACTGATGCTATTTTGAGTTTTTATCGTAGGAAAAGCACCGATTACAGCGTAATCACTGCACAAGCTAAGAGGATTCAGCTACCATTAATTTTCATCAGTGACTTTCACACTGTTTTATTGTCTGTCATGAAAAGCATACAATTATGATAAATTTGAACAAATAAATGTAGGCTGACAGTCTTTTTTTTAATGATAACAATGTTTTTTTTTTGTTTGTTTAATTCTTTATGTGCACAGCAACTTTCCAAAACATGCAACGAGGAGGTGGTGTTCATACATGTGATGTCAAGAGCTGGCAGAAAAGACTACATTCAGTGCTGATGACATGTAATCTGGCTTTAGCACTGATAATGATAATACCATATTCATTTGCTCACTTCCTCAATACGTCAATAGAAAATGAGCAGGAGATATTACTGTAAGTTAAAATCTGTCCAATCGTCATATTGTTTGTGTTGCAGCTTTTGTGCAGAAGACACTTGCTGCTTCCTCCCACCTGCTTAGAGTGATGATTACATCTTATCTAATATTTGGAGTACTGTAGCCAAACTACTTGGCAAACTACATCTAGTTCATTCAGAACTATACTGGGTGAATAAACTGTAGTGAAGAACATGCTGGATTTTTTTTCAGACAGAGAATAGAGGTAGAATGAGTCAGTAGTAGACAGAAGTTGTAGTTAATGATCTGACAGACACTGAGATTTTATTCCCACATCCAAAATCTACAATCCACTCACTGTTTGTAAAAAGCTTTCAGATTTCACAATATATTTCTCGCAGACTTAATCTCTTATGGACATTTTGGCACGTTGCTTTGATATTTTTACAGACCAAACTAATAAAGACTGTTATCACAAGATTGTTGATCACTGGCTTCGATCCTAATGGCTGTGTTCACATTCTAAGTGTGGCTGATGTAGTAATACATAGTCGACTGACATGTACATGTGGACTCTATCTCTTTATACAACAACTCTGACAAATCTGGCTTTATAACTCCATCTTAAGTAATTTCAAAAACATCTGTTTATCTTATCCTGCAGATTCAGGCACTTTTATAACGCCTGTCCTAAATGTCTCTGCTTGGTCAGCTAAACTGTTAGATTTCCACTTCATTGACTGCACAGTTGCATTTGTTGCTAAATTTCATTTCATGCCATGCATTGTCTGAGACTCTGCTATAAAAGACAGTTTACTAACAATTTTATTGGTGAAATTTATTGCTGTAGCTTTATGTTCCTAACTGTTATCTTTTTTTATATAAATATTTGTAGTCCTAGATTGGCAGACAAAATTATTTGAATTGCTCATAAGCAAATATTAAAGATTAAAGGTTGAAACCAATGACCAATGATGTTAGTCTACTGTTATTCATGTTTTGGGTGTGGTCTTGGAAGTGGTTTGTATTTAAGACAGTCATGATCATTGGAGTCAGGTGCTTTAGTGGTGTACCTGTTACATGGAAGCTCTCTTGACAATTCTTCACATAAGTGACTGGGTTTCATAATATGTACATACATATTTATACATACAATTTTGCAGCACCAGAAACACAGCTTTAGCTTATGAAAAAACACATAGATTAATCTGACCAATTAATGACAATTAAGATAAAACCAGTTGCAGAACACACTGATTGTTTAATGAGAATGAATGAATGTGATAATAAAACTTGCACTGAAAAACTAAGAGAAGTCTGAAGGTTAAAAGTCTGGGAGGCGGGGATTGGCGGTAACACTCATATCTGAGGAACCTTAGCACTCAGTTACTGACGGCACTACTGCTGTTTTATAGTCCTGCAACAGCCACTCACACTGTAACCATGCTCACCTGCGTGCGATCAGCGCAGGGTTTTGCCAAAGAAGGGCAGCCATGACTAATGAATGAAAGGTTCCAGCAATCAATCAGCCTACAGCTGTGTCCTGCAGCTGTTTACGTGTGAAAAAAAAAACATCCCCGAGATTTTTTATTTTAATGTCACAAAACAGCGCGCAAATTCACAATTTGTCTCCATCCACCACATTGTCAGCGAAGTCAGCACGGTGGCCCGATAGGCAACGTTGACGTTTTTCCACGTTAATTCATCTGACAGTAAAGTGAAACTGTGTGAGGACGGAAGTAAAATCACATGCTGTGGTTTCAGAGCTGTGTTACGCAGGACGTGGGAAAGGACTACCCTTGTGCTCAAACACCACCAGAACCCCGGGAATATTAAGAGGACAACAGCCAGCGTTGGTTATACACAGTGCAAAACCAGACAAACTGAGTATCTGAGCAGCAATGAACACACACGATGAATGAAGAATGACCAATGGTGAGTACAGACAGCGTACTGGATAAAGGTGTAACACTAATGGCCTAAACTGATGACGCACTGTATTAAACTGACTTAAAACCCTGAATGTTCGCGCTGACTTAAAGCCAGGTAAGTGTTCGCGCGGGGAAGATACAGCACAAAGTGTGTAAAGCAGCGTACTGTGTCGTTTTCCAGACTTACCAGGAGCCGAGGATACGCGCATCCGTCTCCTTGCCTTCCCCGTCGTGCGACTGGCTGATATACTGTATGTTGGAGACTAAAGGGTTTTTCCCAAAGGGGGGAATTCCATGTGAATACCTTCCCATCCGCCTGTCATATGGAAACTGAAATTAATTTTGGATTTATAAGAATTCGCGTCTGGTTTCCACAAATGAACAGACTCCACTTAAGGTTGATGTAGCCCTGAGTTAAATATACTTTGGTAAAACAAAGTTGAAGTACAGTTAAAAATATTCAATGTTCAAAATTAAGAAGAATATTTTTATTATCACTGGATTGTTTTTCCTTTAATTGCTGATTATTTAACGTGTAAGCATCATTTTAATCTTGTAGCCTGTCAAAGTGTTTAAATGACTTTATATGCTGTAGGGTATAATTACTAAAATATATCATATAATTCAAAATATTCATTAATCAAGCTGTCAAATAAGAAGTAACAGAGGGAATGGGAATGCACTAAAATGGTGGTGCTATGTGGAGCTCTCAACTGTATTAGATCCAGGCTTGTTTCGGATTAGAGGAATGACCTCTCTACATATCTCCCCTCTCTCCCTGTTTCACAAACTCTCAGCCTCTTCTTTGCATCACTCTCCTTGCTCTTCTGCTTCTACCTCATTCTGTATCCCTGTCCTGCAACCGAAGTTCTCTTAGAGACATCAAAAGTGATTACAATCCAGTGGTGCAAACTGAACTCTACAACACAGTAAGTAAGACACCAATGCTTTTTTAAAATTTATTGTACTGTGTATTCTTCTTATTTACTACTCTGCACTCTTGGGTAATAGACTTATATTGTCATTCTACAATAAACAAGCTTTATAGCTAAACTCAAGGGATCAATCCCATTTAATATAAATACACCCTACTCTTTTAGCACAGAGTAGATTGGCCATGTAACATGACTCAATTCTTTTGTGATGAATCACAGAAGATGGGACAGAGATATCGCTAAAAGAAGCAGACAAGTTAGAGCAGCACTTTAGAAGCCTTCAGTTGTACTACTAACATTTACCTGTCGTGTTTTCATCCAAAAGAAAGAAAGTATCGCATCCTTGTCGCAAAACATATCCTGCTCGGGCTCAGGACTGAAAAACAACCGTAGTAGCTGTAGATCAGGAAACTCGGTGAGTATTAATATTCTGTAGTTAACAGCTAAAATGATAATGCTACATTTGGCTTTTACTCATTAGTTGTTTTGTTGTTGGTTTTTTTTGCTGTTTAATCTTCTTCATTTTATTTAATTATTTGCTTGGTGTATGATTTTTTTTTTATATCAAACTATACACTGACAGGCCAGAAAAATAGACCCTGCTCTTCACTTGCAGATGGTCAGTGCTGTGTGCGACAGTAACATAGTACAAGAAACAACATTTCTTGTTGTTCATGGTAAAAACCACATATCATTCTCATTCAAAACTTTTGTGATGAACTTGCTTATAGCAGCATCCCTGGACCAACCTTTAACCTATTTATGCATTGCATAAGCACTGATTGTCCACACTTATTTGTTGTATAATCATCCTGAAGCATGGATGCTCCTATCTAGGCCAAAGGTGTGTGCTATTGAAATTGGATCTAAATTTTTGTGGTCACTCAGTTTGTAATTTATTTATATGTTGCAAAGGATTCATATACCTCTGTTCTGCAGGATATTGTGAGGACCTTGCACAACTTAACCTGCAAAATGGTGAATCTAGATCTTCTCTACATGGAGCAGCTCACCACATCTGTCCTGCAGTCAATAAATTGCCCTTGTGATAAACGGGTAAGTCTTGACACATTAATAAGTTAAAATTGTGTGAACATGTACAGCACCAATCTGAAATTTGGACACACTTTCTTATTCAAGTGAATGACAAGGCGTGTCCAAAGTTTTGACTTGTACTGTAGATTCTTAAATTCTTAATAAATGCAGTAGCAGTAATATTGTATTTCATAACAGAAATTTGGAAGGGTCAGCAGCAAAATGACCACACCTTAAGAAATAATTCTTTCAGTTCCCGTGCATGAAGTATTTACAAAAACTGGGGAATGCCTGCACTCTAGTGTTTTCCTCTGCCACGGAGTCGATGACTCACTTCAAGGCTCTATAGCTGGTCAGCTGTGTGATAGTCATGAGCCTATTTATTTTTGTGCTAGTTAATTTGGTGCCAAGCAGAGGTAAGAAAAATGTATTTGGGGTGTTTTTTGGTTGTATTTACAGAAATTTAAAATATCTGATTCTTTCAGCAAAATTCAGAACTGTTTCTAATATCCATCTATTGTATGTTTTGTTAGTTAAATAAACTGCAATACAAATGAAAAAAGTCAGAATGCAACCATCATCTACAAAGAATCTTTCTGCTAATTACCTGTACTTCATTTTGATGAATCAGTGGAGGATAAAAAACAAATGTGATGACTCAGACTCATAGTTTCAAATTGAGTCATACAGCAGAGCAAACCAGTGCCTCAGGCCTCACCACACAAGCACAAGTTTAACAAGACTAGGTCAAAACCTAATATATAGCTGAACCGTGTAGGAAACCCTAGTGGCGTCACTCAGCTGACCAATGGTGTAACTCTATCAGTCAGTCAGTCAGTGACAGACTTTCACGTTTATAGGGTCGGCCCCTGTGGTCCAGCCAAAAAACTGGCTTTCACTGTAACATGATTGTTTTGAACAATTTGCTGTTGACAGATCAAACTTTTTATTTGACTTTGGAGTAAGAATTGTTTGAGGTTTTTTTTTTTTTTTTTATATGATATAAATATACATCCACAATGTGTATAATGCTGTGATAGAGCACGTAAATAAAAAACACCTTTGAGTTTACCACTATACCTGACTGACCTTCATGAAATTAATTGAAATGTATAAACTCTACTGATTAGCACAGTGTTTGTTTGTTGAATTCTATTGACTAGACTAAAGAGCACCACGTGACATCCAAGAAGAAGAGGACAACAACAAGAAAAAGGAGGAGCGAGCAGCTAAAGAAAAAACATTGCAAAGCTAAGGCGTTCCTGTCTGCCATGATTGAATGCTACGAGATGCTTAATGCTATGCAGGACACCTGAGACCAAACTCAAGTACTGTGAAGCAAAAAAAAAAAAAAACTGACGTCCTGCTAGTTCTTATGCACTATGCAGTCGTTCATTGAAATATGAAAAAAGGAAGCTTCCCCTTCATTTAAGCTATCCTGTCCAGTAGACCCGTATCTCTCTCTTGCAGCTGTTTTGGGTATTGTATGACTACTGACTATTAAGATAAGTTTCCAAGATACACAGAATCCAGCTATTAAGCCAACTGGGGTGGGGGAAAAAAAAAAGTTCCAAGGTCGTCCAACACATTGAGTTCTCACACAGTGCTTAGAACCAACCGTGTACTGCATATATACCAGCAACTATTACGAACACACAAGAATGTCTTATGGACTCCATAAAAGGTGCTTTGACGTATGAAGCTCTTAGATGGCGGAGGGTGTGTTTTAAAAAGAAACTAGTTTGTAAGATTATTTTAAAGGCGCCCGTGTGCAGCTAAAAATGACTTTGTAAAGCAATCCGATTGTAAAGAATATGCTCTGACATTTACTTGCACTTAGCGATGACTGCTCAAGCGTGACCAGGAAATATTAAGGTGCTCAGATACAGTTTTGCTTTCACTTTATGTTAAAATGACTAGTCCCGGCATATCTTTGTTATCTTAAGCTCCTCTGGGGTGTCTTTTTGCTTTGAGAGTTGTTTTAGGCTCTGTGTCAAGTCACTAGCACTCTCCTAAAATGACACTGTTGATTAATCATTGAGCGTGATTGATATTTTAAAAGTGCATTTTGCCATACGTGGCTGAGTACAGCACACCGATCTGACTGTTCTGGGATGTCTTTCAAACTTTCCTGTCATATTCACTTGGTGTTTTGATTGATGGTATCTGTTTAATTGGAAACTAAATATTATTAGTAATGCACTGTACTTTGGGAGGTCAAAATGCTCCTCTGCCACTGTTTGTTATGAACACAGAAAAATGCTTAGCACTCAGAAAATTATCAAACTTTATACTATACACAACCGATCAACTCATTGTTTAACAAGGCAAGGATTTCCCTTCATCTCCCACACTCTCACGTATCCCCCACATTTCCTATCTTTACAGCTGGAGCTGTTGAAGCATAACAGAACTAACACAGTTGTAACCATCTTGAATAACACTCATTACATTACATTTAAATTGTATGTTTATCTTGTCAGGGGAGAGACTGACACTGATCCAATCCTTGTAAAAAAAAAACAAAACAAAAAAACAATCATTTAATTAAATTTCCACCACCATTCTGTCAGTAATTTTCCTCCCATAGTTGTATTACATTGTTTTTATAAATATACCATTTGTGAGTTTTTGTGCTAGAAATGTAAAAAACAGAAACATCCAAGTGCCTCAGCCTTTGCCCCTGGTTTCAGCAATCAGTTTTAGAACAGCAGCTGTTTTCTCTTCCTGTCTGAGAGTATACATAACAAGTCATGTAGCTACTCTCTGTTTGTGAAATGTATATTTGTTTTTAATGCATGTTGCAACTAATATTGAATATGACCTGGCATATGTATTCCAAATATATTTATATATAAACCACTATACACAGTAAAGGCTTACTGTATGTGTTACTTTGTACTTACAGTATTACTCTTACTGACCCTACATTACAACACTGTAATGTTTTCTACTCCCTCTCTCTTCAACAGACACTCACAATTTCATCACAGCTGTCTTGATAAAAGTTTATTGATGATGGATATACATTGTATTAAGTGCACAACTGTATCCAGACTAACAATGTTTGTAATTAATATGAGAAAACATGCCTGTCCGGTCTGTTTTGAACATTTCCTCCTGTGATATGAAGATAATTTGCTTCTTGGAACAATAATGATCATACTTAATGATTGTTAAATGAATGGTAATGTTTAACCAAAAAAAGTCTTATCTATGCATATCAAGTAGAGGCCTAGGCCTGAGTTTTCTTCCTGTGTATGTATTGAGTCATAAATAGTGTCTGTTATATCAAGCAGAAAGATCAACCCCTTGCTGGATGAATGTGATTATATCTGTGCACTGCTATAAATTTGATGTTTGGGGAAACGTCCTCAATACCAGCATATCATGTAAGGGCAACTATTTGTAGTGCTGTGGAAGCCTCTACCCTGATCACCCCATATGTTTCATGAGCCCTAAACTACAGAGTTACTGTAATGCCAGTGGCACAGAATGAAAGTCTACTGCAAGCCAGGAAACACACACTGACTTCATTGTGTGAAAGAAGACCTCACTGTCAGTACTACACGGTGATGCATTTAATGAGTGATTGGAAGAGTTTTTATTTATATTCTTAGAAGCCAAATATTTGACAAAGTCTGTGGGCGTTAAGACATGTGCCTATAATCCTCTGAATGGGGCAAACATGCTCATCTTAATTCACAAAACTACTGTGTAGTAGATACTGAATTACACCCATTCAGAATATTTAAAATGACTGTAGTGTTACTGCACTATTGACCCTAAATACCTTATTGCACTGAATACTGACTTAACAGAAACACTATAAAGGAAAAAGCAACTGCAACAAATCTAAGTGCATTTAGGTTTCAAACAAATCCAAATAAAAACACATTTTAATTCTGTAGAACATTAACAAAAACAATGCAGTCATTTTTCATTCAGTAAAAATGAAAGGGAATAAGAAAATAAATACCTAATTTCATTGTATGAAATGAGAGGGAATATAAGGGTAAATGCTACATTTATTGAGAAAGATCAGGCCTGCAACAGTAACTGAAAACAACCTTTGCCTCTAAAGTGATCTTAAAGGGAGTGCTGACCTTTGACAGTTTGTTTTAGATTGGTCCCTGTGGATACAAGGTGATATCTTTCCAAAATTCCAAAACATGTCCTTTTTAAAAAAAAAAACAAAAAAAAAAGAACACACACACATTGCTTTCTTCAGTAGTCAATCATATTGCACATCAATAGGGACATATTCTGTTTGTGAGGAAGCAGAGGCAGATGGGACTAAGTAATGCAGTTCAGGCCACGGTTGACTGGGGCTCGAGATACAGGGCCAATCACACCCACTTCTAATGACTCATCCAACGCTATTAATCAACTTCCTTTTTCACATTTTACAACCCACCTGCTTGCTTTTATCTACTCTTACTTCTCTGTCCTCTATTCTTTTCTTAGGATGCACCAATAGCTTTCAATTGCTGATACTGACTCTGCTCTATATAACTGATGACCAGTCACAATAAAATTCATTTTTTATGACCAACCTACTTAGGGTCCAATGACTGAAAGAATAATTATGAATGAATTTATTCAATGAATGAATGAATAATTTTCTTCATTACAAATTAATCCCTATAACCTCTAGTTTCACAGCAGTAATGCTCATGTGCAACAGCAGGGATGTTGTGGACAAAGTCGGTGGTCAGAGGTATGCTGATTAAAAATAATGAACTGCATGAGTTGTACCTGTTTCAGCCATCAGCCACCTTCTGATATCATGAACTTAATCGCAGTTTCACAGAACTTTATTCAAGATCACCACTGAGATCCATCAGCCTCCAAACAAACAAAAAGAAATCTGAGTAATTAAATGCAGCATTTATGATAAACTATGGCTATTATGTTGTGTCATGAAAGGGGCAGGTAATAGTACTCGCCAATGGTAACCTTTAGCCTTAATATGAAGACTGAACAACAATTAGAAACAAAAACAGAGAACTGTAAGGTTGTTGATCAATATCGCCGCTTTACTGCCGTGAAACTAGACAGGAGTGTGAAAATGCAGACGGATATGAATTTTTAATTTCTTGTAAGCTTTGGTGAAACCCTCTGATGCTATTCTGCGTACCAGTCCATCCCTACTTTCCTCTACTTTTTCCTTCTTCTGACCTTCATCAGATACACATCCTCCTGATCCCACACTCGCAGCAGAATTTGGCGGATTCAACGGGGTACTTGGTCCCACAAGCGTGACAGAACTTGCTCTTCATTCCACCATTGCCGACTTCGTTCTCACCATCGACATCATTCCTGAGAAATTGAACAAAGACAACAGAGCAGCAAAGTTAGAAACAATGAATTGTTTTAACAGATTTCTAAAGGTTTTAATAATGTAAAGATTTTAAGATGCTCTTGAATAATTTTCAAAGGTATTATGAGTATCATTTGAATCAGTATCAAGGTACACAGTGTTGTAATACAACACACAAAAAAATAACTACAAATCCCTTTAAGCAAATGAAATAAATAGTTAAGTGTAGCTGATTTTGTTTAAGACAATTTACTGCTAACTAAGCAAATCTGAAAACAGCTTACAGCATCTGTAAGTGAAATGAAGCATGCATTCTTACCAGAGCGTATATTCAAGTTAATAAATGGTAACAGAACAGACTCTACAGCTGTAGATACAGCTGCAATACACCATCAAATCACAAGAGGTCAGCGTAGTTTAGAAATACTGTATGCTGGCTGTATTCTTGCGCTTTTTTTATTCATTCTTATACAACTTTCTCCTGACCAAATGTCTTCAATGAGCTGTCTTACCTTGCTATGTAGTTGTCGACTTTCTTCTTGTTGAGTCCTATTCCAGACTGAGTGTTCCTCCCATAGCTGTAGCCAGAGCTTGCTGCTCGGGTCTTACTTCCCACCCTAACAGAACAGAGAAAAACAAAAGAGAAGAGAGACAAGGTTATGTCAAATGAAAACCACCTGAGGTGTTAGGTCTGCACAGCAGGATCCGATGTTTGAAAGTGCAGTTTTCGAGTTCAAAACATGCATTTGAGCAGCTACTGGCCTGCTACAAGAACAATTACAATGTATATTTAATGTGACCTTTTAGGCCATCAATGAATCACAGTGTTGATAATATCATAGTTGTCCAAGAAAGATACTGTAGTTAGCAGAAAGCACAAAATAGCTTTGGATAATACATGAATATACATTTTCTGCACAGAAGATAGGGTTAGTCTCACTATGAAGTCTTGAGATCATTACTGAGCAACAGTGATATGAAGAAATGTTAAGCCTCCTGCAATAACATGAATATGTACCAAACTTAAATTTAAAGTAAACTAACAAATGCTTGTACAAACACAACTGCACACAGTAAAAAGTAAAAAGTTATGACATAGCCATCAATACACTGTAATCAAGTGAAGAGTAAAGCCATTAACTTGTCTGTTCCCCCTTTTCCACCAACTGGAACCTAGTGCTGGTTATAGGCTAGTGCTGGTGCCGATTCGCAGTTGGCTAAACAAGCAAAAGTTTTCCACAGGTTCGAGAGCCAAGTCGTTACGCAACTGTACACACCTCCAGTTTCCTAGCAACACTAATGCCAACTTCAAACACTCTGACATAGTTGGTGGCTGTAATGCACTATAACACTGGTTGCCCCCCGCCATAAAGTGGAAAGAAGAAGAACTTCAAGCACAAAAACATTGGTGGACTACAACACAGCTTTACTTTCTCTCGTATGAACTGCTTCCTGCCTACTAAACGAACTATTGAGTACCAGCAAGTGCCATTACCAGCAGACTGAAGAAGTATACTCAAGCAAGACTTGACTGTATCACATGACTGATGGCAGTTTCACCCGGTGTTACACTGTATTTGGTGACTCATCACATTCTGTGACCTGTAGTGTTGGAAGAAGTACTCAGAACCTTTACTTAACTAAAAGTAGCCTAACAATACCACAATGTAAAAATTATGAGTAAAAATCCTGCATTTGATACTCAAGAAAAAGTATAGAAATATTACCATTACTAAAATAAGCACTAAGTACTAAAGTAAAACTACTAATTTTGCAGAAAATGGGGCTGTGACTGATATATTAAAATGCTTCTTATGCATTGACTCATCAGTATTAATGACATACTTTGTCAAATTAATTTAACATATCAGGTACTTTTACTTAAGTAGCTAAAGGATCTTAGTACTTCTTCCAACACTGCAGGTCAAGAGAATCTGATGGGTCACCAAATACAGTGAAACACTGGCCAGCAGTGCCTTCACAACTCATAAAAAAAATCTTCCAGTAAACTTCCAAACGTGTTATTTGGAAAAACTGACCACATATTGGGACTCTATATGGTAATTTAATCCTGCCCCCAGTCTATTGTCTATTTGATGGTATACTGTTTTGTGACTCGGTATATTTTTATGACTTGTTGAAATGAAGGGAAGGATTTTGAATACTTTGTATATTCCTTCCGCTCCTGCACAATTTAATAATAATATAATTATAACAAAATAATAATAATACTTTGAAATATTTTTATTGTAACCTTTGTGCAAGTAAAAAAATACTAAAATACTCCCCATCCACTGACATAAGCAGTTCTTTTTTCTAGACCAGCAAAGTGTAGAAGCCGCTCTGGTGCCAGTTTCCTGACAAAGAGTTGGTTCTTTGGCTGTCAAAAGGCAAAGAACTCGTTCGAGGTTAGGCACCAGATCTGAACTGGCTGTCAAACTTCCTTGGTCAAAGGGGAGTATGTGTGGCTGTGTGTGCTGTGTATGTGTGTGCACTGACCCTGATGGAGGGCTTGTGAGGCCAGAGGGATTACTCCTCAATGAACCTGCAGAGGAGACCTTACTAGACGGGATTCCTGAAAGGGAGAGAAAAAAAAATCAGAGGAAAACAAGGCAATATTTGTGTTGCTGTAGTCAATGTAATAAGCTTCATCTAGCAAAAGAGAAACTTGTGAAAGTCTATGATCGCCACAGCTGCACTCTTACCAGTGGACTGTCCAGAGCCTGACCTCTGGGGTAAACGAGAAGAGGCTGAAGGTATGGTTGACACAGCGGGAGGATTGGCCTTCTTTACAGAAGCAGGAGGCTTGTACTGAAGAAAGAGAGAGGTAATGGTAAAAAAAACAGGGTGCATAATGAGCACGTAATACAAAACATGAGCTATGGATGTCATGGGCTTGAGAACACTAAAAGACTTTCTCTCGTTGGAGACAGAAATGAGACATTAAGTACACAGGAGGTCATACAGTATGTAGTATTACAGCTTTCTTGATCAAGAAAGGATTTCAGAAATACACCTTATGACATTGATATAAAGGCAGTTTAACACTGTTGTTGCCATGTCTGAATGAATAAGCAACTTACTAATATGTTTTTTTTATTTTCAGTTTTCGTTCATGAACTGTTGAATAAATGACTATTCAGCAAAATGCTTTACATACAGCATATCAGTAAATAAAAAATTAAGTCAGAGTTGCAACATAGCACCCTGACATTAAGTCTTAGTATCTAAAACAGGAAGCAAAATTTGCTATCGTACAACTTAACTGATGAAGCCGATGATTAAACGTATCAAGTTTTAAAATCCATCAGAAATGCAGCCTGAGAGAGATCAGAGAACACTCTTCTTCCTTGTTGCCATAACATTTCTAACTCACCACTCCCTCTCTAGTGTAACAGAGGGCCAATTACTTCATGAGAAAGGGGGGGGGGGGGTTGGCTTTACAAACAGGTATTATGTGAGGATGTGTGTGTCAGGAACATCTGTGAAAGCTATAACAACTCTAACAACGAAAATAGCTCCATAATAAATCAAATTTAATACACCCTGATACATTACTAAACTTGTAAAAAAAAAAAAAAAAAGGTCAAAAATGGTCATGTGCTCAGCTGTTGCTAAGTGACTGGTAATTCTACATTTCTTTAACTACAAAGAATTGGCAATATTGTAGAATTGAGAAGTGCCCGGCCAAGTATTTGGGAAAGAATGGCTTTGTGCAGCTTCCCACACACACACACACACACACACACACACACATTATGCTTGCTGTTAGTAAGCAAAGCTGTTTCTTTTTTTTTTTTTAAATCACAGAAAGATATAAGCAACAACTGACCTATGCATTTAAAGTAAATGCACAACACATAGGTATAAATAAAATTTGCAGTGCATGTGTAAAAATGCTGTTTAAAATACAACCAGATTCACAATCTAAATGAATGCTGTGTGCACTTTTACCCTCCAAATCTAGAAAATTTGATAACTCAAAGACGTCACATCAAGTAAAATAAACCGCCCCTCCCCAAAAAACCACAAAACCAACTGTCTGTGCAGTGCAATCTGTGCATAATACCTGTGTGCGTGCAGGAGGTTTCTTGGTATCTCCTATCTTGCTCTTGTTCGGCATACGGGCGGCCTGTTCCTGGCAGAACTTAATATGTCTGTCAGCGGCACTCTGATTGAACCTCCGCTGACAGTAAGGACACTGGATATAGTCTAAAAACAAAACAAGTAGTAAGAAAACATACCTGTGGCTTTATCTGGTACATCTGGTACAATAAGATAAATCCTGTATAAGGAGACTATTACTTTCGTTTGGTGGACATAAGCACAACTCAAAATGAACAACTGTGTTGCTCCATGCTTGCTGAATTTGGAAATAACACAAGTTTAACGACCTTATAAGGCGATGGAATGTCTGTGTTGTGTGTTCAGTTAATTCACTTGGCCTCAAAAGACTTAAAATGATTACTTAATAATGATTACTGAAGATGGGTCTGTATCTCTTCAACTTTTTTTGCCAAGTTTCTTTCTTGGTTAAAGCCACTCACTACAGAGATGCACGTTACCTGGGTCGTAAGTAGGAGGAGGAGGTGGGGGTAAAGGTCCCCCATCCTTGATGACCTGAGTGAGGGCCTTAGCAGCTCGGATGGTGTTGATGAAGTCCTCATGTTTCTTGCGCCAGTTGGACGGCTTCTTAGGAGGTTCTGCCTGGCAGGAGGCAGCACAGAGGAGATGCTCTGTTACACCAGGTCTTAGACAGATACTGATGGTATTGCGGTAAACCTCATTACTTTCATTCTAATTCACTACAGCGTCTTGAACTGAATGTGTCATCATTACTGGCGAACTGACTGACAACTGTGTGGTTTGAAAAGAGGGTCAACTTCCTCTCTCTCTTGATATCACTAGTTAATCTCCACTTAAACAAACAAATAGCTACTGAGCCGTAATCTGCAAATGTTTTTTTGACTTAGCTTGATGAATTCCATATTTTTTAAAAATCTTTCTAAACTCCTTTCCTCCTTTCCCAATCTCTGTTTTATTAAATGCTGAATTTTGTTTTTTGGTAGCGAGGGATAAGCAGACCACCATGCTGTTCACTCTCATCACTACTCTATTTAGCAGTGGTGCAAACAGAAAAACCACACAGTCAATTTTCTTTCCATTGTGGCAATCTGAGTCCAATCTAAAGCTAATGACTTCTGACAGAAGTGGTTCACCATCCTCTCAGCTACCCTTTATGGCAACATGACAACCTCGCTGATTTCCTTCTTCCTCCCGGGATTACAGTTCTCAAGTTCATGAAGCGCATTTGTCTGACAAACCCTGAGAACTGATTTTTGTTTATTCTCTTCACACTGACTGCCAATAAGGCAGTCAAATGAAGTTCGCAATTTTACACAACTTCATGAGTCATTCTGGACTTCTAAATGCCAACACCAACAATCACATACCAACTAGGGGCATGTCTTGTTCATGCCACAAAACTGAGAATGTTGTTATTTCAGCACTGAGAGAGTAAAGCCAGTGTGCAGAGGTTAATTGAAGCCAAGACAACATACTTGTTTACTTTTTTGAGTTGACATCCAAACAGCTGTCAATAGACTTCAAACTGTGCAGTAAAACAATCAGCTAGTTATAGAAGTGACCTTCAGTAACGTATGAAGGAAGTGCTATAAACTTAACTGTTGATTTAAGGTGGTTTGTCATATTGTAACATGAGTTTAGGGTCAAATTGATGTAGTGCAGCCAGAAAAGACAGAATGAAGACATCACTAGTTAAAGAATAGAAAAGAAAAGAAAAACATAGAGGGATACAGTTGATCACAGTCAGTTGTAGATTGTGGGTAGGAAAGGAAAACACTGATTTTATTTAAACTATTAACACCAGTATTAACACACCCCCAGATCATTCAAGGCTATTATAAAAAGAAAGGAAATGAGTAAAGCAAGTAACAGTGAATGAAAGCCTCCTCGGCTTTAGCAGATTATCTGTGCCACTAGAAATCATCTATACAGAAAAAATGGACAAATTATAAAAAGACGAATCAACTTACTTTCTCAGAAGAAGATGAACTTTGTGACTGAAATACAATTGAAAGTGGTTTACATTTGAAAATAAACCACAACCTCCTGACTTGTGCTAACAATATCTAAACTGGGACTGTCCAGAACACGACTCTTGGTCTTGTCATGTAAATATTTTTAATGAATGTATGAATGAATGAATGAATGAATGAATGAATGAATGACCTCAGGTTAAAGACACAATGAAAATAGATAAACATTACCCAAGTTTTCTGACTGGAATGTACAAGATTTAACCGTTTCTTCTTGGTAATTTTCAAACTATACTTTGGGTTTGGTTGGATTTCCATCCCATCTCAGGTGTAGACTTACCTTTGGTTTGATGGGTTTGAGTACAGGGATGTCTGTGCCTTCAGCTCTCTGTCTACTGGAGTCAAAAATTTTCCTCCTTTTAGCTGCTGACTTTTGGCAGATTTTAGCATGCTTCTCCTGTAGAAAGAAAAAAACACAAACAATGACTAAACCAAACCAAATGTGCCATATTTGGAGCTTTATGCCTGTTTGTATACTAGCTGTCAATTTATTACTGTCACATTTCTTAGTTTGAAAATGAGAGACAGCAAGACTAACATGATTTCAGGACAACTGCTAGGGTAAATAAAAACTCTTCTTTCAAACAAAGATGCTTGTGTAACATGAATGACACCAGACAAAATATCAGGAAAAAGTGAAAAATGTCGATCCCAAAGCCCAAGATGACTTCAAATGACAAACAAACTGTAACGATTTTATCTTCTCTATCATATAAAGTATTAGAATAACTGTGTGGTCTGAAAATTGTTGTTAAAAAGTTGTCTTAATTTGCCAGAAGAACAACCCAAACCCAAAAGATATCTGGTTTAATCTCATGGGATAAAAACAGATTTTCACATATTTGTGTGTTGTGCCAGAACCAGAGAATTTTAGCATTGTTTCTTTAAAAAAAGGGGGTCTAAAAACTGTTTAGCAATAATCAATACCAATTAATTGTCTTTTATTCAATAAATCACTTTATTGACTAATTGTTTCGGCTCTAGTTGCATCCAGTTGTTCCAAACCGTCTCAACTTCTAATGTGTAGAGATGGGAGGATGTAAGGTGGACAAAACTCAAAGCTCAACAGTACAATCCTACTGACTTCCTGATTTCATTTGAATTTCCATTTGCCACAAGAGGGAGTCTGCATCCTTCCAATCATTCATCACCATGGCTGATGGCCTGTAATGTGAATGCTTGGATATCATTTGACCGCTAGATTCTTTTAATTAATAGATTTTTTCCCCTTGTGATTACCTGCTGGATGTTGGTGAGAGTCTGAAACTGTCCTTGTTTGTTTTTCACTAAAAAGGATGTTCACAAAAAAAAGAAGAGAAGAACTGTCCTGTGATGCAATAAAAATATTTCTTAATGCACCATCATCCACTAATGAGGCCTGTATGAGTGCTTATGTGCATTTGCTCAACTTGAGCTTTCATGTACTACAACTGAAGTCTATATTATGTTTGGTAAAGTGATGACAGCAGCAAGTATAGAGTAGTGGTAATAAAAATATGCATCATAATAATCTTTCACAGAAATAAGCAGTTTTAAGGCCATTTAACATTCTTTAAATCTCACTGTGAAAGGAGGCCCCTTGGAAATGGTTTCATCTGAACATGTAGTGCATTTGTTTTTTAGTTAGATGCCTTGGTAACAAATTCCAGTACATAGCAACTATGATCTCCAATCTGTTCTACTAGATTTAGATCTAACAACAATACATTTTAGCACAGCAGCAGGTCCTCAATCTGTGACTCAATCATGAAGCCAAAAATCTTTGAACTTCTGTTATACCACATAGTTTTGTAGTGATTCTCACCTTCCCTACAAAGAGCTCTTTACAGAGCCCTACTGGCTGTTTGGAGTGAAGCCAATGACATACTATCGACCAAACAGCTGATATCTTGTCAGCTGATAATCACTGGGGAAAATATTGTCAACACAGCTTGGTACATGCTCAACACAATAAATCTTCTCTTTTTTGAAACACAAATGAATAAACATAAATTCTCACATTTTGGCTGAACTAAACCTGCTGCACCATCATTAACATTTGTCTGCTATTTAGTCTTCTGACTATTACACTGTATGACTTAATATTCAAGAGGTGCTTTTTTTTTTCTTTTTTACCAAGACTTTAGGATTGAAGGATCTTTTACAGGTGTTACACTGAGCCAGATCCCCAGGAGGAGGAGCGTCGCCGTCTGCAAGGATAACAGATTACATTTTGAGTGTAGTGAAGGCGGTTACATGTCATGAAGAACAGAAATGATCCACAGATGTCCACCATTTGTCATGCTGCTTAAAATAAGTGAGACCACAGACTCCTATCTGATGAGACTTTTACTTATAGATGTTTTATTACAGAAAGTGCAGGAAACATATGAACATTCTGTCATTGTGTTACTTATGGATGGAATTACAATGAAAATAAATTATTCCTCGTTTTGCTGTAACCCTCCCCAAGGACCTCTGGTGGTCCTCGGGCCCCACTTTGAGACCCACTGGTTTAAATAATCATATGTGAAAAGACAATGAGTTTGTGATGACACAACCATATGATGATATGGGAACTGTTAAATGGCTAATTTTGGTCTCATAGATTCTGTTTTGAGTGCTGTTGTTGGAACAATAGCATAACCATAATGTAACGAATTACTGCCTTTGATTAATTTTACAGGGACTCCACCAATAATCTCAAAATGTTAACAAAATGGCCAGACGTGATGACACCGAAGCTAACGTTACAACATAAAAACCGTCGTACAAACACTTGAGTCGTGTGTTTATAACGGTAACGTTAGCTACTATTCAATACAATCAATTTCTGACTGTGCCTTGTTACACAATGGTTTCATTCAGTTCACGGTTGATTAGTTAGCAGCATAATAGCACTAGATAGCTCATACAGCTAATATGGGGAACACACCCAGTCACAGACACAGCCAGTAGCTAGCTTCATCTTTGGCCCTGACGTTACCTAGCATTACTTGGGCTAAATCCCAAAACAAAAAGGAGGTCGCTGTTAAAATCTGGTCAGCTGAAACAGCGGTGAATCTCAAAATGGGAAGGTTTCAAACGGAAAGGTTGTGGGCACGACTTTCCATAAAACTGCTACAAAAAGAAACACCTGCACCACAAAAACACTCACCTTCAAATTCTTCCATCATTAGGTTATCCCTTGTCTGATGCTGCTGCTGTTACAGACGACCAGAAAACAGCCAGAGGAAGCGAGAGAGTTCCCCCCTCCCACTTCCGACTTCGTTAAAACACAAAGGAAACAGTCTCAAATCACGGCTATAATGGGGGATCTCTGTATGAAAGAGCCAAGAGGGGCTCTATACATGAT
The DNA here is from genome assembly GCA_029490765.1 of Euthynnus affinis. Lineage (NCBI taxonomy): Eukaryota > Metazoa > Chordata > Actinopteri > Scombriformes > Scombridae > Euthynnus > Euthynnus affinis. The sequence continues at coordinate 9,551,538 of CM055859.1, read as the reverse complement.
ATTACCTTTTTTCTTCTACTAGTAAAATGACATTATGGGCCGAGTTCAGTCACTTTTAGCGATATTGTGGTGGTGGTGGTGGTGGTAGTGGTAGTGGTGTAACTGTGTTGTGACAAATTCACATTTTTACCTGCCGGGTTTTTCTCATATATGTGCACATAGCTATGTCTGACAGTAGTGGGTTATACAATGTAGATTGTCTTCACTTATTAGCTATATAGGCTTCTAAATAATTATTCATCTTCTTTTGTCAGTGTCTGGCACCCTTAGGATACCTAACAAGGCAAGACAAATTTATTTATATAGCACATTTCATACTCAAAGGCAACCCAAAGTGCTTTACAGGGTAAACAGGCAAAAGGACAAAAAATAAATTATAAAATCAATGAAAACAAGCGGGCAAAAGGACACAGAATATAAACAATAAAACAAACAAGCAAATAAATTTGATTTAAAAAAAAAAATCTATTCGTAGAATTAAGCCAAATCATAAGGACAATAATAAAAAAAAAGTGCGAGCTGCAGGTATATGAAATTGTTTATTTAACCACATAAAATACAGTGCAAACAATAATTTGGAATTGAATGAAAGTGAACTATCTTAACATTAGTGATCTTTGGCAACCAATAGCAACTGGCTTGTCTGATGCCGCTCCATGTGCTAACATCCGTGCATTTGATTGGTTGTTACTGCACCGTTTGTGTTACTGCAGTGTTTATTTTGAACAGCAGGTGGGGCGTGGGAGGTAACCCCATTCCCAAGTTTCCATTATTTTTTTTCCCAAATATGGCATTAAAGAAGGTTTTCATTTTGGAAGCGGTTTAGGTAGTTGGTCTTCCTGGTTTTTCATTGGCATGTAATTCATGTGTTGTCAGGGCCTAATAATAATCATTTTAATATAAATAGACATAGGCATAATTGTCATTGGAAAATAATACAAAGTGCATTTTAACTTTGTCAGGAGACAGATCTTATTTAAAGATGACCGTCAGTATAGCTCCCTAACAGTGAACCTGTGCAGGAGTAAGAACATTGTTAATTTGCTGAAAAGAAAAGACCAAGTGCCTGAATGTAATTTCAGTGTGTTGTCTAATACATACATACAATACAAAAAAATTAAATAAATAAATAAAAAAAATAACTTTAAGTATCTACAGATTGACATAATGCATACTATCTCATCAAGAGGATTTACTTTTATTGATTTTTACAACAACATTTCTATATTTTGAAGATAGGTCAATGACTAAATTATTGTAGATTGGAGTTATATTAAGTAATGCATTCATTCATTGTATATTTTTGTCAGAATGCTAACTGTAGTTAGCTTAGGTTTTGCTAACAGTAAATAAGCTCTGGTTATTGTCAGAGGATGAGTTGGTTTTTTTGCCCTTTCATTAAAAAATGTAATCCAGAGGCACATCTTGCCCCAGAAATATTTTTATTAATATTTTTATAATTATCATAAAAATCAATTTCATATTTTGCTCCAAACTAATGAATGGTTCCTCATATGAATCTCCTAACTGGACTACCAAAATGTGTTTGCCTTTGTTAAAACAAACAGATCCTTAAAAACCAACAAGGAAAAATTAGATCAAGCTCCATTAAAATCTGTCAATGTGCAGAATCCCAAAACAGCAGAAAGTAAGACAGATATTAACAAATAGAAGCTTTTACTGAACATAGGAAACACATAGATGTCATCTTCACTGGCATTTGCATTTGTCAGCTCAAATACTGACCTAAAGCAAACACTCGGAAGTTCCCAGTTTGGCATATTGAACACATGTGTCTTGTGAATGGAGTAATTCACAGCCAGATGCTATGAGACCACAGTAAACGTGTTTAGAGAATGGCTGTAGCCTCTGTGCCCTCATTACAACAAGGCCGCTGTTCTCACACTGACTCTTACTGACTCTCTGTGATCTCTCTCTCTCTGTCACACACACACACGCACACACACACACACACACACACACACACACACACACACACACACACACACACACACACGCTGGACATATACAATAACTGCCCTGTCTAGTCTGACATCTGACCTTTTGGCTAGGGAAGTGGTCCTCCTGGTTTCATGTGAGGACAATACAAACTTCTTAAAAATATGAATATATAATTCTAAAAATATGATTGGCTAATATATTATACGTAACAAATGAATAGGCCCTATATTCAAATTTACTGATAACCATGCAGTTGGCATTACAATTTATGGACAGTACTGTGATATATGTGATACATTTATCATATATTTATCATATTAGCTTCGTTCTTTTATTCATAACTGATAAATATGTTGAATGGATGGAGGAACTAATCTTATTTATACTATCAGAGTAAATAAATGAATAAATAGGTCCGTAGAAATTCGGAGTTGCGGGTACAAACTGGTGATGAAAAAAAAAAAGTCTATTTCAATCGGTGAATGTACCTCCACGAATAAAGGCTTTATTTTGACATGTATACCCGGAAGTATTTGTGTCCTGGCATCAGCTTGACATGGGTAAATCCTCATCCGTGAGCGCACCGGGGAATACCGAAGTGCCGTTCAAGCTGATGTGATTGACCCCTGCGAATATCCCGAAGCCCTTTAACCCAAACAGGTACCCATCTGCTAATAATAATATTAACTGTAGGAGTAGAGTGGGCATGTTGCATGATCTTTCCATGTGTAACGTTGATATGCATTTACTGGCACCACTATGGGGGTCTTTGTCATCAGAGAAAGACATATGGCTGTTGATTTATTATTGAAATCAGTTTCAGCGCGTTCTTCACCATTTATGACATATCTATATGTGAAGGTTATACGTCTTTATTGTGTTACCAATACATATTATTTATCTGGACCCCCCATTGCGCAAGACTACATTACAGCGCCTCCTCTTAGCACTTAATAGATGATAAATGTTGACATCAATTAGCCGATTTAAACCAAACTCTATTAAATGTTTTCAATAGACTAATCACAGCTGAATCCTGGGAAGAGCATTTAATGAATTACTTTGCTAATCCTGTGATAATCCTGTAGCATATAGATTTAATAGGATGCTGTAGAAATGACAGTAAAATACATTGAGAGCTCGTATTGAAAAGGTATTGAGATAGTGGTGATACTATGGTTAGAAATATAATTCTTACGTTGTTATTGGCAGTGCAGAAGTATAGTGTGTGCGTGTGTGTGTGTGTGTGTGTGTGTGTGTGTGTGTGTGTGTGTGTGTGTGTGTGTGTGTGTGTGTGTGTGTGTGCATTAGCGAGAAAGAGAGAGAGTGTTGGGTATCAGTCCCAGTTATTCCCGGGTCACCTAGAATAACACTGGCACAAGTTTCTGGGACTCTATGCCTTTACTGTCCTCTTCACTACCACACTCAATGTTACTTTTCTGTCTGGCAGCACAGCAAATCAAATGGTTGCAGAACAGGAGCAGCCAAGTTTTCCCTTTTTCATTTTTTTAGTCAGTGACAAGAGAGAGCAGATCATACTGGACTGTTGTATTAGCCAGTGAGCGATTTGATCATTTGTTTGGTGCCTGTGCTCGATATGTTGTTTTCCTGGACAGCTGAGCTCTAGTTACCACATGGGAGCAATGCCACAGCATGAGCTGGACACATACTTTATCTCACCCACGCACTGCTACACTGCTCATGTTCTACGTCACGGGTGCAACAGTGTGATTAAATAATGTAAACTGTTGATTAATATTTCATAGAGTATGAACATATGGAACACATGCCAAGAATCTTGAGTCTAAAATATCTACATATTGACTGTATTTGAGACTTAACACATAAATTAAAACAGTTGCCCATTATAGGTCTTGTGCTGAATGTACTTGGATTTTGGTTTAATCTTGTATAAAGTCTCCATTATGCAGAAAATCCAGCCAAAAATGATCATCACTGACTCAGAATCAGTGTCTGCGTCTGAGCAGATACTGTATTCATGTTGGAGAACAGTCATCTTGTGTCTCTTGCTTTCCTATGTTGAGTCTGACAGTTGTACATGGATAAAAATTTGTTGGGTCTTGCCCATCTTGACACCATTTTGAGGATGACAGCTGAGTGGGAGCGTGCTCAGATGGTGACAGAAGAGGCATCCAAAAATAGCCACGGTCAATCACAGCTTGGGCCGGCTCTGGAAATAACTACAAATGGATGTGGGAGCTGAGGTCATTTTTACAATTCCCCTCTAAAATCTAATATTTAGGCTGGAGTAAAATCTATCCTTTGAGAGTACTACTGTATGTAAGGTCTCAGAAAAGCTTGGTTTTCTTTGTGTAAGTTCAACTCTTATGTGAGTATATTTATAATCAATGAAGATTAAAAAAAAAATCTCAGACTGGCAGGTTTTAATTAGTGAAAATGGGGCCGGGAAGCCGGAACATACTCCATGCTGAAGAGCAGCCTCACTGGGGCAGATTGATACTGAGCGTTAGAATGTCAACAGAGGGGTTTAACCTAAATCTCTGTGGCAACACAGCTCCTATCGTGCCTCATGCGTATTCCAAGTGAAGATGACATTTGGATACAGTGCTGTCCTCCTCGTGCCATTATTACGCCTTTTTGCGTGTGTTTTTGGTTGCTGTACGGCGTCAGTTTCAAGAACTCTTTCGTTTCCATTTGACTGTCCAGTAGCCCATTCCGTCTGCCAAATTTATCTCCTTTGTGTCACTGGTGTCGCCCGTACCCTAGACTGAGATTAAAATAGATTAATCAGGGATTAGGTCATAAGATAAGAGGAGGGAGGGATACATTGACTGAGTGTAAACCAGTGTCACTTTCTTCATGCCAACATAAATTGCAGATGGGTCAAATTGTGTGAGGCTATTTTGGACAAACTGCACAAAATCTCAGTCATTTTCACAAAAGATATAGTGTGTCACACCTTTGCTTCTGAAGTGTGTGTTGCCTTGTGTGCCAGGCCCTGCTATGGTGAGATGTGTCAGCAATGACGGATGTGGAGGCGACCTATGAGGACTTCATCGCCTCTCGACGGTCCGGCCGCAGGAACGCCATACATGACATCCCAGCGGCCTCTGGAGAGCAGGGACCCGCTGACCTGTCGCAGAGTCTGGCGCAGCTCAACATCAACAAGTCAGGTGAGAAACGTTGCCGGTCATAATGGCAATATACAAATACTGACATGGTGGACAAGTATGATTAAGAGGGTTGTGTAATATCTTGTAGCTTGTTATTATTAATAAAATGTTGTTGCTAAAATTCAAATACCAGCTCTAAAATTGGTAGAATAAAAGCATAAAATCGTAACCTAGAAGGAAGCAAAATCACATAATAAACAGAGTCTTTTCTCTTCATAGTGACTATTAAACCTGCTTGTTTCTATAGCTAGTGGTAATCTACCTATGTATGTAACTGAGCACTCAGAGATCTTTGACTTTTGGTCAAATTCTGCTTTACATAAGGTTATACTCTGCAGTTGATTTAAGTTTTTATCATCAACAGACCATCTTTCAATATACATACATTACATATTATTAAAATACACATATACAATACAATACATAAGTGTACACCTCAACACGCTAATCTGTTTCTTAAAAAAACTAAAGAATAAATGTATCAGAAAGTCTGTTCAAAAGTGGATTCATCTCATATTTATGTCCCGTGTTTGGTAGTTGGAAGACCTTGAACTTTGGTCTTCACTGTATTTTATAAGCTGTTATGAGTCGAGTCTTTCCTGGTTCTACCTTGTTGACGTCTGTTCCTGCTGATTTCATGCTGACTTTAATTGCTGATTCAACCTACCTCGTTTGCATCACTGACTTCACAAGTAGTAACTTATGCATGAAACTGACTATCCCAATCCTTCTTTCTCTCTGTCTGTCAGGTGATGAGGGAGAAGATGCTGAGAAAAACAAGAGCTCTCCAGCTAAAGAAGAGGCGACTCAAGCTGAGGGAAGCTAATCGCCAAAGAGCTGCACACATTTCAGAACTCAAACAGCCACTGTTTTTTTTCTACCTAATCCCTGAGTGCTAGACCCCTGACTGGAGCTGGCCAGTTGCATTTTATGACTATGAAAAGACACAGCAAAATCCTCTACTGCCACATCCCACAATTAGCAAGTCATTGCTATGGCAACCACAGTGCTGTCTCCCTTTTTGCATTTGGGTGTGCTCCAAATTTCTTAAAAAGCCTCCTTTCCTTGGTGCCTTTCCTTCGGGGTTGCTGATATGAGATTGGATGTGATGCTCAGAGAGAAGCAGCATGACGTCAGCAACCGAAAACCAGCCATGTTCAACTGTCAGTGGTCCTGACAGGAAAGGAAAGAAGGAAACAGAGGCCATTTAAGGTTTTTGGGGCAAGCCTAAGTGTAGCCACAGAATTAAAATATTGTCTTCCCTCCTCCCCCTCACCATGAATCACCACTGATGTGGCTGCACTTCCAAGGAAACCCAAGATTGTGATTGGACACCTACTCTTCCTCTGCTTTTCTTGCATCAATGACTGCACACATGTAATCCCTCCCTTCCCTGCAATGATTTTTTTGTATGTTTGTTTATTTTGGGGTGAAAACAGATCTTGCTCTGTTCATTTATTGAATTTTATTGAGAGCTTGCTGGACATTATCTGACTCCAGATAAACTGAACAGGTATCTTATTTTCTGTTTATTTGTTTATCCATGTCATATGTACTATTTCAAATGCTACCAATTCAACTTTGAAGAAATGTGCCGTTTGTAATATCACATTGATTTGTCAAACAGCAAATCAGGACAAACCACCAGGACATGCAGCATTTGTTAGTGATGTTTGACTGCGTTCAAGTTAGGAGCAATATTGATCTGCTTTTTCACTCTGTCATAGTGATCAAGGCAAAACACTAAATACATTTTGTTTTATTGGCTGGCTTCACTGTTTGTTTTATTCTCTCACAATTACCCATAACCTGAGCTGAGTTCGAGCAAATGTTCACCAGCCGTGTGTCCACTGCCAGCATATATTTCTAGATAATAAATGTTTTTCCTATTTTTACACCCTTAGTACAGCATTTTAAATTCATTTTGTTGCCAAAGCAAGTGTATATCTGTTAGCTATACTGCAGTTCCTGGTTTTGATATACTCCAAACACTTTAAGGTTTTCATTCTAAATCTTTATATATACATGGAAAATGATTTTCTGGTATTCTGTATTTTAAAGGTGCAACTGATTTTATGATTTACTATGAAAACATTTTGTAACTTTATATTCCATAAGCCGTTAACTTTCATGTTTCAACTTCCAAATACATTCTAGCAGTTAATCATATTACCACACATCTTAAAAGTAAAGGTTTGGTAGATGCATCTAACACTATGTTAAATTATCTGTGTCATTATCTGTTGCTGGTCTATGGTGGAGTATTGTGTTTTGTAGCATGCAGTGGTGATGGATGCTGGAGTTTGTCATTCTTTTCTCACGTACAAGTTGTATAAAATTGAACAGGCTACATACAAAGGTTTCCATATTATTGCTGTATCTTGGTTAACTATATCAACACACTGCCACTGGGTGTTGCTGCTGGGTATTAAAAAAGGTACAATACAGATTGCACTCAAATACAGTAGTGTGTTATTGCATAAAGGGTGTCTGTTAGAATGATTACTGTAGTGATTGTACAGACTACCTATGGATTTTGTGTTTCCTATTTCTCTTGTTACTCAACCTTTCATTGTGAACTTCAGAACTACCAATCTCAGTGTCATAAAGGTAGTTACAGTACACTGCCTGTTTCTTTCACACCAATCAAATATGTAGATATGCACTCCAAAAAGGTTTATTTAATTCATATAACACATGAATACAAGATACTTTTATGTGATTAGTTTCTTACATCCAATGACATCCCTTATTGTACTTGACAAATTTATGAAATATTAGATGTGTACAGTTTAAACATTAAATCTGAAATTAAATTTGATAAGGAGGCATTTTTATTTGAGTAGTTACAGGTCAATTAATGTGATTCAATGACTAGTACAATAGCACCCATGTCATATTTTCCATATTATTATTTTCTGTAATTTCTTCATCTCATTCATGAGTAATTTCACTGTGTTGACAGTGACATTACTCATATCTGACTTTCTTGTTGACTTTGTTATGCCCAAATCGTAATATTGGTGTGGCTCTGTAATTCCAGTAATTCCAACTGATACAATGTAGCAGTGCATACTGTAAAATATATATATATATATAAAGAGTAGCACAGTGGCTAAAGACAATATGTTAGCGATGTCTTATTGCTTTTGCTGTGTGTGTCTTTGTACTAGTTTCCTTGTGGAGACAGATTCAAGTTGAGAGGACTGATTTATCATTGTTTCCCTCTAGTAGCCAACCTTTGCCCTGGGAAAGCCATATCACTCATCAGTTTTGTTTCGTAATGATTGACAAGATACTGTTATTATAGGTCTTTGTGATGCCCTATACTGTGATTTACGTCTCTTTGATGGGATATATACTGTGATTGTTTGCCCGTGTGAATGGATTGCTGCTCTACTACTGTTGACTAATGTAATACAAAAGACAGCGATTATGACTGTGTTGTTGATTATATAGTGATTACACCTGTCTTAGGCATTAAATACTGGTGGTAAGTAAATAAACATTTAATTTTTATGTAACACAAAGAGTTTTAGAAATTGTTGGGTGCAATTATCTTTACAGTATGATTTTCACATTTCAAAATTGTGCATATGTATTTAAATGTTCAAAATGAATACTGATACATGCACTAAGTATGAATAAATTTGATAGATACTGTAATTACACTGTAGGTTTCTGGGATATGTTATTTGGGTCTCTGCAATGTTGGAAAGTAACTGAGTACATCTACTCAAGTACTTTACATAATATAAAAAGGTTTTTAAAATACAACACATTGTTAAAGATGAAACCAGTGGTTTCGCACCTTTTTGGCTTTTGACATCTTACAAAAAAACAATGTGTTTCAGATGTCTATGAGTTGTTAACAGCTCCACCAAATAGTGATATTTCCCTCTAAACTTCTCACATGGTTTCGTTTCAATAAATGTTCAATAGTCTGATATTTCACCAAAAATCAAAGATTAGAGAAAAAGTCTAAAAACAGAAAACAGATTTGTGTTATGGTTCTGTCCCAGTCTGGCTCTATATCCCTCCACCAGTCTCCTAGGTGCCCTCAGGCTTTCCTGCCTGTTTAAGACTGGACTGAGTGAGAAGAAGGACAGATGGAAGAGATTGCAGATTATATTTAAGGACCACTTTAGAAACTGTTGCTTTCTGCATTTACTCTCGTTGGAACTAAGTGCAAAAGTGAACTGAAACACTACTTATGTTATTCAGAGCTGCAGTTGTCTTTTAGTTTGATTCATTGTAAACTTGTGCACTTGTTTTAGTTATGTTCATGTGAGTTCTGGGACGGTTTGTGCATGGTTATATTGTGTTTTCTGGGGTTTTTAGTTTTCTGTTTGCTCTGTTCCCTTCTGTGTTCCTGTGCTCCACACCTACCCTGCATCACTCTCGTAAGCCCTGTCCCTTTACCCATGTCTTCCCAGCCAATCAGCTTTCAGCCTGCCCTTACGTCTTACCATCTGTTCCTTGTTACATTGGTTCTGTTTGTATTCAAGTCCTGGTTTTCAGGTCAGTGTTGTTGGAGACTTTGTCCAGTCTGCTCTGTTAGTTTTGCTTTCCATTGTTTAGTTTTGCTCTGTTCAGTTTAGCTCAGTCTTGAGCCTAAATAAAGATATTCCCCAGTTTCTGTGCCTGATTTCTCCTGCATTTGGATCCACCTGCTTCAGTCCTCCTAATTTGTGTATCAAGACTTTGTTTTTTCCTCTGCCATCTGACCTCTGTCATCTCACAACCCCTCAGATTTATCTGGTGACCCTTTGGAGGGGCCTGACCCCTAGGTTGGGAACCACTGGACTAAACTAGCTAACTGTATATAAAGTGGTTGAAATTAGCAGTAACATGCTGCTCTAACACTGATGCTTCTAATGATGTCATATATAATAATATATCAGTCAGAGGGACCAATCCACTACTTTTACTGCAATACTTTAACTACATTTTGCTGCTAATATTTATGTTCAATAGATATTATTGCAGGTCTAGGATGTAGATTACATGGGACATTGTAATCGCACCTTTTAATAGTTTTATATTAGCTTTTATGTTTTGGTTGGCTCTTATTGGATGGAAACCCTAAAGACATTTGACATTCTGTAGTTTCTCATCCTGTTTCCATAGGTTACTACAAGAAAGTTTGTTATAAAGAGCTGACTGCATCAATCAGAACTGCCATGTATTCAAAAAATTGTAATAGTTTTTTATCTTTGAGAGCTTGCAAGTAACATTATAAAATTGATTGTTTAACATTCTTCTTTATAACGCAATCTCTTAAATCTCTAACACATCTACATATAATTTTTCATGACAAAACTTTTTAAGCTGTGAGGACAAAAAGGCAAATTCCACAAGCTCAAAGTTTTCCTTAGTCACACCATGCACTGTTATGTTACCATCCAGGAGTGGACTGAATGGACTTTGCTTGTGAGTTAACTTATCTTAGATAATTAGGTTAGCTGTGAGGTGATACCTGTGATTAAAGACCACTTCTTTACACTGATGGTCTTTGCCAACACATGATAAAATGTATTTAAGGAGATCTATTTCTTACTGGATGTGAAAACAACATATAACCCTGACCTCCTGGATTTGGAGAGTTGGTTGGATTTATTGTTGAGATATTATCAAACTAAAGAGTGATAATACATCACAGAACTTAACATGTAATATTTTTTAATGAAAAGGATGAGTTCAGGTACAACAACAGTCATAGCAGTACAATAGAATAACATAGATTACATAGCAAACAGTGGTATATACATGCGTAGGCAATATTGGCATCCACATAAAATCGATTAATTCATTTTAATAACATAGCAAGAAAAAAGGTTTTAATACAATCTCTATACTTAAACAGAGATGAGGTAGTCCATGAAACCAGCAAGTTCATGAATCCCCATTGCACATCTGTTTAAAAGCTGATTCAGCAGTGTATTTCACAGCATTCACACATATTCCTGTGCCACATTATTTTGACACAGTTACAGTTTTGGAAGTTTGCCAAAGGCATTTACATACACACACTGACTAATTTCCATGTGGGATGAAAAATCCATGCATGTCCTTGTAGAGTGTAGTGTTCACATATGCACGAGCTGCTTCCTTGAATGTTTTGCCATCAAGAACCAGAATAAAACTAGACTGGCCTGGATTGGAGTTGATAACTGATGTTAAGACCACACCTGTAAATGGGAAAGAAGAGGTTACTTTAAGAGTACAAGAGTGCAGAATATAAAAAATTCACGGAATCACATAAGATCTCATTTTTAGGCTGTCGTATATACTGTAAAAAATGAACACAGTATTCTTACCATCATCCTCTGACTCTGCATTGGGTCTGGGGATGAACACCGGCTCTGATGGCCAGCAGTTGTCTTCACTCCAGTAAATCATTTCCTTGGTTTCTGTGTCAAACTTCCCAATCTACAGTAAATGAATAGATTAAAAAAATAATGAAGGTACATGTTCACTTTGCAAAAGTCTGTGCAAACGGTTAATCTCAAAGCATTAAAAACTGGCACTTTGACTTCCTCATGCTGTATTGATAACACTCAGAAAGGTCTTGATCAGCATTTTCTACAGACATAGCAGAGGACAGTGTGACTACTTTATAATAATAAATGTATGTTAAATATGTTTGGCAGCTACACTGAAAGGGAAATCACATAAATAACATAACAAGCAGATTTTCAATAAGCATATTTATCTCCTTTGCCAAATCGTTTTTGACCACTGGTCTCACTCTTTCTTTTAGCTTACATAAACAGAACCTAGCATAAAAAGCTTATCTCGCACTGTGCCTGTGCAGAACTTTGTCCCAACTATAAGCCATATACTTAGAAAAGAGCTATAAAGTTGTTTAGTAATGTCAGTAGGCCGAGCACATTAGGAACTGGCACAAACTATTTTCCCAGTATTAACAAGGTGGACTTCTGTCATGGGGACAGGTCAAGCTCACTGATCATTAGGAAATGAAGCAATTCTTTGCAGACGTACTTCAGAGAGATGCCGATACTGACTTACTGCAGAGTAAGAAGCTGTTTCATTAATGCAAAATAAAATAGAAATAACTTTATTGTTTGGTAAAGGAACACAATGCTACTTTTATTTACTGAAACACAATGGAGTGTCTTAATGACAACATTATAATTGTGATTAAATGAAATGAGTAAGTTAAATTATAGTTTCACATTTTTAAAAATCTCTCTTAAAACAGGTCCGACTTAAGGTCTGAGTTAGACAAATCAAATTGATATTAGTACCATTTTTGGTGACTTTTGTGTTACCATCTCTCTGCTATGGCCCAGTGAAGAAAGGAAGGACCAGAAGAGAATTTTGTACTAAATATTATAACTCCTGAATTAGTTTATATTCATATTGAACTTTAGAAGTTTGAATTAAGGCTGTGGATTTGTCAGTATGAACAGCAGGAACAATTGCAGACACAAATAACCTTTTCAATGTACAAATGGACAATTCTGTATTAAAATCGACAAATTCTATTTTTTAATCAACAAATCTGTATTAAATTCTACAAATGGGAGCCTATTCTTGAATATGCTGAATTTACTAAATTACTGCAGCTGAGTGGTAGATTCATTTCTGTCAAAGAGGAGAAAGTCTTTACATCTTTGAGACAAGACAAGAACTTTCATTCACTTTTGTGTTCCTCTTTGTTTCAGTCAAAAAAGGGGAAGTATAATAAATTGCCATCTGTTGAGTTTATTCAAAAAATGGAGTGCACTTATTGCAACACATCCTCATAAAGAAATGATCACATAGATCGATTGTACCAGCACTCCAGAATGAGGGCGGGCTGCTTATTGTGCATATGTATAAAAAGGCAATGCTCTAAGTTCTTACTGCAAAGGATTTCCAGCTGGTCAAAATAAGGCAAGGGTGTTAACTTAACCATGACCTACTGAACCTTGATTTATTCATTTTTAGTAGAAAATACATTTAAACATATTCCGGGCCTTAAGCAAATGTACAAGGCTCCAAATTCCTGAGAGAAGCTCTAGCAATGACTTAATCTAGACATATGACTGATTTACTGTAGATGATTTTCTGTGGTGTTGAAATACCACAAAATAGGAGCACTTGTACATCCATATTTCAAAGAATACATAAACCCTGCAATAAATCCTACCTTTTTATGCTCATATTTAGTTCATATTAGTGTCAATTTTTATCCTCACCTAACCTGGTACTATGTCGGGGTAATTCTGCACTTGAAAGTGTGTTTTTCTCCCTGGGGTAACTATTTAGGTAAAGATTAGATCTATAAGGTCACACAACTAACCCTGTAAAATTTAGATCTTTCATTAATAAAAATAGTAGGTGTGATAATGAATCATAATTGTAATTTTTGCTTGTCCTGCTCTTTGTTCATTTGTGTTTTAAGCTATTTAAATTCAAAAGCCATTAAAATGAAAAGGACAATTGAAGCTTTATAATGTTGTTGACACAAGAGAGTGGAAAAAAATCCAATTGTCTAAACGAAGACATTTCCTTGTACTTATTTCCTCTTCCTGCCATTAAACCTGAGCTGTTGGCACAGAGTGAGAGAGAAAGGAAACTCTTATGCAAAGTATGACAGCTTTGTAACTCAGATCTTTGAAGCTTTACTGACTTGTCTTATCCATTGTCTCTTGTACCTTGATATGCAAGTGTAGAGAATAAAGTACCAATGGAAAGAACATGTGGGTATTACAACCATGGTCATCAAGTAGTTTGGTTTTCGTTGGGGGAATTGGGAATTCACACTTCAACCTTCTGTTACCCTAACTGGTTATTCTCAGTTCTGCAATTTGCTTCCTACCCCTGGAAAAAAACACAGTGTTGCCAGGAACAATATGTTTCCCAATAGCCCTGCACTTACAATTTCTATTCTTCAACAGTGTGTAACTTTCAGGTCTCTCTTGGCAAATAACACTTAAGAGAGCGTATGAAAGTCACAAACACGGATGTTCCCACCAGTGTTTGACAGCAATAGCTGAATTTAAAACAATAGTTGTATGTAATGTTACCTGTTTTGAGAGAGATTCCTCGACGCAGTTCCCGTAGACAAACCGGTGCCTCTTGCCATTGAAGTCATAATTCATTCTGGGTAATTCAAACCCTGATGGAAATAAAATGACATTTTTTTTTTTTGTATTTGTATGAACAAATCAATAACTCATCAAGACACAGCACACAGAATAGTACTGTAACAGCTTGAATCACACATTGCTTTTACCTTCACAAAGCACCTCTGGCTGACACATTAGTTTGCCTTCTTTCTCCTTCACAGCGCTGGCTGTTGTGTATTTGAGTTTCACCAGATCATCTCCAACCGCAGTACCCTGCAGACCAAACAGTTAGATTCAGTTATTGAAAGAACATCTCTATTTTTTATTTTAAAAATCACCTTAAATATTCATAATCCCACCTTGTTTGACTGGACAGGAAGTGCAAATCTCCTCATATATGGTTTAGAGTAGTTATCGTCATGGGATGTGGTGCTTTCCTTCAGCTTACTCAGGTAGAACATGTCATAAAGACTGGTATCATCATAGGCGATGACATCAAAGATGACGTGACCGTCGTCCTCAAAAGCGTTCACATGATGGTAGACGACCATTGCTCCAGTGTAGTACTTAGTCTCTACCTCTTTTCCAGTATTTCTGTCTATGAGATGGATCAGAGTCTGTTGAAAGAATAAACAGATAGAAAAACAGTAAGTTAATGTTTAAGATCTTGAACTCAGTTCAAACCCATCACACCCAGGCTCATGACCACTTACATTTTCCTCAGGGCAGAACTTCAAGCAGCTTGCCCAATTGACTCCCCTCATGTACGCAGTGGCCATCTTGAGGATGTCCAGTTTGAAAGGCTGCTCAATAAAGATGAAGTAGTTCTCCGTCATGCCAAAGCTGTGGTAGTAGCTGGGCGTGAGGAGGGAGCGACAGGGAACTGTGCAGACCACCTCCACATTCTTCAGTGCGGGTACATTCTTGCCTTTGTCTGAAAGTTAAAAAAAAAAAAAAAAAAAAAGTTCAGAAGAAACAAACACACAAAGAATTGAACAAAAATAAGAGTGAGCACAAGAAGTAATGTGTATGTTGCTGATCTCTTATATATTGCACTTTTTCTATTGCATACGGCCATGTTTTTTTTATTATTATTATTGTTGTTGTTATATTGTTGTTACTGTGATTTCATACTGCACACACTACGATGCCCAAGGCCAATTTCCCACTGGGACAATAAGGTCTCTCTTATCTTATCTAACAGGACAACTGACTTTAAAATGATTTTCATTTCTTGGTAAGCAAACAATAAACATAGCAATTTGCATGTAGTGTATGTATACATGTTGTAGTAATATTAGTAGCATATCAAGGGACTAATGCACAAATAATAACAATGTATAATATGAATAAACATGTCAGGAGACATACAGTAGTTAGCCCTGACTGTTCTTCATGCACCTCCATCTGTCCTATCCTGTTTTTGCATAATACTGTGTTGTATCTAAACTTTCTAAATCTTTTTACAAAGTGCAGCTGATAGGAAGACTGAACACTGAAGTTAAGGTAGAGCAGTAAGTAGAGCAGGTTTATATACTTTTTTCTGAAGCAGCATCAGCAGGGACTTTGAACAGCATGTATTTTGTCTTGCCCTTCTCTGCTATCGAAGTCCCCATGTTGTAGGTGTTGCCCTCTTTGTCATAGTGTGGATGGGACGAAGCCAGGTTTACAGGCAGGTACTTCATGTAGTCCACCTGTGTGAAACAGTTTAGCAACTCATGAGCCTGGAAACAAAAGTTTCATTTAGATGTACTACTGTTAGCAGATCAGCTGATGGCATTACCTTATCTTGGGTTTCCAGGGTCACTGGATCAATCTTGCGGATGTAGTTGGTTTCAGAGGTGGCATAATAATCATTCCCGTATTTTATGAAATTGCTTGCCCCATTGTCTGTGAAGTCTGGTACCGTGTGGTTGAGAAAGGTAATCGCCCTGAAAAGTAAGGGTACAGTTTTAGAGATTATGTATAATGGGGAATGGTGGTAGGGGGTCAGTGACAAATCCCTCTGTCCCAAACAGGAGGCAGGTGGGAGGTTCCTCCAAGACAATAGACTGATTATGCTAATGTTGTGGATCCTTTAGAAAACCACCAGTTGCTTGCACCACAATGGTTAACCCCTGTTTACCAAACTGTTACCTGTTGAATGCATTGGAGGTGTTAACGAATGAATGTCTGCACTGTCAGTGTTGCACTGCTATAAACAATGGAAACTACAGAATTGTAGACAATTTCACAAGTTTAAATAGAAACATACTATAACAGAAAACAGTACAGTTGAATATAATTAGGTATATCCTTACTTGACAATGAAGTTCTTGCTTGGGTCTGGATAGGCCATTGTTCCCATTTCAGACACAACAATTCTGTTTGCAGCCATATTTGCTTTATAGGTGTCACTTCGGAGGAATCTGCTTCTGTGGGTTACTTCACCTGTAAGAAAAAAAAATCTCTGTTCTTTAGTTTTTTTTACGTGTTTAGCAGCTGCTCTTCATACTGACCTACAGTGATTATAACAAACATTCCCAGATAAAGATAAATAATATTTATTACAGTATCTCATGTATTACACTTATATGTCACTCAAAAACGGCAAGACCAACCATCTTTAAAAGCGAAGCTGTTCATGATTGACATCCCATCAAACCAGTGGTCGTAGCTGGTGTCCCCCACAGAGAAGATGCCAGGGCCATTGCGCAAAAGTGTGCCTTGCAGCCAGCTGGGAATACTTCCTAAACGAGGAGAAACACAGAAAATAAATCCCTCAGTAATGTTATAACTTAAATCACAACATTTGGCGTTTCTTTAACAATGTAAAAAGTCGACCTACCTTTCACTTCTGCCTTTACAGGCTCGGGCCTCTCCTCTGCGTTCTTGGAAAAGTCTGTTGCCATGTCTGCTGACAATGCTGTGAGGCATACACGAAGGTGTCTGAATAAATACTGCAGCAGGAGATCAGTGCAAACCCCTCCCTCGTCATTCTTGGTAGTGGGGTTGGCAAAGAGCTTATTATCTTATCTGTCTGTGGCGTGATGATTATGCTCTCTGGAGATTTCCCTAAAAATCTTGCTGCTTGGTTCTGCGAAACGCGGTCTACAGAGGAGATTTTATTATGGTCATATCTCGGGTCATCTACTGATTGATTGTTAATGTTTTGCTCTTTGGTTTACTTACGCGTTTCTTTATCACTGATATCCCATTTCAAGTCATCAACAACGGAGCTAATTGTAAACAAAAAAGTTTACTGTAAAAAAAAAATCGAAAAAAAACAAACAAAAACAAAAAAAAAACAGGGGTATGTGTAATTTTCATTTTCTTTTATTTAAATTCAGCTTGGTGACTTGCATTGTGACCATTTTCTGGATCAGCTTCAAGTTAACATGTAAAATCACACATAGATTTTTGGGACTGAGCCTATAAGACAGTCAGTGTAATATCCCTACAGGGACTTATAGTGTGAATTTAGTCAGATCTTAAGTAACTTCTTTTATCAGCTTTTGTGACAGAGGTTGTAATATTGCTTTATGGCCTTACATCACTGGATCACAACTGGACCTTATAAACCCTACGGCTTTTTATCCTCCCCTATCACATAGATGTGTTTCTTCTTTAGAAATTGTAGTCGTGGAATAACATGCTGTAACTCCCGGTTAGTGAACCCTGTCAACAATAGATAGATAGATAGATAGATAGATAGATAGATAGATAGATAGATAGATAGATCGATAGATAGATTTAGAGTTATTTTTTAATCCAAAAGGGAAATTAAAGTGTTACAGCAGCTCCTTGACATCAATCAAAAAACAAAGACAGTGAGGTAGATTTAAAAAAGCAATTAAAGGCTAAAGTGTATACAATAACTCAACTAGCTCAGTCATATATAACAATATGTAAAAAATAGAATAGAATAGAATAAAAATAGATTAGAGACTAGAGATATTACCATGTCTCTTCAATCTGTGTACAAATAACATGACTTTACACTTTCAAATTGCATGTACTTTCCATATGCTAATCCTTCCCTTTATTTCCTTTGTAGAGCAGATGACTCTCCATTCTCACATCCAAACGTGTGATAGCTACGTTGGTCTACACCAGATGACTGTCAGGTTTCAGGTTATGTTATTTGTATTACTTTATGTAACTGTTTGATCATTTCCAAAAGACTGCATTAGTATTACCTCCAGCTGAACGTGCAATATCTACAAGAGACATCTACTTTACTACATGACCCCATAGACAGAATTTTTTCTAAATCTATGCTGGGGTGGTGGGGTGGTGGGGTTGGGGTCATGTAAGGTGAGGGTGGCCACAGTAGCTCGTTTACCTCACCGTCCATATTATGGATATCCTCAACATCTCACGAAAGTGTCTTTGATAATTCAACAATATGATGGGTTAATGTCTTTTTTTTGCGACCCACCCTACTTTGCAAAACTGAAAGAACTACAACTGTGGGGCTGATTTGCATCAAACTGCATGGCGTGGATCTTGGGAACTGTAGTTTTAAAAAAATATATAGTCATTGTTTTTCCTAGAATTAAAAGTTGTGAATACTGAATTGAGAGTACACTGGGGAAAATCATGTTGAATCTTCATACTGACATATGTTACTCTCCAGGTCAAGACTTTTCAAGCAATGTATTTGCTCCACGGTGAAGTTTGAATTTCCTCATTTTATGGACACAAGCCATCCCAGGCCTAGTTCAGAGAGCACTTTAAAGGCCCAATATATAAAATGAAACTTTTGTTTGTTTATTTGTTTGTTTTTTCTTTTTCAGGCAAAATAGTAACCAAAATGAATTACCTTCAGAAATTACAATAGTGCTGACAAGCTAGGTCATTACTACAGACTTGGAGGAAGGATTGTCAGAATGACCTAGTCCATTTAATCTGTATCCGTTTTATTAGCCAATACAAGAGTACAAAGAACGTGCCTGGGTTAGGGTTGGCATTTTAATGTCATATGACCTAGTCCAATCGATCCTTATCTGTTGTATTAGCCAATGCAAGACTACAAAGAATGTGTCTCGGCATTTACTCCCAAAAAAACGCAAGACAGAAGGCTGTACAAAGGAAATATGAGCTGTGCAATGGACAAAGAAATAAAGAGTTTGAAATATATGAAGGTGACAAAAATTAAATGTTACATGTGCATAAATAATTAAATTATGTAACAGTGGAGGTTGAATGCAACACACAACCAAAGGTCCAGTATCATGAAATATATGAAAGTGAAAAGTGCAGGTTTTAAATGAGGGATGTGAAATGTAAAGTCCAGTTTGACAACTCTGTGTTCATCTTGTTTATATGGTCATGGTACAACATCTGATACACACAAACTCACACACACACACACACACACACACACACACACACACAGTTGAAGTGCTTTATTGGATTATTTTATGTGGCTCACAATATTAATTGAGAGAGATTTTTTAAGAAAGATGATATTAAGTTTCCTCATTTCATCCTCATCAAAAGTCTCTGTAATAACCGACAAACTAAACATCTACATTCACTAAACAAAGATTATGAAAATAAAATACACATTTCTAACAAGAAATGTTATCGAAACACATTTTAATGCTTAAACTAACTTAAAATATACATTTTCCACTGAGAATAAAAGGAATTTCAGGAATATAAAAGGAATGTCAGCTAACAGTCATGTTAGTTGTATGCAGATTGAAGAGACCGGCTTGTAACAGTATATACAGTCAGTAGTTGAAAGATTATGCACAGATGAGCCTGAAATATACCAAATGTGATGGATAATATAATAAAGTAAAAGTCCAGGTGTGCAGTCTGTCTTCACTGTCTGAGCAGTCTCCTCTCCCAACACAGAGAAGAGTCATTGTACAGACTGATGGTAGCTGTATAATGTATCTGATCTATCTGTGAAAGAGAGCAAGCAAATATTATTAGTATCAATAATATATATCAATAATCAATAATAATAATATATATAATATAATAGTATAAATAGCACATCATGTAATTGGGGGAGAACATGCAGTACCTGATAGAAGTCTCAGAACTCAAAGTTGATGGTACACTACGGCTGTACCTTTGATTCCAAATCCATATCACATCTGATGATTAATTCGATCTTTATTCTTTTATGGCATTCATCTGTTTGTTTCCAAGAATAACCAGCTGGCTGACATAACTACCTGTCCTGAGTTGACCAGAGGCAATTTGCAGAGTGGTTGGGTCGTGCACTACTTCTTATCTACATTCTATTCCAACTATGCTGCAGTGATGATCCGGTTTCATCATTTAAATTCCATCAAATGTACTTTAAACACCAATATTTGAACCAACTAGATGACACTTAGAATTAACACCTTCATTATAACTCAATAACCAAGATATAATATTTGTCAGATTTCCACAAAAAGAAGATGGACACAAGATACACACAAAAATGAAGACTGAGTGTATTTCTGTTTTAAATCATTGTCGTTATCTCATTGCAGTAACAAAAGATGGTCAGTGTCCTGCTGCCTCACCCTTCTTTGGCTTACTGAAAAGTTGCTTGATAATGCCTTGCTTCGCAACCACATGCACCTTCAAGTTGAAGTTGTCTGGAATGTCTACTAACCTCTTTTTTGAGGAATTCTGCAAACAAACACACAAGAGACAAACAGAAAGGGGCAAAACATAACCCCGTCAGTAGAGATAATGATTAAATCATAACATCATGAAGGATAAGTGAGAGGTGAAAAAAAAATCCTTTACTCACATTTTAAGGTTGCAAATAGTAACATACACTGTTAAATTGACAAACTGCGTCACCTATATTTCTTTGAATTCTTGCACTTGTGTGTTTGTGGAAAAGATTGTTAACTGGTAGATAAGGATCCTTGAGGACGAAAATGTTATTTAACTAGAAACAACTGGTTCAGTCCTTCCAAGAAGCAAATTTGCCCTGATAATGATCCTGCACTTTGACCACTCTGTGGAGCCAGAGGGACAAAGTCATGAATCTCTTGAAGTATTAAAACTCAATTTGATAAAGGACCTACCTTTTTGTGACTGAAAACTAACCAGACACTGAATACAGCTGTTACACAAACAGGTATATTCACCAAGTGAGACCAGTGACAGATTCTTTCCCCAATAAAAAGTCTAGATGTATGTGCATAGATTTTCAAGTCTATACACAGCCAAACAGAATTACAATCAGCATTATGTCATGGATCGACATGGAGTTATTTAATTGTAATTGAGTCTTCACAGTTGTGATTGTATTCATTGCAGTTTCATCTGAACCCCAGATAATCTGATACTGTATAAAATTCCGTGCTGGAGAATAATCAACGTCACAGCATGCCACTCTCAGTCTGCCTTTGACTGAGACTTTGTGCACATGCACACGACTCATTCAGTTATAGACTTTACCATGAGGATAGATAATTCCCCTCAGTCGGCAGTTCTGTTGTCTTTGTTATCAGTATCCTTTGTTTCAACAGTGTGCATCAGTGACAATGTAAGTTATCATAAATAATACCTGATGTTATGTCTTCATGGTGCGATATAATAATATAATAATTGTCAATACTGAAGCAACTCACCAATATTCATGCCCTGACCTCTTGTGGTTATTTAGTAGTATGACGTTTCATTCATGTAACTGATATACTATGTTAAATTCCCGATTTGATGCCCAAGTGAAGTAACTGTTTTGTATTCTGTGTTGTATCACAAACCACATATCCAATATACCTACCATAACATTGTATCCATTGTGATTGCCACCCCCCTCATGTTTGGAAATAAATGCTTCATTTGAAGCAGAGAAGTAGTTGCCTTTTCTCTAACCGGAAAATTAGGTCAATTGTGCACAGTCAGACTATAGTCACTCACGCTGTTGTGTACAGACACCCTGCTGTGTTTGTTTCAAGGTGTGTGTGTGTGTGTCATTCATTTGCTTGTTTGATTTGATCCTAATGAAAACCTTTGTATGCAGATGTCTCAGTCTTGTTTTCAACCGTGCATACATGATAATACAGATATTCTACTGTGTGTTCCAAAGGGAAGGTGGTAGAGCACCCTTACTTTGGATACACACAATATAATATTCTCCTTCACTTTGTAGCAGTGACAATTGGATGAATTCAACAGTCCTTTTAGGGCTTCTCAAACAGATACAACAACCATAAAACTTGTTCAAAGTCCGTTCCCCAGTTGTTTTTCTGAAAGACTTTATTTCCTGAGATTATACCTAAAATTGTAAATACCATTTAGTCCCACCCATGAGGTTTAAGTGGGTTGAGGGGACACAAGCTTCATCAAATGTGCCAGTCAGTGCTTACAGATTTCTTAAACGGAGCAGAGAAGTGAAATTCAGAATAAAACTGTCCTCTAGTGGTCCATGTAAGATAGTGCCTGTTATTACAATGAAGCTTCTCAACAAAATGCTGTTGATTATGTATAACTGGTTAGGACAAATAAAATAACAACAAATAAAATAATTGTTATATAGTGCTCTCAGACAGATATTTTTTGATAGGAAGTCTTATGTAAAAAACAAACAAACAAATGCATTCACTTACAAAAATCAGATAGAGGAGCTGACAGGAATTCATGTTTCATTGTTGTTGTTTTTTTTACCAGCAGTCATTTTTTAATGAATTTGTGAGAACATGTGAAAAGTGAAAACATCTTTGCAAAATAAAGTGTCAGTTTTATTGTTGTCTTAAATATCAATGTACACTATGAAATGATAGGCATTAATGTATTTGTAATGAGCTAAGACACTAGCACTCTAAAGCAAAAACAAAACAAAACAATCAAAAATAAGCCAATACATTTTTATACAGAAACCATTACATACAGAAGTGATGTGGAGCCTATGGACTGCAATAACTGCCAGGGGAAAGTCAGCAATAAAACTGACAAAGAAAATCTCTTAGAGTATGTATTTACTCCAAAAATATTCAACAGAATCAGACTCTTATGTCATTTTGCACCTGATGATTTTGATCATGTTCCTGGCTGCATATTTGAATTCATATTGACAGTGGTGGAACAAGTATTCAGATGTTAAGTAAGAGTAGAAATATTGTCAACAAATACGTCATTACAAGCAAAGGTCCTAAATTCAAAATGTTACTTAAGTAAAAGTACTGAGGTATTATCAGCAAAACATACTTTAAGTATTAAATGTAAAAGTACTAATTATGCAGACTGGCTTCTTTTTAGAGTGTTTTGTTATTACAGTATATTATATTGTTTGTTTTTATCATGTGAGGGCATTTTAATGTTGTAGTTCATCAACATGGAGCCAACTTTAGGTACTTTGGGTGGATTCATAGTAAACGTACTGCATCATCTTTTATAACTGTATCATATTTCTTTTATAACGTTATATATAATTCATTACTAACTTAAAAAAGAAAAGAGGAGACAATTTAAACAACAGTTAGAATATCAAACAATATTATTTGATATAAAATCTTAATCTGAACAGTAACTATAAGTGGTAAATACATGTTAGGGAATAAAAACAATATTTCCCTCAAATATAATGGAGTAGAAGTATAAAGCAGCATAAATTTGAAATACTCAAGTAAAGTAGAAGTACCTCATATGTGTACTTAAGTATAGTACTTTAGTAAATGTAGTAAGTTACATTCCACCGTTGCATATTGAACACATAAAGGGCTTATTTCTGTATTTAAAGAGGTGGCAAAAAATCTTATTTCTCAAATGATACACATCACATCAGTTAATTTGGTGTTTATTGTAAAGAAGAAATGAAAATGTAAATGACAAATATTTTCTCTTCTCTAATACATTCATAGAATGTCTCTAAACACTCCCCCTATTCACGTCTTTCCTCCGTGCAACATTCAGAACAAAAAACACCAACACCAGTTTGGCCAGCTGATGGCAGCATCTTACACTGTGTTACCACGGCATCTGCTTTGTTTTATGTCCACTTTTCTTGGATTAATAAATTAAATACAATGGTACACATATAATGCAAGATTTGTATAGGATTAATGTTTATTTGCACTGCCCAAATTGTTATAAACTGTACTGATTAGTATTCAAGTATTCCCTTTATTGGTTATTTCTGTGCTGGATATTACACTAAATATCTGCTTTGTGATGTCCTCATCACATCATTATCATCACCATCATCTGTGGATTACGTCATGTGGCACAGTACAAGAATAACGTTTAAGTAAACATTATGTACATGTACTACGGAAAAAAAGAAAAAGAACAAAAGTTGTCTTGCAAATGTATATGCTATTTTGTTTATAGTGCAATCCCCATGCAATACCACATGCAGTTATAGAGAGTGCATGAAGAAGAAGACCATATTGACCATGCATAACCTTGCATACAGAGCCACTCCTGATTCTACCAGGAGTAGCCTGCTGTCCTGATACTCCTTGAAGGATTTCATTTAACTGAAATATTGACAGATACCCTGACTCTTTTTTTTTTTTTTTAAGATTTGAGATAGTGACATCCACCCATAACAAGGTGTCAAGTTTATTCTGTTCAAAACACACTGCCTGTTATTAATGGACTCTTTCACATTGTTGTACCATGCTGAACTAAAATGAGCCACATCATACTGAGTTTAGCCACAGCATGCAGAGATGGTCAAGAGAACAGAATTGATCTGAACCATTGAATCATGGCTGCAAGTTGGCACTGTTGTATGAAAATGCTCATGGATCAAAAACAAAGAACAAAAAAAAATAAGCAAAACAAGACAAAAGAAACGGCATCATACCATGACGACACCAAATGTCTTCACCATGGAGTAGTAATGGCTTCAGCACTGGCACGAATACATAAATCTTTGAATTTCTAAAACAATAAGAAAACCAAAGCACTAAAAAAAAACCAGCCTTGAAAACCCTCTTTGTTTTTACATTTAAAACTGGTCTAATAAAAAAGGCCAAACAATCACATTAGACAGGCATCAGACACGGAAAACACACAAGTAAATTGCTGAAAAACAACACGTTTTTCAGCATTGTGAGGAGTTGAATGTAACAAAAATATTCACTGTGCAATCATAAGTTGTTTGAAAAAGGCAACAAAATCAAATGTTGAACATATCAAGGCGTACTTAAAAAAACGAAAAATCCCTGTTTCTGTTTCACAAAACATTTGACAGAAGCTTTTGATCTACAGCTTATATAAAGATACATTAACAATGACAATTCAAGTGCATGTTTCTTAAATCATAGATGAATTGTGACTTAATTTGAACAAAGGTAACTTGGTTATTAAAAACAATTGAACAGAATAGTTCTTGTGTTCAGTGTTGTATGAGGATTAACACAAAACTGCTAAGTCAGTAGAATGATGCTTATGAAAACAATTAAAACGTGAGTTCTCAAAACTGCAGTATTTCCTACTTGAAAAAAAAATACACTGTAATTCATGTATGCATCCAATTAATAAATATGGAAGTGCACATTATGTTTAAAAGCCAATTGGAAATATTTTTTAACATGAGGCAGAAGTTATTTGTATCACAATGCGGCAAAAGAATTACAAAATGTTTCTGACAATCTGCAGAAAAAAAAAACTTCCATTCCTTTTTAAAATGAATGTACTGAATTGAATTTCCTTCATGGAAAATACACACAGCAGCATTCAGCTAGTTGGCAAATGTTGCCCAGGGGTAAAAGAAACAGTTTGTGCCTTAAAGATATCATAAATAGAGAGTGTGAATATCATATAAACCTCAGGATGAATACAGAAAAACGTACGAGTGTCCGAATCCAGCTAATATCTCCCACCAAATCTCTTAGCATAAATGAATAACTCATAGCTTACGCTCTTTGACAGTAATAAATATAATGCTGGCTCCCAACAACACTATCAATAACATATCATTGTTTACGAGGTGTGATTTGTTTTTGTCATTCTGTGACATATCAGCTTGTATACACATTAAATCACATGGATTTTAAAATCTGATATTAACTGTCGTCTCAATATTATTATTCTGGCATTGCTTAATGTCAGTGTACAAACATTCAGTTTCCCTTTTAGCATTACTAAGGTACTCTGTACATCAGGTTCCTTTTCATCTTTTTTTTGTGTCTTTGCCTCGACCCCAGCAAGACAAAAGAAATAGACGACATACAGTGTATCGATGCCTATTTAACCCTACATTATCATTCAATGCAAATGTGACCAAGACTCACATCATCCTAATAAACTTCTTTAAAGGCTGGTTTTGTAAATGAACCTCTTAATTTAATGACATTGGATGTGTGATGATCTGATTATTCATCCTTATTCTTCTCTGTGATTGCACATGATGTAGTCTGATCGTGTCCCTGGAGAATTTATATTTCCTGATGAAAAGCTTTACGGAGGAGAAAAAAAAGAAAAGTGTTTGACCTTTTTTTTCTCAACAGGCATCAGACAAGGATTTTTATGGCACTGACCATTGATGAGGAATCACTTAATGTTTCCAAGGTTTTCTCAAATCTATGCTTCTCCATCAACATGGACTTACATTATCAACATTTCAATTCTGGGACTCAGGCAGCAGTAATAATACAAAAAGAAACATTTTAAAGTCTTTTGTTGAGTAGTAAGTATGTAAAGAACGGTAAACTTTTTGACAATTTCTGTTTGGGCTAAAAGTCCATTGTCTCAGGACGACCTCTGTTGTGTAGTGGTAAATTGTTCAAGACAAAAATAATTGGCCATGCACACAGAGTATTGCTAAGAGGTCATTTCATGGCTTAGAGATGGCCAATTAAATGGTCCATCGGTTCACATCTCAGTGACTGTGCCCACTTTTCAAAAATCTCCATTTCTCTCATTACATTCGATCCTAAAATGTTTCAAGTCCCAGATGTGCTGCTACTGAAGCAGCCTGACAGGTAAGGGTCCAAGTTTCTGCTCACCAATGCACTGAGAGTGACGTCATTTTGTCTCTGTTGTGGCACTGACACCTTAGTTCCCTTAATCCGACTTCCCATTCTCCTGAGGTGTGCTCGCTTTACTCCGGCGTGCCGAGCGCAGCACCCTGTAGCAGCCGCGGGCAATCTTATGCATCCACATAATGTTCATGATGTCCAAGCAGATGCTGGAGCAGATCCAGGCAAAACGACCACCCCAGGGCACCAGGTAGAAGGCCTCAGTGCCGTAGACCGCATACATACGACTGTAGTAGCCTGGCATGACTGCGATGCGGACCACGAAAAAGACTACAGCCATGGCAACACCATTCGCCATGTTGGGCCGGGAGGACTTGGGATAGCCTAGTACCTCAAAAAACCAGCTGAAACACAACACATAGTTAAGAAAACAGTGTCTAGTAGGAAGAATATGTAAATATGAAAATTTATGTTTGAGAAAATCACAAGTAACTTGAAAAAAGTTACAGGATTGCCCTAAGCATGTCTGGTATGACAACAGCTATATCCAGACAAGTAGTTTAAAAAGGATTTGGAAAAACCTCAAATAATCTCAAAGAACCAGCTGAATACAAAGAGAACATGCAACAAGCAGTGGATTACCTACATATAATTAACATTCCTAACAGTGAACAAAATCCCTGACATGTAACTGTGAGAAATATTGCAAACTGAGCTCCAACCATAAGTGCAGGATTGTAGGTACGCTAGTATGTAGGTACGTACCGCTGGTTCACACATGGAGTAGAAAACTCAGCAAGGAGACGGAAGTTAGCAAAATAAGGCAACATTCCTTGGCCCTGGAAGAACAAGGTAAGAACAGGAAGACAACGAAACATGAAAGGGACAAAAACGAGACACCAAGTCATTTGGATCAGCAGGCATTATGCTGATGTACTGCCTGCTCCTCAGAGTAACATGAACACCATTTTGTATCAAAACCACAGAAGAACAATAGTAGTTCATGTTAGATTTGAACAAGTCATCACAACTGAGGTATGTCCATAATTCCAAGGCTTATTGGGACATAACTATGTGATATTTCAGATTTCATCATGCAGTTCCGAAATTTAAGACATACTTATAAGGTATGAAGAACTCGGGTCTAAAATTAGATGAAGTCCTCACCAAATATAACCCCCCATTTGGCAGATCTAACAAAAGAGTCTTCTCCTTCAGGGCACAAAATTATACCTTCAAGTTTTGCAGGCCAAAATTAGACTGTACTCTCTAATTTAACTTCTTAATGATTAATTCTCCTCATTTATTGTGAGCAGAAACTCATCCAACATTATGAAAGAAAATTCATCCAACACTATGATTACCTCTGTTTGCGAAATAGAAATGGAGACATTATTTTTATCACAAATTAGGATACACAAATGTCAAAAGCTTAAAAAAGGTTTATCCTGAGCCAAATTAATCTGAATATTGGATATTTTGTATGCAATTAAGACATTTTTGCCTGATGATGCCAATAGGAGTTCCTCTTGGAAGCATGAATGTGATCAGTAGATTTGGCTACAATTTGCTGATTAGATTGTGACATTTCTTGACTCCATGAGAAAATTAAAATCTAAAACTAAAATCTGTAGCATTCATGCTGCGGAGATTCTGAAAATCCACAGAAAACTTAATGAAAATCAAGCTTTTGATTTTTGAGATAACTTGTTGTAGAGAGTGTTGGGCAACTACAGAATGTTGAACTCATTATAGTGCTTAAGGAAAGATTAGGGGATGACGACAGTCATTGGGAATCATTCTTTAGGGATCACAAATGCCCATGTCAAATTAAACGACAATCTGGCCAGTAATCACGAAAGCACTAAACGGACAGTCTGACCACCATCCTTGATTCTAGTCAGGGAAAAAAGATTTTTAAATCACATAAAGTGTTTAATTATCAGAGCAAACAAAATATTCCTAATCAACCCTAAAAAAAATCAAAAATGCCCCAAATGAAGCATTTTTGCATTTACTAAGGGAGTAACCACTAATGCATCTTCACCACACACTATATGCTAACGTTTGCTGGCTCACAGTTAACGTCATTTCACCCACACAGCAGAGGACCACATAGCAAGACAGTTCATCTTAATGACATCTAAACTTAATGACATTCAACATTAAAAAGGTATTAAGCAAATATCAACACAGCACAGGTTTTACAACCATACATACATCCAGCCAGCCACTAGTTGAGGGAGCAATCAAAAGCCATGCAAAGTAAAAAGCAATATGTTTAACTTCCAAACAAGTCATTGTTTAGAAGAACAGAGTTCCACATTTTCTTAGATATGAGATCATCTTCAGCAGGTTTTATCCACCTTGAGTTCAAAGCTGAATTATGGCTGCTAATTCCCAAAACTAGCAACATCTGTAATATCTGGTTGGTGTTCTAAAATGCAGACAACAGAGGCTTTTAAAAGCCCTTAAGAGATCAAACTAAAGCACAAGCTTACACAGCTACTTTTCTTTGGACAATCACACAAATTTCAAACAGAAGGAAGATGATCTTAAAACCAAGATGCTTTCACCCAGTTCATCTGGCCTACCTAGCTAAATCAACTTTTAATTTTTTTTGTTCAATCAAGCACACAGATTACAATTATGATATTAAGGTTGTGTCATTAGTCAAATAAATTTGTGTTTTGACTGAAGAAGTGCATCAGCGAAGTGCCACAATTTGTATCCACAGATAATTTGTATCCGTTGGAATCAAGTAGTTTGACATTGACATTCTGAAATTTTGTGTTTAAGCCCTTACAATACACATTCAGAACATAAGTCAAACTCAAAATCAAGATACAAAAAAATCACAATATTTAATTTCACTAAAACACATTCAAAGAACATGTAATTTAATGTTATTTGGTTAGTGGCCTGACTTTTGTAGCATGTAAAAGGAGACTTACCGTCAGCGCTGAAACAAAAGCTGGTCATTAAAACATACTTACTATGTGATACAAACAGGGTACATCTGTGTTTCAGTTTATGTACCACCTAGCATGAGGATGCTAGTACATCTAGGAACTGGTAAGTCCATACTGTGACTGGGCATCATATCTGCTCAGTGCAACATAACAGCAATAACAGCAGACAAGACAGGAATAAAGGAAGCCCCCATCTAGATCAAGACCTGCTCTGGGTTTCTCAATGACAGACAATCCTTTTGGTAGTTTTTGCATGAACGGGGGTGATGACACAACCCGACTTGATGTTGGTAGTTTTTGCATGTAGGGTTTGAAGAGGGACTTTTTATGTTAAAGTCAGCAGAAGACACAGAGACAGACAGACAGATATATTAGAAGAAAATAAAAAAACAAAAGATGCCACCACAATTGGAAGCAAATAAGAAGCAACACTTCAACACAAACACTGAGAAGAAAGCATGCATCTAATATTTACACAGCAGTTATAATATTAGGTTTCCATCTGTTTACTTAAGCTATACTTGACTGTTAAAACAGACACAAAAGACAATGCTATTAAAAAAAATAAATAAATAACTTGAACACTGTTCTCACTAAGACATTAGTGACGGACTAATTAATAAGCAAAACATATCAACATGATCATAAAATTGAGCTGATTTTGAAGACTTTTAACACATGTTTTACTACTCAACGCCTTAATTTGGCTGTGTGCCTCAGGATTTAATAATCATGTTGAGTAGGTAGAATTTATTGTGTATTTAACATGAAAACGTCCACATAAACACATTAAACACATTAACTAATAAAACTTTGACAACATTTGACAAATTTAACTGGGTAACAAAACTAAATAAAATGAAAAAGACATCAAGAGTGTTTTGTTTTTTTATATGGCAAATATATGACTACGTCTCTCAATGAGGTTTTTTTTTTTCTACCACAGTTGACTAACTAGGAACATTCATTCTGTTATCCCACATGAATTTCAGCGTGATCCAAGGAAACAGTCATGAGTGTCCAGTAACAGTATGGCCTACATCATCTCATTTAACGAAATGTTTTAGACACAGGTGCTTGCTCTGTTTCTACAAGGCTGGATTTACAGTCACTTATAATTCAGAATAAATTGTTTTTACTCCAACTGTGTGACACTGTTTTAATTTTGGTATTATAATTTAAACATGGAAATGAGTAAAAGTAATATTGCTTATTAAAAAAGCAATGAAGACAGATAAACAAATACGATGTGTGTCACATTAAAACAAACCTGTAAATCCAGCCAGTGAATGGAATGTAGATAAGGTTTACACTAAATGTGTGATTGAAACCAAAAGTCCATAGGCTTTACTGCTTTTAAATGAAGATTTTATAATCATTTGCCAATGGCAACATAAAACCAAGTACAGCACTAGGCAGTGTAAAGCTTTTTCATTTTTTATTTTACCCAAGAATAATTTATTAAGTATTGGGAGTCAGAGACAGAGCAATGCACACAGTGTGTTCTTCTGCATTTTTTCTGTATAGAAAATATAGAACATTGATTGTTGGGAAAAAAAATGTATTCCATGTAAGTTTGTGAAATGGGAAGAAAAAGACCGCCTTTTAAGAGCATTAACAAGTAATTGTTTCAAACTCAAAGAGTACAGCTGACAGAATACATACAGCATGGCATTAGAAAAAGGGCCTGGCTATTTGGCGATGCACTTTATCATCTTGTGTCATGTGAATGACATTATTTGGCCAGTTTTCCCTCAACAGGGATTCTCAGGAGAAGTGTAAGGAAGAACAAAAAGGAGGCAGGACTAGGCTATGGCACAAAAACACACAGGCGGAAGGTATTGTAGATAAGCAGGTAAGTAATATAGCACGTTAAATGCTGTTGGTTGGCATGCACAGTAACAAGAAAGGAACCCTGCCTCTGTAGAGCGCTTCAGAACTGCCAGCATGCACACAGTGGTTACAGTTCAGCATTCAGCTGCGCTAAGCTCAGAAATGTTCAGCTTGTGTCAGATCCACACAACATTAAAGGAAGTCAGTAAAACAAACAGAAAGCACAGAAATTGTAAGGGCAAGGTGAGGGAGGGAGGAGGGGGGGGTCATCAGCCAGTACCATTGTTGAGCATTCCATGCAAAAAATACCATAGTCATTCATTTCCATAATAATTATGCGACAGATCCTGGCGACCTAGAGGGTTTCAGATTGAACCAAGAGTGAACAGCGCTGCTCTTAAATGCTGGGTATATCTCATCTATCTCCACATCTAGATAAGAGCCAACTATGTACTAGCAGTACCACAATCACCAATGAGTCACTAATTTGAACTTAATAGAACTGTGAAATTATTATCCAACTCATGTCAGAACACATGTTTGCTTTTACAGTGATGACACAGAATGACCCAATTCTCCTTTATTATAGAACGACTATTATCATAAATTATGGAGGTCGGCCATCATGTTGCTTGGTAAGACAACTTTAACAGTCTAACTCCAGTGGTTACTAAACCTGAATGACATGTTAACATGTCATTATCATTGTGGTTCTTTCAGTAATTTCCAAGCTAGACAAAACACAGTGCAAGCAAACAATGACTTCTACTGCAACATACTACAGTACCAGTCAAAAGTTAAGACACACTTTCTCATTTAAGGGAATGGGAAAGTATAGTCCAAACCTTTGACTAGTAATGTATCACTCATGCACAAAGATGTTACAGCTGTACACTGTGTCCCACCAACTAGTGAGAGTGCATTTTCACTTCTACTGTAGAAGCCAAAAAGGTGGATTCATAAGTTCTGCTTCTCTGACATGTTTGTACAGGTTAGGTACATCACTTACATAGATACTGACTACACTGACTTTGCCTTGCGCATATTTGACTAACCTATATGAGCTGCATGGCTATATGGGGAGAGTTGAAAACTCCTTGAATGGTCATTAAATTGTTTTGAAAACCCAGTTTGACAGGACACAGCTGTTCACCCTTGGTTGTCTCCTTCCCATCTTGCCTGCACGTTCTGCTATTGGACAATAGGGCACTCACCAGTACATAGTAGTAAGCATACAACGCTGCCAGATGGTGAATTACAAAAAACTTGTCGCCTATCGCCTTCCAGTAGTAAAATATTAGCAGCAGATCTGGAAAACAGAAGTACAGGAGGAAGAGAGATGTTATGTTAAAAGTGGAATTTGTACAATAACATTTTTTAAAAAAGCCTTGCCTAAGATAACTTGCATGTTTCTCTTACCGGATATGAGGTAGCCTGTTGTAATGGCAACATTAGTCTTCACCAGTGTAGGATCTCCCCTATTAGAGAAGCACATTCTTAATAAGCTGGACATGCTAATGTTTATAGCTTACGTCAGGCCAGACAAACTCACTGTTCAATCTGCCCCTTACACTTTTTTTGGCATTGAAAAACAGATACCACTCGCCAAGCTCTTTGTATACCAAGTTTCCCTCTTACTACAAACACAGTGGCTGACTGGCCAATCACTGTCCAGTGAGGGGTTTAGCAAAAGGGAAAAAGATGACATAATGTAAAAAATTAACCAATAGTATGGAGAGTAAAGGTTAAAAGTAGAGCAATGGTCACAGAAAATGTGGTTCACAGTCAAACTCTCACCAGACTGGGTCTTCGTTGACGGGATCATCAAAGCACAAAATGTAGAGACAGAAGATTCCCACCAACAGTGCATGAAACGTTGACACTGTCCTGAAATAAAAACCAAAGCACACACAGAAATGATGATCTGCTCGTCTCTGACAAGGGCTAATGCTGACAGCTGATATTTTCTGTTCGATGAGCAAGACAAGGAATAGTGCATATTTATCTTTATTCATGAAAAGTGCTCTGGAGCTGCTCTGTGGGTTTGAAGCCCTGAATTTTTAGTACTCACAGTGAATCAGCTGATTGCCTGTCAGGGCTGCACACAGATTCAGACCAATTAGACTAAAAGATTAAACACTGTTAAAGGGTCAGGCAGAGCGGTGCATAGTTCCAGTCAGTCATTCAAGCAGTGAGACAGCACAAGAGTTCTCAGCAATCAGTCAGTAAGACATAGTGACAGCCACATTTACTGTAAGACTGTTAAGTCATGGGGTCTATACAGGGATCCCCATAGCCTGGATCCATCCCTGCGAATCATTAATTTTCATTTGCTCATAAACCATGTGACCATTTCAATTTCACGAGTGCTCTCACGAGTAATAAACTGAGTATGAGAGAAAATGAAAATGAGTGATTCATGCAAGCTGGCTAGGCTGGATCGCTCCGAACACTCTTCCCCGCTGGGCATCGACTGGCCCTCAATCTACTGTGCAGCTTGAACCATTCTCATAGTGCTTGAAGATCACAACAGCCTATCAGTCTCACACAAGATACAAACAAACTTCATCTTTTCTTTCCAAACCAGTTGTTCTAGCCATATCTGCAATGTTCCCATAACAAGTCAGCAGATAAAATAGCAGTCATGACATTTGGTGATCTAATGGTCTGTTCACAGCACAGTGGCTCTGAAGCATTTACACTTATCTGTCATTTTGAAAGATGAACTGCCAAAATAAATCACATAAAGTAAATGTAACTGTGATGATGTGGCTGTTAAAAGACGATTATGGTTTCTTTTACATTATATGCACCTAATTGATTAAAGGATTTCTTCCATCTGATGGATGTGGCAACTTTGATAAATACAACTCCACATGAGGTGCATTAATGACACATGCTTAAGGAGTTAAGTCATTAGATGAGCTTTAAAGAAATCTGCAAACCAGGGACAAATATGCATTTTTAATATATTTTCTAAACAACAAATTTTGAAAATGAAAACAAAAGTGATTATTACCAGAATGGCCATTATAAGTGTGCATTGCATGGTAAAACTGTGCATGCACATCACTATTGTAAATATGGTCAAAGTTGAACCAGGAAGAACCTATAAAAAATGTAACTGACATTTGCAGAGAGTGGTTTGGCTGGTTTCGGCCTTCACTTTCAAAATGAAATAATTATTGCATTCGACATGTGCAGCAAGGTGTATGCATGCATCATGTCCTGCTACTTTCTACGTACATTTGAATTTGTCATACCACAAGCAGTGGAGAAGAGCATATTGGAGGGGTTTTTTTTCCACAGAAAGCAAATACATTGATTAACTACTGCTATAAAAATATGACATGAAAATCTTCAGAAAAACTTTCAACAGTAGATTTGTTAAGTATCAGTCTGTTAATTCTGCATGCACTAAAATGCCAGCACTCAAGTTGGTGAACAAAATTATAAGGCTTGTAAAAAAAGCACTTAAGCTTTTTGTGAAGAAGCACATAAATAAAGGGAAATTATTTTTTTATTGACAAATATGGTTTGTTTACACTTTAAATCTCTGCAAACTAACCAAGATTTAGTTTGTCAGTAAGACATAGTCATAGACAGTTAATAAGTTTAACTTTCAAGCATCCTGCTGGAACAGTACAAAAACAGTGGCAAGCAGAGCAACATTAGTGAGTCAAATACTAGCGACACAGGAAATAGGTGAGTATTGGTTGTTTAGTAGACCCATGATTATGAGTTTGTGTCAGCTGACCTTGAGTTCCATTCCACCTTCTGCTTGTCGCTGAGGCCGTGGAAGCCCGGGCTGATGCGTATCGATATCCAGGGGCTGACTTTGTGGAAGAGCCACTGGAAGGTGAGGAAACTGGTCACCGAGATGGTGAGGATAAGCTGGCTGAATGGGTCCATGGCCACCCAACCCCGCTGCGGGAGGAAGGAGAGAAATGGGGACAAGATGGAGAAAGAAGAGTGAAAATGTTTGCATTGCTGTGCTGTTTAATTTGGAAAGAAATACACCTGAAAAAAATCTGTGGTCATTAGTGATAGTGGTCATTTCTGACTACTTGACTCCTCTTGACCAGCCAAGCCACAACAGCTGATGTATTTGGTGGCCGTTGACGACAACTACCTTTAGAAAAATCATACCTGCTAGTTGCGGCCCAGTCAATTTTTAACTCAACTCCAACAAGAGTGCTGTCACTGGCCTTAAGCAGCAAAGGCAGATAAAACCTCATGGGCGCTGTGTGGGAAATTACCAACTAGTACCACTTGGCTGAAAAGTTTTTACACTTACCATATGCAATAAGTAACTCATCATGTGTATGTCTACTTTTCACACGCTATGAGCGAATGTGCTACTTCCTGTTATATCATAGAGGAAGTGTGCCTCTTTAGACCGAAAAAAAGCACACATCTCTCAAACCACACACACACGTGTTTGACACTGACTACCAGACAACTTATAAGAGAATATCCCTGATGCTTCATTCACAGACAACAAAATTTTAGTCTATTTCTACTGTATCCACCTCGATCACCAGATAGTGACCCTGTGAAATAAACACATAAAAATGTGCTTTTTAACCTTGAACTTTGCTTTGTTTGCTTAGAAACAAAGGCAAACTGGCTGTGACTCATCTCCAACTTACAATTTAAACAAAAGCTACACGTGTACTGCAACTACACACTGAGTGACATAAACCCAGGGGTTTCCCTTAATGCACTGCAGGGCAAGTGGGACTCTTCAATCAAACAGTATGTACACCTCTACTGTGACTTTATCAGAAAGTGCTAAAGAACATCTGGCACATGATAAAGATAATAAATAACGACTATGACGATAATAATAACAGTCATGAAAACACACTGTAACATTTCAAGAAATAAAAAAA
Organism: Euthynnus affinis; assembly: GCA_029490765.1. Classification (NCBI taxonomy): domain Eukaryota; kingdom Metazoa; phylum Chordata; class Actinopteri; order Scombriformes; family Scombridae; genus Euthynnus; species Euthynnus affinis. The sequence goes on along the minus strand of CM055859.1, from coordinate 9,514,760 downwards.
AAACATTTGAGCAAAATAAAGATGATGATTAATGTGAGACAGGTTCATTTGAATACTGCATATTTTCAGTTATTGTAATGCTGTCCAAGGAACACATGTTTTCATTGGACCTTCAATAACAAAGTCTGTTCTCATTTTACAGCCAATCTGTGTGTATTAAGGTTTCTGTGTATTTTATTTAGTTTGAATTCTGTGGGGTGCAGTGCAAATATTTGGACATTTTAGTACTAATTGTACAAAAGTACAAACTTTAAGAAAAACTTTTCAAACATTAGCTTTCTGTTCTATGATTCTGTGGCAGATGTGACAAAACAGTGATGATGCACCACAGATGGGCTGATGTAGTGGAAAGGGCAGTGCATGCACTGGACAGAAACCAAATACAGCCTGTCTTGTATTCACACATGACTTGTACAAAACACGCAAGCAAACAGTTGTGAAAGCTCTACTTGGACCTGTCGCTGAATATTCCTCTCTTGAATCATTCAATGTCAGCATGTGTGACTGTGAATGTCACTGTGTCGCTGTCAGGGACTGGCATTGTGAATAATCACCTCAACACACAGAGAGAGCGGGACCTGTCTAGAGGCGAAGGCTCAAGTGCATGTAGGTCTCAACAGCAAGTCAGAATACATACAATCATGCTCTTTGGATTTCTTATTCCAGGGTAGCATTACACAGCTTAGTGATATCACTGTTGTATGAAACAGGTGTATCAGTTTCACTTGGAGATTAAATGTTGTCAGCATGTATTCATATTTCAACGTAGCTAGCAAATTCTCAATTAGCTACATGTAATAAAATTTTTTTTTTTCCACTTCATAAAGCATAGATGTGGCCACATATGCACTGATTAGATATATTATTCAGAGCAAATGCAGTCAGTGGGACTTTGATTTTAATAATCATATTATGTTATAAAAATATTTGAATGAAACTGACTGAAATAGAGTTTGCTGCATTGCTACAAACCTACAGTAACAGCTATTTAACCATGTGGCCCCCACCATCACTTGGAGATAAAACATTGGCACATATCTTCATATGCCCTTAAGTGAAGGACAAAGTGCCCTCTTGGAATAAGAGTTCATTCATACTTTGTATGAATGAAGGAGATGATCAAGCTGTTACTCTAGTATGTCTAACTAAATAAATTCATGGGTTTTTCTGCTGTTTTGGTCCTACGGTTTTTGAAATCCCCCCCTTTACAACATACTGCCCCACATGTAATGGTTGACTCGAATCTGGCAACCAGTTGACCCACTCTAAGATCAAGGTCATGTGTAAAACGGCTCACTCTGTGTATCTGGCAGACATATGCTGACCACACTGTGCACCTGGACACGTTATGAGCACTACTCAAGAGGTGTTCCAGCACTCTCACTGGCAATTCCCACTGTCGAGTAAGCAGGAATCGCTCATGCTACACTCACAAGAGTAATTTAGCTAAAGTAGCAGCACCGTGCCATTCACATGTGTGCTCTTTCAACAGCGATAAACCTACCTCTGAGCCAAGACTTAGGTGAATCTCTAGGGTATTTGGCTGTTGCCTTGACAAGATCTTTGTCATATGCTGCCTGCCTTGCTGATTAACATGCTTCAGGATTCTGTTGTTTTTTTGAGTCTCTGTACTTGGTTGGGTGCACCTCTCACCATTGCTTACAAATATGTACATGTTGTGTGCTCCACCCCTCAAGGTTGTGTGACAAACCTGGCTTATAGTGGGTCTGCACGGAAAATGTGATTTTACTCATCATTACTCAGAGCCTCACTAAAGCTGCTCCATTATTAGGATTGCATTAATCCTGCAATGTACAGAAGGAAATTTTACAGAAACAAAATAAACAGGCCCACTCCTGTTATATTGGTCCAGTTTGCGTGTGATTTAATACCACCGATTAAGGCTGGCTGATATGCAAAATGCTGTATCATACTGTACCTGACCAAATACCATGACACCAATATACATTTACTTAATGTGACAATATTTTTGGACTGCTTACTGGTGCTTTTATAGGACATTTACAAACAAAGAACACTTTGATGATGATGAAGAGCAGGTAGAAATCAACATCACAATATCAACATTATACTGTCACGTGGTTTCATTGAGGCCAAGGATGAGTTGGGTTGTGAATTCTCTTGGTCTGTGAATTATTTGCTTGTTTCAGTGTAACCTACATTTCTTTTTCAGTCAGTGACAGTGACGATGTGTGACTCCTGTCCGTCATGCAGTGTATTCAATGCGGTGGTCCAGGCCCGCTCGAGGCAGACTGCCGTGGTAATGCTGCTCTTTTTCCACAATTGAATATCTGTTTTGTTTTTTTTTTTTTTGTTTTTTTTACAATTTCATTATATAATCAAATTTAGAATATTTGTTGACAGCCCTACCATTCCATAGCCTTTGAAAGGTTACTAAGAACAATAAAAAGAAGTGAAATTCTGTGACTACTGTGTTATGTGTTTACGTTGACTGACACACAGCTTCTGAACGCTAACCAATCAGAACAGAGTGGGCTCATCAGAGGGAGGACCTTAAAGAGACAGGAGCTAAACGGCTTGTTTCAGATAGAGGCTGAATGGAGGGGCTGTACAGAGGGTCAGTATAAGATAAATAAGGAGCTTTTTTGACTGTAAATCATGCAAAAATATTCCAGTAGAGCATAAATATAGACCTTGAAACGTGCATGATATGTCCCCTTTAAGGGGCTAGGACAGGCTAGTATTGCAACGTTAAGAGAATCCCTAAAGAACGTGCTGCAGCCCTGTGTTGAATGGATGTTGTGGATCATGGATTCATGGTGTAAAGGGTAATCAGCACGGGACGGCCCAATAAAATCCATTTCAAATTTATACACAATTCAAAATCTTGGCCTTGAATATCATGTATAGTAGTATATGCAGCATGTTCTAAAAGCACTGTTAGACCCCCAGAAATCTATTTGTCATATCTATATTTGGATCAAAAGGGAGTGTTCTCCATAAAACAACAAAGATCCAAAATTAGCAACTCCACATGTACGCTGGCTTGCAGCCAGTCAATGTATGTCAGTGATAGAGGTCCATTGCAGCGAGACTACTGAACTATTTTATGAGTGTTGCAATGGGCTATTTGCATATGGACTGATTTGACTATGCCAGTCTTTGGTAACATGCCAAGTCAGTTACCTTTAAAGACATATTTACATTTCCCAAGTTATAGAACAGGGTATGTTCCAGCATAGCAACACAAGAGACACACACTCCCACTCCCTGGAGCACTGGCCTTGGTGATTGTATACCTGCCTTTGTTCCTGCGTTACACCAAAGAAATGCTTGAGGACAAACAGTGTGCTTCACTGAAACACTGAAGCCAAGAAAAAGTCACCAGGGAACTAAAAAGCCAATTCCACAGAGTCCTCTCCTTTTGCCTGCCTGTAATGCATTAGTGGGCAGTAAGCACCAGTACTTTCATGTAGTATGCTGCAGGGCAGAGAGACTTTGTGTTATTAGAGGGACACTTATAAGGACTATAGCGTGATTTTGACTGAGGAGATATCTGGATATCTACATTAAGTAAGACTGCCTTCAGCCATGCTCAAAGGGTGGAGGAGGACACTATTCTGAGACATAAAGTATTGTTGTAGGTGCACACACACAGGCTACATGTTTGCCTCCTATGAGTCCCACGAAGGATCGTGTTGCCAAGGACAAATGGATTACAGGTCAACTTAAAGATACAGAAAGAAAGTGACAATGGGGAATAAAGCATTACTAGTGTATAGCCTCTTATGCAAAAATCTACTTTTTACAAGTCCTGTATGTTTCTTTTGCATACATTCATTCATTCATTTAAACCCCACGCAATAAACAGTGAATTTCCTACATTTGGTAAGAGCTGAAAAGGTCTAAATGAAGAGGAGATTGTGGTTATGGAAACAAGAGAAATCACAAAACAAGACTTCTTTTTTTCTTTTTAGGTAAAAGAAACCAAGTTGCTGACAAACAGTACTTCCTGACAAATCTGTTTTGTTTGCCAGAAGACTGGCTTTTTATGACCCCTACTTGAACGAAGAGTTATGATGATAACTATAAAAGGTGGGTGAGACTATGATCTCTGATAAAGAGTCATATAAGGCATCATACGATCCCATTACTGCAACACATTTCCACTTTGTTATTACAATATACTATGTCCATAAGCTATAAAATCATCTGCCAGCATCTGCTATAAACAAAGTGGAAATAATGAGTTTGGAGGAATTAACCCTAAACTAATTCCATCACCTATATGAACACTATTATTCAGACCTCCACTCATTTGGATGGAAAATGCATGTTTGGGCCCGCCTTCAAGATAGGCCAAAATTTTCTCGAAAGTGATGTCTATTTCAACTGTGCAGGTCTGAAACAGGTTCTTTCTTCTGCTGAGTGCTTTGCCAGCTCTTTATGTATACCTATTACAACTGGCACGCCGGGGTTAAAATGCGCTTGCGTAAGACGGGGTGAACCTTTTTTTAACGAGGAAATGATAGCCCCCACGAAAATAACTTCGCTATGTGCATCCCCGGATCGTATTTAAGAGATGCTGAGTAGAAGCAAACGTGTTATTAACGAAGCATCACGTATAGCTGTTTTGGTTCTCTTTTCAAAAAAAGAAACACAAGAGCACACACAAGGCCAATTCACGCCGCATCGCCTGGTCAGCTGCTGTTTGCTGAAAAATAACACTGGCCCGCTGTTGTTTTCGTGTATGAGAACAGTGGGAATAATAAGATCCCGGACGGACTTACCTTATGACTCTCATGAAGATGATTTGCTTCTCACTCTCTCAACTGGTTATGGTGTTCAGGGTCGCTCGCAACGCCGTATATGTTGAGTGAAAGCCACAGCCATGTCGAGTCATTTTTGATAAACAACACAGCCCGCCTCCTGCTCCACACACACACACACACACACACGCTCTCTCTCACACACACATACACGCTTTAACAACTTGTGGGGGATGCGGCGGAGCTGGAGCTCTGTACCAGTTTTGCGGTGTTTACTGACAATCCCATCCGACTAGAAACGTGCATAATTGCAGAGGTTCAGATCGTGCAGCTCGACGTTCGATTACAGAAATGATGGTGGGGGTGAGGGAGAGAGGGTGGGAGGGGGGTTTGGGGGAGGGGGGTAACACTCTCTCTCTCTCTCTCTCTTTCTCTCTTATGGGGCTCAAATTACAGCTGAATTCTTAAAGACACACACACACACACACACACACACACTGGTGTGCCCATGAACACTCACTATGTCTATTTATAGCCAAGGCTTGTTGAACTGATCCAGGCTAAATCAGAAAAAGATAGCCAGTAAAGCAAAGTGCAGCCATGCTCCACTGCTCTTAATATCAATGAACCCGTTAAACCTAATCTCTTCTATTGAGCTAATATTCCCTTTACATTCGTCTAATTTTCACATTATGAGATTTTTTTTTTAAACAAACACAATGTACAATTTATAATGCTGGCTGGCTTCACAAGTGTCCCAGAGGAAAATGTATGTCATTGTTGCTGTATAATAAATAAAGTGAACAGGCATAAGAGGCTGTCTGTAAATATGGCTGGCTCAGTATCAGTGGGTTATATTGAGAGGCAATAAAAGGGAATAAAAAGAAAAACAAATCAGGACAGATAAGAGGCAGTACACAGGGGAGTATTAGAAAACGTCTTATTAAGCTGCTGATGTTATGGTCCCCTGTCCTTCCTCAGATGTCAGCCATAGTGCTGCGTAAACACATTACCAGAGGTCAGATGACAGATTAAATGACCAGTGGGTCCAAAAAATTACACCGCCTATAAATTGAATGAACAAGGCCAATGTATTTACAGCACTGGGATGTGGTTAGCTCCTGATCTAAATCGCTGTGGACTGATTTGCAGCTGTGCAGGCTAATGGTTTAAGGCGTCGTTCTGTTATATGCATGACATGATTCCACCAGGCCCTCGTCTCTGTCTTAGCACACAATCAGCTGAACACTCACCACTGTGAATGTGAAAACTGTCCCTTATTCAAATGAGAAATTGGAATTAATGAATGTTTTTTTTTCATTGTAAAAGTAGTGGCAAACATGAGTTGACAAAGATTCAATAACTCCTTGTTTAACAGGTTCAACAAACATCTGCCAGGCAAAAGACAGCACAAATATGCAGTTGTTACTGTACAAACGTTTGTTGAGACTTTATCATCAGTTAAAGTTCTGGTTGTTTCAAACAGGTTTGTCAGGTTAGCCTTGAGGCTACGTAACCCAAACCATAAACCCAAGAGAAATGTCAGCAAAAGAGCCTCTTCATGTTATATACAAACATCTCTTATACGTTCACAATACAGCAGTCTAATGGTGTTGAGGAATGACCTCAAGGAAACCTCAACAATCACAGTGCACAGTTACATTTCAGGATAACTTACACTGGCAGCACTGGTGTTGAATGAGGTTAATATTAAGAAAATGGGACTAAATTTAAAAAACACAAATGACATATTACAATGTCACATAAATTTAAATTAATTTGTATTGAGCTAACATGTCCAAAAAGCTAACACACAGGCTTAATCTATTAATGGAGCATTTGTGTAACTATAATTTTCATGCTTTTTTTTTTTTTTTAGAGCCGCAAGTAGAGATACTTTTAAAATAACTGATTTGATTTGCACCATACATAAAAGTGCAAACCCCACTACCATGGACACTAGACAAGTCTCATTGGTAGGTGCTAACGTACACCTTAGCTTAAGTTCCAGGGCTAAAATACATAAGAAAAAAAAACAGGTGCAGAATTTTTGCCATTGTTCTTTCCAGTGTAGATAAGAGTTTCCATTCATGTCATATACAGAAACGGGAGGTAACATTTTCCAAAGATTTGATAGCAAAAGGTTGGTCAAAGTCGGCAGTGAGAGAGGGAGGAGAAACAGGAATTCTGTAACTGACTGTAGCATTCATTTGTGAGCTCACTGCCATCGGACCAACCAATACAATACTCAGATTTCACGCCCTTTATAAGGCTCAATGTCGACAAATAATGTTAAGTAGGGGTGCTTGTAAATATTCTGCTTTTTAATATTATGTATAAGACTTGCCGTTTTTATGTATTTCCCAAATTTCCCAAAACATCGATCCAGTTTGAATTGGAAAAGTTGTTTACAGAGTCTTTCTCTACATTTACAGGACATTCGCTGAGCAATCTGGGTAAATATCCAAATGCGCATGTCAGAACATAACCAATCACATTGTTTGTTTACAATAACTTCCGGGTATAAAACCCCTACGTCACATACATCCAATTTAATAGCGCGGAGCAAAAATCAGTGTCAATTTAAGCAAATAAAGAAGTAAACAAAGAAGCCTACGTGAATGAATATAAGTAAGTATAAACAGTAAGTACTAAAAGTCATTAAAAGTAAGCAAAAGTATAAATGAGTAACGTTGTGGTAAGACGTCTTCCCACTATGTCAAAGGCAGCTACCAGTTAGTCAGACCGGCGGTGAGATGTCGCTGTTGGGTAGATTTGGTTTATCATAGACGTTAGCAAAGCAACACAGTACATAAAACGCACAACAGAAACGTTAGATAGATCGGACCAATGTGGTTCACTGTATCTCTTTAAACGTTACAGTTACAGCTGAAAACGACAATGGAAATAAACAAGTTTGCTACCAGTTGTCTACCCGGAAGTGACTGCTGTTGGTCACGGTGATTGGTTGAGGTGTGTGTTATTACCGGAGGGTACAGTGGGTCTGTATACATTGCTGTATGTACAATAAACATAAGGTTATTTAAATTGTATCGTGAAAAAACACACAAGACAAATAGCTATATAAAGTTGGCTTTTAAAATGATTTATATGTGGATATAACCTTCATTTCCCTCAAATAAATAGTTCAATGCATGGCAGCTGTAATTCTGTCTGATCCAGAGGGAGAAAAGGCATTTAGTTATTTTTATATTTTACCATTATTACCATTGGCTATTATTGCTTTATACCGTTTGCTTATTTGTGACATTTTTCTGCACCTCTAACACTGTAATGCACAGTAGATGTATTAATAATGTGAGAGGGCAGTTGATAGTACCGACTTCTACCACACAGTGGTGCAATGTCACTACAACATTTTCATTGTGTTTGTCACACTTCAGTATATAACTTATGGTATCTTTTTTGTTTGAGTGTCTTGTTTGTAATAGTTTTAAGTTATTTTCAATGTCTGTTACTCAAGAAAGTTGACTCATCTGGTGAAGAGATGGTTGCGCGCTCATGTAACAACCTCACAATGAGGTTTGTGGTTTTGGAGTAAATAAAGTAACTTTAGCATGGTTCTACATGTCATTCCTGTAAATAGCATTTTTAAAAATGTTGTTGATGTTGACAATCTGATGTCAAAGCCGTAGATTTATTCCTCCAACACCATTGTAGCTTATTTTGGAACTTAGGGAGGCAACATTTATACAGAGCCTGACTTATTGAAACATGGACACAATGAAAAGTAAAATATATATTTTTTTATTATTCATAAGGAAATACAAAATCAAGGTACATGCACTGGTAATGGCATAAATACAGTAGGATCAACATAATTATTCAAAAAAGAAAAATTAAGCCCGCTATATCATGTAAAAACATAATTTTGATCTTATGTACTCAACAAAGAAGTCAAAGCAAAGAAACCACATATACATCATAACACATGAGCATGTACTTTGGTCAATATAAGAAAACATAAAGCAATTCCAAGGGACAAGATGATCAGTGAAATATTCTTATGTATTATGTAGTATGATATACAATATTAAAGCAGCTTTAGTGATCAATGTGGAATAGTCTAACTAAAATATTACATTTGTGGTTATAATAGCAATGCAATAAAAGCTAGTGGACTAAAGTAAAATAATCAGCAGCACAATAATCAGTCTGTTTTAATGTCTACATGCCTGCTAAATGTGTTAAATGTACCATAGATTTTGTCAACCTGACATCTTAAAAAGACAATTTCTTCCATACAAAACCACTCAGGAACATATTTCCACATTAGTGTGTTTTCTCACGACAGGCAGTTTGGCATTGAGTACACAGATACATATAGCTCTTAAAATTATATATAATATGCTTGTCAAAATACTGTCACACAATCATGATAATAAAAAAAGGCACAAAGAGGACTTTGAAGTTGATAATGGACCATAACTGTGTATTTTATAACTAACTACAACTTAGAAACAAGATGTACAAATATCACAATTTTGTGCCTCAGTAACAGTCATTATTCCTCTCACCCATCCTTTTACAGGAGAACAAGTGACACTTTAGTTTAAACAGTTGGTTGAGCTTTATTTTCTGAGCCTGTGGTGACACTGTTTTCAAGCAAAGTGATAATCAACATGTTTAGTATATAATTTCGCTCTAATTCAAATCTTTTATATGACATTGTGGCTTGAAATATTACTGCCATTCAATATATAAGCATAGCACCTTGGAGCTACATTAGAAGCTCACAGTAACAGGTGTACATACAGTACACACACAAAAGAGGCACTTCTGAGCAAATATGTGTATAAATTCACACATGATGCATGCATGCACATTCATGCACACTGTTAAGACCTGAGGATGCCACAGTAATCATACATTAAAATAAACCAAGATGCAAAAAAAAAAGATGGAAAACTGGAAAAATGAAAATACATTTGCTTAACTGTTAATAAATCAATATGCATTATTTATTCTGTACATGTAAAAAGGGCTAAAATGACTAAAACACACTTGAAATGCTCTAAAATTGTTTAAACGTATTGTGAATTAGAGTTGTCTATATCGGACTTCTTAATATAACATAGTTAATGATGAGATGTTGACAATAACATAATATAGAACTCAAACTGGTTGAATTCACACTATTTTTCAATTGTATCTCCACTTATAAAATCTTTTGTAAAAAGCTTTGCATGGCTAAAAAGGAGCTGTTGAGTCACAGGCTGCACTTGCTGTAATAAACTAATATAAGAGTGAAGTTAGATAAGCATTTATATCCTTTGCACTTCAGCAAAACCCAGAGGTACACCTGAGCTCACCTCAAGGCACACCAGTGGATCATAGCTCATTTAAGACTTCATTCATATTCTGGGACCAAATTCCTTAAAAAATCTAAAATTATCATCATGTATCAGCCAACAGTTTCACATGAAATACTCCACATATGATTGTAAACCCTGTCCACTTTGCAAACAAGGCAGGTAAAATGTTAAAAATGATTTTGAGTAACTCAAGACTCTTGTCTCCACACAACAGAACAGGTTTTAATCCTTCACCATGTGTATTTTATCCATCCAGACACAGAAATCCAAGGATTAGAAAAAAAAAAAAGAAAAATAAAACTTAGTCTTTAAAGCCACAAAGATGGGATAAGAGTCTCATCCTGGCAGCCATAGGACGTTGGCATATCCTGCCACCATAACCCCTTCACTACACCATGAACTGAGTGTATCCCTCAGCACCTGTGACGATTACATCCATCCAGATCCTCATGGCCTCAGGAGAGGGAGCAACCATGTAGTAGACCCTGTCATGAGTCTTGACACTGAAAGTCAGGGAGGGGTTTGGGCTCTGGGAGGGAGAGAGGAAGGGAATGCAGGGAAGAAAATAGAGAATGATGAATACGGGTATTTATATTAAAATGGGACACTGAATCATACTTTTTAAGACGAGAGCTATTGCAATGCATCACTTTTCCGGACATATACCTTATGTGCATTCTTCAAGTGGTCGTAATACACTTCTTCAATAGCTTGGAAGTAGATCACTCCTTTCAGCTTGGCTTCATGCTTGTCTACACAAATAAAAATCACAAACACAGTAGCTGTAACTCATCTTATAAATGAAATGTACATATAAATGCATGTAAATGTACTGTGACATGTTCAGTTTTATTTATATTCATCTTCTTCTCAGTTTTCTATATATTTCTCCGAATTGTGTCTTTATATGATTGAATGTGTGTCTGCAATTGTCTCTTCTGTCATACCTGCAAAGTAGGAGAGCGTACGTCGGTTGCGGTCAAAGACGAACCAGCGTTTCTTCCAGGTTTTGATCTTTCCTCCCATCTTGACCAGGTAGCCTCTGCAGGTCTTTTCAGAGATAGACAAGTGGAAGCATGTGTCTGTGCTGTGGCCCGCCGACTCAATGTGAGCCCGTAGGTCAAAATCATCCTTGCGCACCGGTAGGTACCGTGTTAGTGGCCGGGACTAGAAAAAAAAGAAAAGAGAGAGAAGACATTGATTTAAGTGATGACAATGATGCGTTTCTATTTTCCTTTTGTGTTTATATGACTCAGAAATCATGCAGATGTATGTCATATGTAAGGAAAAATTGTAAGTGAGATTCTTTCTTCTGCTGCCAGCTACTGATTATCCATGCGAGAGAACAAAAGATGATTGATGGAGCTTATACTGAGAAGTGTTGGCATAGACATGATTAAAACCATACAGAAAGAGGAAAATATGTATGAGGAACAGAAAAAAAAGTGAGATGGGAGTCAACAGGTTTAAAAATCAAAACAAAACAAAACAAAAAAGACAAATCCATGCTTCGGTCCTGTCTCTCTCTCTCTCACCTGTGCCCTCTGTTTCTCTCGGAGTTTCACCTCACGGTCGATGAGTTTCTGGCGTCTGTTTGTCTCCTCCTGTAGCCTTTTCTCCAGATCCTCCCTTCTTTTCTTCTCTTCCTCCAGTGCCTGCTTTCGCATTTCCATCTCTTGCTCCTGAAGAATAATAGTTATAATGCTTCATGAAACACATATGTTCGTAGAAACTACTGTATGTGGGAAAAAATGCTTCAGTGTTTTATCAAAATCGCAACCAGGCAATTTTTGTACAGGAGTTTTATGAGTTTATGTAATGCCTCTGTGTCTTTAAGTTGGATTGTGATTCTGGTTGTAACTGGTAGTAACCTTGTGTTCGAGGAGCCGGTTCTTCTCAATCTGGGCTTCTCTCAGAAGACGCTCCATCTCTTCAAGCTTGGCCGCATTTGAAGTACTGGCACTGGACCGCACAAATACACAAAAAAAAAACGGAGGAGAAAAAGTTCTTTATAATCAACCAATTGACATAAAGCCATGAGAAAAAAAAAAATCAACTTGTGGCTGAACTTGAAATACACAAAAAAAATGTAATGAAACCGAGTAGCTGCCCAGTTAATCAGATAAACCTGCTACACCAGCAACAAGCGTGACGAACTGAATCCGTTCGGGCTTTTCTGTCTGTTTTTTCAGGTGTGTTTTCTGAGGATCTCTGGGTCAGTTAAAGAAATAAAATACTAAATTTTGTACTAAATCCTCCGCTGAGACTGTGGTGGAGTGTATTGTCTTACTTTCAGATTAAGAGTAATCCACGTTTGAAAAACCGTACACATACAACACACGCACACAGTCATGGCTTAAAGCTTTCTGTTTAGCATTCCAACCTAAAGGCCACACTCCCCTGAGAATACTTCTGATTGTTCAGTGTTTATGCGTATGTGTGTGTATATGTATGTCCTGGATCAAAGGGACAGGAAGCCTGTATGTCAAGGCAATCTAAGAATCTGACCATCTCTCTCTGGTCTCTCTGACTCTGCTGTGTCACTGTCTGTCTTCACTTTAGAGCAGCAGACTGAGCTAAACTCTAGATTTTAACGACTACAGATGGTCTACACATGACATTAATTCTTAACTGACAACACAAGGACGGGATATGTAAGTATGATTGTCTGCGTGAGGCTTTGTCATGTTGAACAATCTCTCTCTCTCATTTACTTGCTTAATTCCCCCCCGTGCCTCCCCCCCCCTCTCTCTCCCTCTGTCACTCACACCTACAGACACAAATACACATTCTCTCTTATCTGGAGCCAGAAGGAAATGGATACTCAGTGTTGATCTGTGATGATGTCACAACACACTTAAGATGAATGGTACGCATTAAACTCAGTCTAAACAAATCAGGGGGGGAAGTAGGTTACCCCAAGTAACTGAAATTAGAAAGACGGATCGGGAGGGAGGTAATAAGGAGATTTAGAAAAATCAAGAGTAAGCAAAGAAAAGAAAATGCTTTCCTGCTGTCTTGTATTTTTTTAGTAGGAGAGAGCGTCATGGTATTGTCAGCTTCAACAGTTTCCAGCTTGCTGTCAAATCAATCCTGTAACTCTCACTTTATATTCTGCCATAGTTTCAACTGAACACAACCACCAGTTATACACACATTAGTCAATGTGAATACCTCCTCCAGTCTGTTATTGTTGAACACTTCTACAGGTAGTCATCTGGTTTATCATCCTTCACTTTTATTATAAAACCTACTTAGGCAGAGATGAAAGTCTGCGTGCTATCCAACCCAGCCAATGTGATGGGTAGACTTGAATAATACAGTGTCATCGCCAGTGTGTATGCTACATTTTAGTCTAGTAATCCCCTGAAAAATTAGAACATGACTGACAACAGTATTTCTCTAAGCAATAGAGTTGTCTAATCCAACATTATAACAAAGTAAAGTAACTATGTTGTTGTACAAATTAACATTAATGAATGAATGTACAGTACTCAAGTAATTAATAAACTGCAACTACTTGCATTTTGACTCTTCCAAACTCATCATGCAACACACAGGTCATTTTCTCTTGACAATACTCCCATGCACATTTATCCAACCTAGCTCCAACTTCATCCTCCATCCTCTCCTCCTTCCTTTCCCCCTTTTCATTTCATCCCATTGCAATTCTCTTACCTCAGTCGATGAGATGGAATCGCACTCATAGTCATTGTAGAGCAGTCCAGTTCAAACCTATTTCCTAACTGGACTATCTGAGGAATCCTTATTTATCTTGCTCCAACAACCGGATCTCCAGAAAACAAGACACATCACTGGCACGAGACACAAATCACATTCTTCACATGCATCAACAAACTACTTTTTTTGCCCAGCACTGATCCAGGTTCCACCACACATTCCTTCCAGTCCAATCTAAGCGAGTACAGCGCGGTCCAGCTGGAGCCATACTGAGGATCACAGAGGCAGTTTGCTCCACAAAAAGTTACAGTGCAGGGTGGTCAATCTGCAAATGGTTTAGGACTGTGCAAAAATCTATCTGCTGAAACAAGACCATACCATTCAGAGAAACAAGAGGAGGGGAGACAAAAGACAGATGCAACCACTGTAAAAAAAAGAAAAAAAAAAAGGAGAGAAGGAGAGTAAGCACACATGGTTTTAGTCCAGACGGGGGGCTGAACCCCCAAAATGTACCTCTACACTCATACTGGTTGGCTCAGTTCATCTGAACCTGAGGGGGTTGACTGAACACACACACACACACACACACACACTAGTGCATAACTTCATGTTTTCCGTCTTCCGTAACCTGACCTCTGTAACACTAATCAAGAGTCCCCCTCAACTCATATAACACACACAGTTCCACACATCCAATTCTCCGAGGAGAGACCATGAAAGGCGGGAAACCTCCACTTTGCAGCTCCACACACTTTTTAAATTAACTCACTTTCTACTCTTTCTTTGTTGCCCCCACCCCTCATCCCCTTCCTACAGTCTATGTTTCATATTATGAACACAAAGGGACATTTTTGTGTTTTTGAGTCTCAGTTTTCAATTTTCTGTCTGTCTCTTGTATTTCAACTGTTTGACCTTTGTCATTCAGTTCTTTTTTTTTTTTTTTCAAACATATGAAAGTTGCAAAGAGTTATGTTCATCAGCACATGCTTGACATAAAAATTTTAAGGCCAATTTAATTTTACACGCTACAAAATCTCACCTGGAGACATTGTCAGGAGAGCATGCAGAGATGCTGGTTTCAATGGAGTCCGTACTATCCACACTCATTGTGTCAAAAGCCTGGTTGTCACGGTACCCAAAGGCGTCGAGGTAGACATTGGTCTGGGAAGCTGCTCGGGAGCTAGGCTGACCTGAACACACACACACACACACACACACACACACAAAGAAAGAGAAAAGAACATCAGCTTCAGTAACGTGACTTGCATACAATGTGACCAACCTTACTTACTCTTCTTATGTATGCATGCACACGGCTGTTGTACCTGTCTGTATCACTCCCTCTGGGACAACAGTTTGCCCAGCTGGCTTCAATTTTGGATCACAGTGCCCCGCCACTGTGACTCAAGTTCTAATACGTCCAGTCAGAAATATCCACACCTTTATG
Organism: Euthynnus affinis; assembly: GCA_029490765.1. Taxonomy (NCBI): domain Eukaryota; kingdom Metazoa; phylum Chordata; class Actinopteri; order Scombriformes; family Scombridae; genus Euthynnus; species Euthynnus affinis. The sequence continues at coordinate 9,499,545 of CM055859.1, read as the reverse complement.
GTGTAAGTACGTCAATTAAAAATGTATCCAAATAGTAGAGCTCACAAAAAAAATACTGTGCGTGTGTACATGTTTTAAAAAAAATAGCTAGAAATGAGTACGTGCAGTACAATACAGTCCTAAAAGTAGTTTATGTAGATGTCTGGTAAAGAAAATGAGACATGCTCAGAACCAGAAGGAGGAATGATGACCAAATTATGGTGCAGATACAAGAAGAATGCACACACATACGTGTAAACACAAACACATAACCTGATACCATCTGGCCCTTGCAGCAGACCCGCCCATCTGATGAGCCAGATCAAGGGACCAAAGGGACTGAGGGATCAGATTCAAGCACCCCTGCCCGGAAAAAACAGCTGTACCATTTCAGCACAATAAGTATTTTAGAATACTTATTTGTGTGTGTGTGTTTTTTTTAATATGTGTCTTGTAGAAAGTTGGTGAAGAAACATTTACCTATGAAATGCTAAAAGTGTGTTCAAAACCATGCATCAGCAAACATCGACACAGAAGGCAAAAGGATTATACTCTGTGGTGAGTGAACAGCAGAATTTTCCTAATGATGGGAAATGGCTGTTGGATGTTTGTGGCAGGAAGTGGATGTAGAAGAGATCTACTTTTAACCTTTTTTTTTTTTTACAATGTTAAGTCACATAAAACGTTTTCATTAACTGATTTAACAGTTGTTAACATTCAGTCCAGCAAATGAATAAATTGTTCTTAGTCTGTAAGCCTCAACCGTCACACACACACACACACACAAATTGATGGAGCTGCTCTCCTCCACTGACATTCTTACATTATCTCCACTGACTGATAACAAATGAGAACCAGTGTAATCAAACAAAACACAATGGAGTGCACACACACACACACACACATACACACACGAAACCTTCTAACAAGAGTTGATGTTACCATATAAGGTGTATTTTCATCTTACATGTAAAGAAGAAGTGAATGAGACACAAATAAGAGACAAAAAGAGTCTTTGTGAGTAAAGTTATATTCTTGCCATGTATTTATGTGCATCTACATGCACTCTCTTTATCTAGATTTACAATTTCTAAGCAAGTACGTTTGTGGATGTGTGAACTGATGGGTGATGTGCATGTATATGTGTGTTTACCTTTATACAGACGTCGAGTTTCTGTTTCCTTGTTGGATAAGGAGAGAATTCTGGGAAGAATGCTGCCACAACTTGTGCTCTGTACCAAGGGCTGATGGGACTTTGAATGACCAAAAATATACACACATCATACAACTGAATGCCAGAGATGACAAAAGGTACAGGTAAACCAAGACATAGACAGTAAATGATTTGCAGTGTGTGTTTCATGACATACATGTGTATGTAACCATCTGTATGTGTGTGTGTACCTTGGAAGGATAGCTGCGTCCCAGTGTGGCACATGTGAACTGGGGGGTCATGGTGGGTGTGGTTTTCTTTCTGGGTAATGTGTCACTTAGATGGGAGCCACCTTCTTTGTCAGACCTCTTCCTCTCCTCCAGCAAACGGAAATGCTGATCAAACACACAGAAAACACAAGATTAAAGATCAAAATGATCCATTTTCATTTAAAAAAAAAAATCATATAACACTGTCCCACATCTTTAAGGAAAATGTAATGCTAAAAGTCCTGATGTGTAGGATTTAGAATTTCTTACTTCGATGCCATCTAGTGGTATTATCAAAAAGTGTTAGAGTTTTAGGTATACTGCATTTTCAGTGTTTTGATGAACCATAAAAAAAATCTTTGTAGAAATCACATTTTAATGATGCGCTATGACAAATTAAATGAACAATTATCATTTATTTGTTATGGTCAACAGTCGTTAAGTCAATCAAAGGAATGATGTAAAATGGGCATGAGGTCAGATAAGAACATACAAACACACAATCTCTGTACATGTATATATACACACGCACACGTACATACACACGTTACCTGCCTGTGTCGGTGATGGTGTTTTTTGACAGGAAGGGGAGGTGGGGGAGAGTCAGGGAGGGGGGAAGGGTCTCGATATGTCACCATGTTCTCTGGCCAGTGCACAGAGGGTGTTTTGGGAAGAGGGCGAGAATTTAGATGGGAAGAGGGAGAAGAGGAGGAAGAGGAGTGACAGTCGGCAGGTGAGGAAGAATGACAGAGCTTTGAAAAGAAGAAAGGAACATTATCAGAAAAATTGCAAAAGTGCAAAAGAAGGAGGGAAACTGGGGGAAATTACATCACTCTTCGGCAAACACGCTTTGTATGATCTGCTTCCGTGTATTAAACTACACACAGAAGCTGTTAACACCACTACACACACACACACCTCATCCTCCGCTGGTTTGCAGGTGTCGTCGTCAGGGGAGGGGTTTGCCTCGGACTCAGGAGAGACATTGGAGAGAGCGGGGGCATGGGCGGGTTTAGGGTCCCCCCCAAACTGTGAGTAAAGCTCACTGATTTCACTGACTGTGACATAGCCCTGGAAAGTATCATGTAGAGAAAATGGGGGAGAAAGAAAGGGTGAGGCATAACATGAGGTGAGTCAGCCATATTAAGATGTTATTTCAGTGAGACAAACTTGAGAATTAGTTGTTATAGAATGTAGAATGATGCTGAATTTGTTGGCATTTCCAAAGCAAAAATAGAACAAGAAACAAGAAACAAGTCACTTAGACACTGTCATGTTAACAATAAATTAGTGGAGTACACCAGATAACAGACATTCTTACTTAAATACATCAGTATTAATATATATTAGTATAAGCTGTGCATATAATTAATGGATTACATCTCTGCTGGAACTTCTTTTACTGCATTGCAGTAACTGGCGGTTGAAACCAAAACAAAGGGGAAAAAGAAATAACCAGAAGTAAAGGAGGAAAACGGGAAAAGGAAGGAACAAAGGATAAAGTGGATTGAAACAAATCTGGACAAAGAGGAGAACAGAAATGAATAGATTAGTAAACAAGACAGAGTACCTCAGCGTTCTTGAGAAAAAGAGAGGAAAGGATGGAAGAGAGGGCGCAGAAGTTGACTGGAAGAGGAGAAATTGCAGTAGAGATGGTGTCGTGGTAACCGCTGCTAAAAGACTGACACACATCAGCCAGAGAGACTGTATCCTAGCAATCAGAGAAGGAAACCCCATTATAAACTAAAAGGCTTCTTAAAGAGGAGGACGGTTCTCTTTTTGGTGTCTGGTGGCTGTTGATCAAACCTACCTCTCTTAGAGTGAAGCCCCGGCCACCAGTGAGGTCAGCATACTTTCTTTCCAGTGTGGCAAAGTTTTCTTTCTCCTTAAAAAAAAAAAAAGACAGAAAATGAAACAAAGTAAATTAAAAACAATGTACAACCTAAATTCTATTCTCGTGGGGGTTACTTTTATCATTCATACACAAGCGCATGGTCACATGCAAACATGGATATCCTCGTACCCTTTGCAGCATTGCTTCGAGGGTGCTCCTCTCCTTCAAGAAGCTCTCTTTCTCTCTCTGAGCCTGCTGGGTAATCTGTGCTGCCTGCTTCTTCAGAGTCAACAGTCGCTCCTGAAGAAAGAGAAATATACGCTTATTAAGAGGTTCTTCTAGCTCATTGGATGGAGAGTGACACAAACACTTGCGCCAATGCTCAGAAACAGAATGTGACAGACAGCCGTTACCTTGCGAGTGACGGTGCTCCGCTGGTAGTCAGCAATCTCCCGAAGAAGCTGCTGTGTATGGGTCTCCTTCTCCTCGTCCTGCCTGCTCTCTCTCTCCAGCTGCTGGAACTCCAGGTCCTCAAACCGCTTTGTCTCTGCCTCGAGTACTTCACAGTCCTGACACACACACACACACAAACAAAAAAATAATACACAGGTAAACAGGCAAGACAAAAGGAATGCGTGTATACAGAACAAATGTGACCGCTCACACTTTTACAGTAAAAAGACAACATCAAGTGATCATGCACGTTCATAAACAACCATTATCAGATTTGAAAACTGCCTTCCTAAAAAAGGTTTTGGTGATGAAAATGATTTTTTTTTTGCCATAGTTTATATTTATTGTAAAAACTCTAGGATGAAACAGTTTTGAGACAAACAGCAAGCAAGTACACATCAAACAGCACTTCATCATCCACGAAGACACCAAGACACACAAAGCAAACCAGACCCACAGATCCCTGATGTTTTGTCAACACTTAACAATCATGCAGACTACTACACCAAAGCATAACCAGTGTCCGATCAAACATGCAGCATGTTGCATAAGCATTCCCCACAAAAAACAAACAAACAAACAAACAAACCAAAAAAACGCTGATCATTTAAAGATGCCGTCTATCCAAGAAATATTTTTAAACATGTTGTTATGCGCCAAACACAATGTCGGTGTATTTCTGTGAGTCACACAGATCTTAAACCCTAACTCTTGAGATACTTTGCACTCTAATAGACTCAATCCTTCTGATAGAATAAAGAGATGTGATGTGTAGTCATAGAAAGCTAAAGAGTTAGACAATGAGAAGAGAGAACATGAGGCAGGTAAAGATCAAAAGGTGGCTGTGGGGCGGAGAGCAACATACCTCTGGAAAGAAAATGTTCACATGCAAGTATGCAAACATCACGTGTGCCATTCTACACAAGTGTGTTCATGTGGACACCTGTGCACATGTACTGTAGGTACATATTGACTGTCAATATGCTTATGCTGTTTGTTCTGGTTTTCTTCTACAAGTGTATGCATGCACAGCTGTTGCATTTCACACTTGCGCTGAGTATTCTTGCTTATATGCTCGCCTTACATCTGTATGGCTCAGTGGATTTACACATGCAAGTACATACAGTATCTTCCTGTGCATGTGTGTGGGTGTGTGTGTGTGTGTGTGAGAGGTGTGAGTGTTTGTGCGTGTACTGACCCTGGCTAGCTGCTCCTGCAGGGGCTCCTTGGTGGCCTCAGGGCAGCTGTCCAGCTGGGAGCGCTGCTCACACACAATCTGAGCCAACCTCTCTACTCTGCCCCTTTCTGCCTGCAGCAACTCGCACGCCTGACACACACACACACACACACACACACACATACACGACACATGTACGTACACATATGCACATACATGCCCAAACAGATATGTACACATTTATTTATGTGTACATACAAACACAGAGGCGCATATGCACAAACACACAAACACACACGCAGGACAGAGAGAGGATGGCAGCGTTAGTGGGACTGGGGGAGCCACAGTTAGTTACTATGTTGACCAGGTCAGTGAGATTAGCGTAGAGGAAGGGGAAGAGGGACAGAAGCTGTAGGCATAATATCTACCAAAGGATGGAAAACTTGAGTTGAATTTTAAAAAAAAAAGAAAAAAAGGAAAGGCAGGGAGTTGGTATGAAAAGCATTATGAGTTCTGTCTCCTGCTATCTTTTTTTGTTTGTTTGAAGAAGGCGATGGAAGGGAATGAGTGAGAGGGGGGGAGATATGGAATGGTTCAGTAGAGGGTTAACTAAAACATTAATGATCCTCTCTTTAAATACCACGACATACACAGACGCCCAAAAACCTGTACAAGCACTCAGCTTCACCTACTCTTCAACAGAACAACAGTTATCTGTCTAATCATTCCGCCTCTCTCTCTCTCCCTTTGTCCAACTCAGTATCCTGATGGGAGTTTATTATGTACACTATCTACCAGCTGTGGGTCCATGGAAATTTCACAATCAGGCCAGGAATCAGTCCACCAGAGGAGAAGGTCCTACTGCCAAACTAAAGCATGTGCATGCACGCACACACGCGCACACACACACACAAAATTCCATCCATTTATCCACTTACACCTCCCACTCTGTCAATGATACCATATATTGGTATAAGCGTAGACACACATACACAAGCTCACCCATGTCCGCAGCAGTGTGTGCGTAAGATAGGCTCGCTTGGTGACCGCTATACCCTGGGCAGTATTAGCAGATATATATTTGGACCAGAGACAGCATGAGAAGGATTAACACCTACCAGTAAGTCACATGACCTCTAAATGTATGAGAGTCTTTGAGTAGCATATGTATTTTCAATTACATTGAGAAGGGAAATTCATGTGCTTTCTATGCCCCATGTTTAGACTGTGAGGATATGATTAGAAGGATTTAAGAATACACACCTGTAAGACTTTTTAAATTGGCTTAAGTATGTTTCTCCTCTCTGCCTGATTACTAATATCACTTACCAGCCACTCAAGGAAGACATTCAAAGAATTTGCAGAGGATGCACCATCACCAACACCTAAGTCTGTAGATGAACCACATCTCAAGTGTCCTATCATCTTAAGAGTACTGATCCAACAGTGTGTGAACTCCTTCTACAGTACCTTTTATTTCTCTGGTTGGGTCTTGGTCTCAGTGTTGGCCGTTATGAATCTCTGAGAAGTGTATCCCTCTCACTGTAAAGAAGAGTTTTAAAGTTACGCAAAGATTGTTAAATACCTTTTCTTTTTCCTGCTGGGACTTGGTCTCTAGCTCAGCTATCTTGTTGTGAAGTGCTTCCAGAGTGTCTTTTTCCTGTTGGAGAGCAGCTACCTCCGACTCCTGCTCGGCATCCACCAGAGCTCGCTCGACCTCCACCTTGGATAAATTACACACCAGTAAGTTAGCTGCTTTTGTTGAATCTGGGTCATGAGCTGTTAAATAGTGCGTCTAAAAAAAAAGAAATAACACTTCTAGATCTAAGTCTGCTTGTCCAAAACATCTTCTCTCCCTCTGTCCTGTCTCTACCTCTCGGGCAGATTCATCCATTTGGTTGTCCAGCTCTTTGATCTTTTGCTCCAGCTCCTCCATGTTGTTCAGCACTTGAATCCTCTCCTCTTCCACACGCCTCACTTCCTCCTCTGAAGGCCTCATGTCCTGTCCTTGGCGGCGAATTGCATCGTCTAGTGCCTGATGACAGTAATCAACAACACAGTTAGTGATTGTTACAGTAACTACAATCAGAACCAATATGGGAGATTTTTTATGTTGCCCTAGTTTATGAATTAACTTTTTTTTTTTTTTTAATTCACTACAGGTTCTGTCACAGAAAAAAAGTCAAAATAATAATGTTTTTAAGATTGCTTGATGAAACAGTACCTCCTTGGAGCGATGAAAATGTACGTTCTTTTACAGCACACAAACATGTACATGACACAAGCATATGTACACCAACATACGCACATAAACACCAGCTGTCACTTCTAAACGGTAACACTTAGCCTGCTCTAATCTAATAAATGGGCCATAAATATCGCCCCAATCTGTGTCTGTGAAAGATGTGTATGACGATACTTTCCAAGTATTAAGAGGAGTAATCCTTGTCACTCCAAAGTTTTTCCAGAAAGAACAGGGAGCGTAAACACTTCCCACATTAAGCCTTATTAATCTTTAAGAAGCTAGCAAAGCCAAAGGTGCCTATTAAGCTGTCTTATACTCCTTTCATACAGGAGATGTGTACAATGTTGAACATATATTTGACCCACTAAACAGAGGTTGTTGTTAGAGGATATGTTCTGAGACAGAGACCACAGTCTGCACCTATAGTTGAATATATATTAGTGCATTATCACAGAATGCCACATAAATACATACATAAAATAAAAGTTCAGTTTTTCTCATCATGCTCACTACCTCTTATTCACCCACTGTGCACCCTCTGGTATCTCTCTTGTTCCCTCTCTTTATCTCGTGAGTCACATTAAATTAAATTCACATCCCTAATGCCTGGTCATGAGTGAGTAGCAGGTTCTAACCCACGTTGAACTCAGGTCAGGTGAAAGGTAGAAAGGGTTATTGTTAAGAAACAAGGAAGTAATAAGCTGACTACTCTAAACTCACTTTTACATTGTCAGTGAATGCACAGAACTCTGTGTGTGCATTCATTTGGGGCAATTCTATATCAGCACAATGACATCCACATTACAATAAGCATCCAACGGCACATCCTATTTCTTATACCTCATTGGTCCTCTGTCTACGTGGAGAGGGTGAGGGGGCGGAGCTTCGCAGACTGATAGCTGGTGATTCTGCTCTGCTGTCTCGGGTACCGCTGCTACGCCTCCGTCGTACCTGTAGATCATCGTCGTAGAAACCGTTCTCTGATCCAGGTGAGGTCATGTGTCCATTTCCTGTCATTCCATTAATAACTGAAGAATCAGAAAAGACGGACGGTGTGTCATCATCGTCGTCATCGTTCAGTTGGAGTTTCTCAAGCTCCTGGTTGATCTTTCGGAGGTCCGCCACAGCAGATGTGGGACTTGTAGCTGTGCCACCTCCATCCCTCTCAGTCCGTCCCAGCTCTGAACACAAAGACAAGATGGTCTCTAGACGCTGTCGTTCCTGAAATGAGCACACACACACGAGTTAGAGCAGTGATTCCCAACCAGGGTTACATGTACCCCAGGGGGTACTTCTGCAGGTACTAGATGATATGAGAAAAGATGATTATTGCAAAGATCAGAGAAGCTGAAATAGAACATTCTATTTTTAAAAGAGGAGAAAGTGCGACAGATAAAAGAGATGCAATGGTTGCATGTTTAGCTCCTGCCACTCCAAGCCGTTGTATGACAAATGCAACTTTGACCAGACTTCAAAAGAGATGGAGAGCAAGCCTAAATATGGGCAATATTAGATCACTATTTCTTGCATGACAAAAAGTATACAAACCAATATATATTTTTATGTAATAAATAGTTTTCCAGTGAGTTACAGTATGTGCAAATATGACTTTGTGTTATTAAATAATGTGGACATAGTTATAACACTTAACAGCAGTTAAAATACCTGATAGTGATACTGAATGGTGTATATTACAAGCTGAGATAAATCAAGCAGACAGAACAGAACAACCGTTTTAGACCTTAACTGCATTATATTACATTTCTATTAAAATCACATTTCTAACTACTCAAAACAACTAAACAACATTTTCATGCTGATTCTGACGTTGTATTTCTTCAAACGTTTTTTAAATTGGTCAAATAAATACAAATATTAACTTTTGTATTTATTTACTGTATTGTTCATATCAGAAAGAACAAGTTACGACAACTGAGTGAGAAAGTACTATTTCATTCCATCAAAAATCAAGTTTTTGAAATGTAAAGATTACCTGGGGAAGCATTGCAGAAATCAATCCCGCTAGTTAAAAAGTCCTTGTTTAGTCGGTAATACACTCAGTACCATTTAATATAGTGTATGATTTGCACGCTCCAGTGAGTATAATTCCCCTTGTCGAGAATCTCTGGAGCATGAGTTCTCCTTGCCACAGTTCTGCGTGCTCCAAACACAAATATACAGAGTGTAAACTACAGGGGCTGCAATGAGTCAAAATACCCCCTTGTAGGTTCAGCAATAGGTGGGGGGTGGGAGAGGGATAACGTAAGCCACAAGGCTGAGTAAGTAATACTAGAAAGGGAAAGACGGATGTTAAAAGAAAAAGGAATGTGGGACAGAGGTGTGTGTATATTTGTGTGTGTGTGAGAGAGTGAGCTAATGAGAAAGTGGACAGCTGTCAACTGTGATCGGAAGTGTGCACGAGAACCAGCCATGAATGTAAACACAGGAATGTGCCTGTGTTAACTGCCGCTAAAGGAAACAAGACACTTTCCAGGGAATCATTCTCTAGGAAGGAATCTGAAGCAGGTGAAGTTTGCACAATGAAAGACTTGATTTGAAGAGAGATACTCAATTACACGTTACTTTAAAATGTGTGCAATGTGTACACGAGTTCATTCAAATCAATAGAAATGCTAAATGCTCACCGTACGAATTGCTCAACAAAGGAAAAGACAAACAAACATACACACCCCATTTATAGTATGTAATGTGAACCAGGAGCTGCAGCAAAACAAGCCTGTGTCAGTTTGTCACCTTGTTCTATTCTAATGGACACAAGCCTCTGAGGAGCCCTTAAAGTAATCAGCTGTCAACTAAAGAGAGACAGAAAAAAAAAGAATGGGGAGAAAGAGAGAGAGAGACACACATTGAAAGAGCAAGGAGGACAGCAGCGACTAGTACAGAACAAAAAGACAGAGACAAAGCCAAAGACAGGAAAACAGTAGGAGAGAGTGTGAGGAAAACAGTGTGAGGAAACAAGTGGGGAAATATGAGCTGGTGTTTTGGTTGCCTGGTACATAGTGGACTAAAATAGGAGCACTGCAATAAAATGATTCTGCTCTCTATACATCTGAGCTTTTCAGGTGTGATTAAAAGGATCAAGTCTTTTCCAAAAGGTAATGAAGAACCTTCCCTGGAGTAACAAAAGATAGTTATCTCACTCTACCTCTCTGCCTTGTTTTACATAGTCAGTCTTCTGTGCTATTATTAGTATGAATACCAAATCAATCAACTACCAAGCCACATTTCATTACAGAGAGAAGTGCTTCTTAAATGTGGTTTCTTTGCTTAATGCCAGTTGATGGAATATTCCAGTATACAAACATACCTGATACTGTAATAATATTTGCAGAGAGAGGGTGCAGGTTCCCTGTACTACCACCAGAGGGCAGAGTGAGCTAAGGCAATTGAGAGACACTTTCCTGGGAGCTGGAGCTCTTGATTCTCAGATGCCGCTGGTGACTTGCTGACATTGTATAAAACATACATGCTCATAAAAGCAGTCCATTATGTTATTATCTATTAGTCTACACCTATTATTTAAAATATATTTAAAAATAATTAACAATTAATGATAGAAATCACTGATTAAGCCAATGTGAATGCATAATCTAATGTCCTTAAAAAGGAGGCTACTATTGGTTGTAAATCAAAATCCACATCAAATGCAACACTTTTAAACAGATGTTTCATCTTGATATTGGGTCTTGTGCAAATTGACTCTCTAATCAGGGCTGGAGATGCAGTTCCATACTATTCAATTTTGCTCATAACTATGACTCAAAATGCTGTGTAGGCTTGCAGAAAGCCGCTGAGAAGCTTGTGTAGCAGTTTGGTTTGTGCAGCATCCAGTAAACTATTTTTCACAGTTGAAAAGGGACAGTTCACTTAGCAGAATATGCCTATGTGAAAGAGAGGGACCATTTAAAGAGAGTAGGATGGTGGGATTTGAAGTCCAGTTCTCATTATACGTTGAGCATCTGTGTGTTTATCCACCTGCTACGCTATAACTCTGCTCTATAATCTTCTTGGTTTCTCTAGCCCACATCTGACTGATGTGTTCTCTGGCTCTTCAGTGGTCCGAACCACTCTGGGCGGGCGGACCTCCAGATGACTGACATAAACATTACTCACACACACACACACACACTCATATTTGAGCAAAGGATTAAAAATAGTCCTGTTAGTATGGGCTAACTGCCAGAGGCATCTGTCTAGTGGTGAACCTCACTCAGCATGTGTGTGTGTGTGTGTGTGTGTGTGTGTGTGTGTGTGTGTGTTAAGCTCCCTGGGAGAGTATGTTTGAGAGGACGAGGAAGAGGTTATTATAAAGAGAGGCATTCCTACACACTCCATTTCTTGTGTGTGATTATGTGTGTCTTCAGAACAAAAGCACTCTTCAACTGCATCAGTTTGTATCGACACATTTGATTCAAATGCCATGTCTCAAAAGGATCCATTGGCAAATGCTGGGGAAGATGAGGAAAATTATACAAAAACACTCAAACTCACCAGTCTCTCCACCTCCTGCTCACGGAGTCTCTCTTCTTTTTGGCGCTGGTGGTAGTCAGTCAGTTCCTCCTTCCCACTCAATGAGCTGATACTCCCTCTTCTTTCCCTGAAACCCCCTGGTGGGGTCACTCCAGCTTTTCCAAATGACTGCCTTCTCTCCCCAAGGCCTATCCCAGATTCTAGTCCTGCCTTCCCAAATGAAGACCTCCTTTCTCCAAGTCCAAGCCCCGTGGCACCAGTAAGTTCAAGGCCTACATCACGCCTCTCCCTCTCCCCAAAAGACAGCTCCATTCCTGGGGAGAATCCACGGCTGGCCAGCCGTTCCGGTTCTGGAGGGCTGGAATTTGTGGAGCTGATGGAGCCCACTGAGCTTGTGGAAGTCAAGCTGAGTTTTTTGGCCACACGAGGGGAAGAGGAGCCCCCCGCCCTGGATGGGATGGTCACATCAGGTGGGGCGGTTGTGGAGGAGATAGAGGGGGTGGTGGAGGACATTATCTTAGGAGAGGAGAGGGAGATGCACACAACACCTTCTCCCTGAGATGTGGCCTGGATTTGATTCCTGTTGGAAGACTGCTGGCTGGAGTTACTGGAGTTGTGGTTGAGGTCAGGGCTGGCATTTAGGCTGTTGTTGTTGTTGTAATGGTCTTTGCTAAGTTTGTAACACCCAGCAACATCGGACCGACGAGGGGGCAGCGTCGACAAGGTTAACAATCCATTGTTGTGGTCACGGGGAGATGGGGAGGGGCAGAGGCGTGGCAGTGAGCGACTGTGCCCTCCTGCCATCATCCCGCTCAGTGAGCCTGCAGAGTATTTCCTGGTTCGACTGCTCGATGATGGCTCTTGGTTGCCAAAGCTACGCCGTCCAAGACGGGGGCTTGAGGGCATACTGGTTGCGCCTCCTGCTGATGGAGTGCGGGATGAGGAGGAAGAGGGAGGGAGAGAGAGGAGGAAGCTATCGCTACCAGCGACAGACGTGGAAGAGCCTCCGCCATTCCATGTGGAGAGTAAAGGAGAAGAGCCCTGGTTGTGCAGCCGTCGGCTATCACTGATGCCATAGCTGTCCTGGTTGCGACCAACGGAGGAGCGAGAGGCCAGAGAAGAGGAAGGGTCAGATCGTCGGGAAGGGGAAAGAGGGGGGGTGGATTTCATTGACAGGGGGGGACGATCTGTGCCATAGAAACGTCTTGCCTGTTCCTGATAGGCTGAAGAGGATGAGCCAGATGATGGTGTGCTGGGGGGAGACTGAGAGAAAGAAAGGGAAAAAAATGATTACCTTTTGGAAGTACTTAAATATTATCTTATTGTAATATCTAATGCATATAAAGTTGATTTTCTATGACAGAGGAAAATGAAGAGACAGTAATATACAGAAAAGATGATGGTGAGGCTTTAGGTATTAATCAGTCCTTTGTTAGCTTTGCGACAGAAAGTAAATCTTGTGTTGCCACTTGAACATTGCAGTTGAAACCAGGATAACAGGTAAGCCCTAGTGAGCCATGTTTGGTCTTGTAGGTAATGAGTAAACCCTCATTAGCTCTGTTTAGCCCAAGACAACTTAACCAAACCACACAGACTCCACAATACCTGTTACAGCATGTTGCAGAAAGCAGAATAATAAACTCTGCAGTGGAGCTAAATGACGGCTGACCTGTGTCATACTGAAGTAGGAGGGGTTAGCATTCCCGTTGGCTCTCAGGCTGTTCTCCAGGGCAATTTTCTTGCGCTGCAGGGTGTCCATCAAATCCCGGAGTTCGGAGGCTGAACGCATGCCCCTCGCACTGCTGGTCCCACCAACCACCGCATGGCTATAGTCACTGCTAAACTTCAGGTAGTCTGGAGGTGAGAGACAAAAATGGATATTAGGAAACAATAGTTTTAGTACCAGGAAATTGTAGATACACAAATGCAAGTGAATATTCGGGAGCAAGAGAAAAATAGAGATAAAGAGTAGGAAACAGAAGAATAAGGGGGAACATTGTGGTAAAGAGAAGTAAAGGCAGGAGAACAGATGTGAGAGATATGACCAAGATGTGGGGGGGGGGGGGGGGGGGGGGGGGGTCATAAATGGTGACAGAAAGAAAGAAATGGAGAGAGATTTAGTAAGTGTGTGTGTACCTGAAGCTGAAGCTATTCATAGATGGGGCCCTTGGCAGAACAAACCCAACCCAAACAATCCACAAGTAGCAACGAATCACCCAGAATACACACGTACATAAACACATGGCATGCACACACACACACACACCTGTACAAAACAAACAGTTTAACTCTAATTCAGTTCTTTAGCATAGGATTTGGGGAAATGAAAGAGACCACAAAATATTCTGGCATACCCTCAAGAGCCCCCCCCCCGCCCTTCCTAAAACCTCTTATTTAAACTGTTTCAGCAGTGAAGGGGTCTTTTTCCAAACCTCAACAGAGTTGTTTTTTTTTTAAACTTCCTTCCTTGTGCTAAATTTTACTTTGACCAAAAGCTATTTCTCATTTGGTAAAATTCAGCTGAGGTGTATTTCCACTATTCTGACCAGTTCTACAGGAAGGCCTCTCCTCATTATTATCCTGTCATCTAAAATGTAGGTAGGGGAAAGCAATACGTGGGAAACCTGCCCATTTTTCATCTGTGGCTTTATGTGGAAAAGGAGCCATTACAATGTTCTAGACCACCCAGTGTTTAACTACCACACACACACACACCCACAAAAAGCTTTCCGACAACTGACAACAGTGGCTCCACCTGAGAGAAACACACATATGTATATACCATGTACACACATACGCCAAGAGTGTACATGTGCGTTTAAGAATTTAAGCAGAAATAACAATATTCAACTGTCACTGCTTGGTTACGTTTCATTCTACAAGAAGCTAGCGCACGTCATAGCTGGATATAAGCCTGTGTGAGAAAATGTCAAACCTTACATGGTGGAGAGAAATGGGGCAGAAAATGAAAGACATCATAAGATCTCGAAACACACACACACACACTCACACTCAAGTGGGGTGTTTGTGTCCATACATGGGCAGATTTATACTGGAGGCCTGGCGTGCATCGACTCTCTTCTATTGTGACTATTCTCTTCTATGCCAAGCCTGTCCCGCTTTGTGTGGGAGTCCTCCCTTTTTGAGTGTGTGTCAGAGTGTGAGTTTTGGCAATTCTGGAGGATAAAAAGGTAAAGCTTCTGGCTGTCTGTTATAACGGTTTCACTGGGAACTTGAGAGTGAGTTGTAAGTCATGTTTAAAAAAGAAAAAAAAAAAAAAAAAACATCTGAGAAGCAGGGGAGAGAGAGAGAGAGAGCATTCCTTGTGTCAAGGAGTTTAAAGAGCGAGGATTCCACTGATTAAGGTGCACACGCACGCACGTACACACACACCTTGCTCATAGCCCGATCAATCACTGAGGAGACAGCAGAGTCCAGCTGTATCACCATGGAAATGTAGGGGCACCAGATGACAAAAACATTCCAATAGGCTTTGAATTTAAGTTTTAGCATGTGTGTGACAGTGAGGGTGTGTGTTTAGGAAAGATATATGAGAGGGCTGAGAGACGTATTTGCTCCCCACCCTATCATTCAGTATTTGTAACACACACACACACACACACACACACACTCAACCCTAACATCCCAATCTCACACACCTGTCTTGGACGTGTCTAACTGTAACTTTACCCTGATATGCCTGTCAGGAGACAGGGGGACATAAGGTTTGGGTATTTTGGATACAGATGTTACATTTACAGAAGTAGCTGATTAAAGTCTAAAAGTGGAGAAAAGGTAAAACAAACAGATAGATAGAAGAGAGGTTGAAGGAGGTGAAAGAGGAGAAAGCGACGGAGCAGAGCAAAGACGGAGGGGAGGGATCAAGTGCAGTTCACGGGTCAGAGAAAGTGTTTACCAGCCAAGTATAGTGATGACTGTGTGTGTGTGTGTGTTTACCTGTATTGTAGGCTAAAGCTGACACGGGGCTCTTTTGTGGAAGCATGCTTTTCATTCTGCTTGCCTCCTCAGGATGGTTGAACCGGAAGAAATAGCTCTTACCCAGACACAGTGAATAACCTGGAGAGAAAACACATATACACACACAAGGTAAATTTGAGACAGGATTGAGTAAAGTTTCAGTCATGGATTAAAAAAAATAAATAATTGTAAACACGTAATTTTTTGCAATTTGTGCTAGTGTGACGCAAATAAAAAGAAACAGAATCTTGCACAACATTAAAACAAACTACAACATCCATCGCACACCATAGAGCTTCAAATTTGTAGGAGCCTGCGGTATTTATTCACAGTCAGACACATACACACTTGCAAATGCTGGTGTACAGCCACCCATTCCAGACCACAGTGTTTACTCTGGCCATCAATTAGGCTGAGAGGGCCAGGTATTAAACAAGATGTCAGGGTCACAACCTCTGTAATACACACAGCCAGCCACAGCTGTCCAAATACTTCAGAGGGGATGAGAGAGAGAGAGACAGCCGTGCTGCTGACACACACGCATAGGAGGTCTGATGCAAGAAAAAAAAAAAAAAAAAGTAAAAAAGACAACAAGAAAGAAATGAAAAGACTACAGTGAGTAGATACGAGAGGGAAGAAAATCACTGGACAGGCTATTAAAAAGTTCCTGTCTCATTTATCTTCCTATAGTATGTCTTCTAGCACACAACACATTCTCTCTTTTCTCTCCTTCCCTGAGGGTGGAGTGTTCAGATAAGCAGTACAGTAAACCCCCACAATGTTAGCATGTGTGTAAAAGGCTAAAAAAGCACCTCCTTAATAGCTCCATTACAGTTACATCAAATTCCTTGGACCTGAAGTCAGACTCAACCGCTGAGGCAAGAGGGGGATAGCGAGAGGGCGAATGGAAAAAGACAGAATGGAAAACCGTCAAACCTCTTTTTCTTTCTTTAACTCTCATTGCCCTCTCACTCTCAACCTAATGTCCGGTTTTTAGAAACATCCCCGCTGAACGGGCGTGTTAATAGCCTAGTTTTGAGTTCGTATCTGTCTAGACATTGCCTTAGTGCCTAGAGAGCAGATTTCTGCCTTCAAAGCTGTAATTTCTCAGCACAGGGGGAGACCCGAGTGCCGTGGTGAGGTGGAGCGAACACACACACACACACACACACACACACACACACACACACACACACACACACAGACACGAAAACATCGCAAGAAATGTTTAGTCTACACAGCTGGACTGTGAACTTCTCAAATACATACTTGTGAAAAAAAAAACACTATCTTGCAGGTTGGGGCGCAAACCGTGAGGAAGTGACAGAGAGATCAAAAGGATGAAAAGGTGATGAAAAGGAGAAACACAAACACACACACACCAAGGTGACTGGTGTGATCTCATACATCTAATAATAATGTGTTTCTTGTTGCCAGACATGAGTAATATGTCTTCAAAATGTTGTGCATGTTCTGAGTATGTGTGGGAACATGTCTTGTATCTGCTTAATCACTCACAATAACTCTCAGTATTTAACGCAACAGCTAACACACAGGCATACACACACACACATACTTTGCCAGCAGTCAACTCTTGTAAAAATCTCATTTCCTACCCTCAATAACCTTGCCATGTGCCACCTTTAAAGATGAAGGGTAAAAAGTGTGTCTGCCTGATTTGTTCACAGCCCCACCCCTCCTCATATCCTAATTTCCTCTTAACGCCTTAGCAAACGATTATCTAATCCTCTCCTCCTTCCCATCCTTGGCATAAACAAATACCAGCAGTGTGTGTGTGTGTGTGTGTGTGTGTGTGTGTGTGTGTGTTTGTGTGTGTGTGTGTGACAAAGACAAAGAAACAGATGACAAGGACATTCAGAAATAGTCTTTTAAGATGTTAAACTTAATTCTATCATACACTTTCCTCACAATCTCATTTATTGTTATGGTTCCATAGTAACAACCTAATCTTGTCATAACTCTTACTACTAAAACAACCATCTGTGATAAAAGTAGAAGGGACTTAACAGCTTCCCCTACATGCAATCAAAAAACTCCAATCTTAACTGCTTGCACACAGACTAAATTTAAGTCTGCTGTCTTAAATAAGTTGCACAAAAACACATGCCCATTCCCCTCCGCACACACACACACACACACATACCATCCACGACACGTTTAATCTCATTCACGTGTTTACTTGTTTATCAGCAAATTGAGTTTGCCTCCCATGTCGAAACATATGGCCTCCAACACATACAAACACACACAAGAGTTATGCGAAGACCCTCTCCAACAGCAGCAGAACTTGAAATTAGTCTGTATATACATTTATAGGATAATTTAAAGTTTGCCATCTACAAAGTCAGACCTCAGAGTCTTTGAGGACCCAGATGTAGGAGCTGTATCAAGTCTGGAGCCAATTTCTGTCCCCATGTAGATCTGGGCGAACCAAATGACACTCTTACCACAATGTTATGGGAGGGGAAACTCAAAACTGTTTCTCTATTTGGTTAACATAAGTGGAGGAATTGCCAAATTGAGACCATTAGGTTAGAATGAAAAATAAACCAATTACAAAGATCCCATGTCAGACATGTGCTTGGATGAAACTGAGTTACCTGCTAATTGGTCAGGTTTGAAGTGCAAAGTAATCACAATGGGGGGGGGGAGTGCAGTGAGAAAAATGAGCCTCACATTTACTTATTTGAAAAACAGGTTTCCTCTGAAATGTTGCTATGGACTTGAAAGTCTGACATGGTACTGAACTAAAGCTGGATTTATTCATTCATGAAAAGATGCACATACATATATACAGGTCCCAGTGGGAGTGTAAATTGGCCTCAAAACCACAAATTAACCCTCTCTGGGGAAAAGAGAACCAGCAGTAACATCATAAAAAAACAGACTGGTCTTTCTCAAGGGAGTCGCTGTAGATTAGGTCAGTCATTCACTCACACTTCTGCATTCTCCACACACACACACACACACACACACACACACACACACACACACACACACACACACACACACACACACACACACACACACACACACACACACACACACACACACACACACACACACACACACACACACACACACACACACACACACAGGTCACTTTTGGGGACATTACATAGATTTATATTAATTTTCTGGAGACTTATGCTAACCCTAACCCTAGCCACTTACCCAAAGATCAGCTTTTGCCCCAAATTAGAGAAACCATCTCCAATTACCTGGTCCTAAGTCTAAAATTTGTCCCCAAAAGTAGCCTATGACAGACCACACACATACACAAACAGACAGATAGATCTTCCTCACCAGAGGGTAAATAGATATCTCAAATCTCATCCACAAAGCATCCATCGACACAAACCACTCAGACAATGGCTGCTGTCCTGGGGATGACCTTAAGTATAAGCTATTAACAAGCTCTAATTTATCACTCACAAGCTAACATAGGTCCTGTAGATTAACAGAGATGCAGTAAAGAAAAAGAAAAGTTCACACTTTGCAAACTGGTCATAGGGGATAACAGCCCCTATGCACTAGAGGCTGGTGGGGGGAAGACGTGTGAACACAGGAACATTCAGGACAATGAGGCAGGTTTTGTTTTCAGGTGTCAGGTATCCTAACCGCTGAGCCTGCCTTCATAGCCACAGGCTAGTTCTCTTTGTCACATGAACTCACACCAGTCTGTGAACTTGCTAGCTTAAATGTATGAGCCAGAGGCAAACACACCAAGGTTATTTTCATCAAAAGGTGCAGGTAATAGTCTACAAACACAATGGTGTGATGGGACACTTCCACAGTATTTGGCTGTAAATAAGAAATATAACTTCTACTAATCAGTAGTTAGGATTGCACTGAATAGGAGCAGCACTGATTCATACATCCATTTACGCTGACACAAGAAGTCACAAAAGCAAACAAACAAAAACAAAAAACAAAAGTTGAAAAAAAAAACCCACTGAGTTACAAAATAAATACCAGACACACTCAGGTCAATGACTTAGTGTGTTAGCATAACCATTGACCTATAGTGACAGATGGGACTTAATTGGTATTTCTAGTGGCTTTCATTGCAGCCAATCAGATGGCCTTTTGAATTATAAAAGGCAAATCAATGATGTCAGCTGATGAGCAGATGTTGTTTATCCTGGCTGGTAAAAGGAGTCTACTCTGTTTCAATTAAACAAACAGATCAATTGATGGTGATAACAAGAAAATTACAAACTGAGAACATTACCTAACCTGTTCAAAGTGTTTGTGAGGCTGGTTTAAACAGTGTAAACAGTTTGTTCCTACAACACATAAGAATGGTGATGTATGTGTGGAGATGAGCATCAGAGTGAGGGAGAAAAAGATTTTATGATCTTATCAATATAGATAGATAGATAGATAGATAGATAGATAGATAGATAGATAGATAGATAGATAGATAGATAGATAGATAGATAGAATGCTAAAATATCTCCAAATAAATTAATTAACGTATACTAGCATACAGCTTTAAGATGTGCTTCACAGATAAGTACAATGTCATTCAGAAATAGTGTAGAGTAGGAATGTAAAAATATAAAGTAACACAAGGTTATAGGTAAGTGAGTGAAATAGTACCTTACTAAATATAAAGCTACTTTGCTAAATTTGTTGAAGAGATAACAATATACTCCGTTACCTTTTGAGTCCCATTCAGTGAGGTCGCATGACGAAAAGAAAAACAATGTTCTTCTTTTTCTTCTTTGTCTATCAAAATATCATTACAATAACTCAAAAGAACTTCGTAGATAGATGTAAAACGTCAAACTAAATGTGTAGCTACACTCCTGCCGGGTCTGTCTGTTGTTGTTTGCCTCCCTCATCAACGATGATGCCTCCTCAGCCGTCTTGACTCAGAAAGTTCACTGATTTAACATCTTCGAGTCTCAGCCTGGGACTGTACCAACTCTGGATAGAAAGGGGCAAGCCAAGGCTCTGGTTTACGAGACCAAACTATGTTAAATACCGCTGAAATCTCAATATTACTAGTGAAAGTTTATGACAGGAAGCCGGCAAACACACGGAAAAGTGCACGGTTGTAAGTGATTAAAAACATGTGCAAACTAAGTGTGTAACGCGCCACCACCCCTGTCTGTAGTTGGTAGGTTCGAATGCTATTAGACAGTGAGGTATTTGGTGGACGCCCCCAAAGCTTTTCTTTGTCTACCTACCTATTTTTCTTCGTTTTTCTTTGAAATACCTTGGACCAGTGTAACACAAAACCGACTGGACTACAGAAACTGACTTTAAACCTTGTAAAAGTGATGCTTTTATTCTATTTAAAACACAATATAATTAATTTAAAAATAAATTGATTTGACTTTTGAGAGCAATATCACAAGAGAAAGGGTAGTAGAGAGATTTAGGGGTCTGCCAGACAGACTGGCTAAAGACAAAGTGCAAAGTTTTGGAAAGAAAAGATAACATTCAAAAGCAAATAAGAAAAACGTACTTTACTTTTTCGTAAAGAGCACTTTGCCCCCTGAACTGATTCAAGGATAGACCAGCTGTTTCTTGTTTCTTTCAAATGCTTTAACTGCAGGCATTTTCTACATAAAATGAGCCCATTGACAGGCACTCCTCTGTCTCTATCATGTGCAGGTTATGTATGTGTGTGTGAGAAAGAGAGAGAGAGAGAGAGGAGAGAGGTGTGGCTAATAGAGCAGTTGTGTTTTGTTCACTAACTGGATTTTACTCAAACCAGTGTGAACACTGGGAGATTGAGTTATAGATTCACATTCTATTTAAAGGGGAGAAAACATCATGGAAAAATGCAATGGGTACAAAATGCACTAACCAATAGTTTTTTTTACAGTAGCCCACTGAGAAGTAAGATTTGTAGTAATAGTTGTACAGCTTGTTTGTCATTATTGCTGGGTGATGATTTTAATTCTCCTGGTTATTAGTGTCATGCTGTATGACAATATTGTACAAGTGACTTCCAGCTGTTCCAGTGAGTTCAGAGTGAAGCTGATGTGAATCCAGGTCAAGCTCCAAAGTCCCAAATACAGAACAGATCACTTCCTAAACATAGCTAATCATCTCCAGACTGCCATGTAGTGTGTGTGTGCTTGTGTATTTGTGTGTGTGGTTACACTAACTCAACCCAGAGCATCTGAGGCCAGTGGATATTCCTGAAAGATGTTTGCTCTCTTTCTCTCTCGCCGTAATGTTCCAAACCATGCCCTTTTGACTTTTTTTAACCCCTTTCTATCCTTTTCTCCACCCCTGACACTTCACAATGCCTTGGCCTCATTTGTG
Source organism: Euthynnus affinis (assembly GCA_029490765.1). Taxonomy (NCBI): domain Eukaryota; kingdom Metazoa; phylum Chordata; class Actinopteri; order Scombriformes; family Scombridae; genus Euthynnus; species Euthynnus affinis. The sequence continues at coordinate 9,477,657 of CM055859.1, read as the reverse complement.
TGGACACACCAACATGATGTCAATATTTGAATCAGCAAAGCACATCCGGAAGATAAATAGGCCTGTCAATATTTAACTGAAAATGGCCAGGCCACACAGGGCTCAATGAGAAGTAGAAAAAGTGTAAACAGAAATGGAAGGGCGCCTGGAGTAGGAAAAATCAGTGTACTGGATGTTCTCTAAAATCAGAGAAGGGAAGGAAAAGGAGGTAAAACTGAGTAGAAAGTGTTTTACAGAGGGCAAAAAGAGTGAAAGACTGAGAGCTTTGTAGCTGAGAAAATCAAGAGAAAAAGGAAACTGGAAGAAGAAAGAGAACAGACAAACAGATCAAGATACAAAAACAGACACAGGCACATGGGCAGGGGTGGACAACAAGCAAAAAATACTGTTGATTATGGGAAGTTACTGTTTTATGTGTGTATTTCACCATTTTACTGCAGTCTACTATAACAAAGTTTGAAGGGTTGTGTATGCTCTGCAGTTTGCTGGAAGCTGTGACTCATTGTAGCTGTTAGCTGTTCCAAACCACCATGAATTAAACCAAACCAGAGGTAGACAAACACACACACACACACACACACACACACACATACACACACAAACACACACACACACACACACACACACACACACACACACACACACACACACACACACACACACACACACACACACACACACATTCAAAACATACACAACATACACAACATACACAAACACATGGAAATGCTCACACACACATAGGGATATACATTTATGTGTCAAGACACATACTAACTAACATACATACATGCTGTTTCCAAGCAGAACTGTACCATGTTCTGCTAACTGTGCCCATATGATAAATACACACACTGAAAGGAATGCAAGTTAACCAAACCACAAACTAACTACTCTCTTTCTTTCACATATACACGCAAGAGTTATGAAATACTGAAAGTATGCACACTGCATGCATGCAATGAAGTTAACTGCTGTACTCTGTAACTCTGTAAATTATTCTCCAGTAGGTGGCAATATATCAAAACTTGTGTGTGCCTGATGTGTTCAAGCAGAATAAACACCTAATACATTTAGGCCTTTTTCTGGAAGCACACTCAACACTATTCAATGCTTCACTACGGAGTGTCACCTAGATTGAAATGGCCTTTGTGCTGTGCCCTACCTCTGAGCATGCAAATGAAGAGGGAGTGGATAGGATGCAGGTGCAGTAATCACAATGAGACTAAGCTATACTGTATGTGAGTGTATAAATCTTACCTTGTGTGAGTGGTGTGGGCACAGTGACCTGTACTCCATCCAGACTGCACAGGTGACCGCAGGGGTCCAATGTCACCACTCCTCCTGTGTTATAGGTAATGATGAGAGGATTGTGGGTCAGTATGCCTCCACACCAAAAGTGTAATCAGTCACTCAGCTTCTTCCTGTATCTTCAAAGATCTTTTTTTGTGTACTGACAGATATCCAGCTTGATTCTGTTGCAATCATCTAATTTTACTGTAAAATTTGTTAACAGTGGTTTCTAGAAGTAATATATTAAAATCCTTGCTGATTAAAAGAGGCATCATTAACCCTGGCACAATTGATAATTTAAAGTTTTAAACTGGGTTTAAATATAAATGTGAGTGAAGTGTTTCTCAACTTAACTGCAATTCCAGAAAGTTCCTAGTCGCATTTCTAATATATACTTTTCCAGCTCAGAATGTATAAGATACAGTATAACTGTGCTGATTCAGAGGCCTGCTAATATTATGAACACCAACCTTCATTGATGATGAGACAGTGCTCTGCCTCAATGCCGGGCCCCTGGACAGTGATATCCTGAGGAATTGGGGCGTCTTCTCGCCCTATGCGGGTCACCCCTGGAACATCAAGCAATGCACATGATAATCAGTAGTATAAAAATATATAGAAAATATAGAATTATATGCAGACTTGACAGTGTGTCAGTCATTGTGTGGATCTACATGTCCTTGGGTCAACTTGATTGCTAACAGACAGCGGCAAAAGACAGCATCTTTAAAAGTACTACTTGTAAATCTGATGCCCAAATGCACATATGTCTTTTTGAACTATATGGGTGGTCTGTGAAGTGAACTTTAAAGGGACACGTCAGTATAGATTATAACTGGGTATCCTTCATTGTGGAGAAAAATAGAACCTCAGTTCTCCAAAAATGGCTTGTTCACATTGTTGGCATTCCTCACTGTAATGAAAGGGCACGCCAGGCCGGGAGTTTGTGAAAGTGTGTGGCAATGTAGCAGGAGTTATGCAAAGAAATTAAAAATAAAATAAAATATATATACTAAACATTAAAATGTCACAATGCTACCATTACAACAAGTCTGTGGACTGGTCTGTAAAAAACAGATCTGTCCAAAGTCTTACCTATCATTATAATACCATCAGAAGTGTATTATTGTTAAATGTATTTCTCATAATTGGCTGAAATCACACTAAACCCTGTAGAGTAAGCTACCAGATTATCAATATGCAGATCTACATTAGTGTGGAGATAAGACTTTATATGGTTATATTTTGTCCTACTGATTGCAGCTCTATTTTGAAAGTTAACAAGTCCATTCATTCACAGTAAAAAAAAAAAAAATCTCTGCAGTGTTCGCATTACTAAGAGAAGGCAAAATTTAAAAAAATGTCTGTCTCTCTGCATTAGTAATATATTGAGAACTCTGAGCTTTTCAAGTTTATGAGAGTCACCATGGCCAAAAACTTACTATCTTTTCATGCTCGATCTAATGTCAGTCAGTTTGTGTTAGCAAATCTGCAGACCAAAGAATTATAATCAGCTAGTTTCACAAGCACCTGTCAGTTTAGTATCTTGTTCATCTCTCTATCTCGGCTCCCATCTCTTTGCTGTCGTGTGTTTGGCCAGGCAGCTAACTGGAATAGTAATGAAGCTATGGCACCTGTGGCTTGCTGAGCTGATGGGTGTGTGTGTGTGTGTGTGTGTGTGTGTGTGTGTGAATGTGTGTAGGAGAAAGAGGGTGAGAGAGACTGTGGGAGGAGAACAAGAGAAAGAAGAAACACATCTGTGGATTGCTGGTGATAGATAAACTATAAATAATTATATATACACCAACATTATGTCACCAACAAGAGACTTTATTCATCCATCTGTGTGTGCATGCCTGTGCATGTGTGTGTGTGTGTGTATACTGTGTGTGCCAACATTTGCAAAATGCCATTTGTGAGATTTTTGAAACATTTACTATAGAACTAAAGCATTAATCATAGCATTAATTAATTGATTAATCAATCAATCATACAATTTCGATAATCCCTTAATCACTGAACTTTTTTATTTAGTAAAATATCAAATATTTGCTGCTTACTGCCTCTTATATGAGGATCTGCTACTTTTCTTAATTGTTATTGTAAAATAAACCAATGAATTATCAATTAACATTGTGCTTGTGTGTGTAAATAAATGTGTTCAAGTTAGGGTTTGTGTCTGTGTGTTGGTTGGCATGTATATATGTGTGTGTTTAGTCTGAAGGAGTCCTGTGGGATGAACTTCTGTTTGCTCCTTGTTTTGACTTTATTGCGTATCACTTTTCCCTATCACATCGCCCCCGTCTGAACTCTCCAGTAACCATGGAAATGAAGCAACGGTTGGGTGGGGAGAGGGCAAAAAAAGGGGAGAAGTAGAGCAGGGAAAGGCAGGGAAGCAAAGCAATGAGAAAGGGATAAGGAAGGAAGGAAGGGGGACTGTGGAGGTCTGGTTTTGCTAAAGGTGATAGATAGGTTTGCGTGACTCATGACTCATTGGGAATGGACGCATGGCTACTGCATGATCCTGTAATCCCACGCTATGGAGTACGTTTGTATACAGTTTATGTCTCTCTGTGTATTACCTTCTTTCAGTGGCAGCACAGTGATCGCCACGCTCAGCCTCCCGCTGCCCAGGCTCACCAGATGGGGCGTGGCCGTCTGGACCTTCAGGCCCTTCCCTGTATCGATCAGGTCCAGAGGTGGAGACTACAAGCATCGGTCAGAATGGAAAGGTCAGTGTCAGTATTTATGAAGTTGATTCTTATTTCATTAGGAAACTTCGTGAAGAGTGTGTACGTGTGTATTCTCTCACTTTGGGTTCAATTGGAGACATCTGATCTGACTCGGGTTGGAACATCATCTCAGAGTCCTGCAGTAAGGATGGAGAAAAGGTCAAATCAGTTCAGATCACACACAAATAAACACATACCAACTGGCTATCCTGAAAATGCTGATGTGCAGCACACTTAGACTTTTTGTGTATACAAACATCATATGTTTGTGTAAACTTTTTGCATACTTAAAATTTGTACACGTCTAAACAGATGATGACGTACATTCATAGCTACACCCCCCCCCCCCCCCCCCCCCCCCCCCCACACACACACACACACACACACACACAAAGAAAAAAACTTCAGCACTTTGCATACCCAGCCGCCACATGAGAGGAATTCTCTGTGTGAAAGTGTTCCAAGGGGAAAATACCACTTGAGAGGAAAAATACACACACTCACACTCACACACACACACACACAGGACGGACACGCAAGCTGGTTTTCAGTGGGAAGAACCGGTAGAAATGTTCCGTGAAATCAGAGTTCCCACGACTTGTTGATTATAGTCTGCTATTACACTGCCTGGTGCTTTAAATGTGTGTGTGTGTGTGTGTGGGAGAAAGAGAGAGAAACATGTGGTGTATGAGGTGAGTGTGTTTGAGAAAGAGAGACAGCAAAATAAGACCTTCAACACATCAAACCATAAATCAGACATTCTGATCACATTCTGCCATTCACAGTTTCTTTAGTTTCCTTTTTGTCACAGTGTATCAGGCATTGATAGTATCTCAGATTGATAGTATCAGATTAAATACGCTATTATACTGAAGTCCATTTTCAGATGGTTAATCCCCTGTTTCACTGGCCCCAGATGTTGGTTCCTTGAATAACCTTTCCAGAGAAAGATATCTTGACATTCACTGCAACCTATTGGCAAGATTGGGCTGAATTTGACATCATTGTCCCCAGTGGACAGTGATTCTTAATGATTCTTAAGTGCTACCATAAGGTCAAAATATCAAAATCTAATGGGAAGATGTCTATGAAATTCACTGATGAACCCTTTCTATTTATGAGCTTCCCTCTTGTGCTCATATGTCGTGATATGGCATAATCAAGATACATGGGTGGCAATCTAATATGCAGGTTGTGCTGAGCATGATAAAACCCTTTGATTTTGCATTTTTCCCAAGCATCCACATTAGGACAAAAAAAAAAAAATCAGTAAACAGTCATCAGTAAACCAACTGTAAACACATAATGGAGTGTAAAAATCATTTTAGTGACCACAAGTGGGGCTTTAGTATAATGACTATTCTTATTTATTATTTGGTGTTAGTTGACAGCGGAGTTCAAGATAAAGAAAAAAAAAGTGTAAATGTTTTATTGGTGGAAATATGTAGGATGCAGTCAAAAACACTGAGGTACTAGTACGGGATTAGACTTGCATAAAAGGAAGACAGCTATGAACTATAAAGAGAACTCAAAACAGGGTGAGATAACAGGAAACTAAATCAAAACTGCCTAAAAATGTGCATGTATGTTTGTGTAAACACACTCTGATCTAGTGCCAAGGACAACTCCTGCAGTTACCCTACAATTCAACAAAGCAAACAGAGCCTTGATAGTTTCTATTTGTGTGTACATATACATACATTCCAAGGCACGCACACACACATGTACACACACCCAGATGGATGAGTGAAATGCTTCTCACCAAAGCAGATATGATTATAGCATTTGGGAAACCACCATAACCGCATCTCCTTTTCCACCTTGTCATCTCCTTCCTGTCTTCTTCTTCTCTTTCCTTTGTACCCTCCCCTTCCTCCATATCATCCTGTAATAATCTACATTACTCACATCACATAGTTTTACCATTATACCAACTGTTTACCAAACCCTTCTGACCTCTTGTCTTCCTTTCCTCCCCTCATCTCTTTCTCATGTCTTGTCCTCTTAGTTTTTTAAATCTCACTGTACTCTCTTTTCCTTTCTTTCCTCTGATTACCAGTAGAGGAAACGCAAATCAAAGTCAGCTCCAGACCACTTCCTCTAATTCAGTGGCGACTTCCTTTCTGAAGTCACTTCCTTTGCTGCTTTGACACCCTCACTGCCTTTAAACACACACACACACACATTTGTAATTCCTCGCTACTCAACCACCCTCATAACCCCTATGCACGCACGCACACACACACAAATAAAGTCACACATCAGCTCTTTTTGTTATCACAAGATGATATGGGTTCCACATTCCACTCAATTTTATTCTTCACTGCTGTAGACAAAGCAAACACATGGTGTATGATGGCAACATAAGCTGGACAAGTGCAGTGTTGCAGAGATGAGATGAAAAAGGGAGGTCAAAGTCGAATTTCACAGTTCATGGAGTTCAGTAGTAGACTATTCTTTTGCCTTTTTCTCTATTCTCCTCCCCATTCCTCCATTCCTGTATCTCCTTTCTCCTCTCCTCTCCTCTTACCTCATATATATTCATTCATTGTCTCCTGTCCTCTCTTTTTCTTTCTATAGCCCCCCCTTCTTCTTTCTTCAGGTGAGCTCTAAGTCTGGGCAGGTCAAGACAAGCTGGCCTTGTTGTGCTCTAGTTAAAGCAGAGCAGTGAGGTGTCTTAACCCGCCTTCTAGATTTTCAGATTACAGCTCTGGTATCCTGAGGTTTTCCAACCTGATGCTATCAGGACCTCTGGACTAGAAAGCTTAAGTATGACATTGCTGGATACTCGAGGAATTTGTAGATATAAAAGCCCTACAATTAAATGATTGTATGTTTGACTGTCAAGTTGGTGGTGAATTCTGTTTTATGGCCAATTATAGGCTTAGGTTTTTAAATTGCTAAACATAGCCTACACCGAGGTGTTATCATGAAGGACCAGAACCAATTCTATATCAGTGACCCGTGGTACTCACAATGATGGTATTTCAAACACAGGTGTAAACTGATTCAACATGTCTCAGTGGAAGAGATTAAATAATTTACCTTTAAAGATGAAATTCACAGGTCTAAATGTTGTTTAGTGTTGTATTTTGCAAGTTTATTGTATAATTATGCCAACTATTGGGAGCCTGACATGTTGTCACAACTCCTTTTCTGCTACAATTAACTTCGGTGGAAGAATATCTTGTAATCTATGTGAATTATCAGTATCACGTTTTGCTGTGTGTCTTTTCCTCCCCCTCAGTAGATGGAGGATGCAGTGCAGGCACATTCCATGTTGTGCTTGGAGATGCATTGAGGAATGCAAATGGAAAAACAAATGGAAAATCTGTCATGCTTTCTTGCACTGCGTACAGTACCTAATGTACCGAAGTAAGTTAAAGCACATTTACTGTCATAAAGCATTCTGGAAATATATGATCAAGAAAATCAACTAGTCACATAGAAAGTAACCTGAGAGAGAGAACGTCAAACAGAGTAAATTTCAACTTTTCTTCACACACTTACTCCCAAGATGGAATGATATAAAACACTGGGAAAGTTTTCAAATGTAAAATTCTCCGTTTATGGAAAAGATGACCTATGGGAACATATCTTTAAAGCCAGCCCTGACCTACTTTTAATATTAACTTTAACAGAAAACCTGGTGTACACCTGAACTAGCCTTTTAAATAACCGAGAACCAGTTAAAACTACTTTGTAAACATACAGTAGTTTTTAAATCACAGGGACACAAGTACAAGAAAGTGCAAGCAAACACAATTTCCCTTTGATCCCATCTGTAGAACAGCTGAGTCTCCCCAAAATGTTTGCCCTGCATCTGGAGACAGAGATGGAGATGGAGAGGGGGAGACAGAAATATGGGGTGAAAGAAAAAGAGAGTGATGGAAAATAGAGAAAAAGAACTCATAAAACCCGAAAGAAAGATCCACCAATCTCCTGTTTCATCTCATCCTTGTATTTTCTTCATCCTCTGCTTTCATCCCTCTCTCCCTCCTCTTTTTGCATTTCCTTTCCATCTGTTCCTTCTTTCTCTCTGCTTCAGCTACTTTTTTTTTTTTTTTTTGCTTCATTGTTTCTGTCTGTTTTTGTTGCAGTCTGCATTCTCATAACAACTTCTTAAGACAAATCCAATAGTTTCTAATGTCATTGATTCAGAACAGATCCTTTTTAGTGTACTAGTTGGGATGGTTAGCAGTAGCTCTTGGGTTAAATCTTCCATATGGATGTTTTTCAGTTTAAAATAAATGTCATGGTATTGTGGTAGGTGGAAGCAGAATACCAGAAAGCAGAAGCACAACATGCAGCAGGATTGTTTTTTTTTAAAATATAGAAATCCAGTGTTAGCCATCTGCTTCTTCAGTGCATGTGGCTGCTTTATTGAAGTAGCTTACACTGGCCGGAGGATACAGGGCTTTTTCAAGGCACCTGAAGAGGAGGGGTATGAACTTGACCACACTGATGAGGATGAGTTTAGGAACAGTGATAGACCTGCTGATGACAAGTTAAAAACACAGATTAAATTTGATCGTGGTAGATAGACTATAGATTTGCAAAGGAATTGTCTGGTTTTATGCAAAAAGCCCGCATGAGTTGCTGAGCAGTAGACCCACTGACTTGCTGACTGATCTGATCAAATCAAGTTCTTAAATAGGGATGAACATTATGGTCTTATTTCTGGTTGATTCCATCTTTTCCCAGATATATGCTCAACTCAGAACATGCTGTACTGCCCTTATGGGTGTGCAGTACCATTAAGGATTCTGTTTTGACTGATTTTCACCGATAACGATTGGTTCTGGAAAACCAAATAGCCAGTGATTTCCAAAATTGGCTCTGGAAATGTTTCTCAAAACACTGGCTTTAAAGGTCAGTGTTTGTGATACCTGGGTAGGTGGTTGTGGAGTATAAATTGAGACACTTAATTATAAAAGAATCTCATTTCCCATTTTTCTGTGTAACTTTGTTTCTTTAATTTCATTTATATGAACCTAAGTGGTTCATTTAAGCATTAAATGTTGTGTCTTTCACTGGTTCTCTGCTTCTCCTCGTTGTACTCCTCTCTGTCTTATCTGTCTCTTTCTCCATCCCTCTGTCTCCCAATAGCCTCCCCTCCCCTTACATTCCAGCGTCACCCTCTCCTCCTCCCACCTGACAAAGCCATCATTGTATCACAGATGCTGTTTAATATGGAGTCCCTCTCTCAGTGTCCCTCATATAGTTCAACTCATAGGGGTAAATGGGGTTATTTTCCTCCCTTCTCTTCACTACACTCACTTGCACTTTTGTCAACATTCACACACACACACACCATACACACACATGCACACGGGCTATCCTGTAAAGCATAAAATAATGTTCTTCTCTGTCACTGATACTTGTGTGTCTATGTATTTTGGTGAAAAATGTGCAAGCTGATTAAAACAACTTGACCTTAAAACCCTACTAAAACACAACAAACATCCACCAGCATTGTTCTCCAAATCCAGCTCTCTCACACTCCCCACTAGCATTTTTTTTCCTCTACTGTCTTTTTACCGAAACACAAAATCCTCACAGAAAGTTCATTGTTATTGCAGCTGACTCAGAGGAGGAGGAAATCTAATTTGAATTTCTATCGAGGGTGTATGCGTCTTTGGAAAAATCCAGATTACCTTAACTGCCATATGCAGGGGATCAACTAATGTTTGGGTTTCCAAGGGGCCGGATATGACAGGGAGATGAGAGGGGACAGTGAATTGGTAGAGGGAAATATAACCCACATTATAGCACACATGGTGAAATGAACTGTGACTGCTGGATAGAAGAGAGACAGACAAAAAGATGGATTTAGAGATAACAAAAGAAATCCAAATGTGTGTGTGGGGACTTTGGGAGACAAAGGAAAAGGAAATTGATAAAAAAAAAACAGAGACTAAAGAATCCAGAGATGAAGGAAAAGAGATTAATAGTGGACCAAAACAAAATGTTGCACTGCTGGCCTCCAAACAAAATGTGATCCTCCTCTGCACCTTCATGCATTAACATTAAACTCCAAGGAACTGTTATTACTGTGTTGTTTGTTTTAGCTATTTGAGTCCAACTGTTGCAGCGCAATCTCAAGAGCCAGTGCCTCTGTGCAAGCCAAGCCATTTCCTTTTACCTTCCAACTGACACATACCTTGTGAACAAACACCATCAGTCAAACGCTGAAATAGGCTTACTGTAGACTGTAGACATATACACGTATACAGTCGATGAAGTTTACAGATTACAAAATGCTGAATTAAAGTGAACACTATAAAGTTCATGTAGAGTTAAATTCAATATGCGCATACTTCACATACCAGATGTTTTCAATCTGGCGTGTATGCTGAGTATTTATGACAGAACGTATCTTTCTGGTTTCCATATCATGGCCAGAACCATCTTGACAGGTATGATGGTTTTAACATTGAATTAGCATTCTGGCAGTATTTTTTTTGTTATGAAACCACAAATGAAGACCCAAACTTATAAAAACTCCCATCAGGTTTGAATTTCACATGGCCTGATCCTTTAATATCACAGATATTGTGTCAGATGTTGGGTGAGGCTTGCACTTATTCACACTCCAACATACACCAAACACTGCTCTGATAGATTTGTCCTCTTAAAGGCTGTATCTTCATCCCTGACTTCTCCTCAGCAGTTTCTTTATACTAAATAGCCCCTTTTCTCTATAGTAGGTTACAGGGCTTTTAAATAATTAGCCTAGGGACAAACATATTTTCGCCTGTATTTCATTTGTTAAGAAGAAAATCTGAAATTAAAGTCGGATGAGATTAAGTTGATCGTTAAACAGCTCAGTTGAGAAACAAACGCTGTAAATCCCTGAGCTGCAGGCTGGACTTAACATTAATGGCTGCTGAAACAATAGAAGAGGCTCTAAGCTAACTAATTTAAAACACGTATGTGGATAATGTAAAAAAAAAAAATCCCATAATTTTCCCCATACATAAATGCGCTTACCATTATTGAAACTGGACTGGCCACTTCTGTCATCACGCAGGAAAGTACGCAATTACACAGCTGCTCTTTTTAGATCCAGATTTATGTTGCCTGACAAACGTCCTGAAAATATTATCGCTTTGTTGGGATTACAGTCTCTTTCTTGACGGCGGATACATTCCTTGTACAGCATGGGTAACCTATGGATGTCTAGGAAAGAAGATTTTTCATCCTCTCTCCCTTTCACTCACACACACACGCACGGGCACACACTCCAAACATACACAAACGTAAAAGAGCCGGCGGCCCCAGCCAATTGTGACATGTAGAGGAATCCAACAACAGCTGGAAGTAGAGCTGGAGAGGGAACAAGGGGAGGGAGTCTCTCTCTCTCGCCCTCGCCCTCTCCCTCTCTCTCTCTCTCGCTCTCTCTCTCTGTCACTCATACACACACACGCACACACTCTCTTAAACACACTGCACTGACACACACACACATAAAACTTAATGTGCAGGTGTTAACAGAGCACCTAGACTTGACCCCTCATTCTCACTGGTTCAAAGAGAGAGAGCCTGTAAGATGACACAAAGACAGAGAGGGTCCTGGGGAGCTCTGCAGTTTGTATGTATGTGTGTGTGTGTATGAGAGAGAGAGAGAGAGAGAGAGAGCATTCTTTCAGACTCACTCGGCCCAATGATAAGAAACCACGATAAAAAGCATGTTTAGCTAATGATATTACAAGAGGAATGCGGTCCAGTCTCCTTTCACAGGACAAAAGACAGTGCAAATACTGTAGGTTTTGACTCATTCACTTAATATGCTCTGGCGTACAAACAGAATGGCACAACTCATAAAATTCTTTTGCCACTTAAGTCCTGCTCTGAGAATATACTGTATATATAGGCCTATTTCAGAAAATGAATTCACATAGGAACAGGTATAGTGTTTTGATCCAGTGATTACACTAGTGAAATGAATATGAACTTGAGTAGGTTAATCTGTTATAGAAAAACTAAAAAGATTAGGCTTTAAAGGGATATCATTAGTAATTTCGTTGGGAATTGAGGATACAAATTAATGGAGAACAAACTTATGTTGCTTTTAATTCACTTTATATTGCTACCAGAGGAGCTATATTGTTGGGTCCCGTTGCACAACTCAAAGGCGCAGGTGCAAGACAGACCAGATGTGAATCTTCTCTGATAGAAGAGTATACAGATTTGACCCAAGAGTGCAGTTGATGAGTGATGTTTATATGCTTCATAGTTATCTCTGCTTGGTGGAAAAAAAAGTGATTCCTTAAAAAGTCATTCAAATTTTGCAGAAGAAAATAATAAATGTCCAACAAAAACTGTTTCCTCCTTGACTTAAAAACCAGGTGTTTGAATTCATTAGTCCTTGAGAATATTTGATTGATACTGAACATGGGGAACTGTGGATATTTCTAAGTGGTGGCAGGCTGCTATTTGTATAAGTTATGTGCGCCATCTGAAAAATCTCAGCTACATGTCCAGTCATGCATCAATCTGAAGACATCAAGCTGGAGTCAGCCAATGCCAACAGTTCTGTATCAGAAGTAGATGCTTTTATTTGGCAGAGATTCATGCATTCTCCACATTTCAAAGTAAAGGCTGGGGAAAAACAACAACAGGAATAATGGAGAACTATAATGTAATCTCAGTCATGCAGAATTTTGTTTAGACTGTGCACATGGATTGCATCTGAAGAGTATTGTATGATATGTTCTTATGGTTGGAAAATGACAAATGTAGTTTTTAAAATGGCCCTTTAAGACTGAGGTCAAGGAGGATTTGTATACGCACGTACACACACACACACACACACACACACACACACACAAACACACACATACATACACACACACAGAAATGCATAGGATTATCTTATCTCTCAAGCACCGAGAGGATCTCTGTGTGGATAAACAGGAAGACAACTCGTGCACGCAGCCCTGCTCCACTTTCTCTGCTGTTCCTCAGCTCTCCATGACACCTGGCATGTGCAGATATCGTTACTGGCCAAGAGAGAGTCAGCAAAAGTTTTCAACCCACATCTGAATATTTTTAAAACCCACAGAATCACAAATGTTGGGTCAACTCATCCCTCAAAGTGTGAATCTTCGATTTATGTAAAGTTCACCAACCAAACTGTCTGTACTCTGTCAATCATGAGGATAAATACTCAAGCTTGGCAAGAATGACATGCAATATTGGTCACCGGAAAGACTATAATTGGAATAACTTCACCCAAAAAAAAATGAACCTGTCCATTATGACACATAAGTGTTTGTCATTACTGTCAACAAATGCAACCAACATAGTCCGTCCTCAGAAATCTTCTATAATTTTCTGCAGTATTTACTTGTGGCCTTTTTACAACATGTCATGTCAGCTTTTTACTCATTTTAGGTTTTGACTCAACATGAAAGATGCAGATTTCCCAAAAGTCTTATGCAAGGAACAGCTACATTCTATCAGGATAATACGGCCTAGAAAACTGTCTGGCAATTCCTTTTAACTTTTCTTTCAAGTCAAGTGTTTCCAGAAGCTATTAAGCCACTATGACTTGGTGGTTTCTTGCTAGCATGAGAGCTGCTAAGCTTTCCCAGTGACATCATCCACACAAATACAGAGCCTGGGGGCTTGAGAGGGCAGCTGACGTTTGACAGCACTCCCCAGTGAATTCCACAATTCCCATGTGATCCCAGGAGGCTGAGCAGGAACTCTGGAGCTATTTGGAAAGGGATTTGACCCATTGTTAGGAGATGCAGTTTCAGTCAGACAAATCCTCCGGCTTATGTTTCAAATTGTTTTTTAATAAATGCAACTTTTATGCCAATATTCCGTTTCTTTTGAACTAATTTCAATTCATCAGTCTACTGTACAAAAAAAGGTTTGTGAAAATTGAAACCACTTCAAATGGAAGTGTGTTTGATTATCTGACATCTTATTTAATTATCATCATTAATGTAGGGCTTTGGGGGTTTGTGTGGGTGGAAGTCTTCAACTCATATGCTTTAATAACATCTTAATGACAGATAATTGGATGAAATTTACACTGTTGCAGTGGTCGGGTGTAGCCTCTAAACATGTTTTGTGGATTCTCTCTGTTTCTTTGCTCACTCGCCACTCTGTCAGAGCTAACGTAGTCATTAGATGCAGTGTCATTTGTTTTTATAGCTGTTTCAATACCATGGTCATCATGGTCTAAAAGAGAATACTAACAAATTGGTGTGTAATGGATGTTACTGACCTGGTCGGCTGTGGTCACTGACATCACTTAACACTAGGGATACAGTGTTGGTTAAATGCACTGACACTCAATTTACTCACCAGTTTATTTGCAGGATGGTGTTCATCCACTTTTTTGGCCTGACAGTAATAGCTTTCCAAGAATAGTTGCTCATCTTTATTTCACACAAGGACACCATGCAACCAAAGCATAAGTGTGATGATATTCTTGCCACTGAAAAATGTTAAATCTTATGAAAGACTGCTGTTCTCTGTTTGGTTCTAATGAAGCCAAGTGAGGTCAGCCTTTGACAGTTGTGGTAAAACTTGCCCATTGGACTGTTTGCTATTACTTGAGGTTAAAATGGGAAGGTGACAGAAGTAAGTGTTGAATTTGGGAGGAGAAAACTTGCATGCAGTGTGGTTGGATGTTAAACTCTGAGAAACCAAAGTGAAGTGTGGTGTAGTTGCAGATATACTCAAACAGAGACTGTGGTGCTCAGAGGTGAATGTTTTTTTCCTCACGACCGGAGGAAAAATATTTTTAGGAGCTCTGTGAAAATGTTTGTAGATTGTAAATAGTTTCTACTGTTGAAAAAATGCACGTAGGCACAAACGCAATTTTATTACCTTAGGACTTTATTAACATCTGGAATATCATGCTTGAGTTGTCATCTTCTCCTTTGAAACCTAGGAAGCCAGCCGGGATACATTGGAGAGAGAGGACCAATCCAAACAACTGAGGAATGCTCTCCATCAGTCAGAGTTGCTGCTCTCTGCTCTCCCACTTGCCTGCCATGGTATGTGTAATTACTCCACAATTAAAGTGCCTGTGCTTGTGACTCTGTGTGTGTGTGTGTGTGTGTGTGTGTGTGTATGTGTGTATGTGTGTGTGTGTGTGTGTGCGCGCGCGCAAGCGCCTCACAGTGCTTGGTGACCACACTCAACAACCGTGTCAACAATGTGGCCTAGACAGAACAGCCAATTTCACACAAGTGAGTCAAGGAGAGAGAAAAAACAAAGGGCAGAGTTGATATGAAAAGAAAACATTTTACCTTCCTGTTAGATGTTGGTGCAAAAGGAAAAAGCAGCTGTTCAAGATATCCCTCTCTGCCTCCTCCAATTTCTATGATTCCAGCTGAACTGTATCTCTGTCCTGACAAATTCCTCCCTTTTGTGCAGTCGCTCACTTTCTTTTTTTCTTTCTTTCTTGTTCATTGAATGTCCCAGCTTTGTAACTCACTGTTGTGTTTTTCTGCTGTCTCTCTTTCCATACTCAAACCACAGGAATGCAGGGTGACTGTGACAGCCCTACTGTCTATGTGACGCATAGTAATCACTGAGTCCACAAGACACACACTGTAACACGCAGTGACACAGATGCACACTCAGATACACGTGATACCCAAGATTTTTCATTTCAGATTGATGTGAGAGTACATTGGCCGTTTTGTGCATTTCCATTTCTGCATAAGTGAACATGCTCGATGTTCTACACAGAAGAACTAATTCTGCTTGGGTATGTCATCTGTTAGTGTCTCTGTGTGTGTGTGTGTGTGTGTGTGTGTGTGTGTGTATGTGTTTGTGTGTGTTAAAGAACCTGCTGCAGACTTGGCATGTGCTGGACACTGATATATACACATACAGTTGCTCTTCTGCATTTCCCCTACATGCTTTTAACAGGAGACTGTTTCTATTTCTGCATCTCTGGTTACACAATAGAAGCGGAAAAACTACTGGGCAAAAACACTTTCAGTATAAACATTCACAGCTGTGTATATGTATGGGTGCAAGTGTTTTATGGGTATTGTGGCACAAGTTCCTCACATAATTGGCTTTCCCTCTGCAATTCTCCCCTTAAGGTGCCACTTTTTGCATGTCTTGTCACACTATATTGTGCTGAGACAGACTTGGCACAGTGGGCTGCTCTTTCACAACGAATGACTTAACATAGCAACAAAAATACAGAGGAAAACTGCAGCCTGTACTTGCCTCATGCTCATTTCATTATTGGAAAAACACAGAGTGCAAAGTAAAAAAACAAAATTTAGCTCACAGGCAAAGTGTTTACAACTATTAATGAAATATAATGTAACCCCATTCCATTTTCTTTCATAGGTTCTATTTATTAAAGAACATTTCTGATGTATTTGTACAAACCAAATCTTTGTCCCAAAACTTTTTTTTTAATCCCAATACATAATGTGTACACCTAAAATACCAATACATACAGGATTTAAAAAGCAAAAAGCATATGCAATACATGATCTTGGCTATCAATTTGATTGAAAAAGTCAGTAATGTGATCCGAACAGTTCAAAAAGAAAGAAAAGCAACGATGTTATTATCAGCATCAACATTTGTAAATCAGTTGTGAATTTAAAAAAAGAAACATTTAAAGCTGCTTTAAGATGTTGAAACCTTAAATGTTAAATCTCTGAGTCAACATGGTTATTGTCCAAGTAGCTGTGAGTCTGTAAGGCGACCTGTGCTGCAGTTTTATATCATGGTAGCAATGTAATAAGTTTCCAGTTTTCCCCCAAAAGGGAATGCAGGAAAAGGAATTCACAAATGAAGCCAAAGCTGTGGTATGATGAGATTTGGTCAGCCTTATGATGGTAAAAAAAAATGCCACTGGGCATGCCCGGTCTTCTCTGTTCTGGGCTACTGTTTCCTTCCCTCTTTTGGACTTGGTGCAACTGAAACTGTAACGTTCAAAATACCGAACATTTGTTCATGAGTTCCTGGAAGGTTTAAAGACTGTCTTGTTGGATGTAATTCATCCCAAGATGAAGGGCCTAGAAGGTCCTGCTTCTTACAGTATGCCTCTGTTGTTAAGTATCTTACTGCTAAAGTGCTCTTGAGCAAGAAAATTAAACCGTATAAGCTAGATGAAGGACCATTTTGTAGCTGACCCTAAAAAAATTGCTAATATAAAAACAATACCGTCATAGAGATCAGTTTGTCCTTGTTTTTTATAGACTGTTTTTATAAGAATTTCCCAGGACTGCAGCACTATGTAAGAACTATTACTCAAGAGTGGTGGAAGGATCTGCCAGCTGATTTCCAACCTCCACCATACTTTAGGTCAAATCACCTTTGTCCTGTTGTGCAAATAGGTGTCATCTTGGTTTGTGGTCCTGTTCAGTCAACAGCAGGTTGTTGAGTTTGATGACAATGTTGGCAAAGTCAGTGAGCTCCACAAAGTCAGAGGTGATGATGTTAACCCCGTCCACTCCCGGCCTCTGAGCCTCAACCCAGGACATGATGGTTGGTAGGTTTCTGGTTCACGGAGCCACAAAAAGACGGCGATGAGGTTAGACAATGTTGAATTTGGTGGTTTAAAGAGTGTAGGTGGGGAAAGCTGTACTAGAAGGCAAGAGGTTACACCCAATATCCTGTCACTTGAGTTTTAATTAAAAGTGAAATTTGACCTTGCAAACTTACTCGACATACTTCTGCCAAGTTTCTGTCTTTGTATGTTTTACAGTTATGGCTATAATGTTGCCAAAGTCTAATCAGTTGTTCTTTGGCTGAATGTTTGTTCATCCAATTCTATGAAAGGTTGTTGATAAGGTTTTAGGATATCTTACAATGAGTGAGAAAATGGACCTGATGGGAACAAGGTTAAAGGGAGTGCTGTTTATGTCGGCTTGTCAGCGATGTGGTCTCAAAATCACTGCTAAACACTTTGTTTTTTTTCTAGGTATCCACACACACACACACACACTGAAACACACACATGACATGACTCAGTAACTGTATCACTCTTAACACCCTGAAATTCTCCACAATGTTTCAGTCGCCAGCTGAACAAAACCAGGAAGTCAGAATGTTTACGTAGCAGTGATAAACAATCCCATTTCCTCGGAAGTGCAAAATTAGGCCGCCTCCTGTCTCGCCAGAGTGTCCGTTCAGGAGTTTTATATCCCAGTATCAGCTGGCTCTTCCTCTCAGATTTACGGTTATGGTGGGTATGTACTCTTAAGTCAGGATTTCCGCTGTCATTTCCACTTAAATCTGAGGCTCAGAGAACCAGATCACTGCAACAATATGTGCAAATAATTCAGTCCTTGCTTAGGAAATAAGATCTCTTATCTGTGAGATGAAATGTGTTCCTATCTGATCCTCAATCGTTTGAGAATGGATAAAGAGGATTATTTCTGATTCCCAGTAGAATAAACCAGTTAGGTGACACAATATTGTAGATGCATGAATAGATGAAACACAACGATTCATGCTTTAAATCTCTGCAGATAGAGAATGTGTAAAGGTCCTAAGGAAAATTAAGTGTGGTTCAATTATCAAGCTGGAAATCCTCTTTGTTCCAGGCAGTATATTAGGAGCATTTACTGTACTGCCCTCTACTGGCCATAGACTAATATAAATAGAGTTGAGCAGTGAAGATTGAGAAGATAGGCTTGATTCCTAGAAAGCTCTAATCGAAACACAAGTTATTTATCAAAAAAAAGAAAGAAAAGAAACAGACAAGTTTGCATTCTGCACATATTCACAATCCAGACTCACACACCCCAACCTGGTCACTGACCTTTCCACCAGGTAGTTACGTAGCCCCCAGACAAGGCCCTTAGCCACAGTGTTGACCCTGGGTGTGAGGATGGCTTGGGACACATGGAAAGAGCCCTGCTTGGCCCTTTCCTTCAGTGTGGTTTCCAGGAACTAGACAGAATGTCAAACATGAGTTTAAATATACAACAAATCTCTTCTAAGTAGCCCTTTAATGTGAGATTTTTAGAGATGTAGCTTGTATAACCAAAGGTTTTAGAAGGATTACAACATTTTGTTTTAAATAAAATGTTGAGTAAATGAATCAGGAGTTTGTGTTTTTTTGAGTTCAGCACAGTAGAAAGAGGGGAATAGGGAGGCAGAGAAAGCGATGAATGGTAAGGAGGGCGATGAAGAGGAGAAAGGTAGAGTGCAGCTCAGGGGTTGATCCTGATGATGAACATAGACTAGACAGGCTCTAGCAAACCGTGGACACTGCGAGTAGAGATCAGATATAATGATGCACTTAAACACAGCTAGGGTTTGAATGTTACTTTCTGACCTGTATGAGCTTGTAGGGTTCAGTGGTGTTTGCCCAGGGAGCAGGGATCTTGTTGCCAGGCCACATGGCAGGGTTGCCCTGAGCTGATGAATGATGGTAGAACACGATTACCTGTGGGAAGAAGAAAATGAAAGAAAGCGAGTCGAAACCTGGAGTTTCAAAGACTGCAGGGCTTAGTTTTTGTGGATTGACTTTGTAATACAATACATAAATTACCCACAGATTAAATTAGTGTGTTACCTCACATAACACTTGGCTAGCCACATGCTAATAATTAATGAGAGAGATTACAATTTGTCTGTTTTATGCATCTACACACAATTGCATGATTAAAAAACACACTTTTAGTTGCACAGTGAATGCACCTGATAGAGATCCACAGTGATCTAGCAGTGAAACAATATGAAAACAGGTTGGGTTTTGTTCTTGTCTCCAAGGAGACTTCGAAGAAGAAAGATACTTGGGCTGCCCTCTGCAGCTGGTAATTGTTTGAATCTCTTCTCTTGTCTTATCTCCTCTACACCGTTTCTTCTCTGTCTGCTCTACATTCTCTCACTTCCCTTCTCCTTTGCCAAGTAAGTCAGTCACAGATTAGGGTCAAAGGAACAGGAATTCAATTGATAGTATCTGAAGGAGACACAGACATGCATGTAGAATCATGTAGTATTCACATCTAAAAACAGGACTCTTATCTCCATGTATGTATGTGTGTGTATACTGTATAAAAAAAGAACAGGAATAAGGAAGGGTGAAATTAAGACTGTGTGTGAGATGAGAAAAAAATTATAAGAAATGTCAAAGAAAGAGAGAAAGAGAGAGGGAGATATAGTTGCAGGTAGGTCTAGGAAATAGAAGTTAAGGACTGTATGAAAGCCGGAAAGAGACAAAAAGAGAAAGTCAGTGTGAAGAAAGGATAAGACGTATATACAGTGAAAGAAGGAAGGCGGGTTGGATGTTGGAACAAGTGTTAATGGGATGACGCTCACCACTAATTCCTGTGCAGGAGAGTCAAAGCAGCGGGGATTACCTGGCCACAGGGGTTAAGTATGTCATACAGTATACACATGGATACCTACATACTTCTTTTACTTGTACATGTTTGTATATTGTATATGCACATATGTGACAAAGATTTTCATGTATTCACTCACATTTCAGTGTCTAAATAATGGTAGAGAAGCCATATATGTCTGTATGTGTTTAGATCCATATGTGTGAGAAAATGAAGCTTTAACGGCAAATGCAAAGAATACACACTCTTTTTTTTTCTTGTGTTTTTTTTTGTATTAAAATCCTGTTGCTTTTGCTTCTTGGAAAAACACAAACTTGTGGTGTAAAAAACAGTTTCAAGCAGTTTCAAACAAAGATTCATCAAATTTAGGAAGCAACAGAATAAAAACACATTTTTTATGCATGTTTTGGGAGATTTAAAACGAAAACATGTAGCTCGTAAAAGAAAAGGGGTTTTAACTGCTGTTGTACTCCCATCACTGTCATTTAAGCATCCTGATCTCACTTGGTATTTCTTCTCCCAGAGGAAGTCCAGAGTGATGCTCTCCACAGTACAGTTGTTACAAAGCTTACTGCCAAACACTTCCTGGAGCATGTTGAGGAGGTACACATGGTGCTCTGGGCCCATTGCATAGTAGTGGTTGAAGTCTAGGAATATCACCTTAATCAATCAAACATCAATCAGTTACTCATCCAAATCATTTTTATCTATTTTGTGTTTAATATAAAACTCAATTCAAACCACCTCTCACCTCTTTCCTGTGTCTGTCTAGGAAGAAGTTGATTTCTATCAGGCCATCCCTCACCTTTGGAGAAGGGAGTGAAGAGTTGGAGGTCATTTGTTGCACTAACCAAACATCTGTGACGTCATTAAATGAGGGATAACAGATACCAAGTCAAATATCAACCACACAGGCATAATAACTACAATCTCTTACAACACATGATGTTGCTGTCTCTGCTGTTTGTATCTAATAATTTACAGCCCATCTTATGACACACTGCTTGTAGCAAAACTCTGTGTCATATAGGGGTGGATAGGCACATGTCATAATGACCCATTTCAGAAAAGGGATGTTTACAACTAAACACACAACCTTTGATCCCTGTTCAAGGCTATCTTTATCCTACTACCAACAACATCAGCTGGAAACGGCAACACACAAAAAGCAGAATAGATCCACTGTTGTGCTATTATATGAGACAAAATAAAAGAGTTGTAGTTGAGTAGTTGAAATATTTGAGGTTACATTCAGCTGTGATTTTGATTATTTGATTATTTCAGGTCTATGAAATGACAGTGAATGTTTTCTCTTATACCCACCTTGTGTCCAAAGAGACCGTGGATGAAGTAGATCTCATTTCCAGCCTCACCTGGTTTGGAGGAAACCCTGAGATCAAAGTAGCGAATTCCTGCATCCAGCTGCTCCTTAAACGTCAGGTTCTGAGAACCAGAATATAGAAATATTACACCTCACTGCACATCCTACACACAGACTGCAAAAAGTACATACTTTCAAAGTTTTCAAAATATGAACCCAGGTGGGTGGATTTGTGAATGTCAAAAATGTGAGGGCTGTACCTGGGTCATGGACCACTTCACCATGACTTTCTTGGCTAAAACGCTAAACATGGTGGCCAGGTACTTCACATAAGCCTTCTGATCGGGGCCCACGGGAGCATGCACATCCACCCAGAAGGTAAAAGAATCATGGGACCCTAGGGAAGAGAGGATAAAGGAGTCATGATGAGGATGGAAATGATACTTGGAACCCTTTCCAAGTATCCAATAATAATAAGAAGGATAGACAAATGACAAGGATGTGTTAACAGGATTTGAGAGGAACTGTAAAAGAGAAGGATGTAAACAAAAGTTTGAAGCTGGAGCAGTAAGGAAGAGAGAGTGGAAAGGTGGTGCAGCAACACACACACAACTGTAGAAGATGCTGCAAAGGAACACCTTCACTTTTTCTTTTATTATTAGTAACACATTGAGCCAAAGAGGTTTGACTATTATGGATAATTATCTAAAGAAACACACACATCATCTCATGCCAATAATATACTATTCAATTCCTATATAGCCTTATCGAGAGTTTACAGTAGTGTCCACCTGATGGACAGATGAATACGCAGAGGAGAAACCGTACATCTTTACGCACGGCAAGCTCACCTGGCACAGCAAGGTGTTTGAGGGGCATGGCACTGAGTTTGGAGGGGAGCGAACCCATCCAGTCGGCATTGACATTGCCGATCCCCGCAGGTCGCGTCTTCATGTCAGAAACGGCCTGTCAACGTCCCCCCGGTCAGGAAACCGCTTTCCAGTGCAAATGCACTCCCGGTGACGGGTTCCGGTGGGCTCCCAACAGGTTAAAACTACAGTAGTTCATCTCGGAATATTAATCTACACATATCACCTATTCAAAACGTCCTGCGACTAGACACCTGATCGAGTGTGACCCGCTTCCTTGCCCGATTAGCCTACCGGTAGGTTGTGGCACGACGTCGCGGTGCGCTTTTTCCCAACCGGACAACCGGGCATCCCTTGAATAGGCTGGCGGGTGACTAACTACCGTGATAATCGGCTTAGAGAGAAATTCCACTTGTTATCCCCCCCTCCACCAACCAGCCCCCCTCTCCTGCCACTTAACCTATGCACCTGCTCTGTGTGTGTGTGTGTGTGTGTGTGTGTGTGTGTGTGTGAAGACCACCGTTGGACACACAACACACACAAAGAGAGAGAGAGAGAGAGAGAGAGAGAGAGAGAGAGAGAGAGAGAGAGAGAGAGAGGCAACATATGGGAAAGTGTCCTTGTCTTAGTTGGGATTTGTTGTGATCCAGAGTCAGCAAAGCATGACGTGTTGGCTGTAAGGCTGGATGCTCATAGAGCATTAATCAACTCATATGAATCATGGCTTTTGTGAGTGCTGGGCTGATGTGATATGGCATCACTCTACATGAGGGGTGAGATCAAAACCTCCATGTCTCTGTTCAGGTGTTTATTTTTGGGAGCAGTTTAATTCAATTCTGTTTTATTATATTCATAACACTGGGGTGTGTTGGAAACAACATGTATAGGCTAGGGCTGGTCAATCTATTTAACCACTGATCCACATAAAATAATATCTGAGTTCCCATCAAAAATTTAAACTACACGCTGATATTTTTATTTCGTCTTCAGAGCTGCTGCGGTTTGCACAACCATAAGTCTGCAGCTCCATCTACTGGTGCAGCACTTTAAATGCCACTGACTCCAGAGAAGTGGTGAAATAAAGAGCTCACACTCTGCCGCTATGCCCCCCCTCCCCACCTGCATTCCGTGAAGACCTGCCCTACTCTGCCTCTGATTGGCTAGTACTCCTGGTCACGGTTACGGTTATGGTAACGTTCAGGGTTAGAATATCATGGTCAGAGCCAATCTTACGCAGAGTAGGGGCGGGTCTTCACAAAATGTGTGTAGGAAAAATTAACGCATTTCCATCATTCTAAACATCCGTATTGGTAATAATCTAGAAATGCGTCCTGCCTCGGCATTTTCCATTTTGACTATCTATTTTTTTGGTACCAATTATTTTAATATTTGTGACTTGGGTTCTCGAACCTGCGACTAAAATAACACAGAGTTCATATAAAGTGTGAAAATTGGATTCAAAGTAATTTAGGAACTGCAGTCAGTCTTTACATGGATACGTCATTTAATATCAATCCAGACTTTAACTAATTAATGTTGCAGCTTCAGGCACGCTCATCAGCCCCAAGGACAACAAGTCCCATAAAGCATTGCGTCCTGCACGGACTTGTCGTTTGTGTGTACGTTTCCATGGGGAACTGTCACATACATACACACAAACACGCGCGCGCCTCTTATCGTAAGAGCTAGGTTTAGACACAACGTGAATTTTATCTGAAGAAACTTGGTGCAATCAGCGGACCCAGACAACGGCCGAGCAAAGGAACAACACCCCTAAATGGTGAGTTTAAGAACATTAGAAGAAGAACAGGACAACTTGAAAGTGAGGGATAGGCCTGTTTCAAGATCGCACGAGCTGTCAAAGCTGACATGTCAGCAACAACTGCTCTTCTCTTCTTCTTTTTTCTGATAAACGACACTGTTTGTTTTATTTTAGGCCATCAAAACGTATTTTTAGAGTAAGGCTTTACGAGAAGGCTTCAGTTAAATGAGCCTGCTGTGTGTTAAGTTGAAGTAATAATGAGAGTAGATGGATTTGTGAAGACAAAGTAGATTTTAACAGTGTAATCACACTTAGAAGTCTTGATAAAATGTTACTCAGTGTTTCTTTTCCACTGTCAAGTTAGTGTCCACATGTGTTTTCAGTAGCCTATAATTGTCCTTGAATAGCTTCCTAATGTCTTGTGGCCTGGATACATCTTAATTCCCTTTAAATCCCCCCACAACAGATTGCCATATGTGAAAGCTGAGTGCTGGCCAGCAGTCCTCTGGCTGGCCTCTCCACTTGTCTTATTGCTTATTGTCTCAGGGAGACATAGATATCAAGCCAGTTCCTGTGTAGGAAGAGCATTTCTAAATTGACAATGGAATATAATACATGTATACATCTACATGCAATATGCAATAATGACAAATCCTTTAGTATACAAACAAAGTGCTTTTATATAGTGTTAACTGAAGCAATGATTCAGTCATTAAATAACTAACAGGAATCACAGATCCAATCGGGGATTGTCTGTGACTGGGAGTTTCTGGCCCTGTTCAATGAAATAAACACTAATCTCATTTTGTTTAGCTGTCCTTGGCTTACCTTCCACTGCATTTCCTTTATAAACCTACATGCAGCAGGTCAGCATTCAAGGATAGATGCAAATAGCTCACAGATGGAAGTCACATCCTTGTGCCAAAATACTCATCATTAAGCCTATTGCTTAAAACATGTATGTATTTCATAATTTTCTGTAAGCAAAGTGTGTATCCATAACTCTTTGTTTATCCAGGAAATACCTGTTTTGGTTACCCTTCTTATAACAGAGTGTTAATGTTAATGCTGTTTTCTCAGTCAAGTCTTACAGTTACACACATTCACACTTGGGTCTTCAATTTGAACAACATTCACCGGAACACCCAACAGGAATCCCCTATTTAAGAGGATAAACTAGGCTTAAAAGGTTTCAGGGAGGCTGCTCGGTTTACCTTATGGTCTATTATACATGAGGTCAATATGAGAATGTATATGTAGATATAATCCAAAGGCATTAAAGTAAGAAACACATTTGGCACATTTTGCAACGTAAAACAGAACAGAATACATTGTGGCAACCTGTTGCAGTGAGAAGATCTGCTTAGTTTTGCTATTGTGATTTTTTTAAAAAGTCCTTAGGGAGGTTTATTTGTCTGAAATACAACATAACAGTGTGATCACTTTAGCCTGTGGCGTCAATCAAATCCTCTCACCAGGCAGGGTGCTTGGGTAAGGTGGTGGATGCCGGTAAGCATGATAGTGATGTAACATCCTATTTACATCCCTGTTGGCCTAATCTACCTAGGGCTGGCTGTGTCATCTCCCTTGGGTGGCCATGTTGGAGCCTTCTACTAGTGTGACACACACCTAATCCTCCTCACTGAAAGAAAAACAAGAAATGGTCCTGGCTTGTCTATGTCCTCAGATCTTTTGGGTTTTTTCAGGTGTGGTTAAGATGACTTATAGGTCTCATTTGTGTGTATTTGTAGTTGACATGTATGTTAACGATATTCATGTCTTTACTGTCACTGAAGGCTTGCAAAGGCACAGTGTTGACTGTTGACTGACCAACAGCAGCTTTTCTAACGATGGATACGTTACTGCAAGATGAGTTCTGAGCTTCAAGAATCGGAGACCTTTGTGACATATTGGGCAACTGAAAATACTTCCTCCTGGGAAAGAACAATCAAACTCTTTTGGAGAAGAGGACGGTGAAACAAAGACAACATTTCTTCAGCAGAAGAAGACGGGAAACAGGATAGAGATTTGATCAATGAATCAACACTACATTTCCACAACTCGTGTCACGGACAAGGAAAGTTAACAAGCTGATGAAACCATCTTGAGAGATGATGAATCGCTACACCACTCTGAAGCAGCTGGGTGATGGAACCTACGGCAGCGTGCTGATGGGCAGAAGCAATGAATCTGGAGAGCTGGTTGCTATTAAGAGGTGAGAACTATCACTTGATGTAGTCCATTAAAGGCATTTTGACTACTTCCTCTTCTTATTTGTAATTTTCAAGGTGTAAGTATGCCTAACCCTAACCCACTTGAACAATTATAGTTTGGATAATTTTCATCATGTTATAAAAAAAGAAAATTCAAAGTGACATTCAGGTCAGATTCAAGTTTCCTGCCATCACCAGGGCAAACAAACTAGCTTCCACGCCTTTGTTTCTGCAGCATGGAAGCAGGGTTCAATAATACATGAGATACCGGGAGATGCGTCTACTGGTTGATCATTTGGTTACCATGCAAGACAATACATGTGGTGACGGTAAAAGGGAGTGAAAGTAGAGGGGTGTGTGTCAGGTTGCTGACATTGTGGAGGGAACGACCGAGACTGGCAGGTGTCCAGAGAGGAGTAAGGGATATCTGCACATTTTGTAACCCTTACATAATTCCAGATGGAGGAAGTTGCTCAAAGATGTTAAAGGTATCCTGTGTACCAGTTGGCGTGTGTCTGACGGATTTTAATCTACAATTAAAATAATTGTGTCAGGATGTGTTTGTAGACTTAATTCAAGTAGAGAAAATCAATAGTAAAGCCTGCAGAGTTTAGAATATCAGTTTATATCAATTTACATTCTAAAGCTTTTGCAGCTTTTGCTCATGAAATGACATGAACTGAAATTTGAGACACCTCATAAGAGCTGAATTATTAATGAAGGCGCACTAAGGAAATTTGTAAAGATGGCGACACTATTGTATGTTGGATGCAATTTATATGACCTGCAAATGTAATGAGTTTATGCATGTCTGATGTATACTAAAAATTAACGGCTGCCTTTGACTTCCTTTCATAGAATGAAGAGGAAGTTTTATTCATGGGAAGAATGTATGAACCTAAGAGAAGTGAAGGTAAGAATTGTCAAGAGAAGTCAAGATTAAGAAGAGCGATAATTCATGTTGTATATGATGCTTAAATTCAGCAGCTTTTTGAAGTTCCTTGTCATGTTTAATCTTTAGTAAGTAAATGAAACAGAACAATGACACAGTGTCATAGATACGAAGCAACAAACATTCTGGCATATCCAAAAATGGTATGACCCATCCCCTACATTTCACTGAACACTAAACTCTTTTGATTAGCCCAGTTTCTTTCAAATGTTGGAATAAAATCTCTAACCCAATGCAAATACATTTTTTAGACTCATTCCTTCCACTCTAAGCTTCCAGATTTCCTTCTTTATGGCAGTGAAAAATTATACGATTCCTTTATTTGACAGTGCTCACATAATCCTGAGGGATGTTTGTTTCATGCATCACACTAAGAGCCTACTCAATTCTTAATTGGCCAAAGGTGCGTGCCAGTATTCTCCTATGTGTGCTAGGGGAGGGGGCTATACTGTGTGCCAGAGAATGAGATTATTATTTATGATACGATGATCGAAAAAAATGATTGAAACGTTTTTTATTTATTTTTACTAGAGTTGCAAGAGTTTGCTAGATTTACTAGCCCAACATGTCATTTTACTTGCCCCGGGCAATTGCGCAAGCCTTATTATTGAATCAATTTTTTAATGATGATTTTATATACCCCAACAGATAGTATACAGTTATGAATGCCTGCAACTTAGTTAGATATACCTTGTATCTCTGTAAGTCATAGTAACTACATAAATGTATTGTTATTTTGTTGGAAGTTAAGTAACATGTCTGTAATAAACCTGTTATTAAATTAGATAAATCTGTTATTAGATGTATATTACATTAGCACTACTCTTCTTGCCAGTCTTTGAAGAAGCTGAACCATGCGAATGTGGTGAAGCTAAAGGAGGTAATCAGAGAGAACGACCATCTGTACTTTGTCTTTGAGTACATGAAGGAGAACCTCTACCAGCTTATGAAGGACAGGTAAAATAAATAACTACCCCATTTTACAATGCAAATGTTTGGACAAGGTGTATCACATTGGCTTATAGCTGGAAATCATTATCATAACACAAAATTACCAAATCTCACTGTCTGGTCAGGAGTGACCCTACTGCATCACTTTACCTCCTGACCTCAGGAATCAAATTTGTTAGATACATAATAACATTAGTAAGGTTTTGTGATGGAATTGGACTGATCTGGTGGGATCCAGTATTTTGCAGTGGAATATTTTAAAAAGCAGGAGGAAAAAAATATCAATGAAGCCACAGATGTGTTACACCTAGTCTGTATAATGCATAATATTTATGTATGTTCTGCTTTTCAGGATCTTTTTTTTTTACCTATTGTTTTGTGTGTACAGAATGAACCAAAATACTGTTCATGATGATTCACTGACTCACTGACATTAGCAGGCTTATAAGAGTTCTCTTAATTTTATGTTTACAGAAGAAAATTATTCCCTGAATCAGTGATAAGAAACATAAGCTTTCAGATTTTGCAAGGCCTGTCATTTATTCACAAACATGGTAGGTGTACCGTGTTCCCCTTACGTCTTGCAATGGCATGAGAGTGGTTTCATACTGCAAGATTCATGCATTCACTGCATCAAAGTAACAAGAGAGATATAAAGCTATGAAATACAGACTATTTCAAGTCTTCAATGGTCAAATTGGTGCTTAATTAATGAAAATCATGTAGTATGTGAACCCTCCATAACTGCTTTGTTTCAACAGTCTTATCAAACTCTCTAACCTGCTGTTCTGTAAGAAATTGATGTGTGGATGCATCATATGTATGAAGCAAACTTATCCTGAGAGCAGAAATAACAGACTTCAGAGTTATTTTAATCCCACATGGTCATTTTTGATCACAGGAGAAAAAAATCATACAAATCATACAAAGTTGTGTAAATGCAAACACACATATACATTCAGAACCAGCCTGCATTTGACATACATTGCCATGTTTCCACGCATCCAATGTGCATATACTTTCCTGGCTTTCTTTTTCTTTTAACTGCTTTTTTAAATTTCTCTTTTACCTCTCTTTCCTTTCTTTCTCTGTCTCTTTGGTCTGTTGTTAGAGAGAATAAGATGTTCTCAGAAAATGAAATTAGGAACATCATGTTTCAGGTGATATCTGGGTTGGCTTTTGTACATAAGCATGGTAAGAAGCTTTACTCTGTCACTCTTTGCCTGTTCGAAAAGTAGCGTGGTTTGAGTGTGTTTTATATTGTTGTTGGTTTGGGTGTGTTTGATATTGTAAAAAGTCTTGTAATTTAGAGCAAGCCTTAGAAAAGCGCAAACTCAGTGTAATATGTGTAAAGCAAAGTATATGTTAAAAGATGCCTGAAATATTGATATTAAACCTTCTGCAGGTTTCTTCCACCGAGACATGAAGCCAGAGAATCTGTTGTGCATGGGTCCAGAACTGGTCAAAATAGCAGATTTTGGACTGGCTAGAGAGATCCGCTCTAAACCTCCTTACACTGACTATGTATCAACCAGATGGTGAGATCACTTTTCTAATCTTATATGCATCAAGAACAGTGTGGTAAAGCACTTGTGAATTTAAACAAAAGACAGCTTCCTCCATCTAAAATTCATCATGCAGTCTGTGTAGTTTGCTTGTTGATTTGAGTATGTTCTTTGTTTAGGTATCGAGCACCAGAGGTTCTGCTCAGGTCGTCTACCTACAGCTCTCCCATTGACCTGTGGGCTGTGGGCTGCATCATGGCTGAACTCTATACTCTCAGACCTCTTTTCCCCGGGAACAGTGAAGTGGATGAGATCTTTAAGATCTGCCAAGTCCTAGGCACTGTCAAGAAGGTTAGATGAAACTTAATTGTGAGAGGAGAAAAAGCTTGCTTTTAATTCAGGGTTTTAAGAATATATTTTATTATCATATGCTGTAATAAAAAAAGTTTACCAAATAGAAATAAATATTGAACAGGCTAGGATGAGGGTTCCTCTCTCTCCAGTGTAAAGCAGCTTAAGAGTGCTCCATGCCAATCAGGATGCCACTTCATTTCAAAGGCTTTCCCCACATCCATCACTATTAACTCTGACTGCTAAGCAGAAAGCTTTCAGAGCTCTATTTTGTTATGGCCTTGTCAGAAACTGAGTCTGTAACCTCTACAACAAGGGTAGGCTTTCAGCCACTCATGTGTACTTCACATTAGTTCATGGGTGCATTGGTTGAAAAGGTTCGTTAGCACACAAGATGAGTTTAATGTAGGGTTATACATTTTTTATGATGTATTGTATAATTGCACTGGAGGTTCTTTCATGAAATCAATTGATGGTGTTGACCAGATGTGTTCAGGGGGTGCTGGGTTTCATCTGCATTATTATATGTGATCTACACTGAGCAGGGTGTGATGTACTCACAGTGCAAAATGACACAAAGATATCTAATGCAGACCTACAAGATGAATTTTCTTATAACTCAGTGGCCGTAAGCAGTGCAGAATCAATTACAGCTTATACTGAGACAATGCTTGCTTATAAGGTCCCATATATTTACTACATGTATGCAAATGATACACATTCCTTTTAAACTCTACTTTAGCACATTACCCTGGATTCTAAAAAGTATAGAATGTATAAACACCTGATTAATAAATATGTGTAATCATCTGACTGTCTCTTCCATTAGATGGATTGGCCAGAGGGCTACCACCTGGCTTCAGCTATGAACTTTCGCTTCCCCCAATGTGTGCCCACTCACCTAAAGACCCTGATCCCAAATGCCAGCAATGAGGCTATTGCCTTGATGAAGGACCTGCTGCAGTGGGACCCCAAGAAAAGACCCACTGCTGTACAGGTAGGCAGACTAATGTTTCAAAGTCTTGACATAAAACTTCAATGCTTTATTTTCCATGTCTGTCCACAGAAGAGTCATTTATTGGGAGTGGAAGTATTAAATATAAGTATTTTAACACATAACAGCCACAGTGATAATTATGCGCATAGTGCTTTGGATTGTCATTTTCTAAAACTGAGTATAACCTGGACTCCAAGCAAACTTTTAGATCAGAAAAAAACACACCTGTCCTCAGAGAATGAATTGTGATTACAGTGCAGCACTCACCACATGCAGATTATCTGTAGCTCCAATACTGTGATTGCATTAGCATCCTAATCCCAGTCAATTTAAGTACTGCTAAAGCTATACATCATCCCTTCTGCCAGCAGAAAATGTTCCACCTCTGCTGATGTGCTCCAAGTGACGTATGTGTATTATCTCTAACACATAGTCATCATATAGATGGACATTATTTACACCCAAGTGAGATAGTTGAAGTAGTCCGTCAGCCTTGAGTAGGAAACACCTTTCCACAGGGAGTGACAATGCTTTTCCATTCTCTGCTTACGGAGCTCCCATGTGGTTCTATTAGGATGAATCACGTCCAATTTTAGCCTATTCTTAGAAAACCTTCATAATTCATGCTAAACCTAGACAGCAAACACGTATTTGTATGGAATAAAGTCCACACTGCATATCCATCATCAACATCAACATGCCCCTGCTTTTTTTGTGAGGTTGTAAGCCATGTAAGTTTATCAGTATGTCTTGTGCATTAAAGCACACCTCACACATAGATCTTTATTGTGCTAGAAAAAAATGTTTGCAGAATATTCAGAATAACAGAACAGTCATCTGTATTCATTTCTCCTTCTGGCTAGTCCCTGCGTTACCCGTACTTCCAGGTTGGCCAGATCTTAGGGCCTCGTCCTCAGAGTCAAGATGTCAAGAAGGTCCAGGCCAGACAGATGACCCAGAAACAGATCTCGGAGTCCAAGACTGATCCCCAGCAGTCTTCCTCTGAGTCCAAAGCCTCCACATCATCCTCCAGAAACCCCTACCACCACCACCACCACTACCAGCATCAGCCTCTTCAGCAGATCTCCTTGCCCCAAGCTGAGAGTAAACCAGCAGGTGCCAGCCATATAGTGAGTGTTTCTGTGCAAATCAGAGCTGTATTTATTGTCTTTTTTTAATTTTGTTTAAATTTTGGTGGATACCAATATCATGACAATGCATATATGCAGAGAAGGAGTTGGGGTTAAATTATTAAGACAGATTTTATCAATCCAAATGTGCAGAAAGCAATGTCACTGGGCAGTGAGAACAATGTTGCCGGTGGCGGGATGGGTGTGCTGAAAAGCGGCAGACGTCGTTGGGGCCAGACAGTGGCCAAGACCTCAGACAGCTGGGAGGATTCTGACCCATTGGAAACTGCTGTGTCCAATTCCAAGAAACCCAGTTTGGGGAATGAAGAGGAGGAGAGGAGCCCGAAGGAGCACTGCCCACAGTAAGTGCTGTAGTGTCTTAACAGGAGTAGATTGTCAATTTGACAAAAATGGAATGATATACACTCAGTATATATAGTGATGTGTGCAGTGTTAAAGTTATCTATCTCACATGTCCTGCAGTGTTAATAGAACATTATCTGCTTATGGTCATATATTCTGCCCTTTTCTAAAAACTTAGTTCCTATGGAGGCACATACTGTACCCTTCTGCGTCTGGTTTCTGTTTTTCAGGCCCAAGGAGCAGAAACCTCTGTATTCCTTCAGCACAGTTACCAAGCTGCCCAATAATGTTAAGATTGGCCAAATGGACTCCAGTCTCCCAGGATCTGCTGCACGGCAGCATTATCTCAGCCAGTCACGATATCTTCCTGGTAAGACTGCATGTCTAATAGCCAGTAATGTAATTTGCATGTCATTTATGATTTTGGATCCCATTTCCCCTCTTTAACTACCACTGAAATGTAGCTTTGTTTTATTATAGCCTTGTGGTTTGTAGTCAAGCTAGACTGCTGGTATCTTATCTTATCTGGATCTTATTATCTTAAAAAACAGCCATGTATTAAAGTCAGCTAGTTCACAAATATCAATAAATATTAGTTATGGAAACAAATATCAACCAAACTGAAGGTGTAAATCATGGAAATTACAGATAATAATCATAAAAAATCAAACTGTTAAGTAGTAAAATGTGTAGAATTGGATCACAGGCATTAGAGGACAATAAAACCTTTTTCTTTATGGCACCCTCAGTTTTTCCTTCCCTCAGATATCTTCTAATTGCGTGCTTTGTAATGCAAACAGCACAATAACAAATCAATCTAACGTATAAGAAGCATAATCCTAATATCAGGTTAAAATAATAAGGCATCAGTGCAATCACCTGGAATAATTTACCTGGTCAGTTTCATGAAAAAGCAAAAAAACAGTTGTAGAATTCATACTTTTTCATCACATAATTTCCCTTTCTTTAAGGTTTGATCGGCAAGAATCAGACTTCCTCTGGTGATAAGGAGTTGAGTGGTATGACGCTGCGGGACTTGTGGGAGAACTCCTCAAACACTGTGAATAAACCACTTGCTCCGATTGGAGCGGGATTATCTGTCACCAGAGCCAACGCAGGTAAGGACTGCTGATGTCTAATGAAGAGGTTGTTAAGAGGTTTGGTGGAGTGTGCAACAGAGGGCGCTCTGGTTTCCAGATTTCACTAACATTTGAGGGACATTATTCCCAACAAAATACGTGTGTTTTTTGTGAACACTCAACACAAATTGCATGACAGGGCTTGTAGAAGTCCCATTAAGAAGAATAAATGTGAGAGAGCTTTCCCTGATGATGACACAAATATCAAGAACAATCAGTGTCTGTTTCGTTCACTGATTTTTGTGTCCTTATTCTTCGATGACTCCTTCAAAGTTTATTTTACCCCTCACCTGATCAAAAATGTTTGAAAAAACACATTGTACTGGATGTGGACCTATGTTATGAAACTCTGTGGTATGGAACATGCAGACATGCAATAGCTAAAGGCAAAAAAACCCAACTTATTTACCGATTTAGCTGTGAATATCTGTGAATCTGTGACTCAGGTAACACCTTATGTTTAGCAACACAATGAGAGAAAAAGTATCAAATCAGTGATATAAATAATGCCTAAGCTGCCTCATTTTACCATGCAGTGGAAACCTGGCTTCTGTCAATGTCACCTACTGTTACATAACTTGACACCATCCTCTTTGTGACAAAAAAGGCCCTAAATGCTAATGATACAGCTAATGTCTCCTGATCAGTAGTTATGGTGCCGTGGACAAAGCAGTGTTACGAGTGAGCCCAAGTGTCTGCGACTTTAGAGATGGGAGATCTCTATAATTCATTTGTCATGTAGATAGACACACAATATGGGTCCCCGCTGTGCACCCTCCTTCCCTCTCTTCTTCTGCTCACCTCGTCTCTCCCTCTCCATTGCTTATTCATGAGATTAAGACCGTCAGTGTAAGATCAAGTGTTCTTTAAATGGCCCTCAGCTGCACCCCCTGCTCATTTGTCCCATCCCCAGTACTCTCTCTCTCTCACACACACACACACAATGTCTGTTTTGATTCTACTCACCTATTACTCATGAATATATATTTTTCATTAGAAGACCCTCCTTTGTATTTCCTCTCTTTCTGTAAGCTGAGATCAATAGAACAGCTTCATCAGTGCTAACACGCACACACAAATGTCATTTTGTCCCTTTGAAATTGGTACTCTGTATATCTGTTCTCCTCTCTCAGTTTTCTCATCCATTTTCTTTTCCTTTCTCTCTGATTGCATGTGTATCTTCTCCAACTCTACTTTTTGCTGTGAAACTAGAAGAGAATGCCTCTAAATCTGTGGATAGCCCACCAGAGAAAACTGTTGTTAAAGAAAGAATACTGGAGAAAATTGATCTCTCCAAAGGTACTTAATTGAGGTGGCAACATGTGAACTGTCTCTGTTGTATTTTACAGTTTGAAGCAGTAGTGTAATCTTAAATATCTTTAACTTCTCTATTGAGAGTTATTTCAAATGCAAAAACTATTCTGTGTACAAACATTGATGTAGTATGTAGAATAGCTTGAGGGTAAAATCAGATAAACTAACAACTAGCATGTCAGCTGATCCAACAAGCTTCAAGTATTCAGCCAGTGACTTAACATCTGAAAGAAACTAGCTGGTAAAAGCTCTGCAGGAGACAAGGGTGGTACAAATACACAGTTATAACTGAGAACTAAGAGCTCCTGTTGCTAAATAGATGGTAAATTGCACTACAACCACAACATCTTTATAAGAGAACAATGAGGCATTTGCCTAATTACACTGATAAGAATCTGTGACTGCTGGATGAAGCAGATCGATGGCAGCACTTGAATGACTTCAATCACTTGGCCGTAGTCGTCTGTTTGGATCCTCAGCAGCTGTTACATATGCAGTAGCTACTTCACACACACGTTTGCACAAATAATTTGTAACAGTAAGCCATGTATGAGAACATTTATTAGGAGTTATTTAGAATATTTCACATGAAAATTAAAGTAACAATTTCGTTTTGTTCTCTTTGGCGGCACCTATGGCGATAAGCGGTAATTGCAGTTGTGTTTTTGGACCTGGTTTCCCAGAGATCCAAACAGTGTCACCTGTGTGACATCAGTCAGTTGGCAGTTGAAGAGGGACTTTGTTGTGTTAGCTCTGTATACTCTTTCTGGACCTGGTGGACCAACCACTGCTGTGTGATGGAAAATGTGTCACTAGCTGTGCGCTGCTTGTGATTTTTCCCGAGAAAGGTCTAATTGCAGTCTTGCAGACTTAGATGACACACCAACTTCACAACACAACACATCCCCCCTGATGTTTTTACCCTAACGGCATGTTATGCAACATACTCCCCCTGGCATTCTTGCCCTAACCATCTCATTCCTCATGCCTAAACCTAACCAAGTGGGTGTGTCGTGTAGACTACTGTGAGTCTGCAGATAGTCCTACTTGTTTTTCCTGGTAATGTCACCACCGACTCCCAGTTCATAATACTGCAAATGCAGGGGCTTTCATCAGTGGGCCATAGGCTCAGTCATCATTATGTTAATTCATTCGGCAATAGATATTGACTTAACTTTTATTTAAACAATAATTTAAGTCAATCAAATTTATTATGTGACAATATAGTAAAATAAAATGCAGTGATAATTAGCTAATGTGTTTTTTGCCCTTCTTTTCAGGGAACTTTGTGAGTGCAAAGTACAACCTCTCTGGTGGCTACATCCCCTCAGTCCAAAAGAAAGAGGTGGGCTCAGTGGGACAGAGAATCCAGCTTGCCCCTTTGGCTGGCCAGCACACAAGTGAGGACTTATTTCATTTATATAGAGCCAACAAACTGACACTGTGATGGTATATTCAGTATCATTACTTTAAGACAGATAACTATCCATCAAAATATATAAAATAATTTAACATATAGTGTATGTAATGTGTGACTTTTATTCCCCCTGTCAGTATATTAGCTTTTAGATTCTAGAGATACCAAAACTGATCACAGCAATACAATTAAATTCAGCTTTTTTTGGTCTTGTAAATTCAGTTAGTGTGTGGTTTATAAACAGTGTACAAATGTCAAGAATTACTGCTTACAATGCAACTATTATGTGGCTAAAAACGTTTAGCATGATTAGCCTTATAAACATTCCTAACTCTTAATCTTAAATGCATACAAACTCAGTTGTATGATCATTCCCAACTTACATTCTTGTATTTCAGTCCTTCTCTCTTCACTTCCTAGTTTCTGGCTTGCTAGTTTCTTAATATTTCCACCCAAACTTTCACTCACTGTTACTTTGTTTCTCCTCTTCCTTCACTCTTTCAGTCAATCCTTCTTCTTCTCCTGATAATAAAAAAGACAAACCAAAATCTGCAAAGCCCAAGCCCATACCCAACTCATCTATGAGTGAAACTAATGAAGGTATTTCTTCGGTCATTGTATTGCTTGAATCACTGTGTTAGTATTTTTAGAGGAAAAAACTGTCCCTCTTTATTGTATTCACTGAAAAAATACAACACTTTAGTATTTTGCCATTAGTCTTACAATATCTGATTTATCTTTACTTTTGATGCTGTTAAAAAATATTCATTTTCATTTTTCATTGGTGTGAAAGTGTCTTGCATGTGAAAAGGCTGTTAATAAAGACCTTACAGTATAGCTACATATTGGAGATACACTAACTGACTGACTGCACATTCTTCCAGATTACGAGGGCTGGAAGAGGAGGACAGACAGGACTCAGATGAAAGGGAGCAGCTTCTCAGCTCTGGGGAAAAACTCTGGGAATCTCCTGACCAGAGCTCCCGCTGTTCAGCCTGTCCACGGCAGGGTGGACTGGACATCCAAGTATGGTGGGAATCGGTAGTTCAGTGAGGAAGGTGCTACAGCCTCTGCTGCCTGTTGGGGTGTCATGCCTAAAACTTTGGCTAAAAAAAATATAAATCTTGAGTTTCATCCACATTCAAACTCAAATTTAACAAAATGTTTCATGATAAATTATGTTGAGAAATGAAAATCCAAGTCAAATATAGAGGTAGCTGGTAGAGGATATAAAATAATGTGACAAAAGGCATGAATGACACGTTCCATATTCTTTTCATTAAGGCCATGCTACACTGGCATCATTTTATTAACTTAACTTTTCTCTATCTTTTGGAGATGATGGTTGCCATGATGCTGTACTTGCGAGACAATTCCACTGTATTCCTGAAGGATCCAGTGTGAGCCAATTCTGTTAATGCTGGGATATTCTGACTAGGATTTACATGTAGGATAGCCTTTCATTTTTTACTCTAGTTTTTATTGTCAAGTATTGTTTTGATTCTGTTGAGAAATCATTAACATCTCTTGCAGTACTGTAATCCCTGTGCTTTTACTCACCATACTACATAAATACAAATCTTCACTGTAATGGCAATCAGAAGGATGACTTCAATTTATACGGCATATTGTGTATAAGTGCATACCTCTTTGTATTATGCAATGAATAAACTGAGTTTTTGTAAACATTTTATACAAATAAAGATATAAAAGTTTACACAAAAAGACAAGACAACCATTTGTATTTTATAAACATGGTACTATATTTCATCCTCAAATATACACTTCTTTTTTGTCCTTTTCTTTTTTTACCAAATGATGTTCAGCAGTAAACGATAAATGCTTGACAGAACTCTCCTGAAAGAGAAGATGAAATCTACATGAGAGAATAGGGAAACTACAATTTTTCATCTGTTGATATCTTCACTCCATCATGACTCCTGGGGTTTCTGGAGCAATGCCAAACTAAGCTTCCCCACCATCAGAAGACTGGAACAAGAGGATAACATTAGACTTTATTCACAGAGTATAAAATGGATATTTACCCAGCTGGAATGAATGTTTTTTAGACTCTTAATGAGAGAAAGAAAATCTACTGAGTCATATTAATGAGATGGATACCTTGCTCCAGCCATCAAGCCAGCTGGCATGAACTTCCTGGATCCGTAGAATCTTTTTCCCATAACAGCAGCCAAGGCGCCTGATGTACCTGGAAGACACCATGTAGTATAAAATATTAGTACAAGATGGTTGCGTTATGACCACAGATACAATTTTGCTTTTCTAATTTAGAAACTCTTCAGTACACGCCAAAAAACAGTTTACTAACCAAGGGATACCCAAACATTGCTGGGGTCATTGGAGATCTGGTAGGCGCCAAAACCTGCCATGCCCCCGAAGAGGAGACCAGCAGCCAGAGAGGGGACACTGCCTGAAAGAAACCACACACAGCAGGTCAACACCTGCATCTGACATCCACATGTCTGAAGATCATGTATGAGGTGGACTGGTGTGTTATGGGACAAACAAGTTCTCATTTGTGAGTGCATGAAAATAATAGTATGGCCATGAATCCATTAATAAGACAAAAGGTTCAAGACTAATTTTACATATTGAGGAATTGTAAAGGGGATGAATGCACCTGCAACCACCAGACAATCAGTGATAAAGGTGAGTCAAACAATCAAACAGATATCATCGTTATGATCTCAACGCATTTGTACGTTTTAAAGATTTAAACTTGTAGAGCGGGTTAAACTGTAACCTTCCACCGCAGCTTACTGCTCAACTCAACACATACCTGCTTTCACGTAACCCATGACTCCCCCGGATGCGACGAGGGCTGCGTATCCATATCCTATCCAATCCACAGACATGTTGCCTACCTGTAAGGACCACAACGCGTTCAGTGAGGGAACAAACCAAACATGCAGAGCATCTATTCAATTCAAACACCCCTCTGTTGTGTAACTAACACAACTTACATGTGCCTGAATATCAGAAGAGTTATTTGAATGCTCCAACACAGAGATGTTGCAGCAAACAAGCGGAACCAAGACAAGATATGGAAACATTGTAGCATCAGAGAAATTGTGTCGCAGTCACACCGTAGCGCTCATCTGTTTATGACCGTAAAATGTCACATTTTTGGCCCCGCAGACGGCCATCTGTGTGTCTGGCTTTATAGATAAGACCAACTGCTTCACACAAACCTCAGCATGAGCTCCAGGAGCATAAACTAGCATAACTGTTGTTACAACACGTGCAGGGTTTATACGAAAGAGTTAATATTAAATTTACTGAAACGTGTTGAAATTAAAGCTAGCGTTAGCCCTTTATGAATGTCTCATATAAAAACGGGCAACTCACCAATTTATACAACCTTGCTGCTTCGGTTTGTCCTCTGTCACTGACTAGCAGCAGCGTGTTCTCCACCGAGCACAAATTATTGATACACAAAACACTCCGCACGGTGCCCGGTGGGAAATGTAGTTCTCAACAGTGTCACGTTCATAACAAGCGGGAAGAAGGATAAAATGAATTGCTAATAGAAATCACGATGGCATGTATAATCCAATCTGGTTTCAAACAGAAGTTATTCATATTTTCAAAGCCGATTTCTGGATTTCTTGTTCACCAAAACATGTGCTTTTGATTTTTAAACGTATAAGCTCAAAATTACAAAAAAAACTATGTGCACTTAACGAATAAACGAAGTCAGCTGAAAAAATAGACTGTGAAAGACTGAATGTTTATAAAACCACCACCAGGGAAAACATTTAAGAGTGTATGTGTCATTTTAACGTGCACATTTAAAATGTGGGTCTAAATTTTCACTTAGGCTACAATTCTATGCTGCTTGGTCAACATCGCTGACATGACGCTTGTTGCTGCACAAGCAAAAGAAATCTCCCTGTATTGTACATGTATTGTCCTTGGTTTTTCAGGACTTGGCAACTATTATGGGGCAGAGGTCCTTTTTAAACTTCCTACTGTACCTGAACGTCACATTAACTAACAACAACAACAACAACAACAACAACAACAACAGCAACAACAATAATAATTTTAAATAGATATATACAATTATTTAGGCTATGTTTATAGAACATATAATCTACATAATACATTTTGTATATCCTTATGTTAATACCATGAGCAATTTAAGACAGTAAACGGTAATATTAACTCTCATTTTTGTAACCTAAAATTTGACATTAACACCTAATTAGTTTCCCTTGAACAAAGCTTCCCCATCTGTTCCCACACCGATGCATTAGACGATTTTTTATTTTTTTATTTTTTTTTTATTTTTTATAAGTTCGTCATGCTTTCATAAAATATGTTAGGACAGGAATAACCATCGCGAGGTCTGAGCCCTGTCACCAAAAAGTCATCCTCATTCGCTTATATTTTATCTCCATTGTCATAACATCCATCTAACGGTGAAATTCACCTTCTTGCGCCACTTGAAGGATCGTTGATTGTCTTCAGACACCAGTGTGGGAACTAGTTTTATTTTTACGACCACAAGATGGCACCAAAGGATAAGTTAAAGTTGTGTTTTATGATCTGGCTCAACATCACTAAGGTTTAACTGGACTTGAATGATTTTTCTCAATGCTATTTCAAATATATTTTGATTTACATTCAGTAAAAAAAAAAAAGATACCACACAGAATATCACTTTTCACTGTATCGGATCGGAATGTGTGTTTTCAGCATTTGTCTTCCATGATTTTACACGATTTCCATGCAAATGTGGTTTAGTCTAAGAAGTGTGATTAGAGTTCATGAAGAAGGACAGGTGGTTCCAGGTCAACAAGAGGGCTTAACCAAGCTTTGTGAATGACGTCTACTTAAGTTTTGGTTCTAGTTATAAACAAATCTCACATTTGCACAAAGTTTGACCCGAATTTTGAAAGTGGGCTATTTTATATTTCACTTATTTGGCACATGTTCCCTTTGACCATCTGCTTTTTGGACTGGCATCGGTTTGGCAGTCACACTTAGGCCTACTGGAATGCTCACTCCGCACACATTCTCATTTGGTTTCAATTACCTGCAATATTGTCTTAAATCGAGGGACGGCGTGTCGTCACTCTTCCTCTGAAGCAAGGTGGCGCTAGAATACAATTTATCTACTCCGGGAAGCAGCGTTTTACACAATGGGCCTGAAACCATCTCTCTCAACAGACACCAATTTCATGAATTTCACGAAGGTACATGTGGCTTTTGTACCCCGAGTGCTGGTGACGGGATGTTCGCTGTCTTCAGCAGTCAGGCACGTCCAGCTGGAGCGAGTCTGAAGCCAGATATCCTTGCTGCAAATCAGACTGGGCATCTTTTCTAAGATGATTTTCCAACTTCTCCACAACTTGAGGTTTAGAAATGACTCCAAACATCGACTAGTGTTTGAAAACAAAAAGGGAAGGAGGAGAGACAATAGAGAGAGAATGTTTCACAACAGTTTTTGGCAATGAGGAGGACGCGTAAATTACGCATAAAGATCAGCTTGTGTCTCAGTGATTTTTAATTTTTAAAAAACACAAACACGGACAAACCACCTCTACACACACAAAGATAAACTCACACTATTACCAATAAAACTAATGCAACTATAAATAATAATAATAATAATAATAATAATAATAATAATAATAATAATAATAACGATTTTTTTGTGTAATGTGTCTAAATATGAATTGCTGTACATAGTGCCTGAGGTGCAGCCGTTGCCGACGCCTATTAAACACAGCTCGCAGTTTTAGGAAGCTGGAAGTTGCCGGAGGCCCGGTGCTATGGTGGAAGTGGTTGAAACCAAGCCCTAGACAAACAGGCTGGATATTCAAAAGGGACCCCGCTCTTGTCTGAGAGTAACCCACTCTCAGACAGCTCTGCTTTAAAACTTACTCCTCCCTTAGTGCGCAGAGCCCCAAACAATATTTCTGATCCCCCCTCTCCTTTACCCCCCTCTCCTTTGTCCAGGCCTGGTAAGGTCTATATAGCTGCAGGTATTGTGTGTGCAGTTAAAATGTGTTCGCCTTTGAAGTCAAACATGAAGGCTTGTTTTAAATATTAACACCAGAAAAATCTATAGATTCTATGTGGAATTATGCAATAGCCAAAAAGACACCTATAAAGGATTTATGGGGGAAAATGCAAAATTTAATATTTTCCTGTGAAAAGTTTGTCCAGTATTCCCAGTGCATGCATTAAGTATGTTTAATATAAGTGTGTTCGAGCCATATTTGCAGATGTCTGCCTTTGCTTTCTGGATGAGCGACGTGCACCGCAACTGTGCGTCCCGTTTGCAGCCAGCCAGCGTGTGTGTGTGTGTGTGTGTGTGTGTGTGTGTGTGTGTGTGTGTGTGTGTGTGTGTGTGCTCCGTCAGAAACTTTAAAAAGGCAGAAAGGGTGTTTTAGATTACAGCTCTGACCATTATCACCCATGTGAGCGCAAGTGTTGCTCTCTTTTCTGTGTGCGTGTATGTGTGCGTGCGCGAGAGAGCTCATTCGCT
This sequence comes from Euthynnus affinis, assembly GCA_029490765.1. Classification (NCBI taxonomy): domain Eukaryota; kingdom Metazoa; phylum Chordata; class Actinopteri; order Scombriformes; family Scombridae; genus Euthynnus; species Euthynnus affinis. The sequence continues at coordinate 9,434,527 of CM055859.1, read as the reverse complement.
CTTGGCCCGGGGGGTCTACATAAGTATGTATTAGAAATAAACAGTGGATAAATAAATAATGACCCTCACAATAGCAGGGTAGCTTTCTGTGTAGAAGTAATGATGTTGGCAGTTAACCTTCAAGTTTCTTTCTTTTTTTTTTTTTTTTTTTAAACTTGACACAGTTTCATTTGCAGTGAGAATTCATGTTTTCTATCAACACAAAACTGTGAAGAAGAAAAAAAGAATGGGAAGGTTAATTGGTTCATAGGACTAACAGATGTGTCCCTTTTACTTTTATGTCACTTGAAAACAAACATGTAACATATGTAGTTTACAATATTTTTGTCTTCCTCCGTTTTCCTTCATTTTCTGAGCTAAAGCATATTTCTAATAAGTCATCATTATCATTTTTTTCCCACCAATGGAAAGTTGGCTCAACCCACATCACAGGTTACCTGCCTCTTCAAGTGCACAATTCACTTTGCTGGGTTTTTATAAACAAAATAAATATTTCATGTAAATTCGGCTCATGCAAAAAGATCTTGACTATGAATGTGGATTTTATGTTTAATATCTTAAATTGACACTTTCCTGCAAATATAAATAATGCGATTGTGTTACAGTTTCCTTAAATAATTTATTTAACCAAATATTTTAAAAAAATCATTTTTATTATCTTATTTAATTTTCACTAGACACCAAAGTATGATAGGCCTATTCAACAATCAGACAAATAAGGCTATTATACTTTTTCCCAGGTTGTTTCTCCTTTCTCGTCCACACCCGGAGCAGTGCGCATGCGTCACCAGGTGGCCCCGCACCGTTTTTATGGCCAGGTGAGGCGATCCGGTCCAGGTAAAAAGTCAAGGTTTACTTTGGGACCGAAGGCTCAATGAGATAGCACGGCACGGGATCGACCAAAAACAAAGGCAGCAGAAGACAAAGAATGTCAATTATGGGCAAAATGGGGGAATGGCAGGTAGGTGCTGCTTACTTTAAGACAAAGAGACGGCTGTGAAAATCTATGAAAACTGTCAAAGTGTCGACTTGTTGTTGAGATGAGGCTGCACAGGAACTGTAAAATGTTTTACAAAGAGAGGTGGTGGGCTGCAGTACGCGTGTGTAGTCTAGAAAGCTATAGAGTTTACCAGACAGGAGGTCATACAAAGAAGTTGCAGTTATTTTGGAAACCCTCTTTTGTGGTGATGTAGTCTTGCACGTCAAATTGTCCATCCCATTGTTTTGCTCTGGAAAACTGAGGATCGCACATATTTATAGGTTGTGGGGAGTCAATACGCACTTCAGATACACTGTAAACGTGTTTTCTTATAGATTTGAAATGTGTAGAAACACATTACAGACACGACTTGAGTATTGACGAAATGCAGTTCTATTTCAAATGGTGTCTTCTGCGTCTCTGGAGTAAAATGTAACTTTTCATAAATGTATCTCGTCTATATATAAAGGCGTTCCATATTTGTTTTAAATTCATAAGTTACACAGCATCCCGTAATGGACTTTCTACTGAGTCCTTCAGTATAGATTGTCTGTAATTCACTGAAAATCTGGCCTTGTGTTTTTTTGAGGTGCACAGGACTTAAGAGACGACCCGAGATCTTTGCTGAAACAAAACACCTAAGTTTCACTCGTTTAAGAAAAAACACACACACAATCACCACTACAGACGACCAGGCCAGATCTCTAAGAAAGACACCCGCATGCATAGCTGTCATTGTCAGCCAGTATCATCGCTCCAGTCTCATTAATAACAACTGCTTGTAAAAAGGTACTCCACCAAAAATGGTAATCCAGGTTTTAAACGAGAGGGGCCAACGCCTTAAAGAGCTGGCGACCTGTCTGCTGACCCACGACCTGCTGAGGTGAAGGCTCGGCCGGCGACAGGGCAGAGCCAGGCTCCTCTAGCCGGTCATTCAAATGAAACAAGGCCATGTTGTTGTGTTAATTATTTACATTCCCCCAAACCCTGCGCCCTTACAGGTAGTCAATGGACCTGTAGAGCCGCTTCGAATGGCTCACCTTTTTAACATAACATTGAAAGAATAGCCTCTCAAGGTCTCCACTCTCAATGGGATTAAAATAACAGTTTGGAAGTAGAAGAAGAAGAAAAAAATCAAGGTTAACAACAAAGTGTGTGACAGGGTGCTATTTGCATAGGCATGCTGTTTTAACATCAGCTCCTGGGAAACTAATCTGTGAGACACTGATTGTGTAGGGTTGAGACTTTTACCAAAAGTTATTTCAGAGCAGGAATATATTGTTATCATATAACACTTTTAACTATATCGTTAAAACAGCATTTCTGGAGTCTGATGTGCACATCTCTTGCCTTGGAAAGACATTTGAAATTACACTAGAAACCGTCCCAGGTGCATGCAGGTCCCCATGCATGACTATATACCCTCCCCTCAATAAACACACACACACATACACTTCACTGAACAGTAGAAATAATAAGCATGTGTAGCGTCTTGCTGCTTTAGTTTTTACCTGTGCGCTGTCCATTGGTGTTGTGTGAGCAGATGGGGGGAATCAAACGGCTGTTGATATGCTAATGAGGCCCTGTGCCAGTGTTATTACAGAGCTGCTCCAGCCCTTCACTTCCACCATTAGAGGGAGACCTCAGAGCGCAAGACAGACAGCAGCCCACAGCTTCAATAAAAGTAGTTTTTCTGAGCGGGGAGCACAATTCACTGAGTGAAAACAAGGCTAAGGCGATACCTATACTCAATATCCACCTCAACAACCCATGAAAATGCTTTGGAAATTAACTGATAACATTAAATATGAAGATTGCGAGGTAAGGGGCTCATTTTTTTTGGATTAATTTCGTTTTATTTAATTTTTTAGAAATGTGCTGATAATTATTTTAGGGATGTGTTGTATTGTTTTGATCCAAATATGTCATTCTTTTGACAGCTGTTAGTGAACACATTTAAACCAACTGCAGGAGAAATATATCCTTGTCTTTCATTAATTTAATATTTTATTTGTGTATTTGCATAGAGTCAAGTCTGATAATAATAATAATAATAATAGGAATAATAAAATTATTGTTATTAACATTATTAATAATAATAATAATAATAATTATAATGTAAATAGCAGCGTTATTTAATGTAATAGTTGCATGAGTAAAATTACACCAGTAATTTTAAAAATATTTTTTTTTAAAAAATTTTTTATCTTCAAATTTACATCTAAAAATATATCCAGATATTAAATGACACGTGAGCATATTAAAATAATAATATACACTTACCACAAATTTAATTGAAAATAAATATTTTGACTAAATGGCAGATGTAACGCTAACACAGCCTGCTTTATTCAGTGCTTAAATGGCATGACATTTACCCTTCACTTTTAATATATCTGCAATTGGAGCCGTTAGATTTTGCGTGTGTATTGTATGTGTGGAGTGCATACACTGAGTGATTGTTGTTATGAGCATAGACAAAGTTTGGCAGTAATATCAGGGACTTGTTTAGGAGTGGAGAAGCCAGTCGAACGTGTTTTCAGCCGCGTCCTAAAGAGGATAGGGACGGCCGGGAGCAGGAAAACAAAAGCTTTGCACCTTCGCGTTCATGTTATGGGTTTTTTTTTTTTAACATACAGGCAAATATTTACCCGCTGGTATCGATTCAAATAATAAAATTTGCAATCGAAATCCGGTCACAAACCAGTGTTGCGTAATTGCTAAATGCATAATTAGACAGGAAGGGGAGTAGAGCTCTTTTGGTCGCGCGTAAAAGTTCGCTGGAGCGCCGGATCCGAGCGGCCCTATCATAGACTTTTGAGATTTATTTTTCTCCGTCTTTCCGGGTCAAAGTTAAAAGTTAGCCGGTGTGGCTTTGGGTTTGGAGTCGAGGAAGAACCCGTGGATTCATTCGGAGCTCCATGGAGGACAGCTCGCTGTCGGAGTCTGAGGTGGAAAACAAAGGGGCGATCGGTAGAAATGAGCTGGTCGGAATGCCCATAGCGTCGTCTGCTGGATTTTCAACCAGTTCAGAGGTGCACATTGTTTCCTTCCATACCTTCTTCTTCCCCTGTCTATGGTCCACCTCCCTTCATTCCTATATCTTTCTTTCACTTTTGCGCTTTGGCCCTGGGACCCTTTTAAAATCCCCCCCCCTCCTCCCTCTCTCTCTGATTCGTCAGACGAGAGTGAATGTCCCTCTTTTTCTCTCTCTCTCTCTCCACTCCCTCCTCACTCTCTCACTCCCTCTTTCTCTCTCCCTCTCTCTCTCTCCCCATCTCTGATTAGATATACTGATTCCTCCTTTCAATGGACGTCATTTAAGCGCAGACTCCTGCCTTGAGTTGCGTCCTCCGCTTCACGCCCGATTTCCGACCATTCTTTCCTTATTATTAAGTATTCCTGTAATATTAATAGTCATGAATGCGTTCTATTAGGAGTCCAAGAGGGAGACGAAGAAGCGGCTCTTTTGCTAATATGAGCTCAAGCGAGGGGACGGCAGCACTGTGATAGAAGCCAGGAGAACAGGGAGAAAGAGGGTTACCGAGAGAAACTTTTCAACCCAAATCCGCCAGCAACGCCGAATATCTGCATTTTTAGACCCAAATGAAGGGCAGCGGGGATCTAACCAATTATTTCTGATGGATTATCGTCCTGCTTCTGTGGCACATATCTGATCGCCGGGGCCATCGTGATCTTGCAGGAGAGAGAAGAGTCTTTTCGGGGGACTAAACATTTTTTTTTCTGGGTTTTGCTTGTAAATTGCATTTGCTCGCCCCCAAACACTCACAGTGTTTTTTTGAACTGATTATTCTTTTCTTGAGTCGCACCAAAAATCCTTTCAGATGTTAGTGCACAGTTTTTCCGCGATGGTAAGTTGCTGGAGCTTCACCGTGTCAGACACTTCAAAATTTTTTTTTGTTTGTTTGCAAAACGTAATTTTGTTTCTTTCGCTGAATAATGTTTTGCCAAGTTTGCATGCTTAAAAACTGTGGATCATCGTGGAATAACGCTGGAAAAAAACAGCAAAAAACAAAAACCAAAACAAAAAAAGAAAAAAACGCAAGCTTCGGTTGTTTATTTGAAGGCATTTCCACGTCCGAAATTCGATGTTTCATTTCATTATTTACTTTTTGCAATTTTTCCAAGATGTTATTTTCGAAAAAAATATAGAGTAGTTGTCGGCGTGAGCAATTGATGTCTATATTGTTTAAAATCCATTTCAGAGACAATGATATGAATTCTGTATAGATTCCACACTTGGTCTAATTCCTGTCAACCACTCAGGCCATATTTAAAAATGCCCCATCTTAAGCCCGCAGCGTTCAGCAGTTTAAACAAAGAGGAAAACTACATTAGTTTACGCTCATGTGTTTGAAAAATGTATTTTAGGCTAAAACACACTTTTCTGTCTCTCCTCCCCTGCTAGGATCGCCACGACGGCACCAGCAATGGGACAGCCAGGCTACCTCAGCTGGGCGGCGTGGGCCAGAGTCCCTACACGAGCGCCCCTCCGCTCTCCCACACACCGAACTCGGACTTCCAGCCCCCGTACTTCCCCCCGCCCTACCAGCCCATCTACCCGCAGTCTCAGGACCCTTACTCGCACGTCAACGACCCGTACTCCCTCAACTCCCTGCACGCCCAGCCGCAGCCGCAGCACCCGGGCTGGCCGGGCCAGAGGCAGGGTCAGGAGAGCGGCCTGCTGCACCAGCACCGCAGCCTGCCCCACCAGCTGTGCCGGGAGTACCGCAGGGAGGTGCTCCTACCGTCCGGCCACGGCCTTGACACGGGACTGTCGGACTCTATCCCTATCCATGGAATACCTCACTCTTTAGAAGATGTTCAGGTAAGGCAGCGTTCACCTGGGTTACTCTTTCTGTGGGGTTTACTCGTTTTAAAAGGAAAAGTGTAATGTTGCTGTAATTACTTATATTAGGCTCAGCTGTCTAATATTATACATATATTTTTAAATTATTACTATCATTTTTAATAATAATATTAGTGATGGTGTTGTTGTTGTTTATTTATTTTTTGTAATGCAATTATTACTATAATTTGTAGCAGCAACCTGTCGTTCATAATTACTAGGCTTATTATTGTTATTACTATTATTATTATTGTATAGGTATAAGTATTATTTGCTATTATCATTGTTTGATAAATGTCGTTCTGATTGTACGCTTCATGGTTCGGGTGGCTCTTTATGCAGCCATTTTTACTGCCTGAAAAAAAAATAGCATGAAAAAAATATTTTCCATTATGTCAAGATTATTTTGAATAAAACAAGCACAATTTTGCATCCTTAGTTCAGTTTATAAAATATAGTTTTCAAAGCACATCTATTTTTAAACGCTGTTAGTTTAATTCGATGTGATTATGTTCAATATAACTAAATCAAATTCAGTGAAATAGATAAAGCACATTATACACCGACAAGATTCCCTCCATGTCCTCTGACTTTATTTGATTTCTCCGTTTGGGGGAAAAAAATAAAATAAAAAATGAAGCTTGCCGTTCTTTGAGAATAATAACACTGCATGCACACTAACACGAGAATTGAGTTTGGTGGATTGAGTTTAGGGTAACTGCTGCGATTACTAAAGATGCATGATAAATGAATGCTAAAATTGTCAATAACCGTCATTCTTATAGAGAGTATTCTTCCCAGTTTTTAATCAGAAACAAACACCAATAATCCTCTAATTAGTTCATAGGCCTTTAATAGGCTGCGCTGTCGTAATTACTATCCAATCTAGATTAGAGGTTTCCTTGTGAGTAGAGCCAATCTGAGGGCGAAATTAGGTCAGGATTATGGGGCGACACATCTTAGTTATTTAAGTCTGAGTTTGTGATCTAGTGTAATGCGTCCATCAGTGTAACCCGCTGAAAACATGCATGGACAATAATAACAGGTATGGGCCTCGAGAGCCTCCATGTTGGATGATTGTGGTCCGCTAATTGTGCCAGGCTTTGTTCGTGCACAGCATTCTGAGGTGAATTCACTTACACAGACTGATATTTTGTGCCTTTGTGCTAAAATTGTCCATTTTTTTTTTTTTTTTTTTTTTTTTTTTTGCGTTTGTGTCACAGTCTGTTGAGGATCAAGGAATTCACGTCCCCGACCAGACTGTAATTAAAAAAGGTAAGCAATTTCCTCCGAGATATCATGCATGTTTCTGTAAGCTGCACACCACTAGGCTACACACACACACACACACACACACACACACACACACACACACACACACACACGCACACACACACCATTCACCATTCTGCTCGAGAGAACTCGATGCAATGCGGTAATGCCTGACTGATCCTAATACGCAGTAGCCTATTTTTCATTACATGGTTTCCAAGTGCATCAAACTGGCTGCACCTTTTTTCTCGCTGATGGAATTTACTGTCAGCGTTTCAGAGCAGCGGGGAGATGAGTAGAGCTGGTGGGCTTTGTAGGCCCCGTGGTATTGATGGTCAAAGATACAGGCCTATAGACGATCCTGGCACTTCACTGGTGGAAGCCAATAGCTGCAATCACGCTGCATGGTCAAATCTAAAATGGAAGTTGGTACCGCTGGATGGAGCACAGGCCTTTCCTGTGCAGGATGATAGTCTGTCAGTTACAGAGGGAATCAAAACTCGGCTTGGAAAAAATAATCAGAGACTGGTTTTTAATAAATCCAAATGTCCTTTTCATATATACTTTGCTGATGATTGTTGGATTATATTGTCTCAATGTTTTTATTTACTTATTTATTTGCTGTCAGAAATTCAGCCTGATTCATCTTGTTTATGATACAACACGGGGAGGCCCTTTTTTATGGTCAGATTTAAAGCGTTTTGTCAGGTCATATTAGAGCTGACCAGATAAGATATGGAGCGATTTTTCTGCATATATTTTTCTGTCCTCCTTGCTTTCTTCTTCTTCTTCTTCTTCTTCTTCTTTTTATTTCTGCCTTCTATCTGCGCATCAACATGATAATTGGCTTCTTATATTAGTAATCTCAAGAGTTCGTTTAACTCCTATTGTCTCTATTAGGCTCCCCTGAGCCATTAATGTCACAAGTGATCTATCCAAAGGCGCACAGTCCCCTTTGTCTCCGGTTACTGCACACCAAAACGGTGTAGAGCCCAGTATGCGTTGAGCAACCCCCCCGGTGTGAAATCACACACGGGCGACGGTGTTTTGTTATGTTATGTTATATTATGTCAAAATAGGTAGAGAATATCTCTCGGTTGGTGTGGTTGCTTTGCGCACAGCCGATTCATGGTGTGGCGTGAGCAAAAAAAAAAAAAAAAAAGGCTTTGAGCGCTCAGATGCTGGAGATTCTCGGTGTCTGCGGCTGATATCTATACATTAAAAAGAATGACTAGTGTTTTCTAGATAATGTGAACGTTGTATTTTACGTGGATATCTGATAATTATTCCTAATGGTCTTGGCTTCAGTGATTCTATAATGCAACTCAATTATCATTATTATCATTATTATTATTGCCATGTATAGGCCTTTGTTAGTCGCTTCTCTTTGCATGTCCAGGTTGCTGAAAGTGTACACATGTGGTGCTAAACTCTAAATCCGGGGCCTAAATCCCCCCTTCTCATTTAGTTAAGGCTCTGCATTGCATGGAATTCACTGAGCACGGTCTCTTTCTCTCTCTCTCTCTCCCTCCATCTCATCCCTCCCTCCATCCACACCATCCCTCCCCTCCCCTCCCGTTTCCCTTGCTAGGTCCAGTGTCTTTATCCAAGAACAACAACGTCTCCGCCATCCCCATAAATAAGGACGGTCTTTTCGGAGGGGTGGTAAACCCCAACGAGGTGTTCTGCTCAGTTCCGGGTCGCCTGTCCCTCCTCAGCTCCACATCAAAGTACAAGGTCACGGTGGCGGAGGTGCAGAGACGCCTCTCGCCGCCCGAGTGCCTCAACGCCTCTCTGCTGGGCGGGGTGCTGAGGAGGTGAGTCTGACTGGAAGAAAAAAAAAATCTTTGCTTTCTATATACCTGTGTGTCTGTGTGCGTGTGTATGAACTCTCTCACTCTACTCCAATCCATTCCCCTCTCTCTCTCTCTCTCTCTCTCTTTCTCTCTCTCTCTCTCTGTGTCTCTCTCTTCCTCTCGCTCTCTCTCCTCTGTACCAAGAATAATTAAAATCGACCAACCATGACACCTAGCTCCTGCATTTAAAGCAGGAGGGGTCTGTTAAATTCCATATTAACTTCCCTAGCGCACTAGATCTCTCTCTCTCTTCTCTCTCTCTCTCACTGTCTCTCTCTCTCTCTCAAATTAATGTAGGCCTAGTCTGTTTCAACCCCAGCTCTATAGGCCCAGTGAAGGCATTACACATGAAAACATTGGTCTCCAGTGAACTGTCTACTGAACTGCTGCAGACACGCAGCCAGTTATAGTGCTGCCTATTAAATAGGGCTTTATTTATTCATTTTGTAAAGTATTTGTCTGATGGTAAAAACGCCACGGCTCTTTTGGTATTATTTATAGTTTGTATCAGGGATGTGGTGGAGGGCAAAGCTAGCCAGATTCAGTCCATCCACCCTTTAATTAGTATTAAAGAGTTAGACCACATTTATTGGCTGACAACAAGTACAGAAAGTTACAAAAAGTACTGCTGTTTTGACAGTGGGTTTTTTTTTTTGCTTTTAAATTGCCTGGAAACCCACACTTAACGTCTCCTTCGATTTATTTATTTGGGATTATTTGCAAAAGCCCTATTTAGTGTGCAGCACCTTTCAAAATCTTCATCATAGATTAGCCCCACTCAGAGAAATTCCTCCACATGACCAACACTACAATGGATTTCTGCTTTGTTTTATTGTCACAGGGCCAAATCTAAGAACGGAGGAAGATCCTTAAGGGAGAAGTTGGATAAAATCGGCTTGAATCTACCTGCGGGCAGACGCAAGGCAGCCAACGTCACCTTGCTGACGTCACTAGTGGAAGGTAAGTCGGGTGCATTTTTAAATCACGTTCCCACTCTTGTTGCTCCCGCGATATCAGGTGCTTGCAAACAGGGATTTTTTTTTCTTCTTCTTCTCCTCTCTCTCTCTTTCTCTGTGTTGGAAATCAGCATATGCGCTCATCCGTGTAATGTGGACCGACTTTGCCTCGCAAGTAATAAAGCATGAAGGATGTGTGTGTCTATGTGTGTGTGTGTGTGTGGGTGTGTGTGTCTATGTGTGTGTAGGAGACACACACACACACACATACACACACATAGACACACACAGAATGGTACTGGTAATTCTAGTGGCTTTGCAGCGTTGGCCTTCGCTTTCAGGAGCACACTTGCAGGTCCACGGCTGGCCTAGTTCATACACTGGATGAATTTGTGTTGAAGTCCAGTTAATTATTGAGTGCTGCTTGTTTATTGGGCGCCGCTGAGCTGTTTCACCTCATGGATGAAAAGTCGATTGATTTATTAACCCTGCATTGTTTCAAACAGTAATACAGCATGGATATGGCTGCGCAGGGCTGATTTTTTAATGGTGACTTAATTCATTCGTTAGCTCCCCACGCTTTTGGTTTTCAGCGAAGATTTTTGTTGCATGCAAATGGCATGGCGCTGACCTATTGGGGGCTATATACGTTTTGGGGGCCTATTAAAGAATAAATTAGTCAATTATGGCGCGTTGAAAAGATGCCTTTGTCGCGATTGGATAAATCCATTTTGCTTGCAGAGTTGAACCTTATTATTCAGTGCAGTGGTATTTGGTGTACTGTGGGTTTACAAAGGTGAAAGCCTGCGATGGTTCATTGGTCTCTGTTAATCATTATTGCAGAAGAGGACCGAATGCAATATTCATTGTGCTTCGTAGAAATTTGGTACTGTATTGTAATGAGCCTGAAGAAATGTATGATTCTGGGTAATAAGGGGGTGGTGGCACGTGGGGGGGTGGATGGAGGAGGAGGAGGTGGGGGTGGATGGAGGGTTGGGGGGGTGAAAGCAGCCGGTTATTTAGTGAAGGGACACTGCGTTTTCTGAAGTGCTGTCATTGTTTGTGATCCGCTCCATTTTATGGAAACGAGTTTACTGGACTTGAGCTTTGATGCTAATTGGCGCATGCGTTCTTCCGGAGCAGAGGCTTATGGGCAGGAAGCCCCGCAGTAAAAACTCAACTGCTTCAGGAAATTAAAACCAAAGACTTGGGGGGAAAAAAAATTCAACCAACAAGAGACAGGAGCTCAGACTCGGACGGAATGAAACTTGCTATTCTCATAGCTGAAGTATGTAAAGTGAAAGTGAGATTTAGTTATAGCCCTTTAAAATTGCTTCCCCATGCCTTTGTGATCTGCTGGACTTTCAATCATGTGCAGGCATTGGTAATCAATGACATGGTGTTAAGCATGACGCTCCGTCTATATTTCAAATCCAGTTATTGTTTCTCCCTCTATATTTAACATTCTCACGGTATGGAGGAATTCAGGAGCTGGACGTGTATTGACAAGTCGCAGGGCTGTTGTTGTTATTATTTGTAGGCTGTTATTGTTGTTATCATTATTAATGTTGTTTGGAAGGTACAGGTGCCATAAACCCTGCTGTCTGAACGGATAAACAGTGGACGCTCTGCTCAGATCAGATTAATCATGTGTTGGCCCAAGCAGGGAGTGTGAACTGCTCTGTATTTGATGTAACCATATTTAATAAGCAAACACATTCAACCTCATTTTTTTTTTCTCTTTCTCAGGCGAAGCGGTACATCTTGCCAGGGATTTTGGTTATGTATGCGAGACCGAGTTTCCAGCCAAGGCAGTAGCTGAATATGTAAACCGTCAGCATTCCGACCCAAACGAACAAGTCCAAAGAAAAAACATGCTATTGGCCACGAAGTAAGTGCTATTATCACATTTCACTGTGCATCCCCGATCTGTGCCAATGTGTGTGTGCGTGCGTGTGTGTGTGTGTGTGTGTGCGTGCGTGTTTATTTGACAGTATTTACACACACACACACACACACACACACACACACACACACACACACACACACACACACACACACATATGCTTTTTTAATACACCCATCATATTTTCTCCGTCTGTTAAATGTTTTTAACACGTGCAATATTTATACATCATGTCAGATGTGTGATCATGACAAAATATGTTGTCACATAATTTTATATCCATATCAGTTCACTGGTGCTGTTGGCCAGACAGATTTTACACACTTTCAAATGATACTCGACATGTTAATTGTGGATTTTTATTGAGACACTCCCTTTTCTGTTTTCATTTAATCAAGTGTTTCAATACAGTATTATAAATTATAATTCAATATTTGTATGTACTTCTGTTGGTGTGTTCCTGCCTCAGCCACGCGCTCAGCAGCGTTTAGTTTGGCCTGTGATTTCATTGACACTGACCAGTAGCTGGTTCTCATCCAGCGCTGCTATTGGTGTTGGTTATTTTTATTATACGTTAACTGAAACATGGGAATGGCCTTACAAGGCAAGAGGCCTGCGTTTAATATTGATGACGGGTCGCTATAATCAAACAGCTGTCAGCTATAACCACTTATTACTGGCTTTCTGGGTGTTATGGCGCAACACCATGAAATGGAAAGTTAACTCACCTTTTCATGGCGGAACAAAATTTTCTCACGTTTGGAAAATATTGCACTTAAATTCAGAGCATTTCATATAAGTACGATTTAAATTACACACTTTTAACGCGGTGAACGCATTAATGTTTCCTGACTATTATTTTATTGTTTGGTGTTTTCAATTTGATCATCAGCGACTCAGGTTCAAAGTTGACACTGCAGACTTGATCGTTTTACATCAACAAGTCATTTGGACTCATGTTCTCTAGTAACATTTTATTATTATTATTATTATTATTATTTTTAAATAAAAATGAAATATGCTGCCACTAAGCTGACAGATTTATTTCCACCTGTTTGTAGCTTCAGGACATTTTTTTAATTTCTGGAAACAAAGCATAATATGAAATGCAGTTTCAGTCCACCAAGAATATTGACACAAGTTGAATTGCAAGTAGACTTATCTCACCTGTGTGACAGGTCGCTTTAAGCAAAAAATGAATTTACAATTCACCTCCTCTGCATAACAGACTAATTTTAAAATGGACATTTTTGCAGCATTTTGGTGTATTTTTATTAGGACTCTATGATGCTTGCTGGAATATCCGATGCTCTGGTTTGGTCATTAAAGTAACACCTGGTTCTTTTTCTTTTTTTAGGCAAGTCTGCAAAGAGTTCACAGACCTGCTGTCCCAGGACCGCTCGCCGCTGGGAAACTCACGGCCGCAGCCCATTCTTGAACCGGGAATCCAGAGCTGTTTGACCCACTTCAGTCTAATCTCGCACGGTTTCGGGACCCCGGCACTGTGCGCGGCAGTCACAGCCCTGCAGAACTATCTGACCGAGGCTATCAAAGCCATGGACAAAATGTACCTCAACAACAACCCCAACAGTCACTCAGATAACGGCACTAAAGGCGGAGACAAAGACGAGAAGCACAGAAAGTGATGTTTCCATCCCACCTTCACCGAGGGCTAAACCCCAGGGCCCTTCTGCTACACCAACCCACACCCCTCCGCCTCGCCCGGGCCCCCACCCATCCAATATAAATATTATAAATACCTTATAAATACTATTGATAAAGTTAAACGTGCCACTTCCTGATCTTGCGCGGTTTTACATGTTTTGTTTTTACATCCCACTTTGGATTCACGGGGGAAACGACGCAAGAATCTTCTTCTTCTTCCAACACCTGAACCATATGAAATGTTATTTTAAAAAAAAAAGAGAAAAGAAAAAAAGCTGCAGAGGAACAGCTGCAGGGCGAGGAAAAGGTGTATTGCCTCAGCCAGAGGACTTTTTATGTACTCCCCTTATTTTTTATGAGCTGCAACGAATGGACTGAAATCCAGCGACCCCTCTATATCTCAATTTTACGATTGTGACAAAAACGAAGCTAAAAGAGGATGAATTCTTATCAGTATTGTGAATAATAAACTTGAAAAACAAAGAGAAAATCCACAGAGCTCCATGTCATGACTTCAGTTGTAGACTCTCACACTCTCTCTCTCCAAGCGACCAACTTGAACTTTTTGAATTTCAACACGATTCACGGTTATATAAGGGAATCAGTGTTCATGTATGTATATATTTATTTATGTGTAATTTAATGGGAATTGTAAATATGGTGCGTCTGTTGAAACTTCTTTTTTTTATTTATCTGGTGCCTCCTGTTTTAGTGGGTTTGAATATTCGGTTAGTTCTTCATGTGATTTTATGGTTCTTAGAAAACAGAAGTTTGGGGTATTTTTTATTTCTCTGGGATATTTCAATTCAGCCCTCTTGTAGCATGTTGAGGCGACATTGAAGCAAGTGAACAAATTTAATAGAAATAAACTTCCATTTCTCTCTCTATATATCATCCTTATTCAGTTTTTTTTATTTGAGACGGAGCATAAGTGAGACCCTGAGGAGAACTGTTTTTTTTTTTTTTTTTTTTTTTTTGTGTTTCTATTTTCGTTTTTATACAAGCTTTTATGTGTTGTGCCAATCAGAATACGTTTCACCTCTTGTTCTCTCCTTGAAGCACCATAAAAGCAATAAATGGAATATTGTCTTTTTTTAAATGTTCGAAGACATTCAAAAAAACATTTTTTGGGACCACCTGATATCTTGTTATGTCCGATAATGTCCAAAATTGGAGGCGGTTTTAGCTGTATTGTATAGACATGTGCTGGCAATAGTTCCCATGCCTGTCAATGTATTATAGTCCTTTGTTGCCCAGAAAAAAAATAAATATTTGATACGCTTCATCTCGATTTTTATTCATATCTTTTAATTTTTTATTCACTGCTTGATACGCCCGGGTGTTTTTTTCCCTTCTTCTCTTTTTGGTCTTGGTATTTTTTTTCCCATTCTGAACGGCTACAGTAATTGAGTTTAAGTCTCCCCTGACGATTGCTCCTTGCAATAAGAAGCTGAACTCATTGTTTCCCTCAAGTATAATAAAAAAAATCTTACTTTAAACTCCCTAGTTCAGAGCACAGGATCTTATGCAGGCCAAATGGCTCACAACAATGGATATATTCGCGTTTGAAGTGTGCAGCGCCACCCCTCCAGCTAAAACCCTCTGAGATGTATATGGGCCTGGTGTGCAATGTTTGGTTGTTATAGGCTATATTTGCCCCCCCCCCCCCCACCTCCACCCCGTTTATTCTGTGCTAGAGCGTTATTCAAAGACATGCATCAAATATTTGTTATGTTGTTTGCCTCTCAGTGTAATCAATGAACAATCAGCGCTCAGTATGTTGTGTTTTTTTTATGTATATTTCGTGATATAATACTTTCATAACGAATTTCTTCCCCTAACTGGTATTAAGTCTCATTTTTTTTGGCTGAGTGAGTCTATAAATGTGGTTATCACGCTGGCTGTAACAGCAAATCTGATGCTGGCCTTTGCTTTATTTTGCGCTCAGAGCTGCAGAGAGCAGGCCGTTGCATAACATTTGAGTTGACTTTGATTGTATATTGATGGCGTGGCACCTATAGCTCGAAATCAATCTCGTCTGGAGCATGAATCAGCCTGGTGATATATGCATCTTGGTATTGTTTCTTGCTTTCCCTATTTCACTGTCTGGTAACCATGCAGTTTAAAATATTGTAACACTGGGAGATAGAACACTGGGCGACCACCCCCCTCACCCCCCACATCCCCTTCCACTCCCTTCCTCCTCCTCCTTCTCCTCCACCTCCTCCTCCTCCTCCTCCTCCTCCTTTTTCTCTCTCCAATCTCCTCAGCAGCCATATTTATTATCTGCATGATTTTCGGGGCCCTGGTTTAATTCTGAGGCAGTTGTTTTGCAGGAGGGTGAATGAAGCCTAACTGTACATGTCCTTGGCATAATTGCGATGCACAGTGCTGGAGCAGGTGAAGCGAGGCATTGTCTGTCAGGCCCTGTTTTTGTTGGCTCAGTCCTCAGATTGTGTGTGGGATCCTGTCCTCAGGCACAATAGCTCACTCATAAAGGGGAGAGACTACCCGGCTGCTCCTGCTATGGTGGATGTGAGAGGGGGGAATAGCATAAATAGTCACTTTAAGGGAAAACAATCGTATTAAAACAGCATTCATTGGCATTAGCGGGAAAAGGAAGCCCCTCACGTGTGTCATTAATGCTAATGTTATTTAATAAATTTATCGGGGTTTGCTTGAATGAAAACAGGTTTTTGAGGGTGAAACGAACGCATTAGAAATAGTGGTATCTATGACAATGGTGGATATTTGTGCGTGTTATTAGTATGAGATGAGGAGGATCGCAAGGCCTGTAATTGTGTCTTTTTGTGTTATGGAATTGGAGTGTTAAAGAAACTCCAAATCCCATTGTCTAGCGTTTGTTTACACAGATACCGGCATATACAGTAATTTGCATAGCTTTTTTTAATACAAAAATTGTAATTTTACCCTAATTTGATCTTTAACAGGTAGAGCTAGTTTCCCATAATACCTCACAGCGAAAGTCATTTGAAAAAAAAAAAAGAACAAAGAAAAAAAAAGAAGAAAAAACAAGGAGGTCTGAAATTTGAAGAGCCATTCAGCAATATCCAGCTGAATTTGGCTAATTCAATCCATAACTGCTGCTTGTCTCAACTAAACCAATTACAGCTGATTCCCGTATTGTAATTAATAAGTGTGAGGCCTGTTGTTATCAAATATCCCGGAGAATATGCGAAAATAAAATATATACCAGGAATTAAAGTGATATATTTTTGATTAAGCGTCGTCTGCCGGCAGATGGTGATGCTCAGGGATGAATTGTGTGTATGTGTGTGTGTGTGTGTGTGTGTGTGTGTGTGGCTGTGTGTGGAGAGTTATATCTATTCATTGCATCCAGTATTTGTCTGCATGGTAAAAGACAAGTTCAGTAGGTTGCTGCTGTTGATATTTATAGTTTATAGCAGAGATATAATGATGGACAAACACAGCCAGACTCAGCTTCTGCGTGTGACACAAATCTTACTGCAGCACCAAATTGAAATTAGTTATGCATGCATGTATGGTTAAATTAAAGGGGAAATTAATGTTTGCGTGCTGACACTCCAAATATATTTATTTTTCATGGCAGTCGCCTTCTATTGATCACTGTCTGTCGGGCATGAAACGCAACTTTTCATTTGCAACCAGCTGCACATCACTGCTGTGCTCATCAGTCCTGTACAAATGTGTCCCATCCACTTTACACGCTAGCAGCCATGTTTGTGGTCAGAAAATATTTAGCTGATGCTGCTGAGATCATTGCTTGGTGGAAGGACTGTCTGCATGGCCTAATTACCCTGTAGCGCCATCCCTACAACAGTCTGCACTGTAACGCTTGCAGGCAATGCTTTGGAGCTGCTCGCCTGCATGGGAACTTGGGAAGATAGATATAGGGCAAAAGCCTACAAGGATCAGACTTGTTCACTGCACTGCCAGAAATGTTATATTGGTATGATTGGAATGTGATTGAAGCCCAGCTGTCCTCTTGACATTTAAAGAGTTATCTGAGTATGATGGAAATGGAAGTGATTGTTTAAAGATGATCAGTTATTGCGCAGCACTATGGGGGGAAAAAAACAAAAACAAAAAGATTAGTGTTCACATAATGCTGGAAAGTTTTTCTTTATTCATGAAACAGAGATGTTTTGATAGAGGATCTTGATGGACTAAACATGTTGGTGTTGTAGAAACACGAAGAGAGACAAAGTCTTAAATGATGGAAAACAGATGGTCATTTATCGATAGAATTTCTGCAAACTCAGTGCTGTCAATTACAGGCCTCCTTATATCCTATTTTTACTAAGTGCGCATTTCAAACTGCCGGCTTAATATTAAGTGGCTTGGACAAGACGCAGGGCTCCTCTAAATGACATTTGATACGGTTATTGGTGCAATCGAATTATGTGACTTTAAAGTTTGCAATGAAGCGCAAAATGGCTAATTGTCCTCAACTCTGACATCAGCCGTCATTTGAGGCTCTGGCCCCCCGCCTGGCGTTGACCCCCTATGGGCCCCTTGCCCGCTCTGCAAGCCAGGGCTCAGAAGCCAAGAGAGGTCAATGACTCCACCAAATCGCCCTTGATTACTTGAGACATTAGGTAATCGATTAGAAAACATTAAGTGACTTTGAATAAACAAAGCGGCTCCTGATAGGCACTGGGGCTCGATAATACGATAATATGGCTCATTCACTAAAAGGAGAACTGTTTGGTAAGTTTTTGCTTGACATCTTTGCACGCACGCGCTTACACACACACACACACACACACACACACACACATTTCTGTACACACCTACTGAACAATACAAAATATAGAATATGTATTAGAATACATAAAAACGGGCCCATAGGTTTTTATACAGATTTAATTGAGCAGTTTTACAATTTAAATGAATTTGATGCATTTTTAATGGTTTCTTTTCTGCCATTTTTTTTCAACCAAGCATGAGTTTTATAAACAAAATAAAAAAAAACCAATGTTAGTACGCTGTGACAGCACTTATCAGGAATCATTGTTGTCCTGCAGTCACCTATCAAGCACTGAGGTCTGCCAATGTCATGGTCTTGTGTATTCTCAAATATATGGAAAAAAAAGCGGATTAAAATTGTGTTAATGTTTCCCTACTCGGTTAATGCAGTTTATTTTCTAGTTTTAGTCATTCTCTCTCTCTCTGCCTCTCTCTCCGTGTCTCTCCTTCCTTGCATCCTCTGCAGTCAGCCAGGGGGGGAGTGTCGCCCCGGGCCAAACATATGCTTCTTTCCATTGCACTAATCCAAATGCAGCGTGGAGGAATAATTGCTCGAGTGGCCGTGGCTTCGCAGGGGCTTTGTCCCTCACTGGCTCCCGTCAGCCAGGCACACGCCATTTCAATCAACTCTCTCTCTCTCTCTCTCTCTCTCTCTCTCTCTCTCTCCCTCTCTCTCTGTATCAAACCCTAGACTTTTTATCAAACCAGACCCTCACGCTTGATAGACACAGCCATGTCCCTTAAAATGTTTTTTTTTTTTTTTTAAATCCCTCCTCATGTTGTTGTTACTCTCAGGTCATCATATTTGGAGCAACATCTTCATTAATATTGACAATTCTGCACGTTTGACAGGCTTTATTGGCAAAACGGTCGCATGGGTATTGATTACAAATGAAAGTGACTTTTTGGCGACTTTAGTCAGCGCTTCTGACTATTCTTCACAGATTTAAGAAGGGAAAAATCAACTCGGTCATTCAACCAGAAAGTTGACACAGCTGATCATAACTTTATATGATTTCTGCAGAGCAATGAATGTGCGAAAAAGACAAAAAAATATACAGCAGTTTAAAGTTTATACAGCAAAACAATTGTTTCTTAAATGTTGAAAGGGGTTAGGGAGTCTAAGATGCCTGCTGGCATAGTACTCAATAATAATAATAATAATAATAACAACAACAACAACAATAATAATAATAATAATAATAATAATAATAATAATAATAATAATAATAACAACAACAACAATAATAATAATAATAATAATAATAATAATAATAATAATAATAATAATGCATTATTTATTCCACTCATACTCACATTACTTATATACAAGGGCTTATAAAAATACACTTCCTTTAGAAAATCATTCTAGACGTGTTTAAATTTAAATACAACTAGAATTAACCACAAAATTGGGAAAAATTTAGGACATTTTGAAGTTTTGGTTGATAGTAGCAGGTGGACATAGAGGTCTTGTCATCTATGTGCCGGTTATTATCTCCCTTTAAAGGGTAGAAATCATTAGAAAAAGGTTATTTGATAAGGGAACAAAAACTGTATGTTATCCTGTGATGAATTCACAGAAATGCACGGTTTCCCCAGCAAGGTGCGTGAAAGTAAATGAAAGTGCATATCGGCATGTGTTGTGTCATGTACACACACATACACACACACACACACACACACGCACACACACACACACCGGGCGCTTTAACACCCTGTGTCACCCTTATTATCTGTGAATCAACGATGAAAAATCACTCTAGTAAAATGTAGCATTTGCTAGGAAATCACATATTTCCACGGATAAGGCATAGAATAAGACAGAGAGAGAGGTGGGGGTAGAGGGTGGCAGCGGAGAGCCGTGGATGTCTGACTGAATTAATAGACATGATAATTTCACACTATTTCATAGTGAGCTATCTGTTCCATCACAGCAAAATAAAAGGGTCACTGCGCAGCTGTGGCAAACCCCAAGCGTTATTATGAAGTTTGATGATAGACCCCCCCCACCACCACCACACCCCCTCCTTTCTTTTTTTCCTCTCTTTTTTTCTTCTCCCTGGTACTTTGCTTCAGGCCAGCAATAGCTCGAGGCCACGCCGGTGCCTCCCCATGATAAAGGACTTATACTCTGTCTGTGCGCAAAGAAAGCCGCAGCAGCTTCTCTCTCTCCCGAACCTAATCAACTCGCTGGCTTGGCCCTTTAACGATTGGTATACACCCCCCGCCTCTCTCTCTCTCCCTCCCTCTCTCTCTCTTTCTCGCTTTCTCTTTCTCTTTCTCTCTCTCTCTCTCTCTCTCTCTCTCTCTCTCTCTCTCTCTCTCTCTCTCTCTCTCTCTCTTCCCATGTCTCTCTTTCTTTCTGCAGGTTACTGCACATTTTTGGGGGGTTTGTTTATTTATCCTACCGCCCAATATCCAAACGCGTTTATAATTCTGGGAGAAAAAAAACAAAACCAAAAAACTCTAACTTTAAAATAATACGATTTATTATAAATAATCACAAATTATTATTATTATTGTTATTATTATTATTATTATTATTATTATTATTATTATTATTATTATGTAAATAAAATAAAATAAAAATAGAAGGAAAGGAGAACAGGAGGAGTACGACAATATTATAATAATATATTGCTACTATATGATGTATAAGACAAAGGAAGTCGTATTTAGTTGGAAGATACAAAATTCTGAAGGGAACACTTAAAGTCTCCACAAATTTGCTGGTGTCAGTCATAACGGCAACCCCTTTTTTTTTTTTTTACATAAAGCTGCTAACTTCTGGACTGCTTTTATTGGGTATGTGCTTTTCTATTCAGCAGCTCAATAACCAAACACATTTTTATGAAGTGTGAAGAAGTTTGCGTCCAAACTCATGTCAGCGCCGCTGTTCACAGAATCTGAAGACAAGTAGGTGTATTTTTCATTCCGCCCCCAAAAACTGTTTGTTTTCCAAATTTACCGCTGAAATGTATCGACAAATGGGACACATAATATGGACCTGCTCCCCCTGCAGCGTTCCCGGTTGATAGGGACCTAAAACTCTATGGTGATAGGGCTCATTCTGTCCATATGGGTTTGCCTCTGCCTTCAAGTCAGCCAGTTTTAACTTCATCCAGCAGGGAAAAAAACTCTTAATGCACTGACTACAATATTTATTTTAAGATCTAAAGGGAGAAAGGACTGATGTTTGGTGCTTAACTCCTACAAATGCCACTATTTATTTTTTTTGGAAACTTCAGAAACAACTTGGCTGTTGGTTCTGTGGGTATTGCAAGCATTTTTTGATATAAAAAAATGAACACAGAATGCCAAAAACAAATGTCCGCTTCACTGTAAATGGAGAATAAAGTGAATTCAAGTCTGAAGGATCCTTGCCAATTACACTTCTGAGGGTGTATCATCGTCATCGTGACACTATAAGAGATAAATATGTTAGATGGAATAAACATAATTATCAATTTCTCACTTATTCAGCTTAAATCTTTGTCACATTATTGATTGACATTGTGGTTGTAACAGTATACAGTGAAGAGTGACAGTGAGAGATGGAGAAAGAGGGGGGGACGGGGGTTTCTGACATATGACAAAGGTCATGAGCCACTTTAAAGCTCACACTCCTGTGAGCACATGATGTCTGAACCTTTGGAGCTATACTGTTGTGGAGGCTGACCTTAATAGTATTTGTATGGGGAACAAAAAAAAACGTTATTTGTATATGTGTGAAAAATTGGGGCTGTGTGGACTGAACCGGTCTGATCATAGCTTCATAGCTCCAATCAAAGCTTCAACAAGACATTACACAAGTTGAAACAATGACTAAAAAATTCCCCTGACTTCAATAAAAAAATAGTCTTACCTGCGACATCATTCCTTGAATGAAAGAGGGATTTTGAAAGTGTTTAACATATTGATAATTTTGCTGTCAAGCTGATTTCGCCTGTTTTCAATATCTACTTTTCGCCATGACAAAGAATTACAAGGCTCCTTTGTTTAGACTAGAATTTCACACATAACAGAGTGGAAAACCCTTTCGAAATAGCATTTAGACTATTGTTACAAGTAAAAGTCTCTACTGAAAGCAAAACTAATGGGACAAATTTTTGGTAGTTTAATAGCACTTAAAGGTTGGCTGATCTGTCTGCACAGGTGAAACTTTTTCATAAACTTACCAGGAGGCCATATTTAAAAAAAAAAAGAAATCGATGAATAAAATTGACTAAAAATGACCCTGAATCTTAGGTTATGCAACATTATTCATGTTGTTGTAGGACATGCTACTAAAGCAAATACACTCAGATCATTTTCCACAACAGTTCTCAGTCCTTTGGTTTGGCAATATTACTATTTTTTGTATAAAAAATGACACAAAACCTATCTGGTTATAGTTCGCTCAGTGTTTTGGGTGCAATAAAGATTAATTACTTTGCCTAAGGTTAGGGTTAAAACTTTTGGTCATGGTTAGTAGAGGATACAGTCCAAAAATGCATAAAAACCTTAAAAGCCCCCATCTCCAACAGAAAATATTATCCTTACTCAGAAAGTTCTGTTTCATAGCTGATATCTCAGCTAATGCAATAACAACACAGTGCTCTGGAAACATGGGATGCAACCATAATCCTGAAATCACTTGGAAAATCAACACAAACATGGCTGATCATGAAGCCTTGTTGTAGTCTTAAAACAAATAAGTGATCTAACTTAATAATCTCCCTGTCTTGTGACTGGTGACTTGTTGACTCAAACACAAATACCCATGAAGCAATTTTGTGCCATGTTTGTCTTCAATAATGTGAATTGTTTAAAACTACTGTTAATTGATCTTGTGAAAATCAAAATTGCAATTGTATGTTGTTTTTCTTCAGTTTTTCTGTCATTTTCAGTCGATTCTGTGAGCGGCTGATAATAATGTGATAACTTTATAGCCACATGATTAGCTTAAAGAAGAGTCTTGTATGGTTGTGAGAGTTAGAGAGCTTGGTCTGGCCTCTCAGAGCCTGTGAAGAAATGGTTTTGATCTTACCACAGGCTAAACACTGCCAACAGGACTTGACATTGCAGAACAATTTCCCAATTACCTTTTGACATGCATATTGACACAAATGCGCAAAACTGTAATTTTCTCTCTGAATTTGTTAGCTTGAGGGGCTCACTTTCATGCCAGTGGATTGTCAGATGTGCTGCTCCCTCTCTCTCTCTCTCTTTCTCTCTCTCTCTCTCTCTCTCTCTCTTTCCAGTAGTCTCATATGTGAGTGTCCAGAAAAAGGATTCCCTCCTGACAGCTGGAAAATGGAAAAGACCATTTTCAAAATGGAGGAAAAAAAATGTGTGCGCTTTAGTGAGGCTTCATTGATGAGAAGTGTACTTTTTGTTGTTGATTTTTTTAAAAATTAATATTTATATCTAGTTAAAGTTTGTTGTAAATTTGTGTGTTTTACAGATCAATCTGGTATACATATTTTCTTAAAAAAATATCTCTGAAAAAATGAGTGTATTTTGTTTTCATGGTTCATAGTTTTTGGAACCTTCATAGATGTAAATGTGATCTGATGGTTTGCTTCGACAAACAACTTTTATCTAATCTTACTGAACACTTGTGTGGCAAAAACCTCAACCTTTCCCAATAAACTTTGCAAACCTCACAAACATGTTGTCTCTCCATTGTCAATCTCAAGGTTCTGGCCAAACACAACATGCCAGTTGACACTGAAATGCCATAATCACTGGGATGTTTTCTTGCATTTGAGATGTCCAGGCAGCAAGGAGAGGAGAGAGGACGATGGCCATGTCATCATGAGCTTGTCATCGTGTTTGGCTTGATTGGCACATGCTAGGCCAGATTACAGGAGCTGGTGTTGATGGAGGGTTACCCTGAGACTCCAAGCCGCCTATCAGGAACCCCCGAAAACTGGGTCAGACTTGGGCTTGGCTCTGCCCCGAGCCCCTTTGCCCCAGCTTTGGTCCCAATGCTAGTGCTAGTGGAGAGGAGGATCAAGCCTCGGGCCTCGGATGAAGGCCAAATCCCAAGCCAGTACCTCAGCCTCCTATAGTATTCATTTCCAAAATCAGAACCACAGATATTTGTAGCTTTCTTAAAGTAAGAGAAATAGGGTTTTGCCACCAAGTTGAAGTGATAAATGATGACATCTTGGACTATTTTCATGATTTATATTCTTGTGTATATTGGCCTGACTCAGTTCAGACTGTGGCTTCTTATGTTTTTTCATCCTTTTCATTTATTTCAAATAAACAGCTGCTAATTTTCAATAAACAAATCAATTCACTTCTAGTTTGTTTATAGGTTGAAACACTATAATCTGTCATAAACTGACAAAAAAGATAATCTGAATTATTTGAAGTTTAACACAGTAACAGCCCTGTGCTCTTCACAACTTCCTGATTTTGTTGCTATTCATTCATTACAAATAACTCCCCTGGTTGTCTTCAGATTGTGAATGATGAATGTAAAGAAAAAAAGGGAGATAAATAAACCATAACAGAGGAGGTTAATTTGTTTGAACCTGTAACGTTCAAGTATGTGGCATGCATGTTGATCCCTCATGACAGCCAGTTCCTGACCTGCCAAAATGTTTATACAACACATGTTCAAAAGCAAAGAAAAAGAAGTTGTATTTTTGACATCATAGGGTAAACAAATGGGTTAAATATAGAATAGAGGTAACTTTGTTTGGTGGAGAAATGAAATGGCATTTCATATAAAGTTCTCACTGGTCTTGCTGGGAGACCACATTAATGACTGTGGTGACAGCGGGTGGAGTTTGACATTAGAGTGACATTCAACCACAAGTAATTTAAAGCGGTGCAATATAAGGAAAGGTATAGTTAACTACTAAACTATTATGAACCTCTTAGATGGAACCTGAATAATGAATCATTTTCCTAACCCTAGTCCTGAAGAAGTTGCAAAGCAGATGCAAATGAGAAAATGTAAATGCAACCTATGTGGATTCACTATTGGCATCCTCTTTATCTCCTTCCATGGCCCTGGTGCACACTTTCAAAGTGTGTAACCCAAATGAGCTCCGTCTTCTTTCAGTAGTCACTTAAATTAAAGCAGCCACAACTAAGGGCTGGGGCTGAACGCCAAAGCTTTGCAGTGGCAGCACCGTGTTTAACACAAGTTCCATTAAAAAGAGCCCATTACTACTACTGAAGGAAACGATGCCCGGGGCCTCTCTAAAGTGTTGCGAAAACCTCATTGATAATTAAATGTTGGTTACCCCCGGTATGCATCGCTCCCGCACTTTGCTTACCAATCAAACCTCCACCCACCACTGCTGCCATTCGCTCTCTCTCCTCAGTGTTTATCAAGGAATCATACAGCCCTCTAATAGGTGCCAATTAGAACCAATGGGGGCTCTGGGGTTAATTATTCCCAACACATTATTTGATTGAGCGTATTTAGAGCAGTACAGTGCTGGGGAAAAATGGTGACAGGGGCAGCAGTAGATAACGCCTTAGTCGTTGTTGATGTACACTCTCAGTCACGGGCAGATAGTGACAGACACATGCATGCTGATGTGCGCACACACACACACACATACACACACCTTTCTAAATCTTGTTCCTAAACATTTAAAAGAACTTTATTCCTCCTCCTACAGCATCATAAGTATTCTGAATTGGATGCTGTGGTATATGTGCTATATTCCTTGTGCAAAATGATACAAAAATGGAGGAAAAGGTTTCATGTTGCTCCTCCCCTGTTTCAAAACCACTGCCAATGGATTTGATTAGGATCCTCACATCATGGTATTCAAAGTTCACACTTTGCATGCTGGCTCATAACGGCTTGTGTTGATCTCCCACAAGGTAGCGTGAGAATCCAGGCAGCATGATAAAAAGGGCAAGTTGTTAATAATTTGTATTGTTGAATAATCTCACTTACGTAAATAAAAAAAAAAGCCCCAAATGTATTAGATTTCACTGCTGAAGCAAACAAACAAAAACAACAACCAGTGAAGAATTATTATCTCTTTTGCAGGTTCTTTCAAGTACAACATAGAACATATCGGCCTACAATAATATGTGAAGAGGGAGAAACAAATGTGGACTCGAGCAGTTCTTGAACAGTAAACACTAACAGGAGAAGAAAGTAGAGAAAGAGTAAGACAAGAAAAAACTATATACACAATGAGTGGTTGGTATCGGATCTATACTAGGAAAGTAGATAATAATCATCATGTCCAAATAGTGCCTCTCCTCAGTAACATTGCAAAGAAGCAAAGACATAAAAGTAAGTTGAGAATGAAGCTTTTGACAGCTTAATGGATCGCTGTAGGCCCATCTGTTTCACTGCAAATAGAGAAATGGTGGGGTTTTGATTTGGGTGTTGAAACTGTTACCACTGTCACTGTAAACAATAATTGTCAAACATATTTACCCCGCAATCACTTTAGCAGATGTTCCGCTTTTTGTTTCAAGCAGCTTTTTTGTGTGTTGTATCTCCCCTCTGCAGACACACCACATGCCCCACCACCACCACCACCACCGCTGCTGCACCCCCAACTAGAATATTGAGCAGGTATTTGCAAAAGGTGCTCCAGGGCACAGAGTGCGAGGGATTGGGTGGGGAGAGGGGAGGACAAGTGAGAGGGGAGGAGGGAAAGGGAGAGAGAGAGGGAGAGAGAAGGAGGGAGGAAGAGATTATCTGGGCCCTTCATCAGCGGTTCAGCCCCCCACTCCCTCCTCCTCCTCCTCCTCCTGCTCCTGCCCATCGTAGAGCCCTGAGGGCCCGGGGAGGCGGCCCCGTGCCTCGCAGCCATGCAACCTCTTTATCACTCTAATCTGTTAATTGTAGGCGCTCAATTGGCACATGGTGGCTTTTTATTAGAGCCTCCCAACATATAGACAGAGAATGTAGAAAAGCTGGTGTGGCCCTTTTCTGTTTTACTCCTTCTGTCTACCATTTAAAGAGGAAGTATACAATACTCCATATTTAGCATTCCTAATTCAGCAGGACTCAAACTCATCAGGGTTTGCCATTTAAAATCTGTTTTTTAATTCATAAAATCAATCTGCATTTGAATAAACTTGCAAACTGAATAAAAATGGCACAACAACATAAATATATGTGATGTACCTAGCATATTAGCCACAACAAAGTATTTACTATTTCAAATGAGAGACACAATGTATCTCTATTTTTTTTTTAATTCCCTGATGTGTCTGCCTCACAGTGGAGGTTTGGGTCTTTAAAGGAAGAATGAATGCAGAGGTGAACCTTTATTGAAGTCAAGTGATCAGCAGATCTAATCTCAGGTGTTCAGCTCTCCTTCTCCTGCTCCTCCTGCTGTCTTTGTGCAGCTTGTTACATTGAGCTGATCCCCTCTTCTGAAGAGACTCTGAGGGATGACTGGTGGACGGCCAGAGGTCTCCCTCCCGTCCCGTCCAGGCTTGTCTGTGGTGACTGCCCACTCCCCCTCCCAAGCAATTTCTCTGCCTCCTTCTTTGTCAGATTTGTGGTTTGTCTCAATGAGGTGTCTGAGACGTCCACAGGTCTATTTGGAGAAATAAAAAGGGGTAGGGATTAACTCAGTCTGTCCAGGTAAAATGTACACAGACATGAATGCACTCCTCACACACATTCAATGCTTTCTTTGGCCAAAACAGCTTGTGTTTGTTGTCAAAAGACTGATTAGGAAAAACAACCCTCTCAGCTGGCTCTCCAGGCCCTCACAAAAGGTCAACAGCAGCTAAATTCTGATAAATGTGTTTGTGTATGCAAACATTAATCTCAATATCAGCATTCCACCAAAAAGCCTCTGTTAAATGGCCGTGACTAATTTACAGTATAGTCAAATTGTGTGCCTCAAAAGAAGACAGGAATTTTTATTCAAATTTAAGAAATGTTTTTACATAGATTGTGTGAAGGGAACCAAATTACTTGCAAAGAAGTCGAAAGGCGGTTTGTATGTTTTTGTAGGGTCACAGCTCAGAAGTTCGTTTTCCCGTTTCAAAGGTGTGCATGGTGTGCCTGGTGATTGATGCTTGATGCTTGATGTTTGATGTCGAAGCACCAAAAGGGGGGGCATTATACTTTCAACAAAGTTTTACCTCATGAATCCCACAAAGACATGCAGGCCTGCAACTTGGTGACAGAACAATGGAGTAAGGAGTGAGCGATTTATGGCTGGCTATTAACAACTCCTGCTTTCAGGCCCCCATACTGCAAACAGGTGTTTTACGAGTCCGCCCCCACACTGACACAAGTCCTGCTGTTTATTTCCAGCAACTTTCAGAGTTTCCATTTCAACTCCTAACCAAGGGTTAAAAAAATTAAACAGCTCGGTGGATCACAGCCTCAAATCACATGATTTATACTTTCTTCCTGTTTGGTTTCATTTTTTCCTGAGTTAGAGAAACAAAAAGTCCCGAAAAGAAACACTGGTCCCCTTATAGATGAATGATGAATATTTGCCTTGTTATCACTGACTAAGCCTTTTCTTACTGGTTCTTTACCACAGAAGCAGAAGAATTAGTGCTGCAAGAACATTAAAACTGCTATTAAAGGCATAAAAGGCATGACACTTCTTAAATTGCAAGAGTACAAACTGATTTAAGTATAAATATGTCAGTCTCATAATCAGCATCACATCAGTTATGCCACCGACAAAGCCACCCGATGTCCTGAGAGAAACAAGAAAATAAAGGCATCATGATAACAAATTGGATTTGGACAGGCAGAGATTCAATTTGTTTAACGTGTATAATTTTTCACAGGCAGGAGAGAGTTTTGGCTCCTAGTTCAATGGAGGCTTTGTGTGTGCGCAGAAAGTTTTAGAAGAAGATGAACTTTTGAGAGAATAGATTTGTGACTGAGCATGTCTTAGCACTCAGCCCGGTACAGCATGTTCAAGCATGGATTTGTGTTGGGTGTTTGATTCAAGTCTATGTCCGCACATGTGTGCTTGGGTCTTCAAATGTGTGTGTTTTAATTGCACATTTTCAATGCATCTGTGCATCTGAATTTGTGCTTCTCGCAGTGGAACTGTTTGTGTGTTTGAGCAAAGAAATTTTATTAGGAACTCTTAGCAGCCGTAAAGCTTTCATCTTGATTCTGTGGCCTGGTCACAAGGACTCCATGTGGCAGACAACAGTGGGTATGATACAGACTAAACACGCTATGAATCTGTCTATTTTGGGTCAATAGGGCCACAGAGTGCAGCTGCAGAAACTTTCTGGGCCCTGGATGCTTCTCAATCTGATCCACTCATGCTATGCACAGTTAAGGGTGTTGTCATTAATTTGAGGGTGACTTCAAAATTCAAGGTACATTTATATTTTGGGCACTCAGCTGTGCTTGGGAGACTCCAGTGACCACAGCTGAATTGGCTGAAAAAAATTGATTTCAGTGGTCTGATAATGATAAGTGCAACTGTAAAAAGCATATTTCACTTAAAATATACAGAAGAACTTCATGTGTCCTTAAATTGATAATGTAGTTTTAAACATAGAGGATCTATTAAAGCGTTTTTTTTTTTGTAAAAACAAGAAGAATCTGTGGGAAAGGAGAGGGAGGATGTGAAGCGTTTCCTGAATGGATACACTTTCAGGTTACGGTAGAAGACAGGGAGTAACTCTGCCATCCTGCATGGAGTGAAACTAATCTAATTCACTTTGAGGAATGTAAGTGGGCCAATGCATACAAGGTGTGAGACGACGGCCGGTAAACAAAAGTCTTGAAAGGCTTTAATTAGAAACTGACACATATACAATATACCTTTTGAAAAGCTAAATATAACCTACAATTGCTACCTTAGCAACTTTAGCAAATCACTGAGGTTTTACTGTAATTTCTGGGCATGACATCCTGAAAACTCTAACGTGTCTAAATGACGGCTAGACCTGTTGGTTGGCATTCACGCAGAGTCAAGAGAGAACAATTTAACTCTATGTGTAATTGCTTCAAAGGTGTCTGTGCTTGCTCTTATAATAATAATCTATATAATTGTCAACAGTTTACTGCTGCCGATTTCCTTGTTAATTCCTGTCATAGGAAGAGAAACAGCAGGACTTTTACAATGTCTATATGTGCAGGCTGTATGTAACATGCTTAGACTAATTGTCTTTGTAGTGAAGCATTGGATGTTTCCTGTTCTGTTGACAGCTTTGTCATTGCCGGTCAAACTTTGCAGTGAGCTATACATGCCACGCTCCAGACCGCACTCCAGTTAAATAGCTTTTATTGGGTGACTTTTCGCCAAGCTAAATGGGGATACATTTTATTCCTAGTGTTTGGGGAGAGCCTGAGGTGTGTACGGCCAACATAAGTGGAAAGGCTTTGCAACTTAAAGGAGCCCTTACCTTCCGGCGCTGTTTTATTACAACTACTGTTTACATCTCCCAATACATCTTAAGTATTTCCATTATTAAGTTTGGACAAATCATTTGCCTGGGGTTCAAGGTAGTATGCCATTGAAACATGATCCTACTGTTGATCTTATTACTGCCAAACCAAACAAGCAGAAATCAATTTCAGCAGGAAAGGTAAAGGAAGAAGAAAAAAAGAGGAAATTAGATCAAAACGATCGGGGGTGGTGGTTGCAGCTGTGGGTGCAGGAGAGAGGTGGGGCTAGGAGGTATATATGCCATGAGTGTTTTGTTCACTGCCCAAACAAGTCGACAAATAGCGAGTGGTAATTTTTAAGGCATTAAAATATGGTACCTCTCTTCAGAGCTGCTCACCCCCACCTCTTGCCCTGGAGGTGAAAGCTGACACCTTGGATTACAGTTTTTCATATTCATCACATACTGTGCTTCATTTTAAAGACTCACTCCACACTGTGAGAAAGTATGTTCCAGCTGCTTTGGTACTAACGACGCCTCAAGTCTGATTAATTGACAGTTTAAAGGCTTTTTTTCATATCATAGATTGACATAATAGAATGTTAATGAACATATAGATGCAGTTGCTCTACATTTTGTGTTTATTACTCTTGCACAGAAGAACTTCCATGCAAATATTTTGAGCTAATTAAATATTTCCGATAACCAAATATTATTGTTGAATATTTATGCTTTCACATTCTGAGTGTTTGTGAAGAGGTTTGACTGAAGCTTAAAATCCAGTTTTTGCTACCTCTATTGACAAAGTCTAAATATGAAGAGGGGGTATAGTGCAGTACAGTGTCCCACTGGACACCAGTACATTAGTCTATCCCAGCAGTGGCCTATCCCTGGAGAACTTGCACCCCTGGAGAAGAATGAGTGAGAAAAGGATGTGATAAATTAGCCCTGGGAGGAAATGCAAAGCAGAGGTTCTGGCAGCAGGCCACTTGGAACCCCTATAAAACAGCAACATGCATCGTCTCTCTGCTATATCCCTCTGATTTGGGTGGCACTGGAGAAGTTAGGAAAGCGGGACGATGCGTTAACACTGTTAATACCAGATGAGTGATGTCATGGAAAAGTTAGCCATGTTTCACAGCTTCTACCACCACCTCTCCCTCTTTCTTACACCCTTCTTGTTTGCCCACACAGGGGATGACAGTTCACAAATACTAATTACATGCACTGTACGTTTGTCTGCAAATATGCACAATTGTGCAAATAGGCATGTGTGCTCAAATGCAAATGCACACAAACACATATACATACAAACCATAAAGATTCCCATGTTTTTAGGGTTTAATAACTTTTTTAAAGAACAGTATTTACGGCACGAGACTCTTCATTTACAGTGTATGTGTATGTGTGTTTGTGTATGTGTGCACAGTTTTTGGCTGTGTATATTGTTATGAATATGATCTGCCAATGATGAACATGAACAGACAAGTCTATGTGAGAATTCCATTGCAAACTTATTTTTAGGCTTATCATCTTAAATATTACAAAACAAGCTGGCACATTTGCATTCTGCTTTCACATGGTTAAACCCATGGTGTGGAGCCTGTAACTAACATATGGCATATTCCTTAAAGATCATACATATTTCAAATATGTTAATATGACACGGAATATATGCAGTGTGAGGTTACAAAATGCACATTAGAAAGCCATGAATTAATCTCATGAAAAATGCAAACCTGTCTAATTATTCTTTGGGACAATCATCAATTGCAAAACAGCTTCTTGCATTTAAACAGAAAGAACAAATAGTCGAGGGGGAAATGCTTGCTCCTTTCCTGCATTAGCATTTTTGTGTTAAGCACTGCAGGGTTTTTCAGCACCGGTCAGTCATGCAGGCTGATCGAAACAAACCAGAATTCCCGGGGACTTTCGCCCTCTTACATCATGTAGCAGAGACAGTAATGAGTGAAGAAGCTCTTTCTCTTTGTATGCAAATCCTTGGGAATGTGCATGGGCCCTTAATGTTACACACAGTTGATTTTCCAGATTTGCTGCTTTAAATAGCTTTGTGAGTCGGGCAAGTATCACTAGCATGCTCCTGAACATGCACACACGCAAGCATGAGTGCATACACAGAAAGTTAGAGAGCATGAGCAGCATGGTATGCGGTCACTGTGTCTATTTTTGTCTGTATGTAAGTATCAGCTGAAAAGAATTGAGCACAAGTGAGCAGACGTATACCAGGTGATACAACAATGACAGTTGATACATTCAGGACACAAAACAAGTTACATTCAGCACTGTGCTAATAACTCAAATGCTGTTTCAAGAATTAACTTCAAACATTTCAGCGCTGACGCTGAAATGAATTGTGTCAATCAAATGCATGCATTGAATAGGGAAGCTCTATGGCTGTGGCTGCACTAATTGCCTGTTATCTTTGCAGAAAGCCAAGGTCTGGCTTTGATTACGTACTCTGTTCTGTATGTGCTCTACTGTGGAATTGTCAAGGCAGTCAACCTGTCTGTTTGAATCTGTCACTCACAGTGGTCAGTAAAGATAATAGCTTGTCAACATATGCTCCACCAGAAGAACAACAAAACACCTCTCTTTTATTCACACCAAACACAATCATAAAGCAGGAAGATGCCTTTAATTTTTTACAACACACAACTTTCAGGCGTGTAGGCCTAATACTGTTTATCACACTAACAGCTAAATAAAACATAGCACCGACTTGTCAAGCTAATGTATCTCTCTACACTCAAGTCAAAACATATTTATCTTAAAACTTTAAAGAACAGCTGCATTTCATCAAACAGTAGCTTGGCCTTAAAAACAGCGCTCTCACCACTTCTTTACCACTCACAAATCTAAGAGAAGACAGCATTTCTTTGATCCCAGACAACCCAAACGGCAAACATAAAACTGTCTGCAAAGTGTGAATATTTGTATCTTCTTTTTTTCCTTCCTCTTCTCTTTTTTCTGCCTGCCCTGCTGTCTGCCTGTGTTGTTTTGAAGCGGTGAATAGATTTAAAAGATGCAGGATGACAAGACAAAGAGATGTGGAATAGCCCCCGGGCACTTGTGCTTTAAGTCATGCCATTTCCTTGCATGGCAGGCAGCCCTAAATAAGTTACTTATAAGCATTTATTGATGCACAAGTGTGGCATCTGTTCCTAGGCTGTGGTTCTGGATGTAATTAGCTCAGAACCTTACGCACTTCAATCAAGCGACACATTTAGAGATACCAACCCCCCCCCCCCACCCCACCCCCTGACCCCTCCCCTTCAATGTTTCTTCCTCATTCCCTCTTTCAATCTCTCTCGCTTGGGTGTTTTACTCATTCACACTGCGTGGAATCCTCCATGCACAGTAATTACTCCACGATAACCTCCATCATCATTATCATCATCCTTACCAGCATTCAGCCAGCATAGTGGGGATTGCTTAACTGTAAAGCCAGTGAGGTGCTGCTGTAGTGTGGGGACCCGTTTTGATGACATCATCGCAGATAAAGGGACACTAAACATTCAAATAAGCACATGAAATCAGTTGCTGGTTCAGGCGTGAGCTATTTCGCAGAGCCTGATTTGAAACGACCCCTGAAATTCTTTTAATAGGGTTTGTTTCACTGTGTGCCGATCGCTTTGTTGCCTTGTGTGTGCACACACAGACATGGTGTTGTGTGTGTTTGTCTCTGTGTGTCCGTGTGCATGTACTTAGGCACGGCGCAAAGAGGAATTAAATTTGATTAATTTCAGACGGATTTTGAAAATATAAACTATTCATTTTGTTACATAGAACACAAGAGAAGGTTTAAACCTAGCCCAGGGGTAGAGCCTTTGTGTTGAGTCTCCTTTGATATTACTGGGGCTTTTTATTGAGCGCTTGACATGATAGATAAACCATACAGTGGATTGAATGGCCTTCCTCTGCAGAACCCAGTAAATGCCATTTGCCATTAACAATACTGCAGTGGGGTACATAAACCATTAATATAACCTTTATGACCATACGGTCTAACTGAGCATGTCTCCTATATGCAACTCTTCTTCTGATGGACATGTTAGCTCAGGCCTCCTCACAATACCACTAAAAGAAGAATTTAATTGCACCAAACAGATGAGATGACAGACATTAGCTTTTTAAAAGCTGTCATAAAATGTAGACAGGATGAAATACATAAGAACTGGTGCACCTTTCTCCTGAAAACTCAGCCAATAAAAACTGTATCTCATCGTGGAGGAAAAAATGCGGCTTGTTGTTTCTATGTGGTCTGACAAAGCCAGCATCTAGTAACAAGGAGTCTGTGACCTGCTGTGTGGGTTTAATTGAGGGGACAAGACGAGTGTCTCTTCCAGGCCAGGGGTGTGGAGAGGGTGGAGAGTGACAGGTGATCAGTCAAATGATGAGTGGGTCCAGTATTGAGACCTGTGGGGTGCCACAGACCCTCGGCCACTCCAGCGGGGCCTGGCCATTGATCATCACTGGGGGCCTATCGAGGAAGGGATGTGACTAAAGCAGGCATGCGTGGAACAATGGTCCATAGTTTGGCCGACGTGCTTAAGCAGCTGGGCGTCAGTGCCTTTAATAGAAGGGGTAGACTCCCTCTATATGGTCCACAAAGCATTGTCTGTTTCCCCCCTCAGACAGAAAAGGTGGTTTTCTGTGAGGGGCTGTACCCGCTATCATGTGGTGGCTTTTTACCCCTCAGCCAGAAGTCTCCATCAGCTGAATGGACTGACATGGTCTATATGTTTGTGTGTAGACGGAGGGGGGACGCTACAGAAGAAGAAAGCAACCCATTGAGTCACATAAGGGGGG
Organism: Euthynnus affinis; assembly: GCA_029490765.1. Taxonomy (NCBI): domain Eukaryota; kingdom Metazoa; phylum Chordata; class Actinopteri; order Scombriformes; family Scombridae; genus Euthynnus; species Euthynnus affinis. Next base: position 9,399,123 of record CM055859.1, on the reverse strand, counting down.
GAACACACACAGCATATCACAAGGGAGCATCTGGTAGGAGGAATGTGTACATGATGTCAAATGATAGTCCAAAGATAGGCCTCCCTTCATAAAAACTGGAGAGGGTGATAAAGGGCAGCCCTGACAAGAAGAGTCAAGAGGAAGAGAATCTTGTTTGTGTTGCCTTGTCGGGGAGTTTTCTTAATGGGGTTCGTTGGTAATGCAGCGCAAGATTGGGGAGGTCTTGCCATCTCGTGACACATGAGTAGGAATGTTTCCATGACCAAGTAAACTGTCTGACTCAAATTGTGCGGTTGGCTAGAGGAACAGACAAAACAATAGTTTCTTTCCCGTCAACATCCATACCAAATGTGTCTGTCTAGAAAGATAAAAAAAAAGTTTTCAAGAGCATGCGTGCAAATCCACCTTGATCCGTCCCCTGAATGCACACTTGCTGTCAGTGTAAGCCAAGGCAAGTTCAGGCACATGGGGGAGTCCTGCAAACACCTGCTATATTGCTTGGCAGTTTGAATATGGCTATCAAATCACCACCTGTCTATGCACAGGTATCAGTGAAGATAAAACCATATCTCATGAATGTCAAAGCACATGTGGTTTCTTTTATTGGTCAGCAGGGTAACAGTGTCTGTGAAGAGATTACCTTTAAGGTTCAAGCCCCTTAGCTGGCGAGAACCTGTGTCCTACAGGGACCAATGAATTAGTATGTTATAATAATTACATTTGTCTTGCCATGCTACTGCTACTGTCCTCTTTATTGTCTTTACTGTCTTTACTGTCTATATATTTTTTTATTACTTTGCACCTCTAAAATAATAGTTTGGGGCAGACTAGTATCCTAGGAATTACACACATGTTGGACCATTCCGCAACTCAGGATGTACGTCCAACTCTAACATTCATTGCCAATGCAGGAAGTAGCCTTCCCGATATGGAGCAAGACATTGCGTAAAGGTGTGGAAGTTGGAGTAACTTTTTTTTTGCCATAACCATGATCCTTTCCTAACTATAACCATATAGTCGTTGCTGTGTGCAGATATAGCAGAAAATGAGAATTTTTAAAATGGAATTGGACATTAAAAAAAACAAAACTTTGTTATATAACAGAATCAGTCATTCATTGTTGATGCTCTTGTCTGGAAATATGGTTGTTTTGGGGAACTAAGGTAAAAAAATATTGGAGATTGTACGTTAAGAATTAGATTTACTGTCCTGTGATGTATAAGGTATAAGGTAGTCAACAGGGGTTCACTTTAGGCAAACATTTCTACAAATATTTACTTCAGTGTACAATAGACATTTAATGAAAAGAATAATGGACATCCAGCGATTGACATTTGAAAGTGATCAGCAGTGAGCCTGGACACACACGTGTACATGCAAATTTGTCTTGATCATAGTCAATTGTGGTTATGAAAATTGACGGGACCCATGACACCAACTTGGAGTCCATACACAACAGGAATCGGTTTTGCCAGAACTATCCACAAAGGGAGCTTGACCTGGTTTGGCAGCTGCCATACTGCCTTAATGTTGGCTGTACACAGCATATTTTATAAAATATGTCATAAGAGTTAGAAGTGCTCATGTGCCCAGACTATTACAATAAATGGCTCAGTCTCAGCCCCCCAGCCACAGAGTTTCATACAGACCAAGTGGAAGCGGCTAATGTTGACTTCCTTAACATTAGCAGACAGATGTCCTAGCATTCATATGCACTGTGTGTGCTGTGCATTCAGAAATAGCCAGGACCACCATTTGCTTTGTATATAGACATACATCCATACATGTTGATGCACAACGTTTGTTGTTGGGGACAGAGCAGGGTTTGGGTAGAGCAGTGTGGTGATTGTGGGGGGTGAAGTCAATGGGGAACAATCACCCCGGCTCTGAAACCCCTCACTGGTTGACCCATCCACCTCCCTCTTCTAGTGTATCTTTCAGCCTCTCTCTCTGTCCCTTGGGGTCTGGTGGACAGAAATCTTCCCAAGGGGGTTCTCCTTTTAGCCACCTGACTATTACCTGTGGACTGAGCTGTCACAGTTAGCTACCTGCACAAGGGAGATACAGCACACACACACATGCGTGCACATTCACACTCTTATTTACACACACACACACACCCTGGTGGTGACACCCTCAGGGAGCTTTGTGGCAGGAGGGAATGAGACTACCGGGGGACCCAGCAGCTCTGGGGAAAAAGAGCATGCCATCAGTCAAGAGCTGGCCATGTGCTAACTGTGAGCATGATAGCCATATGGGAAGCAAACAAACTTTGTTCTTAAGGTGATACATGTGGGAATACTTTGCCAGTAATGTGCAGTGAGTATCAGCCACACAGCCAATGATAAGAAAAGATTTTAGAGACAATTTAGAAGAACAAAATTAAGTCACTTTTTATGATCAGCTACTTTATGTTTTTTGGATAAATTAGGATAAATTATTTCTATGCATAATCAATACATACTCAAAATAGGCCAGTAGTTGCAGATAGTTGCCTATTATCTGTTGATGTTAAGTGAGTTTCAGTAAGCAATAATTAGTAGATCACTAGCGATTAAAATGTTTCACATTATATCATATTAGAGATATCTGAGCAGTCTATTGTCTGATTTATCTTATCACAAAATATATGTTAAAGTGTATGAATGACTGCAAAAATTGATGGGGGTTTTAATATTGACAGTCAGCCAAATGTACAGCAACATAATTGCAATGCTGATAACAAAGACCTTTTCTTTTGCAAATTTTGGTAAATGAGCCACAGGTTGGTCTTGAAACAGTCTGCCCACCCTAACCCCCATCCTATCCATCAATGTCAATGCTCCACTACCCTCTCTTCCGTTTCCCTCGATTGATAGTATCTATGAAACAACTGCTGTGCAGCTAATTCAGCAATAAGTTCTTATTAGCATTTGTGACTGCACATTGGAATTTGGACTCTTTTACCCCATTTAGTTAAACTAATCTTCATCACCTTTTATAGTCTGACACGAAGGGATCAGCTTGCATCTCTGAAGCCCCACAACCCTCTCTACCCCCACCCTAAAAAGATGTGACACAGGGCCCATGAGAACTGTAAGGTCATAAGGAAGCCCAAGTGAATCATTAGCTTGGTTTGGTGCCAGCCAAGGCTAACTCATTAGCTACGTCAATGATCTGCCCTCAAGACAGAATCTCTTTTATTTTAAATACATCAGAAATTCGCCATGCAGCTAGGTTTTCAAATGATAATTGCATTTCATGGCTTGATATAACCTCACTAGGCATTTTTTGGCTGCAGTCCTGCTGAGCTACTCTTGGCCTGGCTGTGGCAGAGTGGCAGTTGAGGCCTTTTGTCCAACCTTATTACGCCTCCGATGTGCTACCCAGGGAAGTCAGACGTCCTAGGGCCACTGTAACTTTATTAAACACAATGCCAACACTATGTAGCGCCCAAGACAGGGCAGGAGGGAGGTGAGGTGGACAAAGCAGACCATTGTGGGTGAGGTTGGAGGACTGGTGTGGAGAACCACATGCTCTTTTCCCACACTTATCAGTTGGGGCCAGGATCCGAAAATAACAGCTGATGGCTAATAACAGCAATTTACAGTTTTATAGTTTTGATACAGAGAGCATGCCGCTGCTCTGTGTATTTAAATCTTATTATTGTTCATTATTCATATGCTATATTTACATTCTTCTGAACTGACATCAGTACATTTAATACAATTTAACAGATCAGATTACAAAGAGGATGTTCCCTCATGTTTTTTTCTGGAACTTGGCCATAAAGGAAAATTAAGAAATTTAACAGTTTTGACATGAGATGATGCATCATTATTCAATATGGATAGTTTTTGTCACATGAACTGATTTTTAAGCAATGACAGAATTTGAGGGAGGAGGTTTACATCTCTAAGTTTTAATATTTTACTTCAGGACATCAGCACTATGAACAACTTTCACAAAGTGCTATAAAAGTGTAAAAGTTACATAAATATGCCCATGCACATGCACAGACTTGCATTCTCTTGATCATCTTGGTCATTTTCAAATAGAATAATGTTGTAAAAGTAATTCCACTATGATGCAAAACAGAAACTGAAACCTTAAGTCTCTAAGGGGAGAAGTACATTTTTTTCTGTATTGTAACAGAAGTTAATCTCGAATGAGACTTTCCATTCCACTTTCCACATACTGTACATTTAGGCATAATTTTAACATAGTTTGCTGATATTTTCATATTGCACAGAAAGTACTTGTTGCAAGTGAAAAGTGTCTTCTCCCTGAGCTGAAAGGTTGTACCCTGGCACAAAGCACTGACCAGCAAGGTCTCTAGACAGCGGAGGAAAGAGAGATGCAGAAAACAATCTTCTGCTTGTTTCTGCTTTACCTCTTCTGACACGGCCTGACCCCTCCATCGATCTCCTCTCCGCACAATAGGATTCCTCCTGAAGAGCAGACCATGTGTGTGTGTGTATGTGTGTGAGTGTGTGTGTGTCCTCTTTCCTGACAACATATTTTGTTCTAACCAACATGCCCAGAACTCTCTGGGACAAGTCTCTAAGGTGTTTTCCAGAACAGGCTGATTCTGATGTTCATAAAATGTTGCTACAGCATACAGTAGAAGTTGTACTTATAGCTGATATAATTTGTATACTTCATTTCGTTATTTTAAATATAGCTGTGAGGTGATTTTTTTCAATTCCAGTGATCAGTCATCACTTTACATGTTTGTGTTTCTTTTCTGTGATTTTCAGCAACATTTACACATTTACCAGCAGAGAGAGCAGGTCTGTGTTTATGCTTGTCAACATCAGTGACAAAAAGCAAGTTGAATCATCTTACCACACACACACACAAACACACACACACACACTCTTGCACACATGCTCACACAGGCTTGTATGCACAACACTGCCCACTCGTCTTATCTTACGCTGCTTGTTAGAAGTAAATACAGTACAGTGAGTAAACCAGGACCCCTGCCAAAAAGGAGAAAAAAATCAAAATGAAGGGAGATAGAAAATAAAATAAAATGGAGAGGGAGAGCGAGGAGAGAGGGGTGGAAAGGGAGCTGTTTGGGCCTAGAAAGTGACTTGAGATAAAAATAACTAGTCACACGACACAGAACAGATCTGGGCGCTGCTTCTCTTGCCCCAGGGCTCGGCCTGCCTAGCCACCACTGCGAGGGGGTGAAAGAGAGGAGAGATGAGGAGGTGATGGCAAAAATGAGAGAGGGTTTGGGGGATGGATGGATGAGAGACTGGATGGAATGAACAGTGGAGAAGGTGGCGGTAAGGGGCAAAAATGTGTAAAGCTCACAGAGGGAGGTAGAAAAGGAGAGAGTGTACAGGGGTGATTGGAAGGATAGAACAGAAGGAGGGAAAGAGTGTGTGGGGACTGCGGGACAGAGAAGAAGAATGATAGAGAAAGATGATGGGTTTTATAGCATAGAAAAGGAAAAAGGATGAGAAAGAAAGGATGAAAGAAAGAAGAAGAAAGAGAAGTTGTTTTTGATGTATGGGCTCTTGCTTACCATTGTGAGTCCCCTGAATATGCTGCAGGCAAAACAAAAAATCTTTTGTGATTAATTGGAAAAAAGTGGACTATTATGAACTGACTGCACAAAAGCAGTGGATACAGTAATATAAATGAGCACCACACAAAGAGATGAAAATACAGTGGCTGGCAAGGGAGTGAAAAACAAGGTGTTCAAAGCTCTTACAATGTATTCAACTGAATTAATGCATTATGTATGGCTCTTTCTCTGCGTTTTCACTTTGGAGGGGAGTTTTGCATTTTTTCTTGTACACTGATAACACGTAAAATGACTCAGACACTGTAGGGAATACTGTAACTCTCATTCAATTTTTGGCCTCTGAGCACAACTTTGTGCGAGCCCAAACTGACAAATACTTCCATTTTACTGGTAAACATGTACTCTATTACTTTATATACCCTAACTACAACTCTGTGTATTAAAGCACATGTTTGCTGAGTGGTAAAAATTCTCCTCTTGTTGCTTTTGAGGAATCTTCTTCCAGAAACAATGTTTTGGCAAGGCCTCACTGTCTAATGTTCTCATTGAGAGCTATAGTTTCTAGTACAACTGCCAGTGTCAGTACAGTTCTGAAAACCTTGCCAAATAAAACTGAAACTTTCTGCATGGTTAGATACCACTAAGACTAAGTGGGAAAATATGCTTTTTGTATTTGAAGTGACCCTTTAAATAAGAGAAAATCCTGTCCAAATAAACCCTGTGACATATTCAACATCTCCCACAGCACAGTTTCTGGCAGTTGTCTTTGGGAAAAACTACATCTAATGTATTGTAAATCTTGTGAATCAGGATGATGGTAGGAATGCACTCTCTGTTGTCAGTTCTCAGGACATCCAACACAGCTAACCAAATGAACAGTCCAAACATCTCCATCACTGAAGGAGGTGTTGTTTTACAGTCCATGGCTAACAAGCAGCTGGGGTGAAACAACTTCAGCCCCACCTCTGCAACAACGTAAAAACTTTTATTTTTCTCTCTGTCAATGTGCAACTGACTGACAACAGCATGTTTCCATCGTGGCACCATATGCCCTCCATGCTGCTTAACAACCTCGTCAGTGGAGTCTGCAAAAGACCATAAAAAATAGACGACCACGGATAACGCCTGATGGCCATTCTTGGCATCAGGAGGGGGGTCCCCTCCTCCTGAAGCAGGGCTAATTAACCGACAGGCTTATCTAATGATACCCCTATCTCTCTCTTTCTGTCTATCTCTCTCTCTCTCAGCTGAGGCCCCCCTTAGACACTTCTCCCTGCACGCTGACATTGTTTTCTATTATTATTCAGACACTGATGCCTCAGTAAGTACTAAAGCCTGTTGACCATTCAGTGGACAGTGGAGAGGAGAGCTGGGGCTGCGGTTAATTAAAAGTTCCCGAGGTCTCAGGCCCTCAGGGGTTAAAAGGAAGGGAGGAGCTGGGCATTTGAGGGGCTGATCCAGGGGCCCTCAGTAGTAGTGATGTACAAGTCGCTCTTTTGGGAAGCTGCACCAGCACAACAGACCTCAGAATCAATTGGATTTTATAAAATCTTTAAAAAAAGTGCTCTAGATTTTGCTTAAACCTGACTTGAAAAAAGACCATTTTTAAAGATGTGTTATATTTTAAACGTTACAGATGTTTACAGTAATAATACAGTTAAGTACAAGTAGATGTCAATTGGTGAATATCTGGTGCAAAAAGCCACCCAGTCCGAGGACACTTCAACAGAAAATCCAATGAAAGAGACACACGGAAGGAAAAATGAATAAAAAAGAAAACAATACAGATCTCATGAATTATCACTTTTACTCCGGAAACCCTGTGGTTCCTAAAGGCTTTGGGCTTATGTGCATATCACTTATCTTTCACAGCCTGATATTGTTAATCTGGCTGTGCCTCTAAGATGAAAATTAAATATTTTTGTTTTGGATCTGAATGCTTCTTTAACTTCTGCAACAATCTTTGCATTTCTATCTTCATCTCTATTGTGAGATATCTGGTTCATTTTATAATCATTTATTTACATTTTGCTTGTCATTGTTATTTTTTGGGAAAAAAATCCTCAATGAATAACTTCTCCTACCCTCCCAAACACACACACACACACACACACACTCCCAGTCACAGTGCAGCAAGGACTGTGGCCACAGAGCCCCTCTTCTCCAATCGATCAGCTGATTAACCCTCATTACTGATTGGCTCTGAGCTGATTGCATCCCATCGCCGAGAAATCACCTTTAGCCCCAAGGCTTGTATGTACGTGTGTGTGTGTGTGTGTGTGTGTTTGTGTGAGTCTGAGATGGGGCTTGTCACAGCTCACTCGATTACTGGGAGGTGAGGAGGAGAAGGGGCGGGGGGTTTGACCATCACAACACACACAGAAATGCACACACTATCCAGGGTCAAAGAGGTGAAAACAGAGGGCCAGAAATCATATTGCAGGAGGGAGATTTTCTTTTTAGCAATCTCCATTGGCCAGCCACTCTTCTATCCTTCCTCCCTCCTCCCTCCTTTTCTTCCCGCCCTCCTTCCCCTCCTCCTTTTTTTTGGTGGCAGATTTAAGCTGGGTCAAGCAGAAACGCTAGCCCAGTTTCCGCTGCTATGGCCGATAAGGCATTGTACCTTGGCTCAGTAAACAATGGGATGCCATCTGTCCATTAGTGAGAGCACAGCGTGAGGAGAGAGAAAGAGAGACAGAGAGAGAGAGAGAGACAGAGAGAGAGAGAGGGAGAGAGGACCCATTAGTGGGTCTAATGTGAGGGCAACTTGAAACACATGAATGAAAGAGAGATGCACTCTCCTCAGTGAGGGGTCAAACAAGGTGGTGTAACATGAGGTGGTGAAGAACCAGGAACTTTGGGCTCATGATGATAAAAATGATAAGAATAACATTTTTTTAAACTCTTAGGAATTGACACCTTTAGGTATTAGTATACTTCTGTTTTTGATTCATCTGACTCATTAGTGTCTCAATATAAAAAATAATTAACTAACAGTATAAAAATAACTGTCCAGCATAAATCTGTCATCAACTTTAGCATCAGTTTGGTTATAAATTTTTTGAAGACCCTTTCATAAATAAGAGCTCATAAAATTATAACCCATGGGCCTCTGAGGCTTATTCAATAGCTTTTATAACTAAAGAGATGCTACAGAGATGGCCTGGGGGCGAGGCATGTCTGCCTCAAGCAATGACCCAAAAACACCACTGCAAAAGCACCACTGACTCACAACCAAAATATACCCAGAGGGTCAATTATATCAGTAACTACCTTTCAAATTGAAAATAAAAGTCAAAGATCTTCCATCACAATAATACTAGATACATCAAAATAAGTCTCACAGTAGTTTAAAGAGAGAAATTACCATCGGTCATGTGATTCTTTGTCTTTTGTGATGGAGACATTGATATATGGGGCCAGGATCAAAGGCCTTTTGGTGTGCGAGTCCATAATGTAAACTGACTGAGTGGTTACTAACTTAAATAAATTAGTGTATCTTAAATATTTCAGGGCTTAAAGAACAAAAACATACGATCACAATGACACCTTATTGGTTGCTCTTATAACATCCTCAATGTTGTGTCACATATGCAGCACAAAGTCATATATTTACAGTTGTGTTCTTTTGTTACAGTTCTCAGTACTTCTTTACTGCTGCTCATATTTTCAGTGATATAATTAAGTGGCTAAATCTGATCCATTAAACTCTGTTTTGTCAGTGACTTTTATTATTACAGTGCATGGCAGATAATATTTTAGGGAGGAATTCAGCATAAGACAAAAGCTTACAAAAGCTGGTGTTTTAAAATGTGTGATATCCAACAAAAGAGTTTTCCCCCATTACAATAAGAGGGCTCATGTTTAGACACCCCCTCACTGGTCTATCAGCCTTCTTTTCCCCTTTCTCTGTCTCCCTCTGTCTGCATGCATTGATTGTCTGTGGTTCCCTCTGTGTGTAACTTTTTTCCCCTTCTCTCTCTCTCTCACACACACACTAACACCCAGGGAACTACTAGAAGTGGTAGCATCACAGCTTTTCATCAGAGTGAAGGAGTAACGGGTACAAACGTCTGCTCTTTGGATGACACCGCACTGTGTAGTCCTGGCACTCTAGGGACACTGTAGAAGTGCTGCAAAGGAGCTGATCTGAAAACTGTTGTGCACGCGTGAGACATGTAGTGACAGAGACAGAGTAGAGTGTAGAGTCGAGAGGTGTGCAAGTACATTAATGCGTATGACAGATGGCTTCAAGTGTGCTGATGTGGGTGTATGTGTGTGTACACGAACATTTGTGCTTTTGGACTGACTGGGGGGCCATGCAGACATCTCAGTTTCATCCCTTAGGCAAAGAAGTTCTTCCAGAGTGTTTTTACTAAACAATCTATTTCTCGCTTAGGTTGTAACTCTCCAAAAAAAAGTGTTGTTTTCTGCTGCTACAATTTGACAGGGTGTAGTGCTTGCTTCAATCATGACACACCCTGACACGGCCGCAATTGTGAATGTGAAGAACTATATGAATGTTAAGTTGTGTGGAACTGCTCAGCTAACGGATGGGTAGAGTTTTAAAAAAGCGAAGTAAGCACCATAATAAACAGTTTACAACAGGTTTCATGTGGACAGAGCTCACAGAGCTTTGAATCCAACTGAAAGAACAATGCAATATAAAATAAAAAAGAAACAACAGGTTTTAAAGTGGTACAAATTTGTAGTAACTAAATGAAGCGCTGTGTAGAATGGATGTTAAGTCTTAAAAAAAAAAGTCATCACAATTATGTGCACCTTGTTTCTACCTGTCAATGTAAAGCAATACAAGCTCATGCTAGTTATGACTAGATTTTTCAGAAAAAGAGATACAGAAAGGGGGAGAAATGTGTGTTGAGAGAAAAACATAAAAAGAGAGACTGACAGAGAAAAGGGGTGGGGCGGGTGGGGAGGGGGGGGGGGACAGAGAGCCTGAGGGAGGATGGGGAAGGAGGGGGCAGTGGAGGGCTACCTGCTGCGAAACTTCAAAGTCCAAGCTGTCACCTACATTATTTGACCTTTCACCCCCCACAAACCCAATCATCATATTATTGTCCCAGTGTGTTGTATGTCTGAACCATTTTCTGGTGAAAAGGAAAAAAAGTGTGTTACCAAAAAACAGAGTAGAGGAACAGTAGAGAAGATGTTTGGCTGAGAATTTGGGATCTGAAGGTTTGCCTCATCCCTTCATAGACTCGCGTTTGTTTATCTCTTTCTCTTGCTCATGCTGGCTTTCTATTTTCTCTCTCTCCCAATCTCCTTCTATCTATCTTCTAGTGATGGTGGTAAAGAGAAGATGCCTTAAAATGATTAGAGTTAAATAAACGGTGGTGGGGCCTCAGAGCCCGGAGGCAAAGCTGATGTGAAATCAGATGCTATCAGCCAGGTGAAGTCAGGCTCACCTGGCTCTGCAATAACACCAACATGAATAACTGCCATGCATGGTGCTAAATTATCAGGATTTACATCCATTTCTTCTTAAAACCAGAACAGGGACTTGGCAACCCAGAAAGTGTGAGAAAAATGCATGTAGGTACCTCAAAGTTCAGCTCCTCCCACAGACAAACAAAATTAATAAAAACCAGTGTAGTGGTGCGCGACAGAGAAAAAACAGACTGTCTGCGAAGTGTCTTCACTTAGACCTCACATATACAAAAAAATACACAGCCGGCATGTCACTATCAGCCCTGATCTGATCAAGTTTTGAGGCTGGCTTATCAGTGCGAACAATATGCGGGCAGATTACCATAATTGAAAACGATCAATCCACTGCAAAGCGCTATTTTTTCTCAAGCTTGGTTTGCTGTAGAGATGTTCCAAGATTGCTGATAATGTAACAACAAAAGCCACATAGACTGATGAGCTGCGGAAACCTTTATACATGCATTAAGATGCAGCAAAGGCAATGGAAGTGTTCCCATGTCAAATACAAGCAGCAAAATTGTACAATGACAATACATGCTTATACAAATATAAAGTAAAGAATAAAAAACACACCTGATATTTCAGTTATTCAAAATATATATTTCACTTTGTGTGCATAAAAAAACAGGCACACAGATATCCATGTTCACATACACACATCTTTACAATCCTTCACCAAAGGCACAAGACTTCTTCTGTTCATGCTGCTGTTTAATCACAGTTTATGTAGTAGGTAATCACAGATGATGTCTGATGTCATGCCTGAGTTGTCATCTATCTTCTATGTACATCTCTGTGTGTGTGTGCACCAGGTATTCCTCATGTTGTGGGGACTTGCCGCACTTATGGGGACAAAAAGCAAGTCCCATTAACATAACTCATTAATTTTAAAGTCAAGGGAAGTTTAGAGTTAAGTTAAAGTTAGGATATGTGTTAGGGTTAGGCATGTGGTGCTTATGGTTAAGGTTTGGATAAGTCTCCAGGAAATGAATATAAGTCAATGTAATGTCCTGTGAAGTGATGAAAACATGTCTGTGTGTGTGTGTGCGTGCCTGTATGTGTGTGTGTGGGCGTGCATGTCTGTGTGTGTTGTGTCCATGTCTGAGGTCATGCCTGGATGGCTATCTATCTTTTGTGTTACAGTGCCTTAGGCGAGCTACTGAAATCTGATAAGCCAAGCAGGAGCGTAAATACCTGCCTACTTTAACATTACTGCAAAAAAGACACACCTTGTTGTGTGTGTGTTTGGGTTAGGGTTGTGTGTGTGTGTGTGTGTGTGTGTGTGTGTGTGTGCGCGTGTGTGTGCGTGTGTGTATGTGCATTAGTGTTAATCTGTAGAATTCTCTATGTCGGTAGCTCTTTGCACCAAAATTGATGCATGCATGTTGTGTGTGTGCAAGAAAGCATGTTGGAGTTTTGACTTGATCCTATAACTGTCACTCTTTGTTCTTTGCCTGATACTCATCAGCAGACCCCCAGCACACCTTTCACAAACAGTGTGTGTACATTATCCCCCTACTACGCTATGACATCAATAATGCTTCCTCTTACACTGAAACTATATTCCCAGTGTAACCGACTGACACATCTGCTGCTGTCTTTAAATCTCTTTAAATCCCAACCTTGCTGAAGTGACTGCTTCTTTCTAACACGTGTGTGTGTCTTTATGTACATCTCTTTTGGAAAAAGCAAACAAAAACAGGATACAGTAGTTCATAATAAAGTTTCATGATGCCTTCTGAGGCTTTTCATGCATCACTGAGGACTGCAGGAGAGCCTGATGGCTTAGAGAAACAAACATGTGGCTGAGGGTTACTAGCATGAAACCACACTACAGCAGCTTGTTAAAACTAGGTGGCAGTGAATGAGAAATGCTCATTATTCTTTCTCAACAACTCTCTGCCTTTGTTTAAGACACTTCACCTCCAAACTGTTCCAGCCGAGCTGTTCAGTGGTGGGCAGGGCATGACTGGCTAGACTGAGCAGCTCTCCGGTGGGAGTTGGAGTGCAGTCATTCCACAGGCTATTTCCATGAAATGAAAAAAAAAAAATCTTTGTCAGTTTTGCAGCTTATATATGCAAATTTTATTTGTTTCTGACAATACAAAATAGATTCATCTTTAATTATGCTGTAGATATTGTTTGTTTGTTGTGTGCAGGCAATTTGTGTAGACCTGCAGAGTGTATTTCTAGGTGTGTGATAATGTGTGTATCTGATTGTGTGTCCATCCGGGAAGTAAAATCCAGTGCCATTTGTTTATCCCTCGCTAAGTGTCTAAATCCAGGGGAGCAGGCTTGGACAGGCTCTTAAGACGGGGACCTTTCTCATTCAATCATCATTGGAAGCTTTGATGTGTGACCCCTGCTCCTCACGCTGGAAGAGGAGAAATTAACAGCTAGATGAGCTTAGAGAGTCTTACTTTGTGTCACACACATATAACACTCATCCACATACATATGTACATACATGCATGCATGCGTTCACTCGCCGCATAGACTCACATATAAATGCACACTGTCCCATGGGTGCATATGTAAGTAATTACTCATGTATACACACACATGGCTTTGCCTGGCATTCTTTTAAAAAATAAATCCTGTTTTTATATTTTTAGTCAAATGGTTCTTCAGGCTGATAATCATCTGGGCTGTTAAATTTTTTTTTTTAAATCACACTCACACACTTCAGCAAGATCGTAACATCTGGTTAAATCACCTTAAAACAATTTAAATGAAAAACTCTTGGTTTTAACAAACAAGGCTGATGAGCCAAACCTAAACTGAAATGTGCTGCAGTTGCACCTTTGACTCCTTGTCATTTAGTATCAACTCTGAATGCATTTTGCTCATGTCTTAATGGCTCTCTCCGCAATCCAGTTTTACCTGGTCCTCTGACCCATCTCAGGTCAAAAAGTCAGATGACTGCTTCATGAAAAAAACTGGAATTATCCTCTAAACCCCCTGCAAGACTCTTTCAAAGCTGCAGTATTCAGTTTCTATCCAACAACTAAACACTTCCATTCTTCTCTAAGACGTGTAGATGCAGATTGGGTTTGGAGACATGAAGTTAGTGCTGAGGAGAAGGATTTGTGGGGGTGAGTAGGGGGGCATCTCTCTTTTTCTGTCTTTCTTTCTTCGCTACCTGACTAAGGCAGATGGGACCAGAGCATTACCGCAGCACTTGAGCGTGCAATGATGCTGATCCACTCAGAATGTGAGCCTGTGACCTCGACCTGCCCCTCTGAGACCCAAAAGCAGCATTCTCCCTTTCGAGCCTATCCCATGACACATTCACATGCTAAAGCCACGCTATAATCTACCTTGGCGCTGTCTTAGACAACGGTGATGTCTGAAAGTGTTTGCACCGAGCCCCCTCCCCACCCCCCCGCCTCCACCCCCCCCAAGTCATCAACTTTGTCATTTCGTCAGTTGACAGTCTTAAAGCGCCTACCTAATCACGTATCCACCCTCCTCCCCTACCCCCACCTAACTCGTCCCGGACCGAATCATGTGCGTGCCAAGTTGGCTTCTCCATGCTTTTGCAAGCTGTGTCTTTGTATCAGCATTACTGAGGATTTAGGAAAGAACTCGGGGATGCCAGCGCACTTGATCTGTTACGGAAACACATGTGGATAGTCCATGTGGCAAAGAGACACCGCTGACTTTTGTTTACATCTCTGCAGATGCCGTGAGGAACAATGAGGATGTATTAAAACCACATTGTCGATACATGCGAATGTCTGGCATGAATCGAGGAGGATATTTTCAATACTTACTTTGTGTTTGCTTTTTATCCCATTCTTTTTTTCTTTTTTTTAATGATTCCCATGTCTGGCCCCACATAAAGAACTGGAACTACTTTTCTGTTGAAAACCTTAACTGCACAGTACTATTTAAGGGCATTTAGTGGTTTGTGGCAACTGACTCTAAATTGCAAAAACATTTGCACGGCAATACTCCCTCGCCTTGGAAAGTAGTTTCTAGATCAGGGTTTTATTGTGTTTGTTGATGACTGCCGTCTTTTTATGTGTTTTGCTCCATTGCTTCACTCCCTGCCCATTTTGGAGGAAAAAACAAAGGGAGAGAGAAAAAAAAACATTCCACTTGTTAATTCGCTGATCTCACCAACAATCGATTGAGATGCGTTTGTCACCGTTACGGCAGATTGAATGGCCCAAAAAAGAACATGGAGGCAGTAAAAGCAAGAAGAGTTTAATCTGAAGTTGTGAATGACAATATTGATTTGCCTTTTTTTTTTGACAGGGCAGGATAGCGACTCAGAGTCAGAGGTAATGGGGACTATAACTGTCAAAACAGGCTGTTTTTCTTGTCTCTGTTTTTCTTTTCTGTCTTTCGCTCGTTTCCATGTCTTTGTCTGTATCTGCTTTTCTTCTCTCTGTGGTGTGATATATTCTCGGTAGCACATTTATTTCTGTCAAGAAGGGGGTGTGGAGATCAACGACAATATCCACAGCATTGTCCAATATCCTGTGTCATACATGTGGAGAGAGACAGTGCACTTTTTTCCCCCATAAAAACACCATTTAATTTATATTTAATAACAATTTATGAATCTACATGATAGCGCACATAAAAGATTTGTGATGGGACCGATGAAAGAATAGCATTAAATGTCTACTGTTTTTCTTATTGTTGATCTAATGCAAATGTATCATTGTAATCAGTAAACATTAAACATGATCAAAATCTAAGTTAACAGACATTAACTTTAATTCAAATGCACACACGAGTCGAATCAGAGCAGAGCTCAGTGCTGCCTGCACCAGAAGGAAGCTCATCTCTGTGAGTGAGAGTGGAGGTATTTGCCTTTAGAGGGCCTTGTGGACACATTAAGGCCTATTTGCATGTCCATAACACCAACAGAGAACCCCATCTCTGCACTTAGGCTCAGTGGAGCCGTAGGTTTAAATATTGAAGGGAAGCAGAGCATTGAACGCTGGCTGACTCTTTTACAGAACAAGTAATGAGTCCCCACATTAGCTTGTTTTGGATGATTTAAAACACTATACTAACTGTCCACATGAGGTTTCTTTGTAATTCTTGTCTTGTAAGGAATTATTGCCTCTGACAGTGGTTGAGCAACTTGTATATAGCCTAATTATTGGATATGGGGCATTTTATCTTAAAAAATTACAGCTGTTGGGCTTTTGAAGATGTGATGACATTTGGAAAATTCACAAAAGTTTAAAACTAACCTGTGATGTTCTTAATTGGCCCGCATGGAATCTCTGTCTCTTGTTTACACAATTATGCAAAACTATGGCCTTTCTTGACCATTCGCTGAGCCCCTCCCCTGTCGCTTTTTAGAAAAATGTTACCTTTTTTCCCCCTTTTGTCCCAACCACCACAATTAAGGGCCACGGCTCTGAATAACAAAACAGGGGCCCCTCCTTGCAAGGTAGCCTTAGGTTGTGTTTACACTCCAGGACATCAAAGGCATTGCTGAACTTTTCCAAGCCCCTCCTGCTCAGGTAGTAATCCCAAAGTATAATCTCTTTAAAAACTGTAAAACCCATTAGAGTGACACCATCTAAATCCTCAAAAGAGAGAGCAGGGGAGAGAGTCAAAAAGTGAACTTTGTGACAGAAGCCTATCAAGTGAAGCTGGAAGAGGAAAGATTGCATGTTTACTCTCAAAATTTCCTGGGATATATTCGCAATAATTGGCTAGATGGATGGTTGCTTCCCGAGCAAACATGCTATAGGTGGTTTAAACAACATAATGTGTGTTTAAAGAAGAGATGTAATGGTGTTAATTTGGCCTAACTGACTCTAAAACAACAGCCAAGCCAGTAAAACAAACAAGTCTCCTTAGCTGCCCTGCCTTTAGGGGGATTGAACACATAATTCAAACTCAAATAAATATTCTGCAACGTTTGCCACCATGCTATGCTTGAAGTAATTGCTACTACACTTATGATCTTCTTAGTTAAGTGTTTATCTTTGCTATCTTAACAACACTCAAATAGCCCGTTTGAACAATACTTGTGCTGAATTTCATGGCTGAATAGTTTCTGTCCATAACATTTCCCGAGGAGAAAAATAAGATTCATTGTGGTCATACACTCTGCAATTGCATTTACATGTTGTCTTGGCCGCTGGTCACAGGCAGATTATGGGCCAAAGAGGCCAGCAGTTTGCGCGTGGTGGCATGGACATGACATTCTCCCTCCCTCCTTCTCCTTCTATCCCTCTTGTGCTTCTCCTTCTCCTTTCTCATTCACTTACTTATTTTTTCCTTTTTTTATTTCATTTTCTTTCCTTTTCTTTACTTATCTGCTTTTATTTCCCTTTCGCTCCTCTCATGCACGCTCACACATGCACTGCACCTCGCCTTTACGATTAATTCCTTCTCAATTACACCACAGACACAAATATATAGCACACACACACACACACACACACACACACACACACACACACACACTGTCCAATCTTCCACTCCACATGCAGCTAGCAACTTTCTAAAAGCCATAAATCCCGGGGTGAAGAAATATTCCATTTCTACGCCCTCTTGCTGTGTACCTTCCCCTGGCCCCGGTTCTGCCATGCCATATCACAATCAATTCCATAAGCTAAACTGGGGTGTAAGGTGCTGTATGAAGGTCAGACAACCCACTTTGACTGCCATCTGAGCGTGAAGCACTTACCCTCCACACCATGTCCAAGCTAACTGCCAAGCGAAACCTTAATATACCACCTTCCAGCACTGTAACTCTCTCCTAGGGTTCACCCAAACACAGTTCTTTGAATGCCAGATACTGAAAGCAGATACTCTCTGCATTGACGTATTGATTTTCATTTTGTGTATCATTAAATTTGACCTTTTTAATGCTAAACAATTACAGGATCTCTGTATGAATTTTATTCTCATCAGAGTGAAAACGCCTTACACCACAGCAGACTAATGAAATGATTTTAGGTGGGTTAGCGGCTGCTTAAGGCAGGGTGACCCACCCCATTTATTCAATCGTAAGAGAAACTCTGTGATACATTATTACCTTTAGATGAGGAATTAATTTACAAAAGACATTGTTGAATAATAAATCACTGGATAATATGTGGAGAGAAAATTAAATTTTATTGCAATTTGTGCAAACTTTTTATGCAACTGTGGTCAGGAAACTGCAATTTTGACCAACAATATTTAGTAAAAGGTCAATATTGGCCTCATATAAATCTGTTTTTTCTATTTGTCTTTATTATTACTGATATTTTAACACTATATATTTTAATCTACTCCCCTTTTTCCTCCTCTTTTCTCTTTCCTTTTTGACCCCCAACTATTCTACCTGTCTGTCTTCCTCTTCATCTTTATCTCTCAGCCTGCAAAGTGCAACATTACAAGTGATGGAGAGAAGCACTGTTTACTTCCGTGGTCTTGATTAAATTGGGCCACAGAGAAAGAGAAGGGAGACGGAGAGTATTTTATTTAATGAGCGTGACGAACGCAAAGGTGTTCTCGTAAATCATCACATGGTTTACAAACTCAATAAGTAAGGGCTTCCTGCCTCAGCCAGGCAGGGCAGCGCACACCTAAATTATTAACGAAGCTGGGGGCCCCCAGAGGCACAACTTTGATGATGTTATAAACATGGGAGAGGACAAGGTGCCTTCTCAGCAAAAGATTATAGGACCTCCCACCTCCCCCCAAATCCCCGACCCCCATGCACTCACTCCTAATTACCTACCTCCAATGGTGAGAGGGGAAGATAGAGATGGAGGGGGGGAGGCATCTAAATAAACTTGACACATTCCTTTCCTCCATATTCCTCTGTATACTAATTGAGATTGTACAGAATGTTTGTAGCTTGTACCTGCAAGTGAGTAACACAAGTCAAACTTTCTGCACTTGTATTAAGGAATAAAAACTGCATCTGCATTATTTTCTAACGATCTGTATATATTTGTAAATCATGAATATGCTAATGACGAGTGTGCTCATGCAAACTGCAGTCTGCTCAGGCACCCAGGATGATCGCACCAAGTTTCTCCGCCAGAATTTTTTCCCCCTCGTAGGATAAATTTGTCTCTGGGCAATACTCCATTTTTAAATCCAAATTCATCAAGCTTTGATAATAGCTGATGCAGCGTTTCATCGGGTTAGGTTGGGGGGAAAATGGTGGGAAGAGGATTGGGAGAGGAAAACTGTAGGTGTAGATGGGGAAGGGAAAACAGTTGGTCAGGAAATAAGCTGACCAAGTTGAGGTAGTGAAATAATGCAAGAAAAGCTGGCAGACATTCATATGTGATATGAGAGCATGGAAGCAGGAAGTAAAAGAAGGAGTGGAGCGATAGAAGATACAATAATTAGAAAGCCCTGTAATAAATAAAACATGTTTAAAGAACCTGATGTACACCTTGACATCCATTTTGTAGCGGTTTTTATGTACCAGAATGTTACATAAATCAAATCCAAGACACAGAAAGACAAAAATGTGTGATAATGTAAAATCATGAAATAACCTGGTCATGCATCCTTTATTTTCTTGCATTCTCGTCCTTAAATAGGCTGCCATCTTTGTAGGCCCAGATGCAATACGCTGTTAGTAAACTCAAAAGCGAGCAGCAAAGTCTCTAGTGAGAATGAGATAAAGAAGTATGATTTCCCCAGTGCAAATATGCTCCAAATTAAAAACCAAAAAGAGGTCCCCTGTGTCTTTGCTCTAAATCTGATAGCAAGTCAGATGAATTTGTCATTAAACAGATCGTGTAGTGATTTCAGTAAGAGTTTTGGCTGTAATAGGGTCCTGTGTGATTCTCATGTTTGTGCAATGATCTATTTTTGTGTCCTTTTTGCTCTGCTGGTTAGTAGTAAGAAAAAAAATGCATTGGCTCTAGATAGGCTTGAATATAGTAAAGTGAGGAAATTAAGACTTGTATTCAACCTCTTCCAGATCTTACAGGGAATCCCCTTTCAGAACAAATGCACCATGCATTTGGTTGTTTGCTGGGAAATCACAAACTGAGCTAGATGATTCAGATTCAAAGCAAATCACAGCACTTGATAGCGAACTAACTTGACACTGAACACTGTTGATTCATGAATGTAATAGTATCCAAGGGTGGAATTTACCTTTAAGGCAGCAAAGCATCAATCACACTGAAGTGGAATATCAGATTTCATTGTGCTTTTCAATTTAAAAAACTGTACAGAAGCACTGAATCTAAAACTACTTATTAAATCTGTCACAGCACACCCACAAAAACAGTAGAAATGATCTGCAAATAAATCAGCATATATGCTTGCCGCTATGTCTCTCTTTCACTGTTGTCTTTCACATGACTAAAAACTGGCAGTGCAGGGATGGTGACATGTGAAAACAGAAATACAATATACATGTACACACATAAAGTGAACAAACATCAAATGCCTTGTTTCAAGATTACAGATAGAAACAGAAATGATCACTCTTCAGCGTGTGACATTTCCAGTCCAGATACTGAGATACACTAAAGGTTCTTCGTTCAAACACCGCTGCCATTTTCTCCTCTGCATCCTCCATCTGTGGGAGTCTGGGGCAGCAGTCTTCACTCGACACAGGGCCATCTGTGAGGGAGATTCAACCACGCACCGAGCTTTGGAAATGCACAGAGCGTGCTTTCATACGTTTGCCATCACAGTCGAGCAGAAAATTGAGAAAATCGTGTCAAAGACGGGGAGCTTCCCAACCTCTGGTCTTGAACTGTGGCTGAGTAGGGGAGGCGGCGTTGAGGAGTCATGGTCATATACACTCGGCCTGATCGCTGCATTGCTCTGGAACGCCAAAAAAATACAGATGCCCCAAGGGGATTTGGTGGCATACGCAAGTCTCTGTCTTTCTGTTCTCCCCTCTCCTTTCTTCTTGAAAATAAGCGTGGCTCTTGCATAATGGCATCAGATCAGATGACTGTCGGTGAAGTAAACATCTCACTCTGTCTTGCACATTGCGTGTTTGCCCCTTTTTCATGCTTTCACACTTTCCTGATTTCCCTTGGCCAAAATTGTATCACCCCTCTTGTGTGGTTATGTGCTTTAATTGTGTTTTGCGTGTGTATATGTGCACATATGAATTTGTATTTGCGTGTGTATGTCCATGTGCCTTTTCAGAAAAGGCTTCATTTTGCAAACTAGAAAGTGCTACCTTCATCACCATTATGAAATGGTTATAATAATGATTTGTAAATGATAGATAACGTGAGATAACTGAGGGATAAACTGAATGACTGGAAAGCACTGGGGTCCTACATTAACACCTGCTTTTATATTCTGGGGTGCACATTATATAAGTTATGATTAACCCCAAGACATGTATCTTCAACTCAAGACACACAATCCCACTACAATAAGTCATCTGTTGGAATCCAAAATGAGGCTGATGACACAGATGCCGAAGTATGCACTCTGAGAGGGAAGTGATGTCACCACTGCCTACTAAAACTGTATTTGTTCAAATCAAATTAGATCTACGGCGCCCTGGCACATTCAATTACCCAAAATACCCCCACCCGAAATACCACCAAAGACGTAGCCATGATTTGACATCTGCAAGGATAAATGGAGTGCTAACAAAGTCTCTTACACTGAGGGCAAGTCGAGCTACTAGACTTCCTGTCTGAACGGAATGGCAGACGGTTTCTTCATCATTGTCTGGGTCTGAGCAACCACACATGCCATAGATATGATGATATCACTTAAAGAATAACGGGATGAAAAGATGCGATGGATAAAATATGTTGTGTTTCCTAGCCTGTTCAAGAAAAAGATTGCTGTTCATCCTAAATGAAGGATTTTTACATGTCTTATATAATGATATGATAAACTTTGCACATCTATTCTGTAGATATTATCCAAAGCCAATGCAGGCAATAAATAAACTAAAAAAAAAACAAAAACAAACAAGCGACTCTGGCGATTTTTCCTCAGCACTTTTCTAATAGTATTCTATCTCTAACAGGCCTGGTATTACTTATTAACTTGGACATGAAATATAGATGAATATTTGTTGTTATTCTACATAACAAATCTACAAATAAGCTACTGACATGAGATAGATAAGCCAAATCCTTCCCTCTATCATCTTTATAGGCTGATGTATTGATCAAATGTTGTCACTGTGGCTGAGTGGACTTCATAGCAGTGACACTGTGTATCATGGACAGGGTTAGGTGTGAGGGCTCCACAGCCATAATTAGCTTGCCATCCAGGGGAAAGTTAATATTTCTCAAGTTGAAGTGAAGCTTATTGGTTTCCTGGACAGGCTGTAATGGATAACCCAATGAGAGCAGCGTGCACCACACACACACATGCAAACAGTAACACACAAATGAAAACACAAACATGCACGTCCACTCCCCGGGAGGCCTACAGTCAGACAGACAGTGACATACAAATCTATCCCTATTCCCTACATGACAGACCAAGCTGGCTGGCTGAGCAGCTGCCTGATCAATAGTCATCAGTGACCTCGTCCACTTGGCCGTCACTTAAACCAAAACTGTGAGACACAAATTCAGCAAACTGCACATTTTCTGCACCCCTAGAATGTGTCTGTGGTGCAAGCATCATTATATGTATATGGATTTCAAAACCTGAATATGAGAGATGCATATGTGCTTATGCATGTCTCATAAATAAAGGTTAATGAAATAAGGTGTGTGCTTGTGCATTCACATCAGAGTATTGCTAAATATGCATTTTTAAAGAAAACCTAACAGGGTGTCAAAATACAGTAATCAATTGTTTGCTTGGGTCACTGATCAATTGTCACATATGCCAATCAAAATCTAATTATTCATTTTTTACAGTTATTGCATGGACAGTCAGGCACACATGTAAGGCACCAACTGCTCACTCAACCAGCAATTCCATATGATTTACTTCAGATTGAGTCTGTTGGATTTTTTCTAAAAAAATCCTATGTGTTGACTTTGTGTCCATACAGAGGTCCAACATTATGCCCAACATTAATTTTGCTCTTCCTTACAATTTCTTACAATCTGTTTTCCCCAAAATGTTGTCACCTATTTGTGTTTTTTTTTACTAAACTCATACATTAATCACACATGTGTTTTTTAAATTAAATCTTAAACAGTGTATATGTTCTTTTTTCCACCACTTAAGTAAGAATATTCACATTTACAGTATGTTGTGTACAGTATAATTAATTAGAATTATAAATATAAATTTTGAAAATATCTATCAAATGAACAGTATTCATGGAAAAATACAATACATTCAAGGAAAGAGTCACAATTTCTATTAAATTCAAAGTAAAATACTTCTCTTTGAAAGGCAACAGGCAGCAGGGACCCAGGGAGCTAGCACTGCCACCACCACAACAACAACAAACAAATGTTTGCTGATAAATAAAACATATTCAATCAAAGCATAAATGCTAATGAAAAGAGAACCTGCAATCACACGAGCTGAACGTGTGAGCTCTGGCACACACAAAGTGTGAGAGAGAGAGGTGTTAATTGCTGTGCTAATTAGGTCCTGATTGCATTGCTCTTGTTTTGCACTTGCAGGTGATTAAAATTTCAACAGAGCACATTATTTGGCACTGTTAACAGGTGCCAAGCTCAGCACACAACACAAACACAGAAACACACAGACGGTCACACACATTGCCACACACATGTATGCACATTCATGCACATATTACACAAATGCTGTGTAAAGGATTGCTATAAGCTGTTGCACATTTTTCTAAGCTGCCAACTCCAAACTGCTGAAGATGAAATGATATATTTGTTTATTTTATGGAGAATTTTACAAAATATCATTGGAAAATGTGGATGTAAAAAATCAAAGGGGACCTATTATGGTCATTTCTAGCTCTATATTATCATTCTTGGACTCCACTGGAGTAGCTTTGCATGATTCACCATTCACTCCTTATTAATCTTATACTCCTTATATCTTATTATCCCTTTATGCAGCCCCTCAGCTCAGCTTCCGTCTCTAACAGGCAGTCTTAGCTCCTGTCTCTTTAAGGCCTCCTGATGAGCAGCACTCTGTCCAGCTTTCCAGAAGCCTGCCCAGGGGCAGCACGTATCAGAGTCATGTTAAGTTACTGCCAAAACAAATCCGAAATTTCCTTCTTTCTGCTTCATATTAAAAGCTTTTAAATGATGGTAAAAAGGTAGACTTTTATTATGTAGAATTTCCAGGAAATTAACAGAGCTTCATCAGCGGTGCTAAAAAGTGGTCGACACAACAACATATGGAGATATTTGGAGCTTTTGTTCAGCGGATCAGTTAGAAATAATGAAGAGAGGAATAGTACAAGCAGAAATTTGTCACAAACTGATGTCAGCAGTGTCCAGAGCAGTCTGAAACCTGAAATTTTAGCTCACAGTGATTACTTCTATATATGTTTACCTCATTATTTAACACTTTGGCCACTTTCATACGAACATCTGACATTGTAACATTATATATGTATATGAATGAAAATAAGGAAAAGTTTAATAGGTCCCCTTTAAGTGAAAAAATATATTCTACACATCAATCCATGATGTGGACCATATCATCAATGACTCTTTTGTTAAGTTTTAGTATTTTGTTCTTTACACCTGACTATACACATTGATTTTGTCCTATTTAGTAATTCCCAATGAAGCTGCAGACCATTTTGTCACTTTGTCTATTGTCCTTTAGGGAAATTGCTCATAGCCTTTATGCATTTCTCAGATTAATTTTAATGAATTATAAGACTGAATGTGCTGTTTTGATGGCATATTTTGCATGAAAAATTCCTCTCTGTAATATACAAATGTGGGCACATTTTAGAAGCAAACATACTTTACACATCTATCCCCTAAAATATGTGTAATACCTCGAGAACGAAGCACATGAGTAAAATGTTGGTGCCAAAAACTACTAAAACCCAGGTTATAATAATTTTTAAATTTATTATAAGGTTATTATATTTTTTCCTTAAACAGACAACATTTTCATAATAATACATAATAATAATACATTTTGATTTATATTGTGCGTAAGTGGTGAATATTCCCAAGCAAATTAGCATTTAATCAAATTATTGCAAACCAGTTGACACTGGGCGAACCCAGTGCCTTTGGGGCTCCGGAACAATAATGCAAGAAGAAGGAAAAAAAAACAGTGAAAGATGATAATATTGGTGAGTTGTATATTAGGAAACGGGGATCTCCTGTGGGCGACTGGCTGGCTGGCTGGTTGACAAGTCTGGGGAGGAACTGTGGTTGGGACTACCGTTGGTGAAATGACAGCGAGCGGAGAGCGTGTGATGTGTTCTGTTCCAGAACAGTTGAGCGGCTGTCCCCATTGAGGCAAGTGTGTGTGTGTGTGTGTGTGTGTGTGTGTGTGTGTCTTCCCCTATATTGATGCGGGGCCTGGGAAAATCTGCATCTGTTACTTGAGTGGGGTTGCAGGGAGATCTGAGCTGTCAGAGTGACAGGCTAGTGTCTCCCTCTTCTCTGTGCCATGTCAGATATCTATCTATCTATCTATCTATCTATCTATCTATCTATCTATCTATCTATCTATCTATCTATCTATCTATCTATCTGCAGGTACACAGACATCAAGGCTGCAGCATGAGCAGATAGACAGACCAGCTGCGAGGCAGACAGACAGATAAATATGACTTCATGAATGACATTTGTTTGTTCTAAAGGACTTGGCCTCTAGGAGCAACCTTCATCACTGGTGACAGAGGAGTTACTCACACAAGAAAACCTACCAGGAGGCACAAATCCCTGAACTTCAGAGGCATTTGGTTTTAGTCATCATATATCAATATATGTAACGTCTTCCATAATTCAAACTTAGGAATTAAACAACAAGTTGTCAGAGCAACTTTAACAGAAGACCTCTGTAGCTTTTGATCTGTGGAGATTAATTCTGTTATTATATTGTTTTTATATAATGGAATATTGATTATGATATAAACCAAGACATTAGACACATTTCCATACACCATGGAGCTGGAATCATGGAAACGAAATTCATGGATATGTGGCATAGATTATTAAATGTATCATATTGATCAGTCCTAATCACTTAACGTGAAACCTTTTAGCGGGGGATCAATGAGGAAGACACAGCAGTAAATGTTATTCAATTGTATAATGAAAAGTCACATGAAAAGATCTCCATCCCCATAGCATTACTGCACTGACAATGTTGTTTTGGATATGTGATTGCATGTTAACAGATATAAGAAATAAGCAGTTTGTTTTTTCATTATCATTTATGTGATGCTTCAGGCCATAAACTTGATCATTAGCTTGAGGTTAGCCATACCGTGTTTTCAATGAGCAATGCTTGCAATCGCAACAACATTGGGCTTATAGAGAACCTGAAATTGTGGCCTTTATAATGTGATACAAAATGTAATGGCAGGACAAATGCCTACAACGCATGCAATTCTAATGTCCAGTAGTGCACAACTTTAGAAACAGTTTATTTTTAAAGAATGTAATCTACCGACTTTACAACAGTTTAGTTAGAAGTTTAATATCTGATAGCTCTACCAGAAATCCTCCAATTTCTTTACAAAATAAATTACCCTGAGAGAGAGAGAGAGAGAGAGAGAGAGAGAGAGAGAGAGAGAGAGAGAGAGAGACTCTCCTCATTTCTCTCTCTCTCTCAAACACACACACACACACACGCACACACACAAATTGCCCGAGGTCCTAACCAGCTGCTTTGTCTTCCACAGAGGCCACAGTACTGGACCAGGACACCTGTCATTCTCCCACGAGTGAGAGAGGGAGACGGAGGGAGAGTTTTGTGTTTCGCTTTGGCAACAAATACTGTTGTATTCCAGACCAATAAAGTCAAGTCAAGTCAAATTTATTTATAGAGCACATTTAAAAACTACAGGTGTTGACCAATTTGTGGTGAAATTTAAAAAGAAATTAAGCAATTACAACAAAGCTGATTGAAGCTGACTTTTAAGCACACAATAACAAACAAAAGTCTTACTTTGCATATGGTGCCATAAATGCACAGGCTGCAGTAGTAGCCATCATGCTGCTTAGCAAGTGTTTTCTTTTCAATCATGATTATGATTGAACATACAGTGTATTCTCAAATGTTAAGTGCAACTCAATGACTACTTTGAAAGGTTGCTGAAACAATTTTTGTGTGGTAGAGAAGACCAAACCGAGCTGAGAGAGTCAAGCCATTTCTTGGGCTGTCTGAGGGTGGAAAAGGGCAACAATTTTTGTTTAGTCCTCCAGGCAAAATCTCACAGCAGCGCTGAAAACACTCTATGACGCGTGGTATAAATGAAGCGATTGCATCTGTATTCATAAAGCACTTAAAATGTGTTGATATCTGAGTTTTAGTTGAGTGCTTGACAGCTAGAATTTGACAGATAAATATGTGATATTCATTTTATACAGTATATATTTGCAAAGTACTGAAAGTGTAACAATCTCAGTTCAATAATAACAATGTTCTCTACAAGTCAGTTTCAAGAACATTATTTGCAAAGGCTTACACCAGAAATACAATGGTGAGTGCATCTTCAAAAGAGTAAAATAGATAACATGACCATATACAGTATCTGAACAGAGCGAGTAAGCGTACTACCCACTTGTCTTTTAGAAAAAATAGAATTCTTTGTTTTACACAAAGCAACATGTGGGCAGATAAAATAAAGTTTTGTTACCAAATGAAACACAGTGATGTAGAAAGTTTCTGCTCCAGCATGGTCATTAAATGTCTGTGCATTGGTTGCTTTGCTCAAAGAAATGGAAGAAGCAACAAGAAATAACTGCCCTATTTTTGCCCCAGAAACTTTTAACTGCTGATAAAGATCAATGGCACTGCTGATGATATAAATTCTGAGCTGCTATTTTGTATTGATCTGGCTGTAATGCTTTTGGCTCTCAGGATGGCAGATGGAGCCAGCAAAGAACTTCAGCAAAGAAAAAAAAAAGAAATAAAGATTAATGTTGTAGGCCTACCCATCTATAGTTTTGATAAAGAATTCTTCAAGCAAAATATACATTGCTGCAGGAAATACAGACCTCAGAGGTGTCTGTCCCTATCTTAAGAAATAAATTATAAGATAGTTTGTTGTAACTTGTGTGATACTTTTACATTAGCTGAATGTTGGCTTTCTATTAAAAATAGTTTAAACAATGTGACTAAGTGGGAGGAGGTGTGTCAGAAATTCAAAGAGGAAGAATTAAAAAAAATATATCGCTGTGGGCTGATACCATCATTTTGCATTGGTTCTACCCGTAGCACTATTCGCATTGTCATAATACTAGATATATTTCAATATTTGAATCTGAGAATATGTTCCAAAACTATATAAGTATACATATAATATAAAACACTGCACCATATAGACTTTTTATTAACATGCAGAAGTAATCTCCCTTAAAAGTTAGTTGGTTATAAATAATGAACTCTAGATGCATAATATTGCAGTTGAAAGATACCGCAAATCGCAAGTGTCAGCTGCCATTGACTTGCATTGTTACTTGCGGCTGGAAAAAAGAATATGTTTTTTTTGCTGATGTTCATTGGCGGCGAGCCAATGGGCTAGGAACACCCATTGTTAAACAGGATGATTGATAGCTTTGATTTGCAGTTTATGATACAGTCTAGTATTCACTTTCTGTTTAGTCCTGTTTTAGTCTCCATCAGCTTGTGTGGGACATATATTGCTTTTTAAATGCTAAATGCTGTTCACAAGCTAGTGGCTAGTTTTGTCTACCTGTGTTTACAGGGAAGCTAGAATTCTTTGGGTTTATCAGGTTTTTAATAGCTGTGTGCTGTGGCTGGAAACAAGACTGATGAGACATTGAGACAGAACCAAAACCAGTAAATTTGTGACAGTAAAATCAAAACAAAGAGCTGAAAGAGGCTAAAATTCTCCACAGTTCTGAGGGGATCTGCAGAGATACATCTTGATGGGTTTACATATCATATTTTGTTTTAATTTTTTTTTTATTATTTAGAAATATTGATTACTACAGCTTTAAGAGAATGAAATGTTAGAGAAATTACCCATATCTCCCCATCCTCACATACACAAACTATCTTGTGTCTTGATTATGAGTAGATGTACAGCACTAGTCAAAAGTTTGGACACACCTTCCCTTTCCCTTGAATGAGAAACTGTGTCTTTTACTGATACTGTATATCTGGCCCATCAATTTGACAGTGACAAATTCTCCTCTGTCCTTCTCCACCACCTGGCTGCTCTAAGGTGTATCCCCCTCCTCCTATCAACCAACCTCCACTAGACACTCATGTAGACCAGCCAGGGTTAGAGGTCAATATGTAGGACAAAACAAAAATGTGAACGGAGGGGTGTTTTAGCTAGAAGGAGTTTTGTCCTCTCATGCCTCGAAAGGCCACATACACAAAGAACAGGAAAAAAAATGGACTCGTTCCCCTCAGTCCCCTTACGAATGAGCACACAAATGTAACACTTCTCTCTCCCCACCCATGTGTCAATATTAGTAGAGTTGCAGTTTGGTATTAGCAGGCAATGGGAACCTATCACCAGCTAAAATGGTACACTATAGCTTTGTCTAATTATGACTTCTTGGCAGAACATGGGGCTTTTATCTGCAATTGGATAAGTTAATTGCCAGCAATTACCCAACCATTTACTCACAATGCAGATGCAGAAATTGTAGAACAGGCCCTGCACCTGGATATGCTCAAGAGTTGAGGATGTCAACTTCCCAGCACGCACACATACCTGAAAACACACCTGAGCAGTCAACGCTGAGGTAATCACCACTGTCACCACCCCCTACCTCCTCCTCTCTCAGCTTCTATCCGACTTCTATAACTCATCCAGTCATTATCCAGCATTTGATATTCACTCTCTTCTATTCGACGTAACAGGTTGAGTTTCCCCTAATTGGGGCTGAATAATACCAGGGCGATTTACGAGCGCTTTTTCTCCCCGTGACGCCGCCGCTGCAGCACAGATTCTGGTTTCATCCCGCTAGTGGTTTTTGAAGGTATCATTTCTCTTGACTGGAAAAGGCCCCTGTTGAGTTGTCAGGCTCATTGCTCAAGGTGTGCACTGGGTTTCAGGAGGGCCCGTGCTGACACATTCATAAATATGACACCTTGTTTTGTCCTTCTGGCGTCTTTTTGGTTGGCGATGGCCTTTGAATTGGAAACAGGTAAGCTAATAGGGCTGCGTCTGATGCATGGGAACCATGGGCTTTGGGAGAAGGCAGGGTGGCCCCGGGCGACACATGACAGGCAGATAATGACTGTATAGCTGTCAAGTCAAGGATACCTGTCTGCCGGTAAATACAGATTTGCCTTTTTGACATCATTTTTCCACCTCCTGGAAGATCAACTGAATGCAGCTTTCAGACTATTTCAGACTAGCTATCAGACAGATTCACATACACAACGCACACTCAAATGCACATGCATGTTCATGTGCATACACACATATATACATTCTGAGAAACACACTCATACACACGCAAACTCACAAGTGCAAGCAGGAACAGGAACAAAGGCACTTTAAATGTATGCGCTTATAATTGTGATTTTCTGCACCGTCCAACGTTTCCACGTAATACCGTATGTTTGGGAATGCATGGAGCAAGTTAATATGATTCTATTGTAGTCAGGCATGAGTGTGTGTGTATGTTTCCACATATATATGTACGTGTGTGTGTCCATGCATGAGTGTGTGTGACTGGCAGGCTGGCTGAGGCCTGTGTTTTGCGCGTCGCCCCAGGGAATGCAGGTGAAAGCAATCTTGGTCCGTGAAAGCCGACGAGATGCGCCTTTTTGCACCCAGAGAGTCGGCGAGCTGATTTCTTTTTGATAGGCTCAAGCCCTGACACCAGCCCCCCACCTCCACCCCCACCATACCCCCACATCATCGTCAAGCAAGGCCACAGCACCTGGTCGTTCACATCTCAGCTCAGTTAGCTAGCTGTAATATTCTAGTGCATATATAACACTATTCACATCTATAAAGTGAACATATATTTGGTCTATTTCTGCCTTTCCCAGATACCACAACAGTTTTTTGGACCCTTTTCTGCACATTCTTTTTTTTTTACACACACAAGATAATCTCTTTCACTCCCTGTCTCTCTCTGCAGCTGCCCAGAAGCCAGAACAGCCAAAGCGCTTGGTGCATGGATGAAATGACGAAACGCAGCCTAAATATACCTAATTTGTTTACTATTCAGTTACATTCCCTGCATGCAGAATGATTAGCAACAAATCATGTTGGGTTTTTAATCGAGAGGTATTTATGGCTTGATGTGTGTGCTGGGATGGAGTGAGCATTAGGCCTAATCTCATAATATACCAATTGTATTAATTCTGCATATGAATCCAGCACTGGCTGTAATACAAAATGAAAGTCACTCCAGTGAGCAGTGGGCAGCTGTCCATGAGCATGTGAATGGAACTTATCAAGCTGTGTTTGTTGTTATCTTCTGGGATTTGTGATTAGTACTGTAAGCACAGCTTTGGGTAAATGATTATAGCTGTAATCAAGCTGGGGATATCATGTCTGAATGTGTGGTCTGTGGATATTTAGATCCAGGCGTATTTTATGCCAGTGTTCATTCAAACTGGCATTTTTAATGTTGGGAATGCTGTGTTGTCTATATGTACTGTGTGCTGTGTGCAGACCCTTTGGTGGAGTTCAAACATACCTAGGAAGCCCCTCCCTGGTGCACTCATAGGCATAGACACAGACATGGGCAGTTTTGGTCACAAACAGATAGAAAGCAAGGCACTCATACACACACACGCACACACACACACACACACACACACAAGTTACACACGGACAGAGTACGTCCCTAGGGGTGAAAAACACTGACACTTATGACAGTTTATTATACAGTGACACGGCCAGTGAGTTGGGCTAAACAGATTAGAATCTGTCTGAATGCTGCCAGTATTCACACAGCTGCTAAAGACCCACTCTGGAATCCAAAAGCAAACAATAAAGGGTAGTCTGACTGCCAAGGACTTGATAGTGTTTTCTCAATTCAACACCAGATTTTTATCACTTTAAAAAGAAATATTATGTGTAAATGCTGAGTGATTTAGCTGTTTTGAAGCCGTAAATCTGCATTTTGAAATGTTCTGGGCTACAAACGATATTGGAAAACATCTTTGAATCCCACTAAATATATCACTTATACAATATTGGCAAAGTGGTTGCAAAATTTCTTGTTGCGGTAAACTGAATCATTATTTATATTCTAAAACTTCCAGCAGAGGTTTTAGTTTATAAAGAGAGACAACCTTGACCCTCTTCTTTCTCATAGTCCTAGCAGCCAGTCACTCATCTTGTTGGCCAGCCAGTCGTACGATATCAGCCTCTCTAGCCGGCCCGCTAGCTAAAATGGAAATGTGTGTTAGTGCCAGCAGTTGGAGACTGTTGGGGGACTTAGCCTTCACACTGTTGAGATAAAGTAGCAGGCCTAAGCCTCGCCTGGTGAAATGACACATCCCCCCACCTTCCTTTTCCTGTACAATCGCCATAATATTGTGTTTCTATGCTGGGCCTGTAACCTTTGATTAAATTAGTCCAGTATTGCCTGGGTCCTTTTCTAAACTGTAGGCACTGGAGAGCTACTTAACGGACCCTGTCCCTTGGAGGGAAGAAACTGCTTGAGCTTACAAGTGTATGACCACAGAAATATCAAACCCCTCTCACTCAAATCTCTCTCTTCCTATCCCTCCCTCTCTCTTTCTCCTCTCTCACTCTTTCACTCTCCATTTACACCCTTTTGCCCTCTTTCCTTGTCTCTCCTGAAGTTGTTCTCCGTGTGCATTTGTACATGTGTGTGTGCGTCTGTAAGTCAATCCATCACACTCCGTCACTCTCCAGGTGAGGCACGTATTATAAGATGTCAAAGAAAGAGCAGCAAAATGACATTTTGTGGTTGTTATTTTTCAAATCTGTGAACTATTGGTGCTGCACACTGGACGACAGCGTAAATGAAGAGATCGGAATTGCATTTTGTTCTAGGAAGTGGGATTAATGTAGGGAGAAGGCAAAGGAGACATGGCATTGGTCAAATGTCAATCAGTTGTAGACCTTGGTAAAATGAAATGGCACTTCTGGTCCACACTCAGTGCGTTATTTACTGTACAGCAGCAGCAAAGTTTTCCAGGGAACCATATTTTCCTCCCTGATATGAATGAGTTAATAAATTATAGGAAGAAAACTTTCATCAGCCTTTCACTAATTTAGTTATCTACCTTACAAGAAAATCAAGGATGTTTGTGATCAAGGATTTTTTGTCACATGTAATCATAAGAGTTACA
The DNA here is from genome assembly GCA_029490765.1 of Euthynnus affinis. Lineage (NCBI taxonomy): Eukaryota > Metazoa > Chordata > Actinopteri > Scombriformes > Scombridae > Euthynnus > Euthynnus affinis. The sequence goes on along the minus strand of CM055859.1, from coordinate 9,365,852 downwards.
ATGACAATAAAATGTAATCCCATCAGTTCCTTCAATTTATGCATTAAAATGAGCTTAAATAGAGTAGAAATGGCAATAAATAAATATATGTGTATTATTGGAGGGAAAACAATAAAATCAAGAACTCTTCTTAAAGCCATCTTCTCATTTCTTGATGTACCGTTTTACCTTGGGGGCCAGAGGTTACTAGCACACAGCCCTCAGAAGAGGACAGTCTTTACCACTGCCTCATTCAACTTCCTGGAGGAGACAGGCCTTGGTGATGGGCTCATCTTCATCTTCGACTGCATTTAGGATCCTCATGGCCTGAGGGTAGAAGCTCTTCTTGAGCCTCTTAGTGCTGGCCGGGTGTATCCGGTATCTTCTTCCCGACTGCAGCAGGGAGAAAAGGCCGCTATCCGGGTAGTTGGGATCCTTAATGATTCTCTTAGCCTTATTCTTTCAGTGCCTGATATAAATATCCTTTAGGCAGGATAGAGCACCGGCTATGTTCGGCCTAAAAAACACTTTTTGCAGGGCCTTGGGGTCCTGTTCGGTGCTGTTTCTGTATCAGACAGTGATGTTCCCTGTCAGGACACTGTCGATTGTGCAGGGATAGAAATTCCTCAGTATTTGAGGGGATATCCGGAGTTTCCTCAAGAGTCTGAGGTGAAACAGTCTCTGCTTTGCCTTTCTCACCACTGAGTCAGTATGCAGTGCCCAAGTCAGGCCCTCAGTGATGTGGACACCAAAGTACCTGAAGCTGTCCACCTTTTCCAATGAGGACCCACTGATAATAAGGGGAGTGTATTTCTGTCCCTGCTTCTTTCCTAAGTCTACCATCAGCTCCTTAGTCTCACTGACATTCAGGAGTAGATTGTTGTCCTGACACCAGTGGGTCTGGTCCTCTATTTCTTCATTTCTGTGATGAGCCTGGAGGGAACTATGTTGTTTAACACTGAACAGCTCCCTGTTTTGTCCTGGTAAGATAGGCTGGTGTGGAGGATGTGTGCTATGGCATCCTCTGTTGATTGGTTGGAACAGTAGGGAAACTGTAGTGGGTCCAGTGTGCTGAGTAGTTAGGAGCAGATGTAATCCTTGACCAGTCATTCAAAGCACTTCGTCACTAAAGAGGCAATTGCCACTGGGTGGTAGTCATTCAGGAAGGCTGATCTTGTTTTCTTGGGCACAAGAATGATGGTGAACTTCTTGAAGCACATGGGTATGACAGACTGAACCAGGCACAGGCTGAACATCCTTGTGAATACTGGCGCTAGTTGGACAGCACATAGTTCGAGGACCTGATCACTGAAACCATCTGGTCCTGCTGTTTTCTTGGTGTTCACACACTTGAAAGCCCAATTGACATCATGCTCAGGAAGGTTTATAGGTGTTAAATGTCAGCCAACAATTTATTCATTGAATTAAAATGTGCCATATCAGGATAGGTATCATTATTGGGATATGAAATTATTTATATTGGTATATGAGATTTTAGTCATATTGATCAGCCCTAATATCCCATTGGAAACTGATGCACTGGCAGGCAGGATGCTTGGCAGAGAAGATCCATATGGCTGGGACTGCAGCTGGTGTTTAATCCCTCCACATTTACCTCAGTGCTTGTCAATGTGGTAGGGTTTTGTAGCTGATGTTTATCCCCTCCACCTTTTCCTTGATGTTTACTCCGATGTTTACATTTGAAAACCTCAACTGGCCAGGTAGCAGAGTCGGCAGGATGTAAGATGTAAGATATAAAGCACATGAGATTAGCAGAGCTAATGAGGAGGGGACTGGATTAGTCCACACCGTGTAAATCAGTGCTCTCTTCCTGTTTTTTGTAAAGCAAATTCTAGCCAAAATTCCTGCACCATATTAAAGATGTTATTGATACAGGCAGTGGCTGTTCATAATGATGGTCTCAATTGTTTATGATATGATGTTTATTAATGATAACATGCTATGTGTAACGTCTTTATCATAAGGGACCTTGCTTATTAACTTACTAGATATGATTCATAAAGGGATTTTACCAGCAATATTTCCATCTCAGCAGATGCCATTTAACAAGAAACACCAGTTCCTTTCAAACCTTTGCTGGTGCATTCTTTAAAATACCATTGTGGTTTTGTGATACTCAGTATACAGTTTCAGTCTCAATGTTACTCATGTGAATGGCTCACAAAGTTGTCAATCTGACAAATCCCCCATTCATGAATTGAAAACTAATACTGACACAAAATCATATATCCTGAGTCAACCTATGATGAAGCTTTCAGTTATCCTACCCTGATTGACTTTGAGGTTTTTCTTCACTGACCAGCAACGAAAGCTTCCTCCTATCTGTTAATGTGGTTACCTTCCCACAGTTATCTAGCTGATTATTCCTAACCGGAGGCCAGTAGGAATCACTTGTCAAAAACCCTCTGAATGACTTTACTGTGTGTTAAAAAGTATGTGTGTGTGTGTGTGTGTGTGTATGTGTGTGTGTAGAAAATGTATTTGTGAATCTCCGATTAGGCATGTTTGTATGCGTCTGTGTAATTATGGATGGTGTGTGAAATCTAAAACTCAAATAGGATTCGCAAATAAATGACTTGCAGCCAGTGTTGTCGTCTCCAAGTGAAATGAATCACCCTGTCAAACTGTGGTGGTATATGGCTAATAATAACTCATGGCTCTGAGTGGTGAGAGGATTCACTCATTTAAAGCGTGAGAAAGGGAAGAAACACACAGAGGTGTATTATAAGTAAATCAAACAGTGAAACTGAGATCCAGGATATCTTGAGGAGCGGTTTATTCCACAGTAAGGTCTCCACCATCTGAAAAGCGTGACATCCACTCTCTCCAAATGATTGATAGCACAAATGTCTTCAGTTGACATATTCAGAGATAATCATTTTATAGGCTGCATATCCTAGATTTCCCATTGAATGATAGACTTCAAGAAATGATTGTTTAATGCCTGAAACCTCATATCTGGATTTTATGTAACTCTAAATAATCTTGGTAAACCACTGAATATGCACTCTGATGCATCAAACATGCAATGCATAGAGCATCAAAAAAGAAAATCTGCTTTTTTACTACTGGAAGTTTCAAGTATATAACAGTTCCACACAAAACAAACCCTGAAAACAGTACACTCATGTCACTCATGGCACAACTCCAGCAACTGCTAGTGCTACGCAGGTGTGTGTATGTGCATGTATACACACTAGGGACCTGGTAGAGTGAGATGGAGCACCACCCGCCTACAGATCCCTAATGGGAGGTCTATGCACCTGGGTCCACACACACAAACACACACACACACACACACACACACACAGCTCCTATGTCATATTTCATGTCAGTGGGCATTTGATTGTAGACATGAGATACCACAACATGACAAGGTGGAGCGGGATTTTTCTACAAGGTGACATCACAGCACATAAGGAGATCTGCCATGTATATGTGTGTGTGTGTGAGTGTGTGTCTATTTCCATGCCCACACTTTTCACACATGTCAACACACAAAAGCCACATGGGACGCCATTGAGAGCTGCAGCAGCTGTGGAATATGTTATTCAAATGGTGTGTGACTGTTTGCGTGTGTGTCACGGCATTAATATATGTGTGCGCGTGTGTTATCATCTCTGTTTGTAGGAATAAACGGCATTGATGTGTCTCTGCGGGGAGCTTATAGAGAATCACTTACCTCTCTGCATTTACTGTAGCGTATAAATGAGTGACTAAGCTCTTCTGTCAACATAGAGAACATTAATTGGACTTGGATAGCTATTTAAAATAGTAGTAATAGCATTTAGGCATCATATATAAACACTTACAAGAGATGTGAAAAGTGGTGGATGCCTGTCCCTGCTGACCACCATGCAATCTCTCCACCCTAAATCTAAAGTAATGTAAACTACCTTGGCATTAAAACAGCCCTTGTCCCTCAATACAGTATTTCACTAATTAGCAAATTCTGCACTAATCCTATCACTAAAAAGGGTAGGTGATATATTTTTCATTATTTCTGCTAGCAGGTACATTTTGCTCTGTTTTTTGTTTTTCGGCAGATTATCCAAAAACTTGTTTCAGGCAGTTTTCTTCTTGCCATAAGCAGGTCCACTGTGTGTGTTTTAGGCTTTAGTTTGCACCAGCCTGGTTTGCTTCCTGCTGAAATGGGTGTGTGTGTGCGCATGGGCTTCCACCCTACAGCGTGTGTGAATTGGTGCATATGTGCGTGTGTGTATGTGTGTGTGTGTGTGTGTGTGTGTGTGTGTGTGTGCATGGTTGGCTCCCTAGCCTGTGTCTAGCCTTTGCGGCACGGGCCAGGGCTCTGCGGCTGCCCCGGGGCCACCATTGTCCCCGGTCTCCACAGCCCAGTGGCCACAGATGTTCTCCGTTTGATACCGTGCTCCTCACACATACTCCCCACTCCCCTAGATGTGTGGGTGGCCAAGCGGGGCGCCCTGTTGCATGCCACACTGGCACGCCATTGGCCGCCTGGTGCCTGCACGTGACATCGAAAGGGGGAAGCCATTGCGTCTACAGTTTTAATCCCGCCACCATGCATAATGGAACAGAAGTAGCCCCAAGTGGAGAAGGAAGCTTTGCATGAGGAGGTGTTCATAAAAGGATCATGGGAAAACGGGGTGCGAGAGGATAGAAGGAGAGCAGAAGCACACTGAGATGTTGTTCAAAGCACCTCGAGGAAAAGAAAAAAAAAAAAGAACTTGACAAGTGACATCTCTCCCCAGTTGTGCTTCCGTGTCGTGTGTGTACGTGTGTGTGCATTGCATGTAATGCATAAGGAGGGATTGATCTGGTGGCTCAGTGCAACAAACAGGCCGTTCAAATTAACGACAGATGCGACGTTGAACGTCAAGAGACCTTGGCATCACAGCTGAAGAAAAAACAGTGCTCATGGGGAAACAGTGTTACGGTTGCTTTCTAAGCACAAATGTGAGACACATGCACATAGAAGTGCTTTCCTCCCTCTCTCTGCCCTCATCTAAAGATCAATGTGATTCTACTGTTCAGGGTGCATGCTTAGACAAAAACAGTTCTTATTTTTTAATTATCCAGGGGAGATTTACCCAGTATATATGCTTTCAACACTTCCAGTGTTGGCCAGAAGTAGTTAAGTTTAAATTAAGGGAAAGGATAGCATTATTCAGTTATTTCCACATAGCCAATATATATGTGCACAACATAAGAGTTTATTGTCACAATCCAACAACCATGACAAAAATATCAGATATCCTCTACTTCTTCAATTGAACTAGCAAGTTTGAGTTTTCACTTGAGAGGTAAGGTAAATACAGACAAGGTAACATGATATGATGATTATATAATTCTTCCAGAGGCTCATAAATGTTGTTTAAGTTTTACCTTATCTCTGTAGCGATCTTTTATCAGTCTGCTTGCTAACAACCTGAACAATTGACATACATTTGCTGATGTATTATTATGAGAATTAAAAAAGCTGATGCTTCTTTGAAGGTACAGACTTTGCAACATCATACAGATGTGATTCAGTGAGTCTAGAATGCAATAAAGCGCATCACTGGTCATTTCTGAATATGACAGAAATGACACATGCTACACCAGTTCGGTTATGTACAGTAATTGTGTCCATTAGCCTGTCACTTCAAAAGTAAAACACATACCAAATAGAACTGACAAATAGAGTGGAAATTGATGACAGGGCCCATTTCTGAGAGTCATAAAACATACTTCAGAAGGTTTAAAAACTACTGATAAATCTACAGAGATGACTGATTTGTGGAAGCATATGTGGAATTATTATAGTTTATGGGTTTATGTTCAAGTGGCTCTCAGTAGCAGTATTGTCAAAACATGCTTGGGAACTCACAGTTGATAACGTGACAGTTTGCAAATGATGAATGGTTGTGCGTTACATAATATATATGTGATCTGTTTGATTCATTATCACTGCGTCGGAGGAAAAGTGAGTGAAGAAGACGGAGAGACGACCGTTCCAGAACAAGTTTGGGATCTGCAGGAAATGAAAACTACAAATGCACAAAGACAAACACAGATGGAAACACAGAAAGAGCAAGTGGGATAGAGAGGAAAAAGACGCCATTTTCTCCTGCTCCAAGACACAGCCCAGTCTTAATCAAAATCCCACACAGGAAGAACACTTGAGTAGCTTAATCAAAGATCAGCCTGCTCGGTATTAATAATAGAGCAGAGTGCTGAAATGGAGTTTTACTTATTCAAGACTGCACTTATTCGCCTCATATACCTTTAGAGTATATTAGGCTCTGGGTGTGGCAGGAGGGGGAATAGAGGCTAATAGAGCCCTTACCTGTGCACATATACAGCTAGCTACCTTCTAGCTGTATTCTAACTGCACTGTGCATTTATGCTGCATATCAAATAGATTATCATGCTAACTTGCAATTTAAAATATTTCCCAGCTAATATTTTTCCAGTTAACATGCTGCCTCTCTGTAGCACGCAAGCCCAGTAGGAAGTATTTTTGGCAATGAAATGGCCACAACTAGATTTTGCAATGATTGACAGGATTTGTCTGTCACTTGTTTCAGTGCTGTAACTGGCTAAAAGCAGCTGGTTGTGCACTCTCAACCAAATGTGCAACTCATGATATCAGTTGATCTGTATATCTCAACCCCCCCCCCCCCCATTCCTAATTCCCTCCACCCACCTCTCAACTGCTCCCAGAAAGAACAGAGAACACCTCGCAACATCACACCTGCCTTCCCCAGGGCAATGTGGCTTGGGAAAATATCTGAGGTAAGCTTGACTTTCTCTCTCTCCACTCTGTCTCTGGAGGTGGTATGTGTTGTTGGAATGCGACTCTGGAGGTCGACCTGAGCATGCTAGAAACTGTGTTTGAAAGATCTCACAAATACCTTTCACAGCAAATAGTCTGAGAAATGTATAGAATGCTCAAAATAACAGACTTGCTCTCAAATTGTTGCTATTTTTAATCAGCTGACCTACATCTTGTCTGGGTCAAATAGAAACACTTTGTATATGTAGCTCATGGTTTGAAATCAAAACAGGCTTTTCTCACGTGTTTTTATATTAAGTAATCTTTCAGACTTGTCTTTACAATATGTGGCAGTCTTATTTTAAATCATAAATCTGCATCTTTTTAGAAGGTGATGTTTTTTGATATCCTTTCAGTAACTGAAGTCGTGAACATGAGGCTTTACCTCTTACGGCCCATAATTCCTTTGAGATGAAAGGCAAAATGGAGGAATTTAGAGGAAGTTGAATATTGTCAGCATTGAAGGTTTTCTCTTTAAAGCCATATCTGGTCATGTCACTTCAGGACTCAGATCTAGCAACCTAAAGACAAAACATGCAGGCGTTACATAGGATTATTGAAGAAAACCTGAGCAGACAATAGCCTGTACAGATACAGTGGGACAGAGATCTGTGCAGTGACAGCAACAATGGACATGTGTGGCGTGGAGATAGGCAGGCGTCAGCTAATTAGCTCAGTGGGAACACACTATTGTCTGGGGTTCGGGACAACTACACTTCAATGGCACCTCACTTGTAGATTGGTACGCTGCAGACTGGGTTCGATGTGGCTGGGCCATTGTTGAGCTAAATGCTATTAACTTTTAAGCCGAACACCACATAACAGTGAAGCTGGTGTAAATTACAATTCCCCTGCACATAATCCACTTGCTGATGGAAGACATTACAGCGGCCTTGTGTCTTGACAACAGATTACGGCGATGGCTTTACCCTACCCCGCTCACAAACAGGAGAAGCCACGGGATTTCTGTTTTTATCCGCCCCATCCCTTCTTCATCTTCTGTCTCTCCCTCCCTCCCAAACTCCCTCCTTTTCTGTCCTCCCGTTCTCCCATTGATCTCACAGTGGTATTCAGTATCTGCCAATGGTGCATGCCTGCAGGGGGGCCACCAAATCCATTATCAGGTAGGACAACAGTTTCCACACTGTTTCACTCGCACTGTACAGTGTATAGAGGGAGGGAAGGAGGGAGAAAGGAGAGGGAGGAGAGATGGGGGGAGCTGAGACCTGCAATTGCTTTTGAAACCAGATTATGAGCCAATGAAAATATAAATTAAAAGACTAACAACTGTTTAAAAAAAGAGTGTATTTTATACCACATATGCCATAGTTTGATCCCGCATAAAGGGAACATATCTTAAATGCTCACAAATAGCCAGCAGGGATTTAAATACATCCTCTACCTGTACCTTAGTGTTCTCACCACATTTCCAGGCTTAAGTTAATTACTAGTATGAGTATGACTAGTATAGAGCAATATATTATAAAGGCATGCCTGCACAAAAACTTGAATGTCAAATTACTTCAAGGGCGCATGATTTATTTGACAACTCAGACTATTACCTGCATGACTACAGACAAGATTAGATGAAACATAAGCATAAGGTATGTTGAGTGAGTGCCATATTTTTTTTCATTCAAATAATCAGATATTAGCTCATGTTTACAGAACCAACTCATTGGGGTATACTGTATGTGTGTGTGTGTGTGTCAGAAAAACAAGCCAGACCTCTACAAATCTCAAGAAGCATCTCTTTGTCCTTATGGAAAACCCCATCATAGTATGATGCTGTGCTTGTTGAGACTGGACAGATACTGGGACACTGAAACACTACTGGCAACCGGCAGCACTTCCAAGTTATCACACACACACACACACACACACACATACACATAGATACACTGTGGACTAACTGAGAGGCCAATGTAGCAGTAGCGATGGCCAGTGTGCCAGTCTGAGCGTGAGTGTGTCTAATTCCCAGCTAATGCCGTCTACCCCCCAGGTCCACTGTCCTTGGCTGCCTGCCTGCTTTCTCAGTACTCACTATGCTCCTTTAAAAGACTTTCAAGGAAAAGGACAGGGACATGAAGAAAGATAAAAAACAAAATTGAGAGAGAGTGAAATAAAACCACCTTTCCTTCAATATAAATATGGGGCAGGTAATGTTTGAGGCAATATTACTTTGTGTGGTGATTGCAGAACATTATAACAACGTCTTGGAGTTTAAAGAATAAATCTAAGATAAAAAATATAAAGTCACAGCTTTGCTCCAAAATCCTGTATATACATTCTGACACTGAAAGCAAAAAGGCAAGTCAAATATTTGCATATCTTTGATGATCTTTGATGTAGATGGTATACTGATATACTGTATATCTGCTTTGGAGCAGTTTTAGCAGGTGAAACAAGTGCTCCACATCTCTGTTATAAAATGTATGACAAATATGCACCTTGGAAACCGGCAGGAACAGTTGCAACTTTCAAGTATGAGGTACAACTTGAATTTTATCACCTCTGACTCCTATCCTTTGACCTTTTCATCCCCTCCCACACCAACAACTCTTTCATAGACATCCTTCACTCCAACACACCACTTCCAGAATTTCAGAAAATGCTATAGACTTAAATATCCATTTCATTCAAGATGCAGGTGACTCTTAAGTATATATATTCACACATTTACATGAATGTGTCTGTGCGGTGCAGATGAGTATACTACTAAAGGCCTTCAGGGCCTGTGGCTTAGTGACATTGTGCTGGAGGCTCTCCCTTTTGAAACCTGACGCCTGGAGCAGAAGCTTACAGATAGTCGGGTTGGGTTGGCCTGGGGGCGTATTGTAGGCTACAGCGGGGTGAACTAACCAGTCAGGCCTGTGTGGCTTGTTGTTATGTTATGTTATGTTTCGCTGTGTGAGAGCCCAACTCCTTGACTCTTAACTCTGCCTCTCATCTGCCCACCCCCCTGGCCTAAAGGAACATGCACACAGTGAATGCGCACACACATGCATATGCAGAGGAACACATTCATACACATAAACTGTACACACACACACACAAACACACAATCCAGATGATATATTCTTTTTCTTGCATCTGGCCCAGTGTTAACAAGGCGTGTCCAGGAGCACACCTATCAAAGTGTGTCATCTACGACACCCAAGGCCTTTTTGAATGCCTCGCTCTACTCCCTCTTTTCTCTGGTTTTGTTCTCTCGAGGAATCCAGAATAAATATGCCCTCTACACTATTTGAAACATATTGTCATCACATTCACCCCCCAGATATGCATTTCAAGCAAAGAACCACAGGCATTTTTTTAGGAGATGCCAAAACATAAATGCTGCGCTTCAGGTAATGGAATAAGAGGGATATATTTAGAGCAGCGAGATCCTCAATGGAATTTCAACACTTGACTCATTCATTTTTTCCCCCTCTTTTTATAATTTGAATGTGTGTTATCTACTATTTGGTTCTAGGTCGCCTAAAAACACAGGTCGTCTACGAAGACAGCATTGCTTTTTCAAAGCAACAGGCCAATTTAACCGTGATAAATAGAGTTGGAGAAAAGTGGAGCAAAGCAAATGCATTCTTTTTTAGACTAAAGGTCAGATTCACACTCATCACTGTGCGAGATTTGTTTGGAGAACTCTAAAGAGCAATGTCAAAATCTGACCTTCAACAGGGAAGCAGGAGAAATTTAAGACACCTAACACCTCTTATGCCAATAAGTATTAAGGATTTTTGAAATAATAATATATATATTTTATGTTTTTGAAATGAAGCAGAATTTAGTTTCCAACAAGGGGTTTGACAGATTGACAAACACTCCTGATCTAACAAACTGTGTTACTTGCATTTATGATGTGGATACTGTCCATTTGATAGGAAAACTTGATGAATTTAAAAAAAAATAGAAAGATACAAAAATTTAATTCACAATAATGATACCAACATCCTTGGGCGTAACTCATGTCTTGAAGATAAATACTGGAGTAGTATATTTAAAGGTTAACGGCCATGGATGTTCATGTGCACATGCATGCTCACTTGTGTGTGTGCGTGTGTATGTGAATTTAAGTGAATATGTGCAAATGTCTGCTCACATGTACACATATCAGGCAAGACAGATGAGGATGACAGATGTGAGTGTATTCGTGCATGGGAGAAGGAGGAGGGGAAGTGGGGGGTATTGGTGTGTACATGATAGAAAAATGTCGAATAGACATGGGAGCACAATGACGGCTCTTTGAGTTTCATCCTTCTCCCCATCACTGCCTACATCCCTCCTTCCCCCACTTTCCTAAAGGCACAAACTCTGCCAGTTGTCACCTTAGAGTATTGCAGGCCCTGCTGAAGCACTCCACTCCTCGGGAGGAGAATGTCAGCCCAGGCTCGGGGCAGTTTTGACAAACAGAGTATATATTGATACATGATAAAGTATGCTAGAAATCACCCGACTGCTGAGGGCTACTATAGTTTTAATATCATCATTTGAATTAACAAGCATTCTGTGGAGAAATAATGAGCTTTCATTATTCAGAACATCATCCTTACCCCGGCGGAGACTCGCAGGGCTATTAGTGCTTGAGAACTTAATGAAAAGAAGATAAAGAAGGTTTGAGATAAAAGTTTGAATGGCCACACTCGGTAACCAGAGTTAAAATTTAATGCGGCCCCAGTGGATGACGGATGAGCTTCTTATCTGGGGCCTGGGGAACGGGTAGACAGGGGATCCGCTTTGGAAGCTGCCATTCTGGGGAAGGTGAAGAATGTGCACCCCTCCCGCTTTCTCTGACAGGCCCAGTGTGGTGTGCCAACCCGGGTGGACCCCCCACCCCACTGCTCAGTGATTCATGCTAACCCATAGATAGCTTCTATGTGCCCTTCACTGAAAGAGCACTTTTCAAATTCAGGATCAAAAACATTGTTGCACGCGTTGCCAAAATGATATCCCATTAAATTAAATTGGATTTGATTGCCAAATATGTTTGACTATCATTCTGCCCAAAGTTAAGTTTGCTTCACTTCCCATCTATAAGCTACGGCTGCAGTGTATTACATAATTAATGATTAGTTATCAACAAGAAAAGATAATTGATCCCCACAGGAGTTGGTGGTTTAAGTGAAGACAGATCAGCAAAGGCTGGAAAAAGTAAAATCCTTAAAAAAATGTAAAAAATCTTCTCATCTGTTCTGTTCCATCTATTTCATTTTTCACAACTACAATCACATTAATACATGCAAGACTAGCCTTAGGATAAAATCTCTTCACTCAGCCAACCCTGTGGTGACGCCTTTTCTCCAAAACATGTAGCGTGTGCTTCATTCGTTCAGTGTGCTTTGGCTGCAGTCTATTACATAACTGACATACACTGAGTTGTCAAAAGATGGAAAACAAATGATGCCAAAAATATATTATTTTACCCAAAGCCAAGCTAATAACAATAATCAGTAATATTGCAAAGTGTATTCATTATTTATCAAATTTGACTTCTATTTACAGGATGATCTGTTGATAGGGAGATATACAGGTGCAACAGTGCAGTAACACACTCGTAAACACACATTGAGAAATACACACACCCACACACATACAGACACACAAGAAAAAAAAAACAGCAGAAACCACTCCTGGAGTCCCTCCGCTTGATGCTGTGTTTGTCCCAAGGGCCTTAAGGGAAGTGTGTTTGCTTGCTGAACCATTGTGAAGTCTCCAACAGACATGTCTAGCTTGCTGCTGTGCTGGGCTGTGCTGTTCTCTGCTGGAGGAGATCTCTGTGAATGGGAGGGGAATGCATTGATTTGATGAATGAGTGCATATTTGTGGGAGTACTGGTGGCCAATGTGCAGTCTGGTGCGAGGAGTTATTTTTGTGGCTAGAACTTGACAACAAAGCCTTTAGCTCTAAGCGCAGACTGCAAGAATCACAGTTCAGTGAAAGGCTAGCGCTAGCGCAGATGTTATTTTCACTACATTGTCTTTATCTTGAGGACCAAAGTCTCTTAGTGTGGTATTTCTAACATTTTGGCATTAATTAACTATTCCATATATTATGTATTTCCATGCATGTTTTTGAATCAATTGATCTAACTGATAATTTAACATTATAGCATCATCTGCATATGGAGAAATCTTCAATACTTTGTGATGACAAAATAGTCCAGTTCCATCATGGGATTATGAAATCTCTATAATGTTGCAGCTCAAACAGTTGACACAAGCCTGAGAAAAGAGAGTGAAATTAAAAACTTTGTCTAACCCAGACACAAATTTTGGATTTTACAGCATCTTCCCTCAAGCTCCGGTGACTGAATTCAAAGTATTTCAGGCCGTGTTTCCATTTAGCAGTGTGTTACACCTTGTCCCATTCCCATACATCAAGACACATACATATGCTGCCAATGTGCTTTTCAGTTTATAAAACTCTTAAGTTGGCCAATATAATCTTTTTAAAATAACCAATTAATACTTCTACGAGGACAATAAAGTCTGACATCAAACCCAGGTGTTTTATGGAAAAAACTAAATATCATTTCAATGCATTTCACTCTGCAACTTTTACTATTTGTAGCCGTGATGTGGTTCATACTTCAAAGACACTGCTTAATTTTTTAAGTTCCCATAAAGGTTCCTTATCCATAATGGCAACTCCATTTATGGTGGCTATATAACTTTAATTAAACACACGCATGTGTTGGCTGACACAAGCACGTAACATGGAACAGCAACAACACGACCTGGTAAAAGACATGTGAGGGAGAAGCAGGAGGCTGAGACCTCTCTAGGGTTTCATGTGTTGGAATTCTGGGTTTCCCAAAAACATTGGAGCAGTAAGAGTATTTAAAGGTTAATGTTTGTCAGGTTTGGAATCCAAGTGTTTTTCATGTGGCTTTTGGCTTCCCTAAACCCTGGAGTGCCAAGAAGAATACCAGTTAGTTTACACATCCATATGTTTTTCCCATGGCTTTTGGTTTTCCTACGCTGGAGCGCTAATAATAGAATTTAACAGCAAACATTGACTAAATAGGGATTCTCAGTTCTTTGTTTATTATTGCAGTCTCTAAAGGTACATATTTAATGTAAGAATCAATTTTATCCCCTCATTTTTGTTGGAAAAATAAGAACATTTAAATTGGTATGTTGCTGAAATTACATGTTTTCTTGTTATCCCAATTGCTTGGATAGTACTAGTATTTGTGACAATGAACAGTTTTCCTTCAAAAGGCAAAGCCATTAACTATTATAGGCAATGTATTTTAATGGGTAGTGCTATGTTTGCCAGACTACAAATAAAACTTTCATACACCACCAAACTGTGCAATGGTCCCTGGTGCATTTGGTCAATGTGCAGAATGTCACAATGGCTAGCTGTATTGGCAACATTTGGGTTTTACTGTCGAATTTTGTTTAATTGCTAGTGCTCACTTTTATAGGACATGACATGTTCCTTAAACCTGTGTACATTTTGTCAACAATTTAGCAAACTCCTGGTATGCAGAAATTCATTAATACATTTTAGTGCTGAAGCATCTCAAAGCCTCCTGCCATAAAAATACTCTTGTGGTTAGATACAAAATAGCAGACTTGTATTAAATGTGTATTTAGTAATCTAAAGGAATTCATAGGGGGAACAATACTGCTACATTTACAGATTATCTCAGCCTCTTTAATTCAGTTCTATTGCATCATTTTTATAGGACGGGGCAGGGATAGCTGCAGGGTAAGGCTGGGGGACGGAGAGGAGTGTGGTATAAGTCCTGTGCAAGTGTTCACATGCCCAGAAAGCAGGCAAGTATCATAAAAATGGCTCACTAATCATTTCAATACAGAACCAAGGCAGGCAGGAAGATAGCTTCATGTTTGCACACATACAACAACAGGTGATATAGGTACATGTGACTTTAAGATGTAAGAATGAGATAAGAAAGCAGAGCAAGAGCAAAGGGAATAAGTTGGATAGTTTGTGTTATTATCCTGTTGTGATCCACCAGAGAGAGAACCAGGAAGACAAAGAGGAGTCTAAGAGATGAAGTGATGTAACAGCATCACACATCAGAGACCAATGAGAAGACAGTAGTGTTCTTACAAGGTGAGCATGTCTGAGACGTGGCAACACCTCATTTAGATAACCGGAGGAGTGAGCTGCTGTCATCTCATGGGGAATCTTTTACCTAATTTCCCCTGGAATCACAAACAGCTGTTGTTTAAACTAGATCACATCACTGTCACATGGCTGCGGGGGCCTGAAGTAGTAGCTCTGCTTCTAGTCCCGACTGTCACCACCCAATAGCCATTTTTAACGCTGATCCCTTTCAGGTACTTTAATGTTCTCACCGCCTCGTGAGACAGTGGGGGTGGAGAATGATGCATAGTGAAGTCTGAGAGCAAGAAATATGTATTTCTTTAACAATCTCTGACCTGAGCCCAAAAGGACACATAAGCCTGCCGTCCGAGTCCTGCTAATAAAGATGGGATCTGTTTTATCATCTCTATCCTTCCCCTTTTCCTTCCCAACCCAGGATGCAAGGTCTCTCTCCTTACGTTCCCAGGATCCCACGCTCGTGCCATGTGTTGTTGCTGATCACAAACATATGGTTTGATTTCTGCAGACGGCGAGCAGACATAACAGCAAACACAGTCAGACAAACTGTGATATACTCTTTTCTTTTACCTTCTTCTTTACTTTTTCTTTTTTAACATTAATTTTTTTAAGATATTCAACTTAAAACAATTATTTATATATATTATTTATATATGTAAGAAAAGTTACTGCTTTTTCCAGGCAAATGGACTTGTATTATACAGAAAGTTCATTTAGGCACAATTTGTGTTGGCAATTCAGTTACCTACAATTTTATATTAATGAAAAGCCTTTACTAAATATTCTTTTTATTCACTGATTCTCCAGTTCATGACTCAAGATATCAGGCATTTTTACACCCCACAAAAGAATTTTATAGGGATTCCATTGTGTTAATTTACACATTGCTTTAACTGAGGTTGGATAATTACAGTGAACACCTAACACCATCCCAGAGTATAGTCAATCCACTTCTCTCTGCAAGTGTTCACCAATAAGGGACAAATAGTGAACCCTGTAGACTTTACAATTCACCTTTACTTCCTGCTGCACTATAGAGAAGTCATGTGTGATGGATTTTTATCCCACAAAACTGCAAATCATAGTCCTATTTTGCGAAAAGGCAGATTTTTTTACAGCTATAAATATAATTTTACCATAACAGAGATTTATGTAGTTTATTATGTATAATTATGAATTATTTCAATATATGTAAAAGGCAAATGTTTGGCTTTAAATCTGGTTTGGGTCTGCTTTCCCCCAAAGTCTGATCTAAAGTTGGGAGGTTAATTTCCCATGACTATCACAGGTGAAAATATAGAATGAGAATAGAAAAAAAGTCATTCTTATAGCTGTCTTTGCGCACATGAAAATGTAATCCCTGTGGAGATGCCTACCTTACCACAATAACCATTTTAACAACTGCATCTTCTAAATAGAATTCTACATAATTAGGGTGTATTCTAGCTAGCCTTAAGGCTTTACTGTAAGCATGGCTTGTATTTACACATCTAACAGTTGAGAGAGAGCAAGACAGATGCGGAGAGACGGACACAATGCAAGAGTGAGAGAGAGAGAGGGAGAGATGGCAGCACGCTGCAGCGATCCTCTGTAGACCACGCTTCAGAAGACAGACACGGGTGTAAAGAAGCAGAAATGTAAATGAGTGTGTCCATCCACCCAAGGCCGGACTCAAAGCTTTTACATATGTGAACTTTAAATACCACCCACCCAGCTCTTTCACATTGCCCATCTGTCAGTGCCTGTCTTAAGCAAGGGCAGTGGACTGAACTCTTTAGTCATCGATTATGTGATTATACTGGTTTATTGTATATCTATGACATTCTGCAGGATGTCTCATGAGGAACAGAGTTCTATTTCAGTACTGTGATGGACTGCGTGGAGGTTAGTGTGAGTGGGTGTGTTGTCTCACATGTTTGTATGTTTGATCAGCTACTGTTCAACTCACATGCAGTAACTCATTAATATTTTGAGAAAGGCTCATCTGCTTTGATCCTTTGATTATCTAACTTCAGCTGGCAACACACTAGCTGATAACTTAAAATTAGTATTTTCTCCAGAATTATAAGGGAACCATTTTCTTTGGATGTCAACCCCGGAACTGAAAAGCACTGCTGTTGTGTGTTGCTCATCGCCTTCCTATTGTGTGGGATCTGCCCGCTGTGCTGATCACAAAGTAAGAGACAAATCATCAGGTGAGTCAGAGGGAGCAGCATTCCTTCATCAACAGTTCCACTGTGAGCTTGAGAGTTACCACACAGCTAGTCCACAGACATGAGCACACACACACACTCATACACGCACACACACTGCAGGCGTGCCATAAATTAAGTGCATGAGTAACCGTCTAGAAAAAGGAGAGAAAAAAGCAGTCCAAACAGACATAAAAAGCCAGCACACACTCATAAACAGATGTATGAAGGTCTCCCGCACACATACACACCTACGTATACAACAGTATTATGTTTGAATGTGTATGCACTGTACTGTAAAATTAGTAGTAGCATTATCCACACTTACACAAATATATTGTTTTTCCAGCTGCTGAAAGTATATATAGTGTAATATACAAAATGCAGTTAATGCAGTCATTCTGTACTATTTTAAGACCATAAGTGCATACAGTTTATGGCCTGTGTATATACTTATTTAGACCACCAGAACATGACATATTTGAAATTTCCTTAATGTAGTTGATTAGAGTAGATGTTTTTAATTCAGTTAACTCAGATTTCATCATGTTGGATTTTAAACCAGCAGCTTTACAGTCACTTGTTGCATAGTAGTCTATATGCGCATGTTTATTCAGTTGAGAGCATGCATGCATGCCCCAGTGCATGATTTTGATCTGAAAAGGCCTGTCTAATCCAGTGACACAGAAATAATTCAAAAAATGGCGTCCCGGTTGCAGTCACTGTGGAATGTGGCAGAAGGCAGTGGCAACTTGACAGTCCGGTTCTGCGTCGGTGTGTGACAAGCCAGACCAAAAGGTCAGAGACTTCAAAGCCTGGAAGCAGCTTCAAAACAGAGCTATGCACCTCTGACAGCTACATTATATTTGTGTAAGCATGCACCTGAGTGGGTGTGTATTTTATGAGTTATGTGAAGGGGAAATTTTGAATTGCAGGTTCTAATGAAAACCTGCCAAAAAGAACGGCTGCTTTATGTTGACGGGTCAAGGCTAATTTTGTTAATCATGTATTATTGTAAAGGGGGTGAATAGTGGAGCAGATTTGCAACTAGAAGAACCTGAGGACAAATGATTGTGGTAAGTAATATTCAGAAGTGAGTGTTTCCTTCTTGTGAGCAGTCATTTTGCCAAAGTTGGTGCCCCAATTTTTGCATGTGGATGTTTAATTTTGGAACAAAATTAAGAGCGAGGAAGGGTGAGAGCTGTGGTGCATGACATCCAGTGACCTACTCCTGGTTTGGCATGCACTCGCTCTGGAGATTGAAATACTCAAAGGATTGAAATTGATTGAAATACTCAAAGGAATGTGTATCTGTGTGTTTGCGTGGGTTTGTGTGCTCATGGCTGAAGCTAAAGAAGCTCCTCTTTACAGACGGATGCAATCGATACACAGACATCAGCACTGACTCGCTTTGTCTTAAAACTCTGCAAAGTCACATTTAACTTAGGCACACACTTTTTTTGGAGGACTCTGAGAAATTAATTTGTAAGCCTGACACAAATAAACAGCTCATGCATAAATATGCCCATAACTTTAAGACAAAGGGAGAACAGCTCTATCTTCGTTGCAAGGGGGGGATTTCTCTCCTTATCAAAGCAACACAGGGCAAGATTAAAGAGTCAAAATCCTCCCCACGTGTGTATAGTGTGTTTGTATTCGCTCCTGCATGCCTGCCCCCGGACGTTCTCTCTCCTTCTCCTCCCTCCCTCTCGTCACTCTCCCTGTAGCATTAGGAGCTAGCTGCCAGGCTCTCCTTTTTAGCATCCATCCATCCCTCCATCCTTACCCCCGGAGGAGTCTGCATTAATCAGTCTTTTCGAAGGAGGTCCTGCTACAGTAGCTGTTGTGTTTCCTCCCATTTGTTACCATGCAGATGTGGCCTGCAGTGAAGTGACATCAATCCTTGTACAGTGGAATTACACAGCCAATCAATAACATTCAATAACAACAGGCCATTTGCCCATCGGTCTGTCCACTCTTTCATCCCACCCACTGACAATGGTCTCTAGTTTGTGTGTGTACTGCATGGATAATGGATTAGATGGGAATAATGACCAGAAATACCCACAAAACAAAACAAAAAAGCATAACTATTTTGCATTTCATGTTTGGTAATTTGAAGAGGAAACAAAGTGAGTATTCCACACTTCTATGAAAAGCAATAAGAAACATCATGGTATAGACTATTCTCTGGGGTGAGTATGGAAAAGTTGTTTCCCAAATGTAGATGAGTGTTGCAATCTAACAAAAACCTGTATAAAATGTCCTCTATAGGCAGCCTACCTGCTTATGATAAGCAATTCATATTAAATATCAACAAGGGAAATCACAATATCATTATGAAAGCATAATATTTGCAACGGAAATTCTGGTCTTGGTTGAAAAACATTTTTCTGCATCCTACAGGGATAATAAGACACACGTAGGTCTTATGGATTCTTTATTAAACTAAAGAAATGAAATTATGGTTATACTGAAATATTCAATAAGCCAAGAGAGAGCTGAAAATTGAGGCATTTAGAAATAAAACTGGCTAAAACATTTTGGGGCATGTTTGTTCCTGTTTTTCTGATAGTTTATATAATTTTGCCATAGCAATAGACACAAACCAGATGCTGGAACGTCAGGCTTCAGTGCAACAACGATAGAGTTATGTTTACAGATCA
The DNA here is from genome assembly GCA_029490765.1 of Euthynnus affinis. Taxonomy (NCBI): domain Eukaryota; kingdom Metazoa; phylum Chordata; class Actinopteri; order Scombriformes; family Scombridae; genus Euthynnus; species Euthynnus affinis. Next base: position 9,346,098 of record CM055859.1, on the reverse strand, counting down.
AATTTAGATTACGGACGCCAGTTACATTTGTTGTAGTCAATGACATTGGAACATGTTGCCTTCAGTACGTAACTGAATGCATCTGTACCAGTACATTTTGCCTTTCCTAAATATAAAAAAACAATATTGCAGCTGTCATTGTTGAGCAGTACAAGTGAAAAGATACAAACTACCAACAGAAAAAGGTGAGAACCATGGTAAGCAGGGCACTAACCTGATCTTTGCTTTAGACCCATAGGGGATCTCTGACAGATGATTCAAATCATCAGATTTAAGGGGCAAGCCTTGTACAGACAGTAGGAGAAAATTCCAAAATTCAGCTGTGGACAGATCTTTGACACAAGAGTTTGACATTTTTATCACAAATTTAGTGTATATCATTTACTCAATCAAAATAAACCTATAAATCCTCTAAATATTATCCTGATATGTAAATGTACTTGCTTTCTAATACTAGCCTGCTACTCTCTGCCACACTGGGTCCAAATCAAGCTGTCAGCGAGTGTGCCAACGTGTCCAGAGGGCGTCACCACACATACTGTACCGAGCGACGACAGACACCACTTCATGCAGCGGGTTTACAGTGACTGCCAAAGGCCAGAGAGGAGAGAAGCAGAGAGTGTGCATGGAGAGAAAATGTGGGACAGAAAGATGCAATGAGAAGGTGATGAAGAGAGAGAAAGAAAAAGTGAAAGCGGGAATGGGTGTGCAGAAGAGAAGGAGTAAGAGAGAGAATGAGAGAGGAGGTGGACGATGGCAGGAGGGCAGCATGCAGATTGCCCAGGACCTGACTGGCATATTCTTGGATGGCTAACAGACGGAGAGAGAGAGAGAAAGGAGGGAGGGGTTGGAGAGCCGGGGAAAGTTAGGGCCCTCAGGATGTTCTGTCCCACTGCCAGCCCCAGAAGTGTGGCTAGGAGATAGCAGGCCCACGTGCAGTGGTGCACCATACACACAAACATACACACACATGCACTGGGAGTGAAAATGAGGAGATGGAGCAATGCATGGATCAAGACAGATAAGAGAAGGGGTGAAAAATGGAAGGAGCTAAAATGGGGAGCATAGGTAAAAATAAGGACAAAAACAAGAGAGCAAAAATCGAAGAAGGAGAAAGTTGGAGCCAAAGATAATCTGCTTGGTAGTCAAAGATTATTAACTGCTTCATTTCTATCCATTCTTTTTAGAACTTGGTAAAAGCAAACTACAGCCATTCACAGACACCAATATGAGGTTGCATTTTTAGTCATCATCAAGAGAGTTGACCTGAAGTCATCTCTAGGTCAGCTCTCTTCCTCTGCTTTACTTTCTCCATCTGTATCCTCCAACTCTCTCATTGGCAATGTAGAGTGGAGGAGCTTGAGGCCATGTGTGCAGGTTTGGGCCAATTATAGGGATTCTCATCAGTGCTGAGCTGCCTTTAGCTGCGGGCACAGAGCACACAGACCAGCCGAGGGTCCACATGGGTCAACCCTGTACCCCTCACATCTCTACACAATGAGCATACCTGGGAGATGCAGTGTGCTGTGATGGATTGGCAGAGCTGATATATAAAAAATGAAAAAGTGAAGAAAAGAAAACGATGCTTTTTGGGTTCAGATATAAAAATGTGCTACTACTTTGCAACATATGACATAATCTTGCATGAGAATTTACCGTTTGACAAAAGCTTTGCAAATTAACGGATACAGCTGAGAATTGTAATGTTTTCATTCGCTGATACAGTATCAGCTCTTAGCCAACATTCAGTCATATTGAGATCAATCACAGGCTTTGTGAAAGTGGATTGTTGTCATGTTACATGACAGATAAATAATAAAACTTGCTTGGATTGTTCAAACAAAAAAGTGAAATTCAAATCAGGAATCATAACACCAACTTCAATATGCATCTGAAAAGAAAAAAAAACAGGAGCTTGATTTAAACCTGTGAATCTGAAGCAGAAACCTATGGCTTTAGCTGGCAGCTGAGCCTATAAGTGGAGTAGGTAAATTTTAATATACAAATTGAAAGTATTTATTGCCATAAAGAAAATAAACAAAGAAGTAAATAGATGGTGTTTATCAGTTATTCTGCACATACATTAAGCTGACTTCACATACAGAATTGCACCTCCAAATGGTCAGTTGTTTGTTTGAGACGCAACATGCATTATCAGTAATTACAGCTATGACTTCCAACAGAAGTTAAACATGTTTCAGGAGAACAGACTGCAGACATTGTTGGCATACTGACATGGTGCAAAGATTTCTTGAAATGAAGCCTGCAATTTGCACTGCCCTCCGCTCAGCCTCGAAGGGAAAGTAAATATGGATACCTGGTGAGTGAAGCATAACATCTGCAGAAGAAGTGGTCAAAGCTCTGAAACCCATGAAGGCCTCATGCCAGTTTCGTCAGAACTGCTTGTTGCTTTCCTTACCGCTCTAATGTAAGATACTGTTATTGTCCTTAACTGTTAACGCACAAGTAAAAAAGAGATACAGACAACCTAGAAAGACCCTTTGCTTGATTCTGATATAAATGTTCATATTATTTAAGGAGGAATGCTAAATGTATATATAAGAAAGTCAAATTAAAAAATAGTCATAAACTGTGGTGGACATTTTTTTTTTCGTGTGTTTGGTTGCATCATAGTTTTAGCCAGATCACAGTAGGATTTTATTAATTAGAGCAAAGGTGTCACTGACTTCCTGTATTGATTCCTTGTTGTTGAAACAGGAATGTGCATAATAGGAACTGAGACTGAACATTTAGAATGCTAACAAAATTTCAGTGTCACAGTAAGGCTGAAAATGAGTTGCGACCCAGTTACAAGGAATAGCACAAATGTAAATAAGGTAATCAATGATACTGGTCAGTCACTATGTGTATGAGTACAGAATACAGAGTAGATCAGATAAAAACATATGCAGCACTATAACAATATTACCATGATTTCTTCATATAACTGAACAAAAATATGGTCTCCTCATTCACAGTCTATGACAGGTGACTTCACTCAGGTTGAGTGTTAACTTCCTCAATTTACCTGCAGATTAACTATAGGGGGAACGACACCCGATGCAGGGTTTATAACAACAGCAACAACAGCAATACTTCCAGTATACATTTTATTCAGCCATAATTACCAGCTTGTAGGGAAATTCGGCTGAGAAACTGGATTAAGTATGACCGAATCTTCTTAAGTGGTTAGAAAATCAAAGCACACTGAATGTTTGCCCCATACACATTGGCTTCAGGATGAAAGGCTTGGCCAAGGTTCGTGAACTAGCACCGACACCAGGAAGGTTTTTTTTGTCAAATTATCTGCTTTTATACTACTAGAACTTTGAACAGTGCTGGTCTGTGTGTATGCTGCCGAAACAGAATCTCAAACATGGCCTGGAACTGTGTGTCTTGGAGAAGGAACCAAACTTGTGGCCTGTTTGGCGCGGTTGCAGGAGTGCAGCCCTGAAAGTGGATTGTGCTGGTGCTGTGGATTAGCAGAAAGCAGCAGCAGGGAGTGTGTGTATGTGTGTGTGAAAAAAGTATGTGTGCATGTCTGTGTGTTGGCGCTGGAGGCTAGCGTGTGGTGAGGAGGGAGATTCGCACCTCCATGCACGCTGCTGAAAACCTGCTAACCGTTGCATTTACAACTCTCAGTATGGTGAGGTAAACACATTTTTAGTAAAACACCCCCCCTCCTACCCCACGCCCCCTACCCTAGAATATTTTTAAAGGAAAAGCAGCAAAAACATATCCAAAATAGCAATGCTACAGAGGAGGGATTCTTTTTGCCCCTAAAACAAACATTTTGGATTGCCAAATGATGCTTGTCATCCAAATGCAAACATTGCCCGATACCGTCGCATGGACTTAAGCCTGTTGACAAAATGGAAAGCAAATCATGTGAGGTCACCGTCCCCACAGAAACTAGCATTGACATAAAAATGTACCCACTGAGATCATTGTAATCCTTTAAACACTAATTTAAATGCTCTCAATTTTATTAAAACCATGATAAAAATACTCATGGGTATTTTTTTCTCTCTTAAGAGGAGACAAATGAATATCAGACCCAGATTTCTATCCCACAATGCATTTGGGGTTGTTAGTTGAAGAGTAGGAAAGGGAGACAGAGGAAGCTTTAAATCTGTGTCAAAAAGAAAGACATTAGGCCTGTGCAAGATGTTCATTTAGGAAACCTGGTGTGAAGGTAGGTACGTCGGTGGCCCATTAATTACAATAATCACATCGTAGGTGTTAGAATAATTCATTAACTCAGATTTAGTTAAGGCTTCATTTAATAAGTCCTTGTTGGTCAGGAGAATAAGCGACAGGAGAGAGGAACGTGGGAGGGAGACAGAGATAGAAAGAAAGAAAGGGAGGGGAAACTGAAGAGAGAGATACAGGGTGCCTATTAAACCACAAGGCCTGGATTGTCAATTTGTGTTTGAGCGTTCCACTGGGGAAACTGTTCCATCCTTTTAAGAGATATATCATTTTATAAAAGACCAAAGGGAGGGAAAAGGAGACAAAAACTGGGGGGATGGAAGGGTGGTGGTGATACAAGGGAGGGATGGATGGAGGGAGTGACAGAGGAGGGGCGGTTGGTTAGGGAATCAGTTTTGCCTACTATATTTAACTGACCCATAAATCTGTTTTTAAATTCCCCTCCATTTAAAAACGCCTAGGCGAACAGGAGAGAAGAGAAGGCAAGGGAAGGGAGGAAGGGAGGGTTTTTCTTTTTCGCGCCGGCTGTTAAGTACCACAATCCATGCATAGCTGGCGCTACATTTATCCTAACAATGTAATTGGTCCAGCTCCCTTGGCTGGTGGCTCAGTTACTGGCCCTCCCTCAGGCCCCCCAATATGTGTGTGTGCGTGTATGCGTGCGCAACCGAGGCCCTCCCTTCAGTCCTCAAATGAAGAGAAATCCCTGGTTTCCATTGAGACATAGACTCACTGGGGGGCATGGCGGCTAGGCTAACGCGGCTAATGCTAACATAAACTATACACACCTGCTCAACCTCACGGCAGGGCTGTGAAAGTGTGTGTGTGTGTGCTGCTCTACCTCACGGCAGGGCTGTGAATGTGTGTGTGTGTGTGTGTGTATTTGTGTGTGTGATTACTGGGAAGCTGGTTGGGAGTGGAGTTGTGGATTGCACCATAGGCAACAGATGAAAAGCATAGGAGGCAGATTCACACAAACACATACACACATGAACACACACATACACAAACAACCAAACTCCCCCCCTCAGCCGCTCCTCCTATCTTTTTTGTCTTTCTCTCTGACACACGCCTGCACAATACACACACACACACACACACACACATGCACACACACATGCAAACACACACACACGCACACATTCACACACACTCTGCACTGAGCCTCGGTGCAATTACGAAGAAGAGGACAAAAGCTTCACAGACAGAAGCAACATAAGGGTCGGCTCGCTGTTTCACCTGGAGCTAAATATCTAAAGGGAGGGGAGTCTGGGAGGAGAGGGAGGTGTGGGAGAAAAGGGAGGAAAGGGGCATTAGGAGAGAGAGATGGATAGATGGATGGATGATTGTGGATGCAAGAGGGAAGAAAAGGTGATTCATTGCGATTATTGTAACATTGAATGTGGATTTCTCAGCTTTTGTTGGCTATTTTTTCATTGTTGTTTTTAATGCTATTTATTTACTCTTTATTTGCTTTTTACTTGATGTAATAAGGGGAGCAAGAGTCAGACAAAAGTAAAAATGAGAAAGGGAAGTGAGGATGAGAAGATGATGACAAAAGACAGATTCAGCATCTGATGGTGAGGATAGACTGAGGTGCTGGGTATGGGTGAGGTAAAAAGAGGGCGGTGAGACTAAGGAAGGAGGGAGAGGTTGGGGGGTGGGTGGGGTGGGAGGTGAGGAGGAGGAGATGAGCTGCATAATGAAGTGCTGGGCTAATTTGGAGAACTCCAGCTGGCTGAAGCCAGAGGGCCTGAGCTTCCACAACATCTGAAGCACCTTAATGCTGCACACACACACACACAAACACACACACACACACACACACACACACACACACACACACACACACACACACATACACAAAAACACAAATAGACACAGAAAACAAAATACTACAACTCATACACCAAAAGACATGTGACACTTACAACATACACTTTATAGACACAGACTCTTTGACCTTAACCTGTTTTGCAATCTAATCTAAGCCATACGCATACACACACTACACACTACAAACACTACAAAACATCAATACATTGGTGTGGTGTATGTGTATGCCTGTGGTGATGCTTGGTTTGGGGATTAATAAGGTTGAAGAGTGGGCTGATTCTCTCCTTTGTGTGTGTGTGTGTGTGTGTGTGTGTGTGTGTGTGTGTGTGTGTGTGTGTACGTGTGTTATTGAATTAAAAGAAGGAAGCATACTGGTATCCAGACTTATTTACATACAGTATCTGCTGCTCCACTGCTGTGTGATGTGACTTTCCATGCAACCTGAACATCATGCATGAAGTATAGGAGTACAATACAATACCATATTTCCCATTCAAATCTCTATCTTTGAATGGCCTACGGCTGATAAAATACTAGACTCACAGGTCAGTCTGTAAATGCGTTGCTCATATAGACTTATTGATTCGGCTTATACATTATTTACAATCTAATAATGTCATATACAATAATATGTCAGCCACACTTACTTAATTTCACCGATAGTCTTTCTGTGTTTTTAGCAAGATCTTGAATGCATGACCTCGTTATGAAGAGTTTTCACAGTGTGGTATTACTTAAGTAGAGGATCTGAGTATTGTTTCCACCACTGCAGTTTATAACAGTAAGTGTGACAGCAGAGTCAGTGATGTTAAACAACATGATACACAAGAGAAACTGTAGCCAGCATAATACATAATATACACAGCTCAGTGTGACTGGAGAATGCTATACCCATTAAAGTTTCAAGGTTAACTTACTACTGTGGTATTATGATCACCACTAGCTAAGAAACTGTTACTGAAACTCATAATGTAGCAAATGTTATGATGTAGGTGTATAAAGGTCAAATGATTATGCTACTCAAAATTGCAACATCAAGTGGCAGGGTCATTATAGCCAAGTTTAAATGAAGTCCCTGAAAACATGAGGTTCATTTGGCATGAGTTTACAATATATGATAGTTCAGTGTAGAAGGTGTTGCTATGTTTTCTGTTTTGCTTTTTAGATCCATTCAAATGAGGATGTCATGTACTTGAGCTGCTTGCCTGAATTGCTCTTTTATAGTTTTTTTTTTTTCAATTTAGATGGAAAAGTAAGAGTAAGCCAGCATATTAGATTCAGCAGATTTAAAATGTTGTGTAAAAAGGTTAAAAGTTTACAACTCAGAAAATAGATGCCTATTTGCTATTATATGGATGTCAATTATGTTGTCATGGGAACAACTTACAGTGTAAGGTCAGAGTTGTCACTCAGTCGTCAGTCCCCTGATGAACACAGTTGCCACTGTTACTGTTTTCCTTTAACATATTGTCAACCACATCATGAAGCTCTGAGCAGAACATGATTGGCTGAAATGTTGGAGTAAAATTCCTGTTCTCTCAGGCTACATTACAGTAATGGCTTAAAATACAGCTGCATTAGAGCCTCTCTGGTTTACAACCAATAAGGTTTGCCATCTGCAAACAATGCCCAAGTATATTTTGTTGCCCTCCTCCATTTGGTTAACCTCAAGCCTTTATGGTTACCTAGGGGTGGCTCGAGGTGATGGCATTTGACTTAAGACTAGAGCCAAAGTGAAATGCTGACTAATCTGTAACATCTGGCAAATTTTATGAGAGAAAGAAGAGAGAGAGAAAATCATGCCAGGTTGGCAGGTGGAGGAGTGACGAGGAGTCAACATTGCATTTATATAACCACACACACACACACACAAAAGCGAACACAAAGAGGGCCTAGACTTTCCATTGCCAGGGTGTGGTGGCTACTGATGCCAAGCAGCTTGTCTCTGTAGTTACGTACCATTTTATGGCCCAGAAAGTTAACCAACACTCATTCAAGCCCTCGTCTCCATTACCACACGTAAATACACCTATAAACACACTCTTGCTTGCAAACGGTCCCTATCTCTTTCACATGCCCACACACACAAATACACACACCAAAAATTTATCATATAGTGAGAGCATGGCCTGCGCTGTTTTTCAATCATCACCCAGGCCTTCACTCCCAAGGCACTATGAGCCCTAGACCTGGGAGCTGTCAGCAACTCAAATACTCTAATAAATAATGTAGAAAGCTTAGGTGTGAGTGTGTACTTGTGCGTGTGTGTGTGCACATGTGTGTGTTACTCAGGGTGGGCCTGCAGCATTGGTCTATTCGGTTTCAATTCAGTAGCCATTCAATGTGGTACAAAGCAACAGGTCTACTGACGAATGGACAACAGTAATTACTGCTAAAATCAACACAGTTGACTAAATAATTCATTGAAATACTAGGACAATCTCTCTTTTGCAGAAGATTGTTTTAATTGAGATTACTGGAGAACACTGAAACACTACTATTCAAAGCTGTTGAGCAGGCCTTATGACAATGCTGCTGTTGAATATAAACAGATTCACTGAACCAGCATGATCATTCAGTGCATGAATGCTTTAGAAATTTCTGTTGGCATTGGATAAATTAGTTTTGTGGAAGATTTTTTTTTTCTTTCAAGAATTTAGTTCAACATGCCCTTTCCATATCTTTGTCCTAAAGCCACTTTCATCAGTCAGCATGTGTTGTTGTGCTGTAAAGCAACCAAACTATATGTTGAAGATGAACAAGTCTGAATGTGAAGTGGATCTCACCCTTTGAATGTCAGAATTTGTGCCATTGGTTTGGGATTTTATTAAGGTGAGAAAAAGATTCACATTTCCTCATGCACGTACACTTTTTCAGCTTCTACTTTCCGAACCTAGTGAATTACTCTGATAACCGTCAGAAAGAAACCATTATGACGCACAATACAACATAAAAGGGACAAAACACATGCAACACACATTAACACAGAGTTTACTCCATGTTCTAAGCTGTACCATGTAGCAATCACACGTGTGGTGCGCACCGGGGCGAGAGGAACAGCAACAAATTGGATTTCCCAAGGATGATGGTGTGATGAAAGATTGTGTGTTTTTCTCATCTACCGCCAGTGCTGTTAGAGTGCGGCATGATTAAATAAAACCTTGCCCAAGTTTCAAAAAAAGCATTATAACAATTGCATTTCCTTGACAAAGATTTAGGGACTGGTGTGATGCGATTGGATTACTGGGGAACATTGAGGTTTTTTAATGTTGTTTTTGCCCTGCCTTAAGTTGAACATACACCTCTGCTTGAGCAAGTTTAAAGGATTTCTCTCCTCTCAACATGTGGTTAGGGATACTTGATGAAGATGATGGAGGTTGGTCTTGCTCAACCCTCTCTGTCCGGTCTTTATGCAATGGAGAAAATGCATGTCCAAGCGTTCTGTCTTTCTTAACAGTGGGAGCTGCTGTGGTGTCTTCATCCACTGTCATTATGATTCCTCTTAGTGGTTGAGTTCACAGTGCAGCAGGTGTATAAAAGAGAGATTAGATTAGATTAGATTAGATTCAACTTTATTGTCATTGCGCAGAGTACGGGTACAAAGCCAATGAAATGCAGTTAGCACACAAGTGCAAAAAATACAGTATTATTTACAGATTAGGGCAGGAAAGTAAGTGCCACAGCATAATTGATGCTGTATATTCCAATATGTACAGTGATGGACAGTGGAGAGTTGCAATATACAAATATTATATATGTAAATATTTTAAATATGTATATACGGAGGAGATTTGGTCAGAGTTGGACAATAGAGAGTGCAAATGTACAGTTGTATGTACTGTATGAACATCATATGTACATCTGGTTAAGTATGCAGAGTGTAAACAATATATGTACAGTTGGTTATATGTACAGTAACATTATTGAACAGTGTAGGGGTTCAGACTGGGCAAAATATGAATAGTGAAAACTACATAAAGTACTGTAAACAGTGCAGTAATTAGTGCAATGAGACTATTAGAGTGGTGGTATGAAGTTCAGTAGGGTCACAGCCTCAGGGAAGAGGTTCTTTTTGAGCCTGCTGGTGTAGGAGCGGAGGCTCCTGTAACATCTGTACAGAGAAGGAAAAGTCCATGGTTAGTAGGAGAGACTTGACAATGTTTTTTGCCCAGCTCAGGCGGCGCCTGTGATAAATGTTCTCAGTGGTGGGTAACTGGGTGCTAGTGATCTGTTAGGCAGTTTTCACCACCTGCTGAAGTGCTTTACGGTCTGATGTGTAGCAGTTGCCATACCACACTGAGATGCAGTTCGTGCTCATCCTCTGTTGACCTGTTGTGGTGGTAGGCAACTGGTTTGGGACCAGTGTAGCAGGGAGACAAGATTTCAAGTGTGAAAAAATAATCTCTCAAAGCACTTGGTGATGTTTGGGGTGAGTACAACAGGATGGAAGTCATTCAGGGCAGAAGCAGTGGAGTCTTTTGGCCCTGGCACGATGGAGGCGGTCTTGAAACTTGTGGGGACAACCACTTGGGCCAGGAACAGACTGAAAATGTCCATGAAGACCCCGGCCAGCTGCTCTGCACAGGTTCTAAGCATGGAGCCAGGTATTCCATCAGGGCCTTCTGTGCATTCACTTTGCTCAGGGTGGAACAAACATTGGAGGCAGATAATGTGAGAGGCTGCTCATCAGGTGGTAGATCTGCTTTGAGGATGGCCTCCTTATTTCCCTGGTCAAAGCAAGCATAGAAGTAGATGAGCTTGTCAGGGAGTGAGGCGGAGCTGGTTGGGGGCACAGTACTGGGTGGTTTGATGTTCATGATTGTCTGTATGTCTTGCCACATGTGATGTGGGTCAGAGGAGTTGAAGTGCTCCTCAATCCGTTGTTTGTAACTGTCTTTAGCCTGTGAGATTTTCCTCCTTAGGTTGGCCCTGGCCAGGTTGTAAGCCGGGTCTCCTGTTCTCCAGACTTGGAGGCTGCATCTCTTGCTTTGAGGCAATCTCTCTGTTCATCCAGGGCTTCTGATTTGGGAAAGTTTTTTTTTTGTGTGTGTGTGTTGTCACTCTGTCCAAACACACCTGTTGATGTGATCCAGGGCAGAGTTAGTGTAAATCAGGCATTTCACCAGGCATTTTATGTAGTATTTTAGTAATATTGTAATGCATATTAGCAAAACATATATTCAAAATGAAGGGGAAGTTGCAAAGGAGTTTAAATATGTTTTAGATTCTATATAAATGGACTATAATTTAATACACATACTGTGTGGTACTGGAATACTTGAACAGAACCACATTCATGTACACTATACTGCCAAACATGAATTATTTATCTGAATAGTAAAGACAAATATGAATCATAGCAGACCCAGTGCAGCAGAAAGAACAGAAGTCTGATACACTGATGACTAACAGGTGAGAGTGAAACACAACTACTGCGGAAATAGAGAAAGAGAGTGAGAGAGAAAGAAAATACGAGCAAATGAAGTAAGAGGTGGAGATGAGTTCACAGAAGTTTGTTTTTTTTATTGTGTGTGTGTGTGTGTGTGTGTGTGTGTGTGTGTGTGTGTGTGTGTGTGTGTGTATGATCTACCATGCCACACCTTCTTTTTTTTCCCCTTTACCCTGCACCCCTCACACTATTCATACACACCCACGCAAGGCTCATTGGAACACAGTGTGAAAAGATCCATGCTCAGCTGATACTCTGAATATCTGTTACTCTGTGCTGATATTAAATTCCATGTGCATGAATGTGTCCATGTGTGTCAATGTAAACAACCAAAGGTGTCAGATAGCTACTTTTCATTAGCCTTCACTTTGAATTGTAACACTTTCAAAATAAAAACTAATAAACAATAAACCCACACACAGTCAGTGTTGTCTATAATATTACAACATTATTATAATAATAGTAATAGCTTGTACAGCCAATAGTGGTCAACCAGCCAGCAGATTAGCTCATTAGCAGTAGTGGTAATTCAGATACCCCCTTGTAACATGGTGTTGCCCATTTTATTGAGTCTATGGGAAATGTGACCTCATCATACAGTCACACACCACTGCAAAACTAAGCAAACAGTTGAGGGAAAGTAATTCTGGTGCAAAATGAAGCCCTGTCATCTTTCAGCCGAAGCTGATCAGTCAACATTGCATGGCTGGATAAGATCTGAAAAGTTTATATAGACTACTTGGTGTGCAAATTCAAATAATATCAATTTATAGCCCCTTTGTGGCTAAATCAGTGAAAAGGCAATCTAACAAGCATTGTTTGTTAATGATTAAACCTCATTTTATGTAGAAATTAAATCCAATGACTTGGCGCAAAGTTGGTGCAAAGTTTTTGCTTAAACAGTGTTTCTACATCAAGGCGTTGGCCAGCAAGGTTATTAGAGAAAATATTACCTTTATGTAAAATGATGTGATAGAAATGATCTAAACTACCAATAAAATGTCCAACAAAACACACTGAGTAACTGTTTGACAATAGTAGTACAAATACAATGACTGGCAAAATGCCCATATTGGTGTTATGCTGACTCTCTGCCAACTAAACTGAGCTACTGTGCAATTACAAAATCCTAAAATTCCTTTCTGTCATGTGAAGTGCAATTAGAATCCAAATGCAAACAGTGCTTTCTAGTTACATAACTTACTCCCATGATAAAAAATAATCATCTTATCTCCTTATTGTGACGACTGTCTGCTGAAAATAGAGAACCAGATTTGAATTTAGAGTGTCAAGGTAACCCCAAGGTACTGTATTATCATCCATCAACTGCCTGGCGCAAGCTGGCACCTCTCCTACATCACCAAAGCCTTGTCAGCACACCCAAACCTCACTTATATCTTTACTCATTCAATCAGGGGAAACTGTTGGATGCAGATTGTCGGCACTGACAGCAAGGCAGACACAAAAAAAAAACAGAGAGATGATAACAAGAAAAATGGAGAGATGGATGTGAAGATGGATGGGTGTTGAGTAGATAGTTTCTTAGCCAAAAAGTCAGTCAGGTTGATGAATCAATATACAGACTAATGGAAAGTCATCAAACCAAAGAGAGTACTTAAAGACCAATAGAGAGTTCAACACAAGACCAGATGACAATGCTGAAAATAACCTGCTGTTACTCCGTCCCCAAGGAATTGTTCGGAAATATTAATGCAGGAAGTATGTATGAAGAACTGCAGGAGCAGGCTTAATGAAATACAATACATGAAATCTGTATGCTTTTAGTCAGAAACTGACATGATAAAAAAAATGGTGAAAATATGCAAGTGTTATGATTATTTCAACAGGCAAATATGTGACTTTATGAAATGTCATAAAAAAGTGACATTGAATAATGATAAGAACATGCAACAATATGCCACTGTGGCGAAGGGTGCTGTGTCAAATCATTCCCAACTAAAGTGACATGCAGGTTCCTCAACACAAAATAAAAATAGAAAGCCGAACAGCATTATAATGAGACAAAATTGTTTTATTAATGTTTTCCCCTTTTCTCTCTTTTTTTTTCTTCTCTCCGTTAGAGGGATCTTGCATTCTCCTCAGCATAGCTCACAGTTCCTCCCTGCTTGCACTCTCTCCTTGGAGGGAAAGTCAAAAGGTTTTTCATTTATCTCAGACCGAAGACGAAGCACAAAACATGACTCCCCTGAGAGACCCACGAGGAAACTGCGAACACCTTGCCCCAAATAGCTGATCTTGGAGGAGCAGAAAATAGCATGTGCGTATTTGTTTGCCGGGACGAAGACTTCCCTCATTCCCCAGACGGTGTGTTGTCATTGAACATTTTGCCGCTGTGTGTTAGGCATATAAAAATACATTTCGATTTTTATTTGGTAAAGAAAACACCACTCAAGAACAAAAGATAATTGTATTGATTTGTTGAGCATGTGGAGCAGTTCAAAAAGCGTCTGTTGTTAATGTTTCGAGCTCTGCAATTGTGCATGTGTATTTTTTATGTGTGCATGTGTGTGCATTCGCTTGCTTGCTTGCTTGTGTATCTGGATTGTGTTAGTTTGTGTATGTTGTATTGACCAAGTTCTCACAGATGCTGGGTTTCAGATACAAAACAGATCATTGAGTTTTTTAAAGCTGAGTTTGAGAAGAAGCTTTAAGGTATAAAAACTAAGATCAAAGAGAAAAAGATGGAGGTAAAATGTTTTGAACTCATTCAGTGGGTGTGTCTGTGCAACTATACCTGCATAGTGTCACTGCACAGTGGTACATTTATTGATCAGTGTGACAGATAGATTTGCTTTGTACCAGTGTCAGTTCAAGGACGACAGCCTCAGTGTTGTTTGGCACTTTTAAACTCAACTAGTCATTCTGTTCCTTCAATGCCATCTGATGATCGAATGCACGGAGGACTTCAACAACAATACATACTGTGCTTGCATTTGCTACTTTAATATTAAATAAAATGGCATTTCATGGTTGCTTTAACTGCAGCATATTACGGATGCATCTGAACCGACAACAGTTAATCAGAGACACTAAGAGGAACTGGTAATGTCAGTTATGGCTGATGGCCATATTTCCCCATCTAGACAAGTTATCTCTTTCACTCTCACTCTTACTCTCTCTGTTGCTTCGAGCTATGCTAAATCAGACAGATTTATGCATTGATAAAGGCAGCTACTCGATTAGAACAGTTTGAATGTCTATAAAGCAGGTTAGCAAGGTGAGCAAAATAGTAATTATGCTGTCTTTTCCTTTAATCATAGTGTATTTGTCTCACTGTCTATCAGTCTCATTCTCTCTCTCTCTCTCCTTTGGTACACGTATGCACACACAAACACAAAAATAAATCTTGGTGGTATGGCATCTTGGCATGTGAATCTGGCTGTTTCTTAATTTACAAGCTACTATAAATCCATCTGTTGCTGGTCAGAGTCAACATTTTAAGTCTCTTCGATGTTTTTGCCAACACGTTCTCATCCCAAGTCGGAGACATAAAAAGAATAAGTATTCTGTGGGAGATGCTCATAATACTTAGTATATATTTAGGATTTTACAGTAACGAGGATATTGGAAGAGAAGTCACTACTACTTTCCCACTTCATGGATATATATTTCATATTAGAGGTTGGTGGAAACAGGCTGGTTGTGAAAGACTACTGAAAACATGGAAAAGCAGGAGCCACTAAAAATATAAAACAGTGCTCGACAAACCGACTGAAAGTGGAAAAATACATGGCAGATATAAGCTAATGTCACAAACTATTTTTTTTCCACACAGCATGAGTGCAACAAGTGTCAGATGTCAGCAAACATCACTTGGCAGCAGCAAATTTAGACACAGATGGCAATAAAATAATGGGTACAGAGGAAAAGTCCAAAAAATCCTCTGCAGGTGCTTTTGGTAGGAGACCCCCATGAAGAGCTGCCTCAGGGGGCAGACTGCCAAACTCTTCCTAAAAAGGGTCACATTCAGGGGGGAAAGGGAAGCAGTGAGACAGGGCCTTCAAAGGCAGGCTAGCGAGAAGGATTGAGGAAGCAGAGACAACCCAGGCTTGCAGTACATTAAGACCAAACCCACATGCATATGAAAAGAAGCAGACACTTGCTGTTCTTGAACACAGACACACATTTAGCAGAACCACATGTGGGAAACACAGGCAATGCAAGTCATTTAACGATACTATCGACACAAACATATTCAGCTAGGTTCACACCAACACACACAGGATAGAAGCTTCTCACTCATATTCACATTCTGCGCAAAGCAAACAAAAAAACCTCTCCCTCTCTTCCTCTTTCACTTAAGAAACACACACAAACAAAGACTCGCAAAAAGAAAGTTTCAATCTGGTTATCAGCCTTGGTCTCTTGGCTACAGGGCTTGTGGGATACCCCTGCTTCTTGGCAGCCGTTTCTAACTTAAGCAGGAAAAACAGGCTTTGGGTTTGTGTGTGCGCGTCTATGCCTCTGACTCATTCTGCATGTGAGCATGTGTTTCGTTTTTATATGACTGTGAGTGTATTTTTGTGTGTGTGCCTACATCTCAGGAATGAGCATTTTATATGGGCTTTTGTTTGTCTTGTAACGTGTGAGTGCATGTCTACATGTGCATGGACATTTGCTTACATGTACGGAATGCTGGCAGCAAAAATCGATTAATAAATTGAGAGAGATGCTGAAAAAAAAAACCCATTAGTGACATCAGTTGAAGGATAAGAAAAGAAAGATCCAACACAAACTTTATATGCATGATTTCTCAAGAATGATTCCACCCCCTTTCACTTTTTGCGCAACAAAAGGATTTCAGAATGTTCTTATG
This sequence comes from Euthynnus affinis, assembly GCA_029490765.1. Classification (NCBI taxonomy): domain Eukaryota; kingdom Metazoa; phylum Chordata; class Actinopteri; order Scombriformes; family Scombridae; genus Euthynnus; species Euthynnus affinis. The sequence continues at coordinate 9,329,764 of CM055859.1, read as the reverse complement.
CAGGACTTTTTTTTTGCTGTTACTTCATTTTTAATCAAAGTGAAAAAGACATTTTAGATTTATATGTGAATGTATAAATGACAGAATGGCACAATCAAAATTTTAAAAGTGTTCATTCCTTTCATTTTATTTGGGCTAAATTGCCTCAGGGGTGAAAAATCTTTAACATTTTATAACACTCCCCTCAGATTGTATTGAGAGTTTTCATATCTGAATTATTCTAATTCTGTCTTTCAATATTAGTTGCTTTTAGCTACATATGAGAGGGTGTACTTTATATCTAAACCCTATAGAAAGGCATATACTCATTTAATTTGTGTCACCATGATAATACAATTTGAGTTATCAGGGTTATGTTATAAGTTTACAGCTCACTCCAAAGAAGGATATCTGATTACATCTCACTTTTTTTCCTGGGAACTCCCATATCCACCTCTAACTGCTGCTTTTACTGCCTCCTGTCTGGGCTCTTAGGTCACCTCTTACCTTTAATTACCTCCATCCGTCCATTCCTGTCTCGCTCCCTCCATTGCTTTATCCATTCGTTCTTCCTTGCCAAATCATCTCTTGGGTTTTCTGTGTGAATGGTTCAACCAAAACAATACAGACCAGTTTTGTATCTAACAGGAGACACACTTCTGTTGATTTAATCACCCTGAGTGTTGTGAAGGCTCTCTAGTTGCTTACAGTACAATATTTTGAACGGTATGTCTTATAATAAGTCTTTTTGAATCAGCAAGGATCAGTGTTTTGTTTATAATTTTACTTCAAAATGCTATCACGTGTAATAAGCCTGAGTTGGCTAACAATTCAAAGATCCTGGTCATTGGTAGAAAGCAAGTTTGCAGCTTAAAAAGGATTCAGAATTTCTCTTGTGTACTCTAACGAAAATATTTTTGGTTGCGTCACCTTATCACTGCTGGGTGCTTTCTCTGTTTCTCACTCTGCTTGCCCCCCTCACTCTCTCTCTCTTCTACGTCATGTCTCGCCCCTCTCTCATAATCCACGCTGTCATCAACAGATTCAGATTTAAGCTTCCATTTCATCCTAGAGGCCACTGAAGATGAAACGTAGCTGCTAGTTTTGCTCATAAATGTCTCACTAAGTGCTGATGTGCCAGGAGCCCTCCTTAACTGGTTGACTGCTGCTTGAGCAGCCTTCTTTGCAATACCAACATATACACACACATACACACACACACGCACACCCTCTCTCTTTCTTACTCACACATTCGCACACATAACTTGTACCCCCTTAATCCTAAAAAAAGCAGATGGGTTGCTTTCAGATTTGATTTATTTAGAGATAATATCATTGGTATGCATGATGTTAAAGGGAGGGGGGGATTGGAAAAGGCAGAGATGGTGAGGTAACCTTCCTGCCAGCCAGCGAGTGAACCAGCCAGCCAGAGAGCTAACATTGCTGAAAGGCAAAGAGAGGAGATTTACTAATCCCCACCTGCTTGTCAGGAGATCTACAGGTACCAGCTAAAGCAGCCAGCCACTGGAAGAAATCTTGGAACTGAGTCAGTGTGTTTTCATGTATGTGTGTGTATGGTATGTTTGCACATGCATGAACGAGCTAGTGCATAAAAGAGAAACAGAGAGGTTGTGTTTAGTGTTTATATATGTTGTAGAAAATGTCAAAAAAAGTTGGACTAAGAAAATAAGGGCATGTATTGTAGGATGGTAGAGATAAAAATGGTGTTTGTGCGTGTGTGTGTGTGTGTGTGTGTGTGTGTGTGTGTGTGTGTGTGTGTAATGCACAAGTGAGTGAGCGTCGATGAGGTGTAGATACTAAGCGCTTGAGAGCAATTATGAGTTTGTGAGTGTGCAAATAAATGAGCCAAGTAGACAGATAGTGTCAGGAGAGACATTTTGTGGTTTTAGCTTTGTGACAAACTCTTCAATACCACCTCCAAAAATGCTGAGTATAAGTCACCAGTGATATTTTATGACAGAATAAAAGAAGACAGATCAGGAGACACAGAGACAGTGTAATTAGTCAGAAATGCCCACACTCAAACTCACAACACACACATATACTCTGCAGCTGTGCAGGTGAATATTACTCATGCTGACTCTGCTGCTTACCTTCTTGCTGTTACAAGAAACACTGAACTTACCATACCAAGAGTCATTTGTTGATGAAGACTGAGCTGCAGTTGAAAGGCCAAAAAGGAGCCAATAAGTGGACCTTGAATTTAGATAATTTTATAAATGAATCATCAAGATTCCATACGAAGTTGGACTTGTTTGGTATGAGCATCCTGTAGTTTTAGGCCTGCTGTTTCTGTCTCACTGCTGTTATAACATGATGCCTACTGTGTTCTGTTTCTATTTTGTTGTTGACAGGAGCAATATTGGGCAAGCAAAGCGTAGAGTGCACAGGTGGGATCCGATAGTAAGGGTGATGAGATTGGCAGATAGATACATAAATATAGATACAGAGTATTAAAGTACGGAGTATACATTTTTAGGAGCTCTTTAATCAGTGAAGGCTTCCCACATTATATGGTACAGCTGTTTTGTACATCACTAAATATAAGCAAATTGATATTAATGTATGCCTACATCTACTTTATTGAAAAATCCACCACACAGGCCAGGACTCTGTGTGAAATTCAAAACAGAATTTATAACCTTACTCCCTACTTGAAAACATTCAGTTGATATTCAGGTGTAAAATGTGGCTACAGACAGTTGTACAGCCCTGCCCTCCTCCCCTTTAATAAACCAGGTTAGTCTGAAAATCTCCTTGACTCAAGTTGTTTAATGACCATTGCTAATGCCGCTGTGCTCTCCCCTCTCTTTGTCTTGTCTGTGTAGCCAGCCTAATCGCTGCTGACAGTCAGCTTTGCTCTTTTATTAGCTCTGCGTCGCTTGCAATCAGTGACAGTGAAGTCAGGCAGCAGGAAGGGCTTGTGTGAACTCAACACCCACTCGGGCCCAACGTTCAGCCTTGCACACACAAACACACTCACATAATTGTGTGCATGTGCATTTACACAAAGAAACTTGCACTTCTCCTGAGACAAGTCAACAAATCCACAATCTCTCACATATGCACACATACAGACGCATACACACATTTGTTTACATGTATGCCAATAAATGCACAAATAGGCATGCATGTAGGAACAAGCACAAATTTCTGCACCCACACACACACAAACACACACACTTGCTTTCAAAATAATGAAACAGCCTTGGCTGGGCAGCCACTGGCCTCCTTGTATGTGGGTCAGGCCCATGCAAAGCTGTATTGATTTTTTGGCTGTGTGTCTGACTGTGTGCCCCCATGTTAAAAAGGCTGACTGCTAATACGACAGCTAGCGAGCATATATAAACACACACACATGCACACACACACGTGCGCGTGTTCATTCACAGACGAGAGGTTCCACAGTTTGCTAGCCTCTTCTTGTCAGTGCCCCACGAATTGGCAGACAATGGACTTGTTTGATAAAGAGGAGGGCTGACATTCGAACGGGCAATTTGTGAGCGACAGGGCGGGAGAGAGGGATGGGGGTGGGAAGGGAGGGTCAGGAATTTGCTTCACTCTCTTTAAAGAATGTAGCGTCACGCATATGTCCATCTGCCCTGGTGCATACTCGATGGAGTGGAAGGGCAGGGATGCGAGAGTGCTCTCTCCCTTTTTCTTTCTCACTCTATTTCAAGTCTATTTTGCAGGGCTGTTGAGCCTTTCTCCCCACTCTGGTGCAGAGCAAAAGCTTAATGCTGTTTTGTCTATTGCAAACCATGCACTGGCCATTTAGGACACTATGTAGGCCACATCAGAGAGAGATGACTCTAAAAACCTGTGCCAGCCGTAGTTGAGGTCAGAGCAGTGCATGGCTGTGTCAGAGTGAAATATTCCCAACATTTAAAAAGTTGAAATGTCTCTCATCTTGAATAGACAGCACCCATCTTTCCCTCAAGTAAACGTGCTGCACGCTCCATTTAAGTGCTTTTAAATGAGCCCTTATAATCCCCTTGACTGCAGGTTTGCACCTCATATTTACCACAGCCGACCTTTTGACCCTAGCCACTGGCTAACATCTAATGTTGAAAATTGGATAATTTGTGAAATGGCAGAATTTAGGGGTAAAGACCACTTAGAGCTAATGGCTGGCTCATCTGAATATAAGCGCCATGCTTAGGGGAGGGCAAGTGCAGGGCAGCAGTGCTACCAGTGTTGGTTAGGTGTATTTGCAAGAATTCCCATCTCAAAGAAGCCAGATATTTCTCCCCCTCACATCAATCTGAATAGCTAAGACTTTCACTGCTTCCATTATCTTGCCATTTGTTATCCTTGTATGCTGTAGGCTTTTTCTCAATTACAGCCATTTATGGTTTCTGGAGTAATTACATCAAACTCGAGTCAGTTACCTGTAAGGTGTGTTCTACTGTAAATTAATTTGGAAGTTTCTGTCTTACTTCCTTTTCATTTGGTAGTAATGGGTTGTACTTGTTCTCATGCAAGACAACCAGGGGGCTGAATGAATTCTGAAGCAGGAAACTGACCTCATGAGGGAGGGAGACAGAATTTCAAGAGTTCAGAGCAATTTCCATTAAAGCCGGGAGACAGAACATGATATGTGACAAACGATGCCAGGCAAGCATATTGTGTCAAGCCGGTACATGCAGAAAAACCTACTGGTAGATTAGAGCTTATTGCCGCTCTGTCATGTACAAAATAATTCAACATATTATTAACATAATAATTTTCTCATACAGTGCTGAATGGATATCTTATTTCATCAAATAGATTTAAGATTTTAGTTGTGGGTTATGAAATTGCATACAGTGAATCTATAAGAATTTACTGAAACATGTGGGAGTAAGCTGAAAATTTTCTATTTTATGTAATGCCCAGAATATTAAAATATAGAAAAAACAGGTAAGTAATTAAACCTGCACTTGACTTAACTTCTTAACTTGATAAGGCAATGGTATGTTTTTTTCATGAAGCAAATTATTAGTTATAAAACTGTTGTAAGCAAATCATTAAATGACCAGTGTGTAGGATTTAGTGGAATCTAGCGGTGAGGTTGCACATTGCAACCAACTGAATAACTCTCCCCCTCCAAGCGGAGGGGAGAACCTACAGTGGCCGTGAAAAATGCATTAAAACTCACAAGGCCCTCTCTAGAGCCAGTGTTTGGTTTGTCCATTCTAGGCTACTGTAGAAACATGGTGGGCTCCATGGAAGAGATCCTGCTCCCTATGTAAAAATAAGGGGCTCATTCTAGGTGATGAAAACACAATGATTTGAACTGCAGAGAACTTGGCAAACTTGTTTTTTTTCTGTAGTCATTTTCAGCCGTAACTGCAACATTTGAAGATATATAGTTTACCAAGTAGATTGAACTCTGAGACTGTGGGACAAGTTACACATGCACACACTCACACACACTGAAAAACTCGAATCCTTCTCCACCTCGTTCCTGACCGCATTACTGTCATCCAAACAATGATGGTAAAGCACACCCTCTCATGTAATATTGCTTAATTATAACATACTTATTAATTTTATATTCCATTTCTGTCAATAGATCCCTCTAAATCTTACACACTGGTCCTTTAAAAAGAAATTAATTGATACAGCACATTTCTTGGAATTATACAAGAAATGTGCATGATTCCAGCAATACCTTAGAAAACTAATTTATTTCTACCTTCTCCTCTCTCTACTCACTGTAATTTGAGTATTGGATGTTTCGCTATCTCTGTTACCTTCAGCATATTTAGTCAGCCCTTCATTTGCACTCGTCGTTTAGGCTAACAGCTTATTCATCCTGTTTATGGATGGCCCCTCAGAGCTAAATTAATAGAAGAGGCTTTGGGGACCAGAGAGGAAAGTCATAAGCAAGACTGTAATGCTCATTTGCAACGTAGAGGCTAATTACCAATTTGCCACTCTCCAATCTTGTTTCATAATATACGTTCACGACTCAACTTCTTTTGTGTTTTGGTGCCTGCGAGCGATGTATGACTTTTATACAACAGAGGATGCTTTGCTTCTGTCTTCTTTATAACTTCATGTACTGGAGATATTGAGCTCTTAGATTTGCCCCACACAGGCCCACATGTGAGAATGGTGCTGTGACTGCTTTCAATTTTGACGGCGTTCTCTTTGGCTGCAATTTTTGACTCGTGGAGAGAGAGATGACAAAATCCAAGGGAAACTGCTCAACTGAACATCAGTCATCACTCTAAGTTATTCTACGATGAAAAAGAGCGTGCTTTCCATTTTAAGTAGGTCGTTTTGAGATTCAGAGAGAACAAAAGAACTTTAAATTAGATAAAGATTTTGTAAGACCAATTTTAAACAAAAGACTTCAAAACCTTAACTTAACAGTACACATTTCAACTGACAAAACAGTGCAAATGCTTTGCTTGTCCTGCTTTAGAGACAAATTTACAGTTACATAACCAGACTTTAAAAAATGCTCTTCTGTTGTTGTTGTTACAACTTTTCCTCATTTGTCAAAGGCGTGAAATAACAGACAGTAACAGTATCTGATGCAACAGGGTATGCACTATTCACACTAAACCTACAAATCCATTGTTAATAGGCAATCCAGTCTCACATCAAAATGTGTACATTGGTCCACAACACAAAACATATTACTTTCACAGTAACAACTCTAAAATTGTGAGGTGCCTATGTTTTTTGGCCTATTCTTTTCTACTGGCCTGCAGCCGCATCACGTGTCTGTCAAGTTTCTGTCTGTGAAACTTTTATTCTCAATGGAAAACGCAAAATTTTATGAATGTTTTGGCATTAAAATGTATTTTGAGAAAATATCTAGTGAGAAATGTGGTTTTCATTATTTTTCCTTCGATTCTGAGAAATAAAGCAATTTTGTCAGTTTTTGATAGCGGAAGACTATGGAAGAGCATTGTCTTGTGGGCGGATATGGCATATTTGACTACTTTTGGGTTGTTTGCCATTGATGGGCCATGTCATCCAATATAGCACTCCAGTGTGTGTGTGTGTGTGTGTGTGTGTGTGTGTGTGTGTGTGTATTCCATTCTGTAAATAGATTTTAAAATTTCAATTAAATTTTAAAGTTAGTTTATTTCATTATTATTATCATTACCATACTTTGTTCTATTTACATTCTTCTGTGTTGCGTTTTTTTGTGAGCAAACGCCATGCATGCATTCTTTGTATGCTTGCATTGGCTAATATAACAGATTCTGATTGATGGGTTATCCAAAAACCAAGAATCATAAAGACACATAAAATCTCCAGGGTTGTGTAAATAGTAGTCTATGCATACATCGGTATTTGATGACCTGGGAATAAGAACAGGTTGGGCTGGTCAGCCATAACCCTAACGCTAACCCTAACTCTAACCCTAACCCTAACCCTAACCCTAACCCTAACCCAACCACTTCAGAGACCTGTACTACTTTATGCATTGCCTTGTGTTACTTTGCCATGGGTACTGTTATGTATGCTGTAGGTGATACGGAGAACCTGAGCAAAAACAGTCAGTTTCCTTTAAGGGGTGACCCTCATTATTGCAGAGGGCCAACTCCTCAGCAGGAGTGTACTCCTGTGTAGGAGGCCCCCCTCCTGTCTTCTTCATTTCATTTTTTCTCCTGTTGGCTGCAAGAAATGTCAAAGCCATTTCAATGTGCTTTTGTATACTGATATCATCCTAAAACAGAGACTGATTGAAGCACTAAAGCCTTGTACTTTTACTTATAAGATATGAAAGTAAGCCTACTTAACGCTTTGAATAATGATTTATTTATTTATTTTTTATTTGCCCCCAAGTCTGTTTGACACTACCAGGGCTGCAGCTAAAAGAATAAGGCTAAAATTGTCATACACGCCATAAGAATACATCTAAATAACACATACAAACGTAATTATAGTCAGATCTACTCATGCCCTGATGATGGGGCAGTGGTATTATAAGCCCATTAACCTACACTTTCACACAGTCTGCTTAAATTATATGTTTAACTTCTTTATATCTGTCTAATATTATAGTTTGCTCTTCGTTTGTAAAATATACAGTAATACAGTAGACTTGTCCATATTTGCTATTGGTCATATGCTGCAAACACTGCCCCTTTTACGTGAATATGCTCACGGCTAGATTGGGAAAACCTGGGTTGACTTACTGAGTTTATAACAACTGTTGTATGACCACTTTGAGCGTGATTGTGTTTGGCTTAATGAAGCCAGATAACAAATATATCCTGGATATATTGAACTTGCTTCATAGTACAGGCCCCAGCCTTCCTCCGAGCTTGTAGTAATGCCCTAGATTGTCAGCAGTATTGTAATCTCTGACGGTAACTCATTTTGGTCAGTATTTCAACTAAAAACAAACAAAGAAACATAAAACCCCCTTCATTTTATGTATTGGGCCTTCAACATGCCCTCTGAAACTAGGCTCAGGATAGCTTGTGTGCATGAAGTGAGAAAATTAAAAATTTGTCATAGAGCCAAACTAAATACATCGATGGAAAGGTCTTGACCTGGAGAGTAACAACAACATAAAAAGTAAGCATCTCACAATTTTAGAGCTGTTATTGTGAAACTAATATGTTTTGTGCTATGGACCAACATAGCTATTAAACATTTTGATGTGAGACTGAGTTGTTAGAGGCACAACCCAACCAAATTATACTGTCTGAATTCCTAACACAAAAGGATCGTCTGATCTTTGAGGGATGATCTCTGAGGGAATGTAGAATCAGACAGATGCAATTAAAGAATTAGCAAGCCTGACCTACACTGACAACATGCATCAACTGCATGCTTAGCATTGACTCATGCCTTCTGTGTACTTTTCTTTTCATGACTACCTCATGGTAACTGTTAATGATGTTCATCTCATAGCAAACAGACTGTGTACCAACATAGTTTTAGGATCAAGAACAGCATTTTTAAAAATCCAACAAGTGAGTTTTGGGAGAGTGTTCATAACTTAGTACATAGTTTTGTGTACCATTAAAAGGATAGGAAACAAAAAGGGCAAACACAAAATAATAAACCAGAATAGTAACCAAAATGTCTGTTAATGCATTTGGGCATGGTGGATCATAAAAGACAAAAACAAAAAAAACAAGCAAAGCAAAAAACAAAAAAAAACTAAGTCTACATCCCAGCTGGATTGGCTTGAAATTACTTCCTTTTCATTTGGTAGTAATGAGTTGTAGGCTTGCTTGCTCTTATGCAAAGCAGCCCTCTGGTTGTCTTGCATAAGTTCATGTGTGGTGTACTGCCCCTCTCCATGAAAGCGCATGATCACTCTCACAACCTTTTTTTTCCTTGAAGTGATGAGCAATATATCTATTACAGACAAAGTGAATAGTGTGGACAAATCAGAGATCCATTTGTTGACTTTTTAAATTCCTTTGAGGGTGAGCGAGAAAATTACAAGATGCTATTGACAAAAACAACCATAATGGTTGATGGCATCTGAGTAAGAAGTTGAAAAGTATCGGCTTTGGTCTTGTCAATTAAAAACAATAAAACAAAAAACATAATGTATATATATCTAAATATAATGTAAGTGCCTTTTTTCAGTAGAATTACAATATAGTTAACCAAATGTGCTGCTGCTGCTTAGATGGAAAAGTCAGTGTAGTAAACTATAGAGTCACTGTAGCTCTTCATTCACAGCTAGCTAACAAGCCAACAGTTGCTGACAATGTGTGAAGAAATGTTCCACCAGCTGTCTCTATCTACAGTATAAAGTGTTGGATACATAATTATGGTAAGGTAAGACATGTTTATATCACAATTTGCAATGATTTTTTAAGGTCATTCATTATTTAGACTACATTTCATTAGCTAGCTTGATTTTATGGCACCTTGGAGTGTAAATACTCATTTGTTTCCACTGCTTTCACTAAAATAATGGAGCTCTTCTAATGCTTAAAACAATTGTTTTTTCCCTAAAAAAATGTTTTTTTCATGTTGTAAATAAAAAAACTACTCCTGCTGTAAAACATGTTGTAAAGTAATAACATCTGTCTTTGCAAGAATTTTTTGAAAACAATGACAATAACTTCTGGCAATCTTAGAGAAATCTACAGTACAACAGACAGTTGCTACTGAATGATGATTTTAAAACTAAATTAAATTAAATTACACTGATGTAAATGTCGAAGGAAATGTACAACATCCAGTACTGTAGGTTAAAGACTGAGACAAAGAGAGAAATACAGTGTTACCTCAGGTAACTTCTACATCTAAATGTGTCCTTGCTTTGCCTGTGTGTTAATATGTCAGTGCACACACAGTAGTAAACTTAGTGTTGAATCATTAACTGTAGGAAATAGATCATTAAAAGTTCAAAAGAGATCTAGGTTAAACTCACAGAGTGAACATTATACCCTTTAAAAAACTTAAAAGGCAAGAGGCAGAGGACACAGTCTATGAATAGTCCAATGAGCTTGCTACTACCCTCGGGGTCAGCGTTGCATGTCCATTGAAGACAAGCTGAATGGAGTTGGTCATTGAAGACATTTACATTTCAAACATTCTCCTAGATATTTAGACAGATGTGTGGGTTAGCAACTGACCTGGGAGATCAGGGTTGAACTCATTTTAGGTGATCAGCTGCTGTTGCAGCAGGAGTCCAACCTGGACAAACTATTTCCTGGTATGTTAATTCAAACAGGCTCACATCCTTTAGAGTGGGTCATCAATAAATGGTCGAGTGTTTCCTAGATTAAGTTAAACATTTTTGCAGTTAAGAGTAGCTTCCAATAGTTGTTACATTGCTTTCCATGTAATATGTATATATCTAATGTACGTTAGTTGCTACTGTTGTTACTGATGCTGCATTGCTGCACAGTTTCACCAAAAATGAGAAAATATATATAAAATCAGAAAAGCCTGTGCACATAAAAATAAAAGATGAAAAGTTAACTACAACTCTGGAGATGCATTTCTGTAAGAAACAAATCAAGAAAAACAATTGCAGAGCTTAGAATTCTGTTCTTTCTGCTGCTTATAGTAGGTAGAAGCTGATTATACTTCTGATAAAACTGACTTTAGTGTCTTAAATAATAGTGTCAAAGAAGATGATAGGAGGCAGAATGAGAGACTTGTTAAATGACTAATACAAAATGTTGAATTTATTCAAACCATGCAACTGAAGAACATGTGTAACTTGAAACAATGAAAAGAAAACAAATCAAACATACCTTAATCAAGTTTAACTCAGAAAAACTACAGACATGAACTTAGGCACACACCGTTATGCATACTCAGGTACCCGCATATCCTCTTCCCTTTCTTCTTTCCTTAAATCAACAACTTCTTCTTTTTGGTGTTTAATGTCTGTTGGCAGCCAGTGTGTTAAGTGCATTACCGCCACCCTCTGCTTCAGAGATTAAATCCTGTCTATCAATCCTGTCGGTCTGATGAACTCAAAGAAAACTCTACTGCTCGACCCACTTGGCAGATTCATTAAAGTTTTTGTACTGAGTTCCTGAACTCCAGCCTTCCTGAGTTCTTCTTTCATTTCGAACCAAAAAACAATATTCCAGTGCACACCAGGATGCTAGGATTGACGCTATTTTATTACAAAAGGAGCTAACTACGTGTTTCGCATGTTGTTTCATCATATACATTCTATGCTCAATTGCCATCAGATGTACATTTAAATAATCAGGTTCTGATTAGCAAAGAATCCAACAGGTTCACATTTGTACGCTTTCATGAGACAGATGAATGAATCATGAGTTCAGAGGATCATATATGACTGACATTTGCACAATTAAGTGATGATTGGTTAGACAAAATACAACAAAGTAAGTAGCCAGCAAAAACTCTTAAGTGGATCTAAAGCTTTTTAAATTGACATTATTGTTTAACCATCCAGTTTATCTAGTGCTGCTGCTTCACATTAAAGTCATGTTAATGTAGCTTGGTAGTTTGGATAGCTTGACTGCTGATGCATTCCCACTGTGTGTCATTTGTCCACGATTACTGTAATTAACTCCATACAAGTTAAAGTTCTGCTTCATGCTCCGTCAGATTTTTAAAAGGAAAGCTTTTCACATATTCGGAGTGAGTGAAGGGATCAGGAGAGAGGAGACAGAAGTGAGGAAGAATTGCAGGATATAATGGTGTTGAAAGAAACACAAGAAGAAAAAAGAAGGAGCAACTGATTCAAGATAAAAAAAAAAAAAAAAAAAACGTTTAAGGAGGAAAGAGAAACACACAGAGGCAGCCCAGGCATCAAGTTATGGAGAGAAATGAACAAATTCAAAGCATAAAAAACTGGTAAGGTCTGACTCCCACCTGTATCTAGATGAATTATTTATTTTTTTAAAGGCACAACCTGTTATTCAAATGTAATCTAAAGGGCAGCCCAACAAACAGAACAAAGCACAAGATTAAAACCTGTTATAAAAGGACTTACAAATGTTTGAATACAGGCACTAACACTACACAACAATTCTATTAACACGTTTTCTAAAGCTATTAAAAGGTTGTTGACCTCAGTAACTGTTGTAAACACATCACTAAAACTGACGGACAGTTTCAGTTATTATGAAACACAAAATGCTGATTCATCATTCATTTGACTGATTCATCTATCAGTCAAACTGTTTGATTTGGCTTTCAGTTTGAGCAAATTAATTCTCCATAAGTCAGTTTTGTTATTTTATTAGATTACAAACATTGATCTATACTCAGGACCATATAGATGGTGTGAGAATCGAGATTTGTTTTTAAAATAGAGACTGATCGGTCCATCTATCATCCATAAAGGCTATCTTTATTTATGTGTTGTAAATAAATATTGTTAATATTTTTAAAGGAATGTTTTTCACTGATTAAGACATGTACTTGAATGTAAATAAGGTGCCAGAATGCATAAAAAACATCAAAATAGAGCTTGTTCATCAAAAAACATTTCCATAGGATCCCCCCAGACCATCCTACTGACGTCCAGGCTAAGCCCCGAATATCCTCATATCCTAGAAATGCCCTTGCTTCAACTGTAAACGTCTTTGCTTAAATTTTGGTGTGCGCTTTTGTCATGTTTTAACCAGTCACTGGAATTTTTACACAAAATTCTTGCTCTCTATATTGTGGATGGGCTCATGAAAAGGACTATCATTTAACCACTGTCACTGTAAGAATTACTATGAAGACTGCCAGAACAGAAGTTGGTTGATGAGATCAACAAAACATCAATATTCTGTCACATGAATCCATTTTACTAACAAATGCACTAACATAAACACTTCTCACCCAGTTTTACTTACTGTATGTCCCTTTTTTATGTAGCATGTGAGTCATCAAATTGCAGTTCCTGTAATAGATAGTCAAACTCATCTGTCTCATCAGTCTCAGACTGTATTTCATATCACATCCTATACATACCGACCCTTTGGGCCATTGACACACCACTGCCTGTGGCCTCTTGATCTTTAAAAGAGATCATAAGACTTCACTGTGCGATGACATCACTGTACATCTCAGAATGAATGACAAAGAAAGAAAATGTATTTATAGTACAAAGTTTCATTCTGACAATTGTCTAATTTCCTCAAGCGTTTTGTGCGTGAACTCGCAGTCAGTGTGTTCATCAAAGGGGCAGATTCACTGCCTGTCAAAAGGCGCATAATAAATCCTTGTCATGGAGGACTCAGTTGCATGCGAGATGCCCCTTGTTGGTCAGCAAGATGTTTCTCAAACACTCCCCCCTTGCTCTCAATTTCTGAGATCATGCCCTAATGATGACCCTAGGCTCACTTTTAATCACTATTTGCATTGCCCTTTTAACAATCATTCCACTCCTCTGCACAATTTTAACTGTGGAAGCATGAGATGGATTCCTGTGATTGTTAACAGCCTTATAGACACAATCTTTTGGGGCCACATCATTTCCTTTTACACAAGATGTAACACACTCAAAGGAAATAATAGAAAAATTTAGGAAAAGTATTGTCTTTAATGACTTTCCCTGTAGTATTAGTTATGCTGTATCATGCAAGGCAAGCTTACTTCTACAGCATTTCCTCCCAAGTTTGATTGAAGCAAAGTTGAGGCCTCTTTATGCAAGCCTCTTTTTTAGAATCACTCACTCCTACTCTTATGAAGCTGCATGAACTCTGTGCAAAGCAAGTATCAGAGAAAATACTTTAGTAATTGAGAACCAAAAAGTCAAAAGTAACTAAATGGCACACTGACTTCTGCTTGGGAACCAGAATCCAGAAACAACAATGCTGGACAAGTAGATGCAGTAATTTGACAGAATTACATTTCAGTACTGAAATAAACTCTTATAAATGGTGTGTCCTGTTTCCTTTTGTTGCTGGTAACATATGATGTATATAATATTCAATATATATGCTATCAGTCATAGTTTTAATGATGTGTAATTAGCAAAAACAATATCTAAAGGCATGACAGAATTAGTTCTGCACGTGTGTTGAGAAAGATTAATGGATGGATTATGATTGTAAAAACTATTTGATCTTTGCCCTTTTAAAAATTAACTTAAAAAATCAAACACAAAGCCATATTATCAGTTCAGTGATGTAAGATTTCTCTGTTCAGGTCCCAGAAATAGGTTTCTCATGCTGCAGCACCACATTCATGTTTGAGTAATCTACTTGTGAATAATAAAGTAGCCTTCAAGGTTTATGTATTTTCCTTTCACAGGCAGTGTTATTAATAGCCTCATCTTTCTTGCCACCTTAAATACAGGATGAAATATTTTGACATGTTCATACTGTAGCAGAGGGAGGGAGGTCCAGGCCATATAAACATTTGTTTTAATTAATCATCTGATTGTGAATTAAAGGTAGTTTTACAGCCCACCAGCCTTTCTTTTTACCTCTGACATCACCTTGAGTCAAAAAGTCTGCTATTGCCCCTGTATGTCAGATCTGTATCTATTCAGGGAAAATCTTTACTGAGATAAATTATTTTTTGAGCAATGAAGGATGAATCTCCTGTGTTTTCTTTGACCTTGAGAGCAAACTACAAAAAGTAGAGCAATCGATCGCTATCCTCTGAAGATACTGCAATATTGTATTTTAGAATGAACAGTGAAAAAAAAATAGAAGTCAAGCCAGATGAACAGCTGTATTGAGATAAACCGTCACCCCATATGCTGAGGGAAAACAATCTCTGCACATTATGGAGACTGAAGATGAAAAAAATACACTTAATCAACTAACATTGATATTACTTCTGGCAATTAGGAGCATGCTGGTAATGATATGAGTTTTCAGCTGTAAATAATTATGCTGCCTGCGGGCCATACTTTAATTCTCGGCTGTATCTATAAACAATAATCAAACCAACAGCAGCAGGCTAAAAGTTGGAGATTTGTGGTTTGCAGAGCAGCGGTTGAGGAGCAGCTTATTGGAGCCCTGTGGTGATGCCAGTAGTCAGGGTCACCTTCAGGTGCTCTCTCATCTACACACCAGCGTGCTAATGCACAGCTCTATTGATCAGTCTGTATGAGTCAAGACACGCACATGCAGGTGCACACAAAACACACAGATATTAGCTCACATCTAAAAGCACATATATGTATATAGACATGGGGTTAAAAGCATGCATACTGCAAAGGCACTTACACACATCCTTTGTGTGCACGTATGATGTTTAAAAGGCAAAAACAGAGACAAACAAACACATACACACTTCACCATCAACTAAGGGTGTCAGAAAACTGCTGCCAGGTAAGCATGGACATGAGTGAGGAAACTAAAATATATATCTTACTGTCACAAATGTATTTAAAATGTTGTGTTGGTTCTTTGAAATAAAGTATTCCTAGAAACTATTTTTAAGTGCATAATTTTCTATGTACATCATGTATATTTGTTGGTTGCTCCAATTGTACTTACCAGCAATTTACCAAAATAACACTGATAAGTTCTAAATTAACCTAATAATAATTTAACATTTATATTTGTAACTGCGGTGATGCAATACTGTTACAGAATTAGAACTCAACATGCTTAACATGCATGTTTGCTGCACTGATGCTGCAAAATATAACATTTTTTTAAAAAGAAAAGAAAGGAAAAAAAACTTATAACACAAGAGTGAGACTTGACAGCTAACTTTTACTCACTGTCAAACAGGAAGCGGCAGCCTGCTGATGTGTACGGACTAAGATGAAGTGCATAATTAAAGAAACATATGAAAGCCGGCACTGGGCCTGAGATTAATTAGGTGCGTGTCAATACCCTCATCAATATCCGATTAACTAATGACACATGGCCCAATGAGGGCTATTGATTTGCTCCAAGTCTGCTGTGTTAATAGGTTGAAGCTGACATTCAATGGGAAAGCTGACAGAAAACTGCAAGGAGAGTTCCACAATATGCAGGATGCAGGGCCCTAAAAACAGCAAAATAAAAAAATGTCTTCTCAGTCATAAGTAGTCAAATCACATTTGTGTAATGTTCTCATGGGATTCCAGTGATTGCTGTGACCACAACTGAACTTATTCGGCTTTGCTAGAATTCCCATCCTTTTAGTGATAATTAAAAATGACCCCAAAGGATCCCCCTCCCCAAAAAGAAAAAAAATAAGAGGACTCAATCTAGATTAATGGTGGTGAAATGGCCAACATCATAAGTTAGCCGCTTTATGATAATGATTGTAATGATAATAATGAACACTTGGATGAAGGATGAACAATCCCCTGTCCTGGAGTTGAATCCCTATACAGGTTAATTAGGTAAGATAACATCATTAGCCACTCTCATGCCTGCACTGAGAATTAATTGGATAAAATGGAGATTTAGGTCTATATTTAATCGCATAAACGATCAACGACAGCTTAGCCAGGAATTGGGAGGTCCAAATCGGTGGGCATCTTATTTAGATCACATTTAACCAGCTTAATGAGGAAAAAAGCTTGCAGTGGTCTGTGATATAGCTGCTGTACAGATCCCCTTTGCATGCACTATATTGATTAAAATGTGCATTAAGCATGTATTATTTTGCCTTGTTAACTTCTGATTGGTTTCAGTATTGTGGTATAATCTAGGAGAGAATGTAATACATATCACATGGATAGAGTTCACAGCAGTAATCATAAACTTAAATATAACAAAATATTAACTTTACATTATTATAAACAAGAGAAGTCTGAGCAATATCTCTTCCACAGTTGAAAAGGCCACCAATGGCCTCATGGCTTTGCAGTCATAAATAAAGCAAAGTCTGACTGTTTGTTCTAGGGGAAGCATTAGCTGTAGCTCATGATCTGTTCTAAAGGGGACATTAGTGTTAATATGCCTTATGCCATACGTGAGGAGGCTAATCCGCCGGGTGTTGTGCACCTATTCTTTACAGCAGCTGTAAAGCTTGCTGGGTTGTCTTTGGCGGAGAAATACAGTTTGCAGTCTGCAGTTCCCTCTAAATAATGCATGAGGGGAACTTTTGTGGCAATTGTCATATACTACATAATGGATGTTTACAAAGCAGTGTGAGTACTTTATCTTCAGTTTGGGGGAGTTCATTGTAATCAGCATGGAAAGGTGACAAAGCAACCTGCTTTACCAGTAATATCTCTGGTTCCGGTGAAACAATAAGAGACCATCTCTTTGAGGGAGCACCATTCCACACTCCACATTAATAATGAAACATCGTTTAAAACACAAACAGTGATGCCATCTGGTAGATGAGGCTGTCATACAAATGAAACTTTATCTTGGCACAACTCTCAACGGTTACAGTTTTGGTAATGGCATGCAGGAGACTGTCTGACATGTCTCCTTCCCCAAAATGTGAAAATAAACAACGCAAGTTCCTACTATTATCATTCATGTGTTATTTTTCCCCCTTTGTTTATATTACATATCAAGCAGATAGTCGGGTAGAAACCTGAGTTCTAAATGATATAAGGTATCTGAATTGTATATTTTAATTTAAACTTCCCCTTTGTACTTTTTGTTTTAGTAAGTGAAAGTGAACATGAGGAGGTTACATGAGACGTTTGTGTGTGTGTGTGTGTGTGTGTGTGTGTGTGTGTGTGTGTGTTGTTAGTGACTGCGTCATAGTCACCTTGACGACTGTGATGTAGCTGACCATTAAGAGGGAGTTTACGGGCCTAAAAAGGTAACATACCTCTTAATTCATTAACAAAAACAATATGTATGTATAGAGTTACTAATGTAATGTGCTTGTTGCTTGGAATGTGGTTAATAATCTATTGATATGTGGTGTAAAGTGTATTCATTAAGGACTAATCTGATAGAAATCTACCTTAGCAGTTAGACGAAACTCATTTACCCATAATGTCCTTAAGTAAAACAGACTTCAATGAATTCACATATACTTCATTGTTGTTCACTGTACACTGCACTACTGAAATATGCTTTTGTAAGTGCACTTGAAAGTGCAAAGAGTACATTTAGAGTAAATGTGCGTGCAAAATATCTTCATTGCCCAGTGAAGAAGAAAGAGCCTGCCCTTTTTCTACCCTTATTGTCAGCTGTGTGAACTCTATGTCTTGAGGGAGACTGGCTGTTGTCAAACACTAAGAAAAGACCTCTGTCCACAAGAAAATAAAATATTCTTTGGTGCATGGTGCCCTGTCCCTCAGTGACTATTGAATTACATCCCTTATCCGTGTTCGTGGAAAAGAAAAAGAATGTCAAGTGAAGATTTCAGGTCGCACTATGCCATAGAAAAGGGGAAGTGCCTTGTCTGGTGCAACACAGACCCCACTGTCATTCTGGATTAAGGGTTGATTGAGCTTAGCTGACTAGATGACAGAGGAGATGGTCATTCTCAGGGCAGGAGAGGGAGATGGAAAAAAGGGTTGCAGGTCAAATATAGTATCATGTCATTTTAGAAGAACAATGTACATATTTGCTTTTTGGTAACCTTATACATACAAATGTATTATTATTAAGTAGATCAGGTTTTTTTGGTTCATACTGCAGTTTTGAACTGTCATCAATTTTACTCTTCATGGACAGAAGGCCAAGAGGCCATTCATTAAAAGAGGCATTATACTCATTTTTGCAGAATTTTGCAGCACAGTTTGTACAGAAAAAAGGTGTAGCGAAAAGTCAGTGGGTGTCTATAAAAAGCTGCAAAACAAAATTCAAAACAGCAGTAAATTGACAGCTGTGTTGTCTTTGTGCTGTTAAACTCTGACCAGAGCTGCTTATTCCAGGCATATTGCTGTGATTAGTTGAAAACGGGGAAACAGTTCTGTGGTGCATGGGTCAAAAACAAATACATTTGCAAGGAAATCTTGTATAGATAATTTAGCAGCATACTGGCTGGTACAGGCAGTGCATGTTTGCCATGGGTGTATTGTTCAATAAGCACATTAGATAATTTAAGACAGCAGTGAACTCATACATGAATATCTCTTTGGACTGATACTAACTCAAATCTAGTAAGTATATTATGTTCTGTAGGACTTTAGGGGTTTCTTGCATGTAGTGTAATACATTCGCATATGGCTTTTGACAGAGAGCCTGAACCCCAAGCAGAAAAGTGAGTCAGTCATTTATGTGGTTAACAATCGTGTTGGCAATCTCATTGGTTAAGGAGCCAGTATTTGGCAGGAGGCGTGCAGTTTTAACAACTAATGGACTTATTTTTCTCACAGCATCACAATTTTACAGGCTGTATAAAACATTCACACACATACACACGCACACGCGCACATGTAAACACACACACAGGCGCACGCGCACACACACACACATACACACACATACACACACACACACACACACACACAAGCACACCTCTATTAGTAACCCAGAAAAACATTTCAGCAAATTAAAAACAGGGATGTTAGGGTGTCTTTAATTCAATAAAATACACATGTAAAGGAAATGCTACAAAGTACCTCTTTATCTAAAAGTATTATCCTTCTTTTGTGTAGTTGGCGATAAGCGCCATTGGACACAAATAGACACTGCTGGAAATATAGCTAAAGATTTTTATTCTCCACAGTTGTTTACACAATCAACTTTTTTTGTGGGCTGTGATAAGGTGCATGGATATCCTGTGGTCTTTGCCTAGTTAATGTGTACGGACCGCACACTGGCTCTGCTTTCACTGAGTTATTACGCCAAGTGTAATTTGAAACAATTACAAAAACACTGGCCCACTTGTTACAACACTCATTTTCCCTCACATATACAAACCACAGATTCAATAGCTTTACATGTTTTTCAATCACACCCAGTGGAGCAGTGTTCAGTGTGAAAAAGTATAGCATTTCATCCTAGCTCGCATGGTATGGGATAATCTTTCACATTTTGCCTGGGGTTTGTTTTGCTATTTCAGCAGAAACTTGTGCAAGCCATGTGAATTACCATAAGAAAGGACGATAAAAATACCAAATGATATTGTATCAGATGTAAATGAATAAACTATTTGAATAATCAGGGCAAATAATTTGTTATCTGCAATAATAAATGGTGTTTATTGTCCTTTATTCTCCAAGATGCATTTCAGTTTTAAACACACAAGCAGCAGAGATAGTATAATACTGAATGGAAAGAAGGATTTAGTGCTGCAGAGTGAGCTATTTAATGAGGTCTTTTTGCAAATTCTGTCTCTAAAAACATTGAATCATAAGCCTAATT
Organism: Euthynnus affinis; assembly: GCA_029490765.1. Classification (NCBI taxonomy): domain Eukaryota; kingdom Metazoa; phylum Chordata; class Actinopteri; order Scombriformes; family Scombridae; genus Euthynnus; species Euthynnus affinis. The sequence continues at coordinate 9,309,170 of CM055859.1, read as the reverse complement.
TAAAGTTTTAGATATAAGTCAACAGCAGATTCTCCTCATGCGCAGTTTAGATTCTTAGGAGCCATGCAACATTAGATTTATCTTATTCATTTTGACACATTTCTCACAGTTTTTTTTCCCTCACATTCTGTTTTGCAGGCCTTGCCATTGTTCAGAGATCAGGGTCAGCCAGTGATGATCTTTTGCAGTTTGCAGAGATGGACACCTTTGGCAGTGTGAGTACAGTTTCACTTCTAGCCCTCATAGCAGCGTAGCAGAACACAAGGTCAGGCCTTGTACCTCCATCTCTCCCTCTCTGAAGGTGCTGGTGCAGCCTGACCATTGACATTTAGCATTCCTCTGGGTTCTCAATGGGGGATTGAGGGGCGCAGAGGCCAGTGCCTGGTTCTCAAGGGTAAAAACAAAAAGGCTCTTGAAAATCCCAAGGAGTTCCCATGATCCTAGAAAAGACCTTGATCCGACCTGTGTTAGATTTCCATTCCATGGATTAGGGCACACAAAAAGTACATATTTGGCTGATTTATTTTGTCTTTTGCCCTGGATTTTGGACAATGAATTGCAATGTTTTCCTAGACTGACACTGAAATATTTGGCATGGGGATTTGGCAATAATGAGAATTTGTATAAGTTTGGCAGTGTAGTCCAGAAAGATTTTTTCATAATTATTCAGCATTCATGATCTTCACTGACATTTCTAAGTCAGTGCAGGAGCTTGTAGTGACATTTTAAAGTTTTCAAAGTCATTTTTCAAGGTTTTTTCCAGTAACATACATAATCTGTTAGCATCAAAGGAGCACACATGCATAAATAATTGACTAATTCACTTAAAGGGGGCCAGCGTAGATTAATTAAGCTTGAATACTAATTATGTTTTCTGTCTACACCAACTGATGCGGTTGTTGTGTTAATAAGGAACTGTTTGGTGGGTCACAATTACCGTGCACATATAAGGCTGCTCTATAAATTAAGATGGTTTCACATTTTCAGGGTAGAATTGGCTTTGTATGCCTTTGAAACAAAATGCTAACCTTATCTTTCATTATTTAAATACAGATGCTTTGTAGATGTTTTCATTACTCGAATGACATTTTATTGATATTGCCATTTTTTTTATTATACTGATAGATAAAAAGAGACTTTATAAACATGAAAACAAAATCAACTTTTATGTCTTTATTGATTTTGCAAGGACTTCATAGTCTCATCCTTATCATGTCTTTCTATAATTTATTTCAATCCATTATAACTTATATTCACACACATATATTAAGACATGATTTTATTCACTTGTCATTATTTGTATCCATTTATTCACATGCAAACTCTGATCAGTGACACTATAAGGAGTCCACAGGCAGAATAGGACAAATGTGACAAAATGAATTTTTAAAATACAATTTAGAACTCAAGGAAGAGACAAAACATCCCTATATAAAGCTGGTAAAACTTGTCATCTCCAGAAACACTCTTGTCCTTGACTCCTTTGCCTAGCACACAGGGTGCTTGTCTGAAAATGGTAGCTTTAAGTAGCTCTGTGAAGGCGAGGTTTTGCTGTCTACGCTCCCCTGGCAAGCAGCGCACACAGGGACAGAGGAAGACAGCTCAAAGCTGGGGCCTTGTTTACAGCTGCGTGGGGAAGAAAACAGGCAGACGTAAATGAGGGTTGACGGTTTCATGAAGCACAATTGGTTGATGGCAGATTCAATGTGACTGGGCTGAACTGGGCGATGATCCGTACAGTATGCAAAATTCACTTTCTAGCTGGTCTGTGCCCACCAGCCCCTAGCAGCAAGCGGTCTTCCCCAACCCCTTCTAGCTATGCCTTTGAATGCAACAAGAACTGAACAAAGCATTGTTGTGCTCAATTCCTTTTGACAACAATCACATTTACAAAGAAAGCAAGAAAAAAAAAAAGTCGAGGATTTTTTTTGTCACCAGTTATAAATGATTTTTTTCTCATGTTGACTGCGCAGTAAGCATTTTTGTCTGCTGCAAAGTGAAATGTGGAAAGAAGTGGGAGGGTTAAAGTGGGCATGTGTAGATGTCTCCAGATGACAAGAGAATGATCTTGGGGACATATGCGTTGTATATGCATGTTGTAATAGACCCAAATTTCTTGGCACATGGTTTTGGTGCAGCAACATAAATTTAACATATTTATGGGTGATGTGACAGGCCAGTTTTAAGATATTTGAGCCTGCAATCTGTGTGCTTTTGAACAGTCATTTCTACCTCTAAAAATCCACTACATTTCATAAACGCCTATGATACTTCTTTTTCCTCAGGATTGAATTGTTGTTTATCGTTTTAGAAATGCAACATCTGCATGTTCCATCCGGTTATGGCACATTAAACAACAGTCCTTGTATTACAAGGAGCATGCTGTCAATGTCAGTGGGGTCTAGGGAGTGAGATGAGAACCAGGCATTTTTCTTAGCTCTCTAGACAGAGAGGCTCACATGGTGCTGTGTGGATTAGATTTTTAGTGACAATGACCCAAAGCGTTAGGCCTGGGGTGTATGTACTGTACTCCTTCTGTGTACTTTCCCGTGTGTGTTTACTTGGCTTTTTTTTCTCCCTCATTGTAACTGAACTTAAGGCGAGAATACATTCATAGTGATCAGAGGACTTATTGACATTTGCAGGACATGGAGCTAATTTACTTTGTACAAAACATGGGCACCGTTTGAAATGGGGCCAAAATAAAACTGTGCCCAGAGGAGAACTGATATGAAAATTACATAAGAAAAAGAATGAAAGAACTATACAAAAACTTCAAAGAAAAAAAAATCTTATGTAAAATTTTATGACATTATATGTACATGTATTGAAGGCTGCCATACATTACACATTTCAAGAGGGAGATAATATTGAAGATTATTCTGTGCAGTAATTGAGGTAATAAACAAATGTGTTGGTTTAGCCTAAGATAAAACGTAATGGGATTTCTCCTTTGATTTTTGCCAATCTATCCAAAGTGCCTTTAGCCCTGAGGGCAAAAACAATAATTTAAGAGATAAAGGAATATTATCCTCATCCATTGTTCTAATTTGATGATTAATTACATCGGCAAACAAAATATCAACCCCAAGAATAACTTTCACAATATATTTTCCTTATCAAGTAGGAATATAATTTACTGTAGACGCACTTTAGTTTAAATGTATTCTTCTTGTTTTCAAAATTTGCTTTGAGGTTCCAATAATGTTCAAAAATTTAATACCATATAATGAATGCTAATGTCATGTAACCTATTTAAATGGCCGCTTTAGTTTACAACACAATATTGTTTAACTGGCTTGGTGTGATACAAAGCAAATGGTGATTGGGTGCAATTTTTTTATGAGCAGAATTACCTGATTAATTTTCTCATAATTGTTTTCGGGGAGTTTCTCCATTTGAATATGCACCCAAACACTATTTGTCTTGCAGTAAGGTGTTATAAAGCGTTTGATGAAATGAAAATAGGAAAATAAAAGAAAACACAGGGAGACAATCGCCACCAATCCTGCGTATGCCAGTCTCATACTCCACAGTATGTGCAACTCAGAGAAACTGATTGGTACCCAGTCGAAAAGAAAATGGTTTTTAAATAAGTTACAATTAGATAAGCATTAATCTCAGTGGTATAAATGAATGTCTTGCTGTAGGGCTTGTTGAATGTAAAAACAGATTTACAAAAACTCCTCTTACCAGATTGGTCTGGAAGTAGTCCTCCTCGATTTTAATTGCTCTGTCATTTAGAGTCGAAATAAGCCCCCCACCCATTCTGCCCCTTGATTTTTCCTTTGAAATTAAATATTGTATACAAATACATGCTGTTCATGGGCATGAGCACAGTTCATCATTGAAATCTGCATAAAATGATGCTTAAAAAGCTCCATACGCTTTGAGCAACAGAGCTCTTTTATATGCTGCATTCTTATGTAAACATATCCATAACAAAAACAACTACTTATGCCTTTTACCTCAGCATTCTTATTGTTCTGCCTGTCCGCAGAAATGAGAGAAATGTGGGACTGCAGAGTTTGTTCCACACACTCCTGATTTCAAAGGAACTCATACTTGCTTTTATACATTCCTTCTTCTTTTTCTTTCCATTTCATGCCAGTGTAGACCACCTACAATACTAGTTGAAATAGTGTTGACTAAGCATATATAGATACACACACACACACACACACACACACATATATTTATTTATTTATTTATATATGCAATGTGCTTTGTATCATGTTTGTGTTTGTCATTGCTTTTCTCAAAAATTCTATGAAAATTCTCCAAGCTTTACACAATAGCAGGGACCCGGCATGGTGTTATTTAAATACTATTGTTCCCTCTCCTTTGAGACTTTCTAGGTTGAGTTCATGTATGTAATAAGAAGTGTGCCTGGATTTCCATACTCATTTGCACACCGAATCTGTGTACTCTCATGCAGTTTATGTAAAAATGCATAATATAATCCAGGAGAGTGTTGTTGCCCATTCATTTTAGAAACAAGGAGGAAGTATTTTAATGTGACCTTCATTACACATTCATGTCAACTTTTCTTATCTATTTATGATTAAATTCTTTTCCACTCCTGTTGTTCAATTAGTGCTTGACCCCTTTAGCGGCGATGTAAATTAAATGACATTTCAGTGTCGTCCCATATTTAAAATACTGCGTTAGTTGCGGATCATAAATGATGATCTTCATTCTGCAGCTAATTTATTCATTTAACAATTTCCCTCCAGAAGTTACAGCAGAAGGCTCTGCAGCAACCTAAGCAGAAGAAATCCAAGTCGGCTGAATTTCTGATGGGTGAGTCCTGCTTGATGAGTTATTGCTCATAATTTGTGTAAGGATTAATTAACTAATTACAGACAAATGGCTTTGGGCTAAATTTTGCTCTTGCTTGTCAGGGCGCAATTTGTAATTATTTTAATCATTTCTTCTTCTTCTCTTTTTTTTCTCCTCCTCCTGCAAGATTCTGATTTAATTTTAACCTAATTGTGTTTTAGTGTCATTTGAGGAGGATGCGCTTGAACATTTTGGGGCAGAGAAATCACCAATAGAAATATTTTGTTACAATTAAGTATGCTTTGTTTTATGTTGAGTTGCTTTGACCTAACTCTTGTATTGTCCCTTCATGTCACTGTTTGTATTTTTATTTATGTTTCTACTTATTTTGTCAGGAAGAGAAGAGAGAGCCGCTGCGGTGGGCATAGACAACCCAGCCTACGATGGAGGAGGAAGCGCCGAGCTTTCCCTTCCTCCGGTTTGGCTGCGGAGAGAAATTCGAGGTGACAGGCCAGATAGCACCCTTGCAGCTCACCAAAAAAAAATGGAGCTGCAAGCCCCTGCCAAAGAAAGAGGTGAAGCTTCATTCTTCATTAGCCTCAAATTTGTTGACAGTAGATGTGTTCCTGATCTAACCTTTCTCTCACTCCCTCTCTCTTTCTCTCTTTCTCTCTCTCTCCATTCGGGGGGCCCTTGGTCCCTGCATTCCAAAGCAAGCATGTCCTAACAAGCAACCCTCGTATAACTTCTTCCTGCTCTGGAGAACGCTACAGTAGTGGGTGTTCTATCTCTATCTAGAAGTACCCTCGACACAATCAGCCTTGACTCCCACTCTCAGCTACATGCCTTGTGGTGGGCTGGAGTCATAGGAGAGTGCATTTACATACGCTACTATGCTACCAAGCCGATCCGCTGTCTGTGTGGTGTACTCACAACGCCCCCGAAACACGGCTTAAGGCCAATCAGGCATACAAATATGCCCCCTTATAATTCAGTATGTCAGGGAGAACTCTTGAGGAATGGGATTGTAAATTAGGATGCGTTCAAGGTTGCGAGTGTGCCAGTTTTCTCAGGGATGAGTCACATGTTGGATTCTTGATTTAATGTGGTTTATTTTGCTTTTGCTGTGCATGGCTAGTAATTATTATCAATTATTGCCATGATGTTTAATGCACAAGAGGTAGGATTATACTTTAGCGTAGTGTGTGAAAAGGGCTACAATATGAACAAAACTGATTATCTTCCAGGTCAAGACATCTGACATAAGGAGAATAGTGTAAAATCTATGCAAGTAATCAATAAAACTGTCATTGGTTGAATATAATGGTCACTGTAAACTTGCTTTAGAAAAGCAATCAACTATTGCACAAATCAGCATCTTTGTTTTGTTTTGTTTTTCACTCTCATTTCAAATTTACGTTGATGTTGAAAAGACAGACAGTGCCCAGTATGTAAGCAATCTTATACAAAGTAGTACAAATTGAGGATATAATAGTCAGTGAAAGTCTGCTCTTCAGGGCTGTTTTACTGTATGTTTCTCTCATTGTCTCTTATAAAATAATAAAATTCAGTCAGTTGAGGTCAGATAGCATGAGGTCAGTTCAGTATGGGGAGACATGTGACATCCTACATAACTGAGAGTAATACTGGAGTTGGACAAGGGAACTGGGCATTCATGTAACACTTTTCTCTGTATTTTGAAAGGCATTTGTAATGTAGGCAAATTTCATTGCTTAACAAGGACTGCAAGGAAGTGAAGCACTTTTTGATTGGTCAAAAGTCCTCAAGTACATATCCATCCACTTGTCTTGTTCGATGTGGAATTTTTTCATAAAAAAACCTAAAAGGAAAAAACACCAATACATGACCTGATGAACTAAGACCCAAAAATGAATAACACAAATACACAAATTAAAGTTGTTTATAAAATTCTATTAAAACATATCATTTCATTTTATATAGGATTCAATGCTGTTTCTGCTTTTCAGAAAGTCCCTACAATTTTGAATAACATTTGGATTTTAAATGATTAAAATTAAATGTTCCACTCCAACATCCCCTTTAAAGAGTACTGTTAATAAAACACAACTAACCCTTACCCTAATTCTCAAAAAAACTGTTTCATTGAGACTTTAAGATCAATTGTCTCTTCATTTACTGATGTAGACACTATTTTGAACATCTATTGGCATGCTGATGAGTTGAGATGAGTTCATTTTACTTCTTTTTTTTGTTCAATTAATTGGAAATGTTAATTAGGTCACTTGCTATACACTTAAAGCATATATAGTAAATTAACTTAACTATATGGCCATTTCTTAATATTTTAATAAATGTAATATCCACATAGTCACTATATTAATATGTTTCAATATGTTTAATATGTTGCAAGGCTGTGTAAAGTCCAGTTACACCTTCTTATCACATTCATGTCTCAAAGGTCATTATATGTATATATCACATGCTATGTGTTTTACAGCTTTATGAGTTTATAACTTAATTTTCTTTGTGGTAATTTTGCTGAATATAGGATTAACATAAACTATAAGTCACTAGTAGCACAAAATAAGCAGCACTTTTCATTGGGGAGTGTGAATATGCTGAACAGTTCAGTGACTTGTGTGCCTTTATTGGAAGATCACAAAGGCAGATTGTTCCATGTTTGTGACATTTCTATTTGGCCTTTCCCAAAGTCTTCCATCTCTTTCATCCTCTCTTAACAGTAACTCTGGCTGGTGAGAAGTGCTAGTTGTTGATATTGTGCATGTAAGAACAGATAATTGAAATTTTCATTAGAGAGATGAACTGGAGGACAGCCAGACTATTTAGGTAAATCACAGATATGATTCAAAAGGCGATCCACGAAGCTACTACCATTATGCAAATTTAGTGTTTGAAAAAAGGGTTTCATAACCTCAGAGCTATTTGCAGAGAGACTCTCTGTTAACGATGTAGAGGGATTTAACATGTGAATTTCACAGTCGATTTATGGCGCCGTTGAAGAGTCATACGGCTGCTCCTCGTTTAATAAGTATTTCAGTCTGACTGTTTAACTTAGAGTAAGGACAGAGTGTGAAAACCTCATGCTGATATTTTATATGAGCACGAAAGAATCCCAGTGAGCTTTTTTGGGTAGTGGCCTCGTGGTCCGGTGGTGCACCTATGCAAACACACTTACTCACATTTTTATGCGTCCAAGCGCGATACTCTCAGACTTCTATAAAGGAGATCCTTGTGTGGAATATACAACATAATTTAATGCACCATGCATTTTTTTGCCCCACCACCTGAGAAATACAAGTAAAGCAATTTAGATTGGAGTGAAATATTCGAGGACTGTAATGAGAATGATTTGGGGTTAAGAAAGCTGCTTGGTGGGGTGTACCCTTAATAGAGAGAGCCCCGGAGCCATTGGATTCCCATAAACTCCGTGGAGCAGACTTGATACCCACAGGTCAGTGATTGCTAATAAGAAGTCAATGAGACATGGGCTCAGGTTATTTTCCTTTGGATCTACTCCTCCAAACTTGCCCGGTCCTCTAGGCCGCTGACCTTGCAGTATTTAGAAGGTATTGTCTTTGAAATTCCAGGTACTTTTGAGCTTGTAGACTTTCTCATTAGTTCCTTTTGAACACGGCAAACATATGGCAGTCGTATTTAAGAGATTGCCTGCCGTGACCTTTTGCGGCATGCTAATTAGGCCCCAGAGCACCGCAGGCCGTGGAGAGGTGCGCTGAGAAACCCAGCAGTCTCTTTGCCAGTTCTCTCTTTCTGCCTCTGCACTCGTGTCTCATCTTGGCTCTGCCTTATCTGGTAGCAGCCGCTGCCCCTGCCCTTCGACAGTGTGGGTTTCAAAATTAACATTTCGCTTCATGTGCTTCTAATAACCACTAACCTGAACCTGTACAACTCCCCTCTTCCCTTCCCCACCATCCCCCCACCGACTCCCAACCTCTCTTTCTATAATTCTTTTGCCTCCCGCACTTTCCACAGGAAATGAACGTGCCCAAAATTACTTTGACCCGACGTCGGTGGAGCAGACAGACCCAAGGCATTGCAGGATGGCTGGGGTCAATGCTGAAGATGAGCTGGAATTAAGTATGCCATTCACTGTCATAATAGTTCTCCTCGGTTCATTAAAGTGAGGTGAGAAAGATCACAGTTAGCAGGCCGCCATTTGTGACGGCAGGACAGTCTATGTAAATACACCAAGTGATGGCATCATTAGATTGGCTACCTGACTTGCTGTCATTGACGAAGGTCACATATCGTTGGTCAGTTTTCATTTCACCGTGGCTTTTTCTTTCCCTTGTCAAATGACACATGCAGAGCCATATCAATAGTTTGCAGCCCCCTCCTAAAGTAGACCTATTAAAAGCGAGCTCTTGGGAGCCAAGTAATATGCATGTTATAATGAAACATGGCTATTAATGGAGAAGCCATTTCACCTGTATCTTTTGGATATCACTGCCGTGTAATATCAAAGGATTCCCTAAACCAAATCTCATCATATGATGACAGGCCGGCTAACAGGCATGTTAATGCTCCTATTTCATTACCCCTCTGCATACACTTGATTTTCACCCCTCTCCAACCAAGGCTAATATCTATGGTTTGCATGTTAAGATGTGGTTTAGATTGACTTGTCTGATAAGTAGAAAGTAATTTTGTAGCACACAAATGCATGTAATTTTCTAGCACCTTTGAAGGTATACTCATTTTATAATTGTTTTGACTTGTAGCAATATTAAATGCAGATGAAAACAGACTGTATCAAAGAATGGCTGCATTGCTGGATGAGGATGACACCTTCATAGACATACCTGGTATGTATCCCCGCATTACTAAACTAAATTGCAAAGACATAAATTTTACAACTTTAATTTGAAACAATGACTTTACTTTTACATCACATAACTTTATTTTAGAATAATTAAAATGTGAAAATTAAAAGTAGGTAGGTAAGAATATTGTTAATTCATTTTTGGACAAGAAATGTTTTTGCCACTATTCAGTTGATATGGTCCTGATTCCAATTTCATTTTCTGTGTAAATACTACATCAACATTTTTATTGGATTTGAAGCAATATTAGTAGTAATAGTGTTAAACTGCAGGTCAATGTGCTGCTTTGACACATACCATGTAATTTATATGGTGATATATTGATAAATATACTTTTACAAGCACTGTGATGACAATGGTGCCACTAAATGCTAGTCTTTAAGGTACAATATCTTTAGGAAAAGGTCAAGCCAGTGTATTTGTCAACAACCTTGACAAAAATAAGACTCATTTACATTTTCCACGAACACTAAAGGAATAAAACATGGAACAAAGAATATGTCTAGAAATGGACCCTCACCAGTAGTGAGTGCTTTCCAAGCACAGCTATTGTTTCACAGTAGGCGTGCCTTTTCTCATTAGCACAGTTTCATTTAAATATGTAGCAAACCAGGCAACATTGAGGTGGTTTAAGCTTAGCATTGTTCTGGGTGAAGACAGTCGCACCAGATCCTGTTGACATGACGCACATCTCCCTTGTAATTCCAGCGCACAAGTGATGGGTTTAGGCCCGCTTCAACACGGTAGAATTTAGCCGGCTCATATTATTTGCCATTGTCTTGGATTTAGCTGTACCACCGAGATTAGCAGCACTATCCATTGTCTTGGAATGTTCATGAAATCCCACAGAAAAAGTAAAGAGGATCTTGGATTAACAGTTCCTCCATGCAATAGGCTGAGAGACAGGGAAGCAAAGAGAGAGAGGAAGAGACAGAGAGAGAGAGAGCTCGTACTTCAGTACTGTTGGAGTCCAACTGCGATGACTGCCAGTTAGCACTTCACCAAGCTACAATAGACTTCAAGACAATCACCTTACGCTGTTGTATGGATGCCTCCCACCGGTGTAGGCCGCAAGTCTTCTTTTGCTGCTGCAGAACCAGATCAGTGTATGTCAGTACTGATCCTGACATTTTGTGACTGCTTCTCGGGCCTTTGTCTTAGCTTATACAGCCTGCCACAAAGCACCATACACATTTCACAAGAAAGAGCATGAATAAGACAAAGTATTAATGAAATGGACAGTGGCCAGTACTGTAGACATTTTTTTCTGAGTAAATTCCTGGATAAATCCCTTCTTTCTGTCTAAGATCTTTAGTTCTTCCTTTTTATCTCGATAAATTCTATTGCTTTGGCTTGAAGATGAAAGACCACAGAACTGGCATTCTATTCATTCTAGTTTTCTGTAAGGCGCTAGGCATTGATATCAGCTTCTATGTGAAAAGCATTAACTAGTGATAGCAGCTTTGGCTGTTACACATATTGGACTGCACACGTTGAATACACAGATGCTCAAAGAATACCTTGTGCTTTCTACCAACGAGGCAGTGCAGAAAAACTGAAAAGACACACATGGATCTACAGTACATGATGCTTCTGTAAAGAATTGTGGAGGTGTCTGGTAATTGATGAATACAACCATTAGAACTTTCCAGTAAAAAATAGCAGTCTGAAGAAAATAAAAACAAATTTTAGCTTAAAGCTACAGTCACTTGAAAAAGTAGTATGGGTTTGCCTTTACCTGAGACAGCAGTATACAAAAAGACATCTTCCTTCGATTCCTCACATAGAAACAGATTAGATATCTAGTTCTGCTATAAAGTTTTAAAAAAAAACTCCTGGTATGTAGTTCATTATAAGATTCATGTGCGTTCATGTATGATCATATTAGTGTTTGTGTAAGTTACAATTTCAGACTTCGTTGTCCACCTGCATTAATGTCTGTATATGCATACGCATCTCTGTAAGTGTGTGTTTGGATGTGGTAAGTATGCATGTCCATCAGTATGTGTATGCATGTGCTAATGTTTATGTGTGCAGATCTATGTGTGTGTGTGTGGGTAGTCATGTGTGTGTGTCTGTGCATGCCCACTGATGCGTATCTCTCCAGGTACGCTGCTAGCCTCTAGGGATGAGGAGGTGTTGGAGGTGAAGGCGGGTGATCCGGTGCTTCAGCGGCGACTGCTGCTCCATGGTGGTGGTGATGCCTCGGGCTCCAGGCCCTCCCAGGCCCATTTCATTGCCAAAGCCCAGGCTGGGGCTAGTGCTGAGCTAGAAGGAGAAGCTGGACTGGAAGCAGGGAGGATGGTAATGGGCAGAGAGAGCACTGTAAAAAGTAATGCTATTCTTTTATTTATTTTCACATTTGAATTCTTGTATGGAGAGTATAGTATAATATAATATTTATTGTTTTATATGGTATAGTACTTATTTCACTTATTCAAATTCATTTATGATTCGTCAATCAATGAATTATCTTCAGTTTTTTTTCCTGTTTGAATTTTCATTGAAAGTTTTTATCTGACAAGAAATCTGATATAAAAAATGAGGAGAATTTATATTGATTTTTTACTTATACATTATTATATCTTGCAGTGAAAACAGCTGAGGAGGTGATCCCCCACTACGCCCAGCAGCTGAGGGAGTGTGTGCGACCTGACATGATCACGCTTGGCAGCCTTTCACTGCAGCAGGTCAGGGCTACAAAGAGGAATATCTGTGTCATCATCCCATATTCACCAGCACATCAGCCATGTCCATTATAGTGTGTATCAGTGGCTTTGGCTAATGGACATAGAGTGTGTGCATGTGGGCGTGTACATTCATCTGTTTTTGTCTGTTCACATGCCTGTGTGTGTACATATGCGTGTGTCTTACATACTCAGCTTACTAAGTTTCTTTCTCTTTTTTCATACTTGTTTCTTTGCTCTACTTTTTGTCCCTAACCTTTTTTCTCCACTGCTACCTTTTTGAAAGTTCCATATTTCATTCTCAGTGTGAGTCTTCACTGAATGCGCTGAAATAAAATAGCTCTTTGTAGAACATGCATTGAAGATATTTCTGAGGTTAGATAACTCATTCATCCTCAACTCAAAATGAGAGCGTGGATTTTAACTGTATAATTTATGCCACATATGATATCCTCACACAATTAATTTATTTGTGGAGACAGTTTTGTTCTGTCTTTGAACTTTACTGTGCATTGTCATGCATATTTGTTTCTGACAGAAACTGAATTTTCTTGGTTCTTTAACCATCTTATTTTCCTTTTCAGGAAAAATAGAGCGTGACTACTTTTTATTTTCCAACTGTGTTTTTGCAGGGAGGAGGGATTTTGCGAACTAGCGTTAAGATCTGAAGCTTCTTACCAAACAAGTGTTTGTATTCCATCAGGCAGAAAAGAAATGGGAGTGAACATGGGATTTCCATTGTGTCAGGAAATCTAGATTGCAAAGAAACCCAAACATTAACACATATGTAAAGAGAACGCAGAACTTCTATCCACTGTATTTTTAGTCGTAATCTCACTTGAAAAGAGAGTAGGAGTATCAAATTATATGAATAGAGAGTAAACGTAATTGGGGAAAAATGGTTCAACAATGTCTCACCATCACTTGGAAGACATAGCAACAGTTGACTCATCCCCTCTTACTGGATAATCAGTGGCATCTACTGTGTACTGTATCAGTATTGGGATCAGTGTTATCTTATTCTGTATAATATGTATGCGCTCTCCTACTGTTTCCACACCCACCTCCCATTGAAAGCACATTATCCACCAGAGATTTCACATCTATTTTAAAAATAATAGTGTTTTTCTTCTTTCTCTATTCTACCGCACAAAGCCTCTACAGGGCGAGACGCTGTCACTTAGCAGTGTCAATGCGTCTGAATGGGGAGTGTGAATGTGCTGACTGAATGTAAAACCGGCAGAAATGCTCATCAAACGCTACATGTCTTTAGGGTCTGGCTCGGTATCGATTGCCTGCAGATTGCATTACAGTTGCTCCTTGTGCTTAATTCTGCCATTATGGTGTACCGCACTGTTTCATAAAGCTGCACTCAAAGAAAGTGTGCATGTGTATTTACACATATTTTCAGCAAGCTGCTCAGAAGAGACCACTGAAGAGGAGTGAGTGGGCAAAGAGAAAGAAGAGACTAATGGCCTTTTTCACTGGGAATGTTGTGGTAAAGACCCTTGTGCTGCATATATACTGTATATGTTGCTTTTGTAGTTATAGGTATATCTGCCCTCAAGACATTAGCTTTGAGGCTATATGATGTGTATAGGTCATTTCACAAGCTGAAGACATCATATTCTTTTCCATTACATTTGTCCATAACATAAACCCACCGAATTGTTAATGCTTAAGTGCTCAGCATTAAAATATGTTATTGATGTCTCACATAAAACAATATCTTACATTACAATTTTAAACGAGGTTGTTTAAATTGGATAAACTGTCAATTAACTGATCACGTTAATGATGGTTAACTATGGTTGTTAACATATCCACTTCAATATTTCAAAGGAGCCCCATTCACAAAGAGACTGTGACGAGGCAGTGAGAGAAGCACCACAACCCAGGCTGAACACACTGCTTCAGTGGTAAGTCCAGCCCATTTCATATTTCTCTCCGTATGTACAATTGATGTCACATGACTGTAATCATTAATTGTGTGAAAAGCATTTGTATTCCCACTGACATCCGAGAAGGCATGTAATTTATATGTCCTCTGCATGGCTTCTCCTGTCGGCGGGCATTGCATTGTGGGTAGTATGGCTCGAGGCCACAGAAATCTGTCCATGTCATTGGGCTGGAAGGCGCATCAATTCTTGGTCCATCCACTTAAGTCAGAGATCACACATCACATCTCATACCGAGAGCCCAGCGGGCAATCAGCTTAGCATGTTTAAGTTTTTAGTAATTATGGACTACCATACTGGCTGACATGATAGAATCAAGAAACTACTGTACACATCAGTATCCTCTCTTGTGTTTGGTTGTTTTATGGGTGGGTGGTAGTCGGACACCAGCCCTGTCAGATGAATGTGGTTCGGAGTTTAGCGAGATGACCTCCTCTCGACAGCCTTGAACCCTGTAAATTCCTTCTGATATCAATGGTGGGTGGCTATTAGACATGGGAGACTTTCTATGCATCACCTAGGGCTACATCTGCCTGAAATTGAATGAGAAATGATTTCACTTTTTCTCTCCCTATGCCTATGAAAGAAAAAAAAATAAAGAGGAGAGACACGGAGCTGAGTTGTGGTTTTTGTAACAAATGTGTAATTCATTTGTTTCCACTGTTTCTGATTTAATGGAGGTCGAGTAATTGCATTAGGAAGCACATTGTGCCTTGTTGTGAACTGATGAAAGCACATGTAATACTTTTGATAGGCGAACAGAGAAGAGGGAGAGAAAGGAAAGAAAGACCCAGTGCCTGCCTTTGATGCTGAGCATTTATTTGCTGAATTATCCTTCCTTTTACAAGCATCTTATCCCCAGTCACAGGCAGGCCAGGGCCCCTGTGATATTGCTTTATTTTGAGGAATTAAGAGAGGTGGCGAGGAGACAGAGCGAAGCAACCGCTTATTACATTACCACTGATAAGATTGAAAGGCTGAGAAAGGGAGAGAGAGAGAGGGAGAGGGAGAGAAATAGAAAGAGAGAGAGAGGGACCCAGTGGAAAGTGTTTTGTTGTGGTGTTATTAGATTGAGCTGCTGTTGGCTACAGAGTGGAACAACAGAGAATCCAAAATGCAGGTGGCTGTTAACAGGGTTAGCTTCTTGTGTTTGTGTGTTTCCCATACACGTGTGTGTGTGTGTTTGTGCACGTAGTAGCAGAACCTTTGAAAGCCTGTCACTCAGAGCGCTGGGGGAAGGCCAAGAGGAAGCTACGGCCGAATACGGCCAGATGACAGAGCTCCCAGAATCCTCCTCTTCGGCATCACAGCCCCTGCGGCAGGTAAGATCTGTTTTCCACTGTGACTGTGGACTGCGAAAAAAGAAAACACATAAACAGGAAGTGACATACCCCTTAATCCCTAAGAGGGTTGTGTCTCAGGAGAAGATATCGATCCTGAAGTGTTTACCAATCGCCAAAAAATAAATAAATAAAAAGCAGGATTGGTTGTTCAAAAACAGTCAAATGATGTAATTATGTGAAATCCTATGATGAATGGGACCTGTTAAAGAATGGGGAAATTATGTCCCTTTCTTTTTCTAGTTTTTCAAATTCCTTCACTCCTTTCATTACACCAGTGGGTAGTGAATGTGCACATGCCTACACACACACATTCACGCACAGGCACTATACAACGCCGAGCAAAAGGCTTCCCCATACAGTATGCTAACTATCCAGCCACATTGTTTTTATACAGTATATAAAGAATGTTTTCCTGCTTTGTGTGGATGGTGTCTGTGGTTTTAGGAATCTAAGTAGGAGGGAAAAGGAGTCTTTGGAGATGAAAAAGGGGAACGGAGGGAGAGCAGAGAAAAGAGAACCAAGTGGGAAAGGGAGACGGAAGCTGCAGCTTTAGCGGTAGCATCACCAGCTGTGGGAGGAGTGTGCTGTTGTGTTGCATCTGGGGATGAGGCTGCCATGCCACCGTGCTGGCTTAAAGATGTAATGAATCTTCAGTCGGGGGCTTTCCTTCCAGGGTGACAACTGGCTTTGAGGAAGGTTGTAAATGCAGGGGAGATTGTGGTATAATTCCTCAGACTGGCGTTTGTGCCCCCCAGTCACCATTCGATTATCTCCCAAATTGCTGTGTTTCACTGAGATAAAGATTTTTTATGGCTTGCTGACTTGAAACAACCGGCACAGGCAGAATAGGGGGCAAAAGAGGGAGAGGGAAAGAGAGAAAGAGAGAGAGAGAAAGCAATGGCCAAACCTGCCACGCATAGTAATTTCCTTTGGTAAATGACAAAATCTTTGTTTATATGACATTTCCCTAAAATTACTGCAGCGAGATGAATCTGAAATATAAAATGTCACATTTGGCATGCAAAACTATGAAAATATATTTCTGTGCAAAATTCATGGAGGCATTTAATTTAGAATGTGTTTAATAACTAAGGCAGCCTGCATCAGTAATCCTGCCCGGAGGTCCCAAAAAGATTGTCATATTTATTCTCTCCTTTCTTCACCCCCCTCCTTCATTCCGAAGCCAAAAATTTTTAAGGGTAAATGTTCATTGTTAATTAAGATTTACTAATTAAAATGAAAATAATTAACGAGAAAGCTTAATCTCTGAATATTAGCCCATACTTAGAAAGAAAGGAAGTTTTTGTATGTGGCATTTCCTGTCTCTATTAAGAGTGCATTTTGTGTGATCAGTCAATGTGTGGAAAGCCCTGAAAAGATATTTCAGCGAAAGGACGGCCGCTTGCCAGCAAAACCACGGAGGATCCCTCGCTAGAGCCTTTGATCTCATCTGTAGGAGTGCTGTAATGTTATGGCACTTTAGGCACAACTCAGGCTTGGGGCAAACAAACCACCTCTGATATGGAAAATTGGCTCACTTCACCTTTTACCTTCGCCTTGCTGTCTTGACTGTCTCTTACGATGCCTGTGCAAGCATGTGGGCCAGATAATAACAATACCTCTTAAACACATACGTAGTGCAAATTGTAACATTGTGATGTTATTATTTCCTATTTCTTTGCTTCTTTCTTCTCTTTTCTCCTCATCCTCCTCTTCCTTTCCAGCCTTCATGCATGCATCTCTTCCTTGTGTGGGGGTTTGGAGGCCTCCATCACCTCCTCCCGAATGTGAAATGTGTGGGCTAAACCGCTTTGCCACCAATTATACTAATTTCACTTCTGCCTAAATTGTTTTTGTTGTTTTGGTATGCAAAGATGCTCACAGTGAGGAGATTGAGGGGCATTACTGCAGGGCTCAGCACACACCTTCCCCCCTCACAGACTGGCAGAGCAATGGGCACCGCCAGCTGCTGCTAGGTGAATGTGTGTGTGTGGTGTGTGTGGAAAGGAAAGGGAAGGAACAGTCTCAGGTTGGTTTGTGACAACACTGTCCTACAGTATAAAGTAAAACAAATAGTGGAGACAATGCATGAGTGTGTGTGTGAGCACATATAGACCCTGAGTGTTACTGTGTCATCGATTGGAACTGAGGGCTTTAATTGCCAGACACTCAAAATTTGCCCTAGGGGGTGAACACAGTGTAAATACGAGAACATAAAACAAATGGACATTAAGAGATGCGACTTAGATAATCAGAGAATAATAAATGCCTACAATTTTATACAGTGTACAGAGGATTGGAAAGAATGGGATAGGATGGGAGGGCTTCACAAAAATATCAGGAATCATCTTCTGGAGACCATAAATCAGCATATCAGATTTCAAGGCAATACTTTGGTGACCGCTGCCCGTCCATCTCTTTTGTCTGTACCAAAGTGTGGGACGGACAGATTGTCGAACTAGCCAAACAATGGGCTGACAAACATCACTATTTAAAAACATATGAACGGTGACAGAGAAGTGTCTCTGTTTAAGCCAAATTGACTTTTCATTCAGAGCTGTTCAACAGATGCCACAGGGGACAAAAGACTGAATATGTATTTATATTGTTCTCTGATTATGTTTCATTAAAAAAAAAAACTAAACTGTCTAGCCAGCTTACCCTATTACTCATCTTAAGCCCACAAAAAAAGGCACATGTCACCAAAACAAACAAACAACAAGTGGGACGATGTAGCCTGAAGGTTAGTGAGATGCTCGTTATATACCAGAGGGTTGGTGTTTTGAAACCTTCATCTGAATTGGCAATCTGGCCAGGGGAAATAAATATCACTCGATAACGAAACTGCTGATGTGCCCTTGAGCAAGGCACTTAATCCCTAAATGGTTGAGTGGAGATCAGTAGATGGAAGTGATGTTAACCGTTGACAGTATTTACAGCCAAGGTCAATATGGTAGCCTCACTTTGCCAACAAATTGTTTTAGGGGCATGAGAACTATATATTATTTTGACAGGTGTGTGATGCTGCAGTTGATATTATGGTGATAAACTGAAACATAACAGAGATTACAGTACTAACTAAAAAGTGGCTACACTTACCTGGAAGCACTTACACTAAAATTTAGTGTAAAATGAGTTATTGGGGAAAAGCTGTTTTTATGCCACTCCCTCTTGATACTACTATTGGCTGTAAGCAATTAGAATGAAGTGATGGCTCCATGTGAAACTGTCTCTATCCTTTCCCTCAGATGTGCTGTAAGAGAATAGAACATCTGTATTTCTCTGAGGTTTTGTATGTACAGAAAATCAGTGTTTTACCTCTGCACATAAAAAGTGTAACATATGCAAGATTTTAAAAAATGGCAACGCTACACAGTAGGTTTAAAGTAAAGTGCAGAATATACAGTTTGCAATTCTAATCCTCAGTAATGGTAAACAGGGAGACAAGGATTGCATCAAAGGGTGGAGGATTATTTATTAATTATCTGTATTATGTTAATGTCATTCATAAGTTCCATTTAGTGAGATGACAAGTGTGGCATCCCATTAGCATAACTGTCCATAATCACAGAAATACCAGAGCTACTATAAAATACTGCTATCACATCAAATATTCTGCTGTGTGTACTGCAGATGAACCAGAGCACAACTCCCCAGCCTGTGGAGGTGTGTATGTGTTGCCTACGGGCCACCAGAGACAAGCTTCCCAGGGGTCTCTACACGGTCAGAGTGACCCTTCACAGCCGCCTAGGGGGTCCAGCCCTGGCCTGGTGCAGTAAGAAAGAGCAGCAACAATGGATGGTGTCCACTGACCCAGTCGAACACCGGGGACGCTTCTATGACACTGACCTGTACATCAACCAGCACCTGTTCATGGTGAGGATGTTTTTGATGGGATGTTAACAGAAAGCAGATTTCTTTACATTCTAAATCTTGAAAGGTGATGATAAGTATCCAGAAACAAATAGGAGTTATTTATAATTTTGATTAGGAACACCTCAGTATCTGAAAGTATTTTCATAAATACAATCCACAAGACCTCAAAAATGCCTTGCTTTTTAACTCAGTGCAGATGGGTTACTTGAAAGCTAAATATAAATGAATGAGTCATAACTTAAGTATGTTTTTTAGCTTTGTTTAAATATTGGAGTTTGGTAAAAACTTAGATAATTCTGAAAAACAAATATTTGGAATCCATGAACTCCAAATGTTTGGTTTGCAGTCAGCGTTGACATTCACAATTAAGGCAGCAGAATTGAAAGGGAGCAGAGAGATCTGCATTTGAAGGTACCAGAGATATGTGCCTCTATTGACACTAACATGTTTTTATTCAACAAAGGAAGAACAGAATCAGGTTGGGATTTTGTTCATTCAATAAGACCACTTTATGTAAATTATGCTTGGGGAAGCTGCTTTGAATACTTTTTTTTTTTCAAATATGTGTATGATGACAAAAAGTGGAATAAATATAAAACATACTGTATCTCTCATCTGAGAGCAATTCTGACACTGGTAGACTCTGAATTCAAACACGCTCACTTTCGCTGACGCCTTTGATGTGAAATGCAATGGAAAATTTCAGTAAGATGTGATCCTAAAAACAAACAGTCCTCTCAGATCAAAGCAAACAATAAAACATGCCGTGCTAATATGACAGAACCTACCACTGCATGTTTAGTTTTCATTTTTGTCACAGTATTTCCAAATTCCTTATCCCTTTTCTGTTCCCCTTGGTTTCTTCAGTTGCAGGGAAGACAGAGCAGTTTCTAGATTGAAAGGGTTATGAGAAGTTATATTACTGTAAAAGACGGAATATGAAAATATGCCACACGCAGCCTCTAGGTTTTTCTCTGGGGATCTCTATATGAATAAAACAACAACTTTTCAAACATGACATTTAATCCATGCATGTAAATCAAATCCAAGATCAATTATTCATTTATATAAGGAAGTAATGTTTTATTGGAATGAAAATGAAGTACAAATGCAGTGAAAAATTTAGTGTCTTTTCTACTTGTCTTTGAGCATCTATAACATAGTTCAGCTGGATAGGGGGGCTAAAAGAAGAAATAGAAAAGTTATGCAGAATTGACTAAAGTGTAATATTTTTGAAGAGAGTTAAAAAAAAATCTCAACCCCCTTTTCCAATGCAGAATGAAAGACTTAGCATGTTTTCATATTTGGTCCTTTTGGTGAAACAACACAGCAGATTACATTAGATGAAATCCATGCAGATTTCACAACCACTTTCCTAAACCTCTTGATATGAAGGAAAACATCCTCTATTGAAGCTGCACTAATCTTAAAACCCACGTGCTCGTTTTGGATGGTCGATATTGACCAGTGGATTAAAAATCTTTGTTTATGTTTACTCATTGATGATGTGTGCACAGTACAAAAAGAAATCACAAGAGAAACCTTAAAACAGAAGCCACTAAATCCAGTGTCCCTCCTGATCCCATAGAGTTTTGTGCAGGCTCAGAAAGGGCTTCTTCAGTGTTCTGATGGCAACTCTAAAGGCCTTAGCTGGAGCATTTAGCACATGTGGACACTGTCAATGTGCTGGTGGGCGTATTCACTGAGCTCGAGCATCCTGATAATATTGTCTCCGGCTCCCACTAAACATAAAGGACGGGGTAAAAGCTGGCATAAATTGAATGCAGACCTGGGATCTGATTCAGAGGTAAAAAAAAAAGGTTTAAGTACGGCATGGTAAATGCCTCATGTCACTCTTCCTCCCTCCTTTCCTCCCCAAACCTTCTGCTGTGCTTTATTGACAAACCTGTTGTTGTTGTCCTCATTGACAGTGGTGGAACCGCTGATCAGATTTGTCTGAGACTATCAGGATTGGCTTGGATGTTTTCTCTCTCTCTCCTCTTGCCCACACGATAGCGTGCGATTTCAGGAGTGCTTGCAGTGCCTTCTAAGAGGAAATGAGGAATTAGTGATGGTAGGAGGAAGCCAGGAGCTTATTTTACTTTCCTCCCTCTCTCTCTCTCCCTCGTTTTTTTTTTTTTTTCATTTTTTTTTCATTCACCCTTTGCTTTGTGTGTCTGGGTTTGGATTTAGACAGAAACAGTGCAGTTCAGTTGGAGATGTCTTGGATATGCTGGCAAGTGGGAGCCCTTGAGAAGAGTCAGGCCCACGGTCTTTGTTCAGTTTTTACACCAAATGGGAGGATGCAAGAGATTGTACATTTTAATATTAAAAGGGGAAGAAGGAAAGAGAAAAAATAATGAAAGGTTCTAGAAAGTATATCTTGGGATCTCTTGATTTTACTCTTGTCTTTTCCCCCTTTTTAATATTTTCTCCCACCGTATGTTTTGGTCATTGAAGAAACATTGAGCCACCATACACAATGCTAGCCTGATTTTTTTTTCTCTCTTTTTTTTGTCTTTTTTCAATGAAATAGTATATCTGTAATGGTTTAAAAAGACATATAAAGTGGTAAAAAGCTGAGGCACGTGATGTAGTCTCAGAAACCACACAATAACACGGCACTTCCTGCATACACATATATGCAAATAAGCGCACATGTCTACGTGCAGGCACTACACACATGTGCACTCACACATGCACACACAAATTACTATTTATGCAGGTCATATTTCTTACAGTAAATGAATAATATGAAATATCCTCAATATCCATAATCCGTGATATTATGCCATAAATTTGTGTCCTGAGTCAGACACTACTACCCATCATTTCGCAGGTGCATACCAAAAGTAGATTAGCAGGGGGGTGGGAGGGATACACATGATTTATGTGTTAAAACAAGTCCTCTGCGTTTTCCATTACAACTAATAAAAGGATAAAATATTTCCACCCAGTGATGGATGAAGTGGCACACACCTCACTGTCAGTTCATTTTTTTAAGCAAACCCTCCATTCTCTGTGTAAATAAGAATGTCTGTGTTTAGCATTGACTGCTAACCACTAACACTTTTTGCTTTATGCAAGATCATCTGTTTGATTGATGGTGGCCTCACTGCATCGCAAATTCAGTAACTGTCAGCTCATAGACTACAACGGCAGTCTCAACTCCTCCTCCACCCTGTGTTTGATGCTGACTTTATCACTCCAACATCAACTTTTAGGCAGTTTGCTGAGTTGGACAGGTAAGAATGACAGTTAAGAAGGCTCTAAAAAGAACACAGAAATAATTTTAAGGAGGATTCAAGTCTAGGATGTAGATTAAGTTGCTCCCTGGGGGCTCCTTTCCTGTTTGTTACCTTCTGTATGTCTGTTTGTCATTGGCTTCTTGGTTACGCAAGTAGTCCTGTATGTTTTGCTTTAATGTGTCTGCATTTGTGTGCATATGTTAGTGTGTGCGCCTGCAGGCACGCGTGTTCACCTGAGTAGAATTGCGAGTGACTTTTTGCCTTGCTTTGTGTCTGTAGATGTTGCCTGCAGCCTGTGAGGTCGTCCCCTCCATGGTCCTGGTATTCCAATTGATTGCGCTACCAGGAGAGAGCAGCCACATTAGCTCTGTGCTAGCTTGGGGGGCATTTCCTGTTTGTGGCCCAAACCTCTGTCTTGTCCAGGGCAGGTAGGTCAATTGCAGTTCAGAGTTAGTTCTTGCACCTGAAGGAGTTTGTATTTTGAGCAGTATATACAAGTATTTCAGGTCACTTAACCACAACCATTCCCACAAAAATCAAGTGATTATCCAATCAAATGTCTTAAGTCTAGAGCAAAGTGTCCCAACTTCTTAAACTGGCTGTTTATGAACTGCTGGTTATTTGTCATTGACCCAGGTACAAAACCCCACTGCTCAGGGGAGAGCCCAACACACAACTGGATCAGTTTAAAAAAATTGAGGCCTTCATCTCCTCTGATCTAGACCACTGGCTGTGCAACTTGTATTTTCAGGTGTGTGTTTGTATCCCTGATTAGGAAACATGTGTATGTATGTTTCTTTTGAAGATTCATATCTGTTGTCTTTTGTATTCTATATTTATAGTTGTGTGCAGTCTGAGTTACAGCTTTTGACTAGGTCTGAATATTAAACCATATGTGTGTGTGTGTGTCTGCATGTATGTGTTTGCATCTTTTTTTTTTCACTCTGAACCTCACTTATCATTTGGAAGGCAGGATTGTGGCTCTGGGTAGATGGGGGTTTGGATTTTTGGATTTTTCATGATAAAAAGCTTTTACGGAGAAATTGGAAATTGGCCCCAGAGAGCAAACAAGAACCACATCTTTACCCAAAAATTCCTGATGCATTTGAGCTGATGCATTGATTAGATTAGTAAACATCTTAATTGAATTAAAAGCCAGAACAAAGCCTTCTTTCTTGGGTTTGTCTCTTTATTTGTCCCTTTGACTGTGACATGTTGTTTGTATTACTGCATTATCATTACTGTTGTCTACAGTTGCTTTGATTCCTGAAGGGATGTAAATTGCCATATTTGTGCAAATCTTTGCGGATGAACTGCACAATAGGATGTGCAATATTCATACTAATTAAAATCATAGCCTTTATTGAATTATTTAAGGCCAGCATGGCACACTGTGACAAATACTAATAGTTGGCCATTTTTGTAGTTAGATCACAAACACCTGTAATATAATTGCACACACATGCTGTTTTCCCAAAAACAATGGCTGAATGGTGATGCAATGGAATAATATGAGCATAACTGCTGATGGCATTAACATGAAGAGGTTATATTAATGTTCACTGAACCCATGTGTAGACCTCTAATACACAGAGACAGACTGCCTCCCATTTATTTGTTGTGTTTCAGGTAAAGCGACTCCCACATGGAACGTCTGGGGTGCCAGAGCGCTCCGTCACCCTGTTGATACCCCTTTCGAACCCCTCCGTCATGCCCCAACCTGAGGTCCATCACGATCAACTGCCACCCCAGCCCCAGCACCCATCACAGTCCCAGCTCTGTCCACAGACCATTCATCCCCAGTCCCAGTTGTACCCACAACACGAGCCTCATGCAGGCCCCAGCAGTAGAGCAGGAGAGCCTGCTGTGGTACATTCTCATCGGGGGTCTCCTTTCCACCTGTCAGCTGATTTGGCTTGCTCTTCCTCATCTCTGCCAGGTAGGGGACCGATGTTAAAACCCCCAACTATGCCACAGTGGGGAGAAAATGTCACCCTAATGTCAACCAGCATTGGGATAGGAAGAATGGCAGGCCTCACTTACAGCACTTTCCCACTGAGCTGAATGTGCTTGAGGGTAGGGTTGGGTAGACAGTGGGTAAAGCTTGACAGACAGAAGTTAAATCAAACAAAGGATGTTTTTCCAGTTAGATTATATGCAAAAAACAACAGATACTGTAGCATTAATATTGGTTCAGGTAAATATTTGAGAAGCAAGCACAACACTGATAGACCTAGCTGACAGAGTTGTAACACATTCAGATAAAGCTCTAAAGATAGTACAACCACCACTTAAATAAGTAAACAAAGTCTTTTCAGTGTGATGACATGACACTGGTTAAATGTGTGCAATTATCTAAACTAATAAAATGACATCTTTTTGAATTGAATGATAACATTTATATTTTATGTTTCCCATTTTCTTTTTTATGGTGGAACTGAAATAGATTAGCAGCCACACATAAAACTGCTTGTGTGATCAAGCTATTTTAAGGCAATATAGTCAGTGGTATGTCTGGCTGCCGTGTTTGAACTCACCAGTTTTCAATTCAACAAACATGTACAGTAATTAGATTTTATGAGAAGAAAGTTTCCGCAGGATACTAGTGTTGAATATTCTTTCTTTTTTGCCTGTTAGATGTTCAAACAGTATATTTGAGAAGTAGTGGGAGACTCTCAGCTTTACTGTCCCTTACATCTACACAGTGCAGTGCTATGTCATCTCTTTAACGCCTAACTAAGCTAAACAAACAAAAACCTTTTGTCTTGGCAGACAAAAATTGTTTGTATGATTTTGTCATTGTAGTTGTTAGGTTTTACTGTGGTTGTGGTTCAAATGTGACATTGCAATAAAGGAATTTTTTTTTTTTGTTTTACCTTGATAAACACTTCATTGCTAGACAGCACATGAAGCATTAGAGGGATGTCTACCCTTAAAAGTTATAACTTTAAACAGAACAGTTTTGGTTTGCCTTGGCCCAATGACTGAGATCTCTTCTCTGCAGTCCAGTGGAGTGTTGGCTGCTGTCAACCTGTAAGCCATCATACATTTCTGATAACTGTCTTGATGTTGTCATCTCTCTCATTATTAATACTGAAGCTTCAAATATAATCTTCATTTCATATCACTTTTTTTCCAGAGGCAATAAGACATAGAACAGTGGCTCTGTGGTTAGTGTTGTTGCTTCACAGTAAGAGGAGCCTTTCTGTGTGCAGTATGCATGTTCCCCCCCGTGTTTGTGCAGTTTTCCTGCGGGTGCTCTGGTTTCCTCCTACAGTCCGAAGACATACAGGTCAGGTTGATTTGAGACTTACATTTCCAGGTGTGAATATGATTATGTTTCTGTGTGTGGACTGGTGCTCCTTTTCTTTTTTTTTTTCATTGCATGCTGGGATAGGTTGCAGCCCCAGTATGACCTTGAATAGGTGTAAGGGGTATATCAGACACAGTAGATGGATGAACTCTTCTGATGTATTGGTTGCCCTGCTTATCTGGTGGTCTAAGCAAGGTCATACCACAAATGCAACCACATCCAGAGGTGACTAATGACTTCTGTTAATAGTAATAAGGATCCACTTCCTTGTTTTTAAAACATACTATTCTTGTTACCCTCATAGTTTCAAGTAATTCAACATCCTGGTCATTGCCAGGAATCAAATACAGGCTCATTTGGTATTGATCTACTACAAAGGCGACTGGCTAGCTTCTTTGTTATTAATACATCCCCTCTCTTTTTTTTCCTTTTCTTTTTTTTGCACGCACAGCTCATCTTTATTTAACAGTCCTCAAAAGTTTCTGGGGTGCTCTGCTTTAAACATCACACAGGCTTTTTAATTACAAATGAGTTGTGACAGGTCTGCTGGGTAGCACCCTGGCCCATTTTAAACGTGATGCCGGCTGACAGCTTGGCAGTGTTCTCCCAGCACTGAAACATGTGGAAGAAATTGGTCTTTTACATTTCACAGCTTGTCGCTTCCTCCGCTGGCTGACCTGTGACCCCCCACAGAGATCCTAACGCCCACAAGGGAAGTGTCCCCAACGAACTGACTGCCTTTCCAGAGAGAGAGAGAGAGAAAGAGAGTGAGAGAGAGAGGGAGGCACTCACTATGGGAGATTTATGTTCTGCCACACAAGGCAAGAGGTACCAGGTCTTTTCAGCACACATGGTTGCATACTCAGGCTCACACACAGACGTAGCACACACACATTCTTGCAACCAGGTGAGGAGGTTGCTTGGGAAGTGAACCCGATCCGTAAGTGAAATAACGGATCAAAAGGTGTCCTGCACAACACCTCATCCACGCCGCTCCCTAAGCCGACCTGACGTTTGCACCTCATTTGCATACAGATCCGTTCATGTTGCATTACCTCTGGAGCGAATTATGGCATTCAGATGGGGAGATTACGTCAAGGTTGAAGGGAGCGATTGGATGGACAACTTTAACCTAGCCAAAAATGGAAATCCAATTCAGTGAGGAAAAGAAGAACAAATTATCCCCCGTTCTGCAGTCCTCTGTCAAGTCTGGGGGTTTCAGACATTTCCTTCCCATTTCATGCCTCCCTGTTTCTGATGTGCGGCTGTGTGTGGAGATCGCTTTTTTTCTGTGCATGTGACGCCAGGATTTTCCTCATTACCCATTTGTCTCAGAATCAGGACAAGTATATGGAGACCTCTTGTCATTGCGATAACATACACACAGCAAAGCTTGACAGTGAGACTGGAGGTTTGTATTCCTGAGGCCTTAAGTTAATTAATCCCTGTAGAAAAAATCACAATGTGCAGTGAGGTGTCTATTAGAGAACAAAACCTGACATTCCAATCCAAGATAATAACTCTGACAAGTTTTGATCAAGAAATCTGAGGATTAGTGTAAGTGCAGTTGTGTTTGCATTGATATTTTTGCGGCTTAGATTAACTTGCCATTGGATGGTAATAATTCTGCATTACCTCAGTTGACTTGTCCAAGCATAATGGACTGTATCTGGCTTTTTAACATGGAGATTAGCTAGAGGCACACTGGGTTAAGTGACCTTTCACATTAACTGAATGATCCAGTTACATTGGGTTTGTTTGAACCCAAATGACTAATTAGATTAGCATCTTGTTTCATGATCGCCTTTAGTGGATCACTACGAGCACGCAGATGATTCTGCCATAACTGTATCGCTGCTTCATTTCTCTGCTTTCTTATACTTTTATTTATTTATTTTTTTACAAATGCATCGTATCATCCATCCCCTTGAGCACGGATGGTGATTTCGAGGATTCCTCATCTAATGTCTTCTTTGGAGCGCTGCCCTGCACTTTCAGGATGTGCTCCCCTCCAGGCCGGTCCCAGTCATCAGAGTTTCAAACCACAGTGTTATATACCCTCTCAATCATTCCCACTCCGCATCCCCCCTGATTAATTCAACAATGTCCAGATTTCCAAATAGATGGATTCAATCTTTTTAACGTCAAAGCCTGTTGCAGGGATACACATGTAAATGCACACAGTGGGTGTGGTAATCAAGAAGCCTATAGGGCTGCACGTGGAGGACAAACCAAGAGCGTATGGGACAAATACACCCAAAGGAAACAGTTTCTTGCCTCTGAAATGTACAGAAAATTCCCAGTTTCTGTGTGATAAGACAAGCGCAGCATATGTGTGGTTTGGTGAACAGGATAAAGACGAATTTGACTTTCAAGAGCGGCAGAGTTCACCAGTGAGAGTGAAAAAGTCTTAAAATGTTATACAAATATGTACACATTAATATTAATCTGTTTTTCGTCATGAAAAGGCAATGAATTACAAGAAGAAAGAAAACACTTTTATGTGTGAAGCAACACAAAATCCTCACAGTATCATAGCAACCTTAACACAAGATCTTGACATGGACTCAGGGGTAATACGTGAGTCACTGACCTTCGATCCCTCTGTAACTTTGGACCAGTCATCAGGCAATTAGGGGCCTAGGTGAGCAAGAACCGCCATCTCAGCCTGGTTGCATCTTACCGGTAACACACTGATGGGGTCTCGACAGTGTTACGGCCCTCAGGCTTTTCTCTTTCCTTGGCCTGTTTTTGTGTGTAAGCAAGAAAAGAGGTGTGTTGAGTTATGCGGTTGTAAGGTACACTCATTTGTGGTTCTACCCTGGAAAATGTTTGTGCATATATGCAAGTGTCTGCATATTAATGTTTTTGTTTGTGTGCCTTTCTGTGTGTGTGGGTGCGTCAATGCAGTGTGTGCACACGATGAGCATGCGTGTGTGTGCTGGTCTTAACAGAGCTCAGAGCGCAAGGGATAACAAGGAGTTTGTTGTTGGCCTTGAGTGCCCGGAGAGGCTGGAGTTGTGGCAGCTCCAGCGCTCTGAGTTCACGGACATAGCCCTTAGCTGTCGAAGCTGTCGATGCTGCCTCCGCGCTCATTCTGGTTCCTTAGCGTCTGCACATTAGCAAGTGGGGCCTTGTGTAATGAGTGTGTGTGTGCTGTCTCAAAAAAGCATCCTAATCTGTGGTGGTCCAAGTCCACAGTTGCTGTTGTTGTTTCTAATAGAGGCTGAGGTGTGTGTGCGTGTGTGTGTTTATTGGTGTATGTGCGTGCGTACATTAAAAGCAGCTGGCCATGGGCTGCTCAGACTGTCTGTACAGCAACACACACACACATACAAATAAATACTTTGCTAAAGTGCAATTTGCACATTTTTTAAAAGTTAGAAGTACAGAATAGTCTGTATTGTCTTTTTGGTTTAATACAATGAAATGAAAAACACTCAAGTTCTGATTTCCCAGTTTGTATATTTGACACAAAAGAATCTCTGACTTGTTGCCTCTTGGTTGATCTCCCTCTCACTTTCCAACTGTTTTTATATCTGTGACATTTCTTCATAGCAGTGCATCACATGTCATTTTCCTTTTTTTTTTTTAGTATAAAATATATCTTGTCATTTTGTCCAGATATTAAAATATTTTACCTCAATGTTTACAAGATATTTGACAGATGTGAGATTATTAGAATCTTAACACTGACACAAAATTGAGTTTACTGTTATGTAATGACAAGTGTAGAAATATATGATATTTCATTCTGAAGAGAACAAATCCACCCTTATTACCTTGTAACTGTAGGCACTCCAAATGTTTACCAGCAGCGCAGTGGTAATTAAAAACTACATCTGTGTTAGGATGAAATCTGATTTCAGACTCCCTTAATAATAACAGTGAGCAGACACTTCCTGCCATTTATGAACATTTTATCTGTCAAGTGTTTCTTTTTTTATGCTTAATAGTTTATTGCCGTCAAGTATTTCTGATGTGTTGCCTATATTTAAGTTATTATTACTGATATATTTAATCCAGCAGCAAGAGAAAAATGATATCATCGCAAAGGTTTCCATATGTATTATATAGATGTGACTGGTTCCACGGGGGGGGAAAAAGTTTCACATTGTGAGATTTTTACATGTATCAAGCTAAGGTTTACTTAATTACAACCTCCAGGCAACGCAGGAACCCTTTTTTAAATTCTGTGAATGTTAATATGCTAAATAATGCAGATCTCCGACTCTTCAAGCATGAGACACACATCTGGCGGCTTACAATTTAAATTACAGCAAAAAAAAAAGGAAAAAAAAGAGTGAGACAGATAGAGAGAGAGAAAAGAAAAAAGAGGGTAAGGATGAAAAACACTTCAAAAGTAATTTTCCAAAGAAGAGAAGAATGGGAAAATGTATTACAACCAAATTTAATTTCTTTTTCGATTTTTCATCATTTCTAATTGCATACATTAGAGTGTGGAGGCTGGTACGGTTCAGCTCTGAGATTGTGGGAGACAGAGATGACTGTGCAGTGGGAGCTCCATAAGTTAACACTCCTACTTCTCTCTGTGCATCAGCCTTTGTTGCTTTTTCAAGTCTCCAGATAGTACAGCAAAACATCTTCACTACAGTACCTGCCTCAGAGTAGAAAAACAAGACAAAAGCAACACTTGCAGTGTGCTCTGAAATGCAAAGAGTATTTCAATTGATGTACTGGTGCACTGCAAACAATACATTTTTAACACACTTATCTGTTTGAATTGTGATCTCTGTTAATTTTAAAAATTCATTTAAATATCTGGAATTTCCCAAGCACCTTTAGCTCAATTTTAAATGTATTATGCATAAATAAATGCTTTTATTTTGTATTATGGTGCCATATGGTGGTCATATGATTATTTTCATAATCCAGAACGTACAATCTTTTTTTCATTTTTTAATTTCCTTTATTGTTTTTTAATCAGTACTTTCAACAACTGTATACTAGTAATCCTTTGAATTGTGTAATATAAATATTACTTAACCACCCCTGATCCTCTCTATGTTTGCCAGATGTGGTTTGCAAATGAAAACAAACATGGACCTTTCTTTTTTTCTTTCACACTGACTGCACATTATTTCTCTGTTTGGGATCCAGGGAAGAACTCTTCCTCAGGAGCCATTTCTGGAAACACGGGAGAGAAGAGTGATCCATGCAGGGAGAAAGCAGAGGGTGGGATTCACTACAAGGTAACAACAGTGATTTAAGGGGAAGTGTTCCTACCCTTGAAATGAGCACCCTCTCCGCTTTCCCCTTCCCGCCCCTCTCTGCACCCCTACACACACCTCCCCGGCTTATTATCTGAGATTTGTCAAAATACATTTCACACTAACAGGTATTTTTCAGCCTTCAAAGCCAGTTTTGATCTGCTTGACAAGCCAAAGCAGCTCAAATTCTGTGAAATCAGCAATGCCAGCCAGGCCTCCCTTTTTTTTTTTCTCCAAGCCGCTCTGAATACGCCTCTTCCTGTGCTACAGAGGACTTAAGCTAAATTAATCAAAGCCTGCATGTTACCTGCCATACTTTGAAGTGGTAATTGCAAAATTACTCTGTGTGCTGATCTGGCATTGCTGCCTCCTGGTCCGCCCCTGCCATTGTGCCTCCGCTGCGGCCTTTTGTTGTTGTGATGTTATTGTTGAGGTAGTTAGAAGCCTATGAACAACATCAAGCCTCCGTCTCTCACGCACATAGACACATCCTCCCCTCTTGCATCTCTCCGCCGTCCCTTCAAGTCTTTATTCTTAGTAACCTCCTTCTACTGATGTACAAGAGGCTCCTCAGACCACCATTAATCAGCGATAACCTGTTAAATAAATGAGTTTGTTGATATGAGCTTTTATTTCTCTGCAGCCTCTGTAGACCATGTTTTTTTTCCTTCTCCTCATGGCCCTATCTTTAAAAGCTTGCTAACTCTGTCAAATGTCGTGGTGTGGAACCCAGTTGTCTAATGATTAAGTGGAGTGATCTCCAACCTGCCCCAGCCTGGGAGTGCTAGGGATCAGATTTCAACCCTTCAACCTGCAGTGCAGGCCTAATTAAAATGAATTTTCTCCAGGCAACCACTTTGCCCATAGGGCAGGAATCCAGCTATATACGGAATCCGTTCTTAAGGTATTGCATTAAATTTATTGTGGGGAGACACCGGAGAACATTGCGGTTTATATATCTCCTGCATTTTTTCTCTCTGCTTTTTTTCCTGCTCCTTTCCACCTTTTTATTGTGATCATCACTCTGGAATCCAAGCTTGCTTTGGCAAAGATTGCCCTATGAAAACGAATGGAGCTTTTATTGGGCCCTGCCCATTTACTACTTCCTGGGCCTAGTTTATCTCAGAGGGAGAGATGGAGAGAAAGAGAGAGAAATGGAGGAGAGGAATAGGTTGGGAAAAAAAGAAATGGAGAGAGGTAGAGTGAGACAGTGGAGGAAGAAAGAGAGAGGTTGCTTATTCCAATTGTGGATCTCATTAACATACATCAGTGAGTATTTCACAACTTCAAGCTGAAAGGCACTAAGCCCACCCAAGGGCAACACAGGCAGGGCTGACAGGGCCAGGGAAAGCAAGCCGTTAACATGTTGGCGGCTTAACAAATAATATCTGCTCCCAAGTACCTTGGTGAAATATTTAAAACCCGACTTCCTAACTCCATTTGACTGTGTTTATGATGATGACAGTAAACGACTTGTGTGGAAAAAAACAGTGCCAGCTGCTCAAATATCACATATTTAACACCACCGTCACTGTACGCATGTTTCCCAAATGAACTCAACTTGAATGATGGCGTGCCGTATGCGATTTCGCCGTCATTCTTGTCTCGTGTCAATTGAGGCGCGGTTGAGATATAGGAGAGGCTCCAAGGTGCCACGCACACTGTCACTGTTACCGTGTGCATCCCCCAAGATAAATTCAGAGGCCTGTTTCCTGCTTTGATTACAAATGACATCCGCATGTGTTCCCCCCGATTTCTGCTCCTCACAGAAGAAGCCAATCAAGAAGACAAATAGCTGCGGCCCCAGCATGAGCGGCAGCAGCGCACCGCCTCGGCAGGCAGACAAACAGAAGATGCAGCCTTCAATGGAGAACCTCTCTACGGAGGAGATGGAGGAGTATACATTCTCCCTACAGTAAGTCTCACCACTCATTATCCTGCCTCAGCCTGGCAAAATTCAAACGTGGAATAAAAAAAATTAAAAAAAAAACAAAACAAAACGTGGGTGACAACTGGTTTCTGTGCCTCACAGACAGTGATGTGCATGTGTGCATCAACCAAACAGTGACAACAAAATGTGCCTACAGCACCACTTTTACAGATATGGATACCGTAGTCTTTCAAGGGAAATCCTAACTAAAATGCTTGTGAGTTTCCCGCTGTTTTTTTTTTTTTTTAAATCATATAGTTTAGTTTAAATTTGTTCACATAAACTAGCGACCAAAGTCATTTTCATTGCCTTGTGGCCTAATATGTCCTTGACAAAAAGAAAGTGACACTTGATAAAAACTTTGTGAGAAAGCAGGGGAATTATATAAGGGTTTATATTTTATATTTCATACAAACTTGTCACCTTTCTACCTTGATCAAATCTCAAGGTTTTTGCATTTGAATTAATATAGACTGAAACTTGAAGATCATGCAAAAAAAAATATTGATTATAAGTTTAAAATTCACTTTGGTTATGCATTTTTTAGACAAAAAAATAAGCAAATTTCTTTTGCACCAATATTGCATTTTAACCAATCCAAACATTGTTGAGCCTATACCTATTACAGTATGCCACTATGCAGTTTCCACTTTTCACCAAAATGATGCACAGGAGGTTTGAAAAAATTTGTTTTCCTCTTCATCATGGCTTAAAGCATTTGATTTTAATGAGAAAACGGGGTGTATGAAATATAAACAAAGCAGGAAGCATAGAATTTCAAACACCTTGGCCATGTGTTAAAAGCAACAAGGTGCAGAACTGTATGCCCATGGAGCATCAAAATAGGCTAAAAGCAAAATTGCTTATTTCAACAAAAAAGTCACAGGTATTTGTTTTTATTTGAACGTCAACTAAATTAAGGGGAGGGGATAACCACACACTACACTAGGGGGGGAGCGAGAGAGACAGAGAGAGAGAGGGAGTCTTATGTGAGTGTGTGTGTGTGAGAGAGAGAGAGAGGGATCGAGACAGAAAGAGAGCTCTCCCTGGAGATTTAAAAGTACCCATGTTTCCTCATTTCTGGGAGTTGGTAATTTATAGCTGCTGGTCACATATTAAACAAGATCAGAGACTACTCCCTGACATCTTCTGAACATACTGGGGGAATTCAAATGATTACCAGCGTATCCTGCCAACAAATGACGACACAGGGACTATCTTGAGGGAGAGTGAATACAAAACGAACACAGAACCCAGGCAGGCTGCACACAAAGGGACACAATTAAATGGTTTTCACAATTATTCATAGTGCCGCTTTTTACCTCTGAGCAGTCGCAGGGTTCCGTGAGATGAGACGTTTGTCAGTCATAGGTACGGATTGTATAGAGTTGGAGCCCCGGCTGTTCCCTGACGCCTTGTGAAGGTGCTGCCTCCATTGATTTCATCTTTACAAGCGCACACATTACAGTATCTCTGAGCTAAAGGCTGCTTTTTGGCTCTCACCTAATCAGAGCATTAGAAAGATACAGTCTCAGTGCTGGCTTTCACAATGAGGTAAAAGACAGTGCAGTTTCAAAGTCATACCCTCACCCATATCTCCCACTGTGCTGTTTGACTTATCCTGGGCTTCTCTACATTACCTGAGGACTGAGGGAGATGCAGACAAAAGGGATTGTTTTTTTATATTATTTGCCATAATGATGTCATCTCCATCTCTTCTGGCATTTTGAGAGCTCTGTTTGTATGTGTGTGTGTGTGTGTGTGTGTGTGTGTGTGTGTGTGTTTACATGCATTTTTGCGAGTGTGTGGGACTGTGTTTGGGTTTATGTGTACATCAGTTCTTGTGTGTGTGTACAGTATGTGTCTGTGTATACATGTATTTTATATGGGATGAGGATTCATACTGCAGTGATTGAGGGATATTACTGCCATCTATTGAGCCACAAGAGACTGAGCTCATTGAGATTTTTATAGGGCGTCCCGACACAAATGTGCAAATCAGATGCTCATGCATTATTGAGGAAACAGTTAGAAACAGTAAGATTTAGTTAGGATATTCTGAGAATCACACAAAAGCTTTAACACAGTGTATTTGTTTCCAGTACGTCACAGTCAGGAGCACTTTATTCACCAAGTAAAATAAATATACCGGAAGGACTGTACTGGAATGAAGCAGAGAGCTCCACAGTGTGTAGTCATACTGTAACAAGAATTACCCTGCACACATTACCCTCACTCTGCATACAGTACATACTTGTAATATTTACTGTAGGCTGCAGGTGTGACTTCAAAGTGTATAACTTCATGCGAAGAGCTATCTATCAATTGTATGGCAACTTCCAGTATATAGTTTATATGAATGTATCTAATAAAGATGTCAGTCATACAAAAGTTGGCACGATGTACAGTAATGTATGCGTTAAATGTTCACCGCATCTATGCATGAAAATACCAGGAGAACTTACTGAAAGCTGTCTAAAGGCACTGTTCAGGTACATTATACAGGATATTATGATAAATTATATTTTATATATACAGTTTTTCTTTCAGTGAGGCCAGGGTCAACTGCTTTCTGCAGCTCCTTGTTGATTATATTCTTTATTAGATATATTTACTTTTTTAAAAAAACTTTCTATGGTTTCTACCCCCACACACACATATACACACATAAAAAGACCACACACTCGTAACTTTTACTGTAAGTATTGACAATTGCAAGTCAAATTCTGAGCAAATGAAAAAGACTATGAAAGCAAGCCAGCAACGATTCTTCTTTTCTTTTTTTCTTTTTTGTGAGTAGCTATCTGTTTGAACATGCATGAAAGACTCTCGCCGACCTTCCAGCTTATTTGATGTCTACAAGTGTAATCTTAACCACCTTTTTTTTCTCACCGAATAGCACTGAGCAAAATCAAAGCACCTGATTCAATACGGCTGTTGTAATTCGATAGTACCAGTTTAATGCTTTTACACTTTAGAAGGTACTTCAAGCAGTACTTTATAGTAAGTGTGCTCAGCGCAGTGATAAGTCAATGTTGCAAACTTGAATTTGAGCTGTACAAACCTCATCATCAAGTTTATGAAAAAGAATTTGAAATGAGATGACATTTTAAAATTGTAACACATATTCAATATTGATATAAGAACAAATTGTACAAAGAAAGAACTGTAACCTTCCTCATCTTAGTTATGCTTTCGCTATTATCAGTGATTCCTACCTGCTGTACCTCGCACTGATTTTGATTTTCATGCATCCATGATTATTGCCAATTAGCTTTAGCATTATGTCTCATCAATGTCACCCAACTTTTTTTTCTACTCTGGTTTTGAGGAGAGAAACCTGTTTTAATCAAAGTCATTCTCACATAGCAATTAGATCTAATTAGTCCAATTACCAAGATTCTAATTACACTGAAATATACCCCCTAAATCTCATATCAATTATAGTATGTGTGACTTGTCCTGATCAGGAGACATGAAGAGAGAGTGAGAGACAGAGTAAAGACAAAGCTTGGTGGGAGGTAAAAAAGAAGAGCATCCTCATCCTCCGGAGGCCAAATGACTGCTGACTCCATCTGTCCCCAAAGGTTTTTTTTTCTATTTTTTTCTTTCCAAACGACTGTAGACCCATTTGGGGATAAATGTCACTTAACCTTTATTCATGTTACATTCAGAACTATTTTGTTACTGATTATGATGTTATGATTATTTACATCATGCTTGTTTTGTTTAAATCCTGTTCCTAAGATGAGTGATGAGTCAAAATTAAAAAAAAAAGTTTTTAACATTCAGGTTCAATTAGCTATCAAACACTGGAATAAAGTGGCAGAAATCATTGTGGTGGAAATAATTATCACCTGTATTGAATTCAGGCCTGACCTTTAGAAGCGCATTCACACACATGCCAACTTGTGGCAAGCAGCGTACACAAATACACAAACAAGCACAGACCTGCACAGTATGTTAGTATAGTGGTGCAGTATGGCACTGTAGGTGCACCAGCAAAACACTCGCGCACATGCACACACACACACGTACACACACACACAGACACACACACGCACAGCCTGTTCTTGTTGTGGAGTCAAAGGGAACACACTGACCTAATTTCCCCCAGTTAGCTCGCCTCGTTGGGGACCAACGTTCCTCTCCACCAGTTTCCCCCAACCGAGCCTATCAGAGCACTCACTCACTGTGTCTCTATCTTTCTGTGCCCTCCATCTGTTTGAGTCTGTATACATGCTCACGTATAAGATTAGCAGTAAAGTGTAAAGATATATTGTTCCGGGCTCCTCTTCTGCACTGATCTATGGTACTAATTATGTAAGATCATGTGCATAAACATAGATAACATGCTCCCTGCAGTGCATTGCCATTAGAAGTCATTCCTTTGCTAAAGAATGATTAACTATCATGGAGAGAAAGAGAGATCGGCCTGCAGTTACAGACAGAGAAAAGAGAGAAAACCACCTGAAACAACAGCCAGTTCCAGGCTGTCAATCCCATGCATACTGCATACTCAGTTCCAAATCACAACGCAGTGCAAGGGTCAATCAATTCTGATGTAATGCTGGTAGGAGAGGTGGGTGGAGATGGTAGTGCTGGTCACCCCTGGGTCTCTAGTGCTTTCCAGGGCTCTTTCCTGTGCTGAGGGGGCAGGAATGTGTCTGCATGTGTGCATGCGCAAATGCCTGCGTGCATGTGTGAAAGAGAGGCCCCTGGCTACAATGGCCTGGGTGCACATGTTAGGGTTTTCTGCGTCCAGACGCGCCCTGGGTCACTTCGGATCTCACAGACGCACACATACACAATCATTGTGCTCCTTCCTTTATGGAAATCAGAGCTGTCAGCTCCCTGACAGGCTAACGTTGCAATATGATTGGTTAATCTGCTGTGATGTGGGTGTCAGTCAGAGCTGACTGCGGTCCCATTGGTGGTCTGGGTCAAATAATGTGTTTCCCACAGACACGTAAGAGGGTGATGGGGGAGGGATCTCATGTAGAGGAAAAGTGACAGGAACTATATGTGAAAGCATATGAGTGATTGTGTGTGATTTGTGCACGAGAGATGGTGTATGTGTGTGTCTGTGTGTGTGTGTCTGTGTGTGCTTGTGTGTGTGAGCAGGAGAGAGAGAGTTAGGCCAGAGGTGATGCTTCCCTCACGCTCTTCTGACATAAACATCTTAAAAAAGATGGCAAAAGTCAACAAACAACTCCCCAAGAATTTAAAAGTGGATTGTGATGGCTTTTAGCATGCAGATGCATACTGACTAATGCAGTGTAGCACAAACACGCACTAATGCACTGTGCCCTGTGTAAATAAATATGAACTTTTAGGAAAACATCACTGACAGGCAGCTCTAATAATATAACTGACAAGTTGTACATATCGATGTTATCAGAATTTGATTCACAGTACAATTGTTGTGTGCGAGCATGATGTCATCAGCACCCAATTTAGTAATTGTCAGTTAAGAAACAAGCATACTTGATTAGTAACAGTTAACAGTTTGCCTTAGTCTTACACTTTGTTTGTTTGGAGGAACACATATATGAGATGTGATTGACATTTATAAAAACACACATACACTCAGTCTTTAGCCCATTTATGGTATTTTTTTCTC
The DNA here is from genome assembly GCA_029490765.1 of Euthynnus affinis. NCBI lineage: Eukaryota > Metazoa > Chordata > Actinopteri > Scombriformes > Scombridae > Euthynnus > Euthynnus affinis. The sequence continues at coordinate 9,270,335 of CM055859.1, read as the reverse complement.
CAGCGTCATCAAAAATACCATCTTATTTTTTCATAGTTGCATCAAGTTTTGATTCTATGATTGAAAGTTGATTTTTTTTTTTTGCATGTCTTAAGACAACTCAAGATGTTTTCTAGCAGTGGCACCACAGCGTTTTCTTAGTACAATACAATAACATTCAGAATGTTATTACCCCTAAAAACAACAAAGAAAAAAGTGAAAAAGACAAGTGAACTGTGTGATTCTAGGAGGAAAGGAGAGAAAGCCATTACACCTTGTGGCTTAGGCTTTAAGATATGGACCATCAACTACAACATCACTCGCTGGGGATCTTTGTTGCATCTTTCACCCCCTCATTAAACCCTCTTATCAAAATAATTTAAATAAAAACGAGAGTGACAAAAGAGCTTGGCCACATAATTACGTAAATGGTTTTAAAACATTAACATTGTTTTTTTATTGAATTTCATCTATTTTATCCTGTTATTACAATTGATAAAACAGAAAAAAGAAAGTAATACGAGAGCTGCAGTAAGGATGCCAGGTCAGATCTATGATGCTGGATGACATTCCAGGTCAGAAAATCTTTTTTCCTTGCTTTCGTTTTTCACTGTCCATCCTTAATTGCTCTCTGCATACACTCATACAATACATAGTTAGTCTCTCTGGCTCATAACTATTTCCTCCCTCTCACTCCCTCCCGTTAATTCTGTCTTTATCTCACTTTCTGTGCCTCTAATTTTCTCCATCTTTCTCTCTCCATCCTTTCCTCATTCTCTGCGTGTCTCTATCTCTCTGGTGACAATGTCCTGCAGTTATGAGACAAGGTCAGAGAAGTGAAATCCATTTAAATACTGATGCAACTCTCTAGAGGCCTATACTCAGCCTCTGCAGTACTCCTCCCTGTACGCCTCTCCCAAATTGATGAATGGATATATCGCCTTAGAACATTTATTATTTGTCCTATATTAATCCTTCAATGTATTGCACATTTACTGGCACAGTGTTTTGTGTTTTTTTTCTCAGTGCCCCAAAAAAGTTTATAGAGAGGAAAAACAACCTGTTCTTCATTGTTAAGATTTGTGGTAGTAGTAGTAGTAGTGGTAGCTGTGTGTGTAACAAGTGCCTGGGAAGTCCCTGTGTGTTTGTTGATCCCAGGTGCATCTGCATTTGAAATGTTTCCACCCTAGTTTATGGTGCACCAAGGGACGTGCCATTTCCATGTTTTAATCCCCTCTCGTGCTTAGTCAGGCGCTCCATAAAAACGCCACATGTTTCACAGCAGTGAAACGGCTACCTCATGTATACATGTAAACTATTCCAAGGTGTGTGAGAAGGCAAAAACACATTTTTGCAGGAGGGATTTGTTTGGCCATTGCAGCAGTCAAAAAGCCAGATTGTCTTTTATCAAATAAGTGGTCTAGATTTGCCTTTTGGTTGGTACATTGATGTACATGCTGATTTCCTATTTCCTACTTGTGGTCAACATTGATTTCTTTAACTGTAATCAAGTGGTTATTATTGTAACCATGACGATGAAGGTCCCATAACCATAGCACCAAAGCAGAAATTTTTTATGTTAACCGAGGAGTTATTTTAACCCAAACCCAAACTTTTCCTAACCCCAATCAAGTTGTTTTTGAGCCTAAACCTAACCAAACCCATGGTGGTGTAAGATTGGATTTTATTTTTGAAACAGTTCACTGATCAGAAAGTGCTTCTATGTTTTATCCTGGCAGCCACAGTGTATTCTGTCGCCTAATTTAGAGGACTTGTTTTTTTTAAAAGGTATGACATGATGATGAAGTTGTTGTTTAGCATTCCAGGTCTGAGTTTTGACTTCATTTCTGACCACATTACCATGATTTTGAGAAAGTTGGATGAAGCGGAAAGATGGGAGTACAGCTTGTTGCTACGACGTGAAATTGTTCGCATTTATTGTGTATTTCACCAGTATTTCAAAACAGCCACCTCCAAAGTTATTTGCAACACGCTGGGTAGTAAATTACTTTCTTATCTGAGTTGATTACATCAGTGTGAACATATTTGCTGATTCTGTTTTTATTGCACTGGAGAGTCATCTTCAAAAATTCATAACCCAAACTCTGAGACATTGTTGCCCACATACAATAAAATGTTCCACATTTTACTCTTAATCATTACCATGATGCTGATTCAGTGTTCCTTCCTAGTTTGCTGCTTGGTTTCACATTACATCTAATCATTCATACAACATTTTTATCAGCTTGTGATTCTGTGCCAGAATTGCATCTCACCCACTGCTAGCTAATCAACAGCACAGAGCACTTGTGGCCTTTTCCATGGCCTTCATACGCTTCCCTACATGTGAGAACCTCCCTCACGTTGTAAAAATGAGCAGCCAACTATAAGTCAAACAATGATTCCTAATTAAGTGGAACATATTTTTTTTTCCACTGCTTCTGATTATGTTCTCCTCTACTCCCCGTCAGCTGCAAATAATTCTGATAATTTGGTGGTGCATCGTTATACTATTTTAATTACATGATGATGGACTCCAGTTCTGAAGCTGAGTCACTATTCCTTAATTCTCTTTTACTGAAACTACACCCCAAATACCTGCCACTGCTCATTTTGTCAATGAAACTCATTTATGTATATTCTCAACTAGCCAGGGTCTCTGTAGAAAACAAACCTTATAAAGCCCCTAAATGGTGAGGTAATTGTTGTTGGAACAAATAAAATACGATATATAAATAAATAGGGGGAAAGAAAGAGAGAGAAAGAGAGAACACAAAGTTAAATCTGAAGTAAATTTTTGTGATTTTTTCCCCCCAATATAAATAAAAAAAACTCTCACAATATATATAAAAATGGCTCAATTATCTAAAAGCCTCGCAGGCATGTAGTCCTGCTCTGTTCAGCTTGTTTTTATGCACACATACATTCAAGGTGCTTTGGAAAATGATAGCAGCTCAGTAGGCAGTGATTATCATTTAATACATCTTATGGGAGCAGGTTTCTTTGTGATTTTCACTTTGTGAGGTTTCACAGCTTCCTGTATTATATTTGTCCCACCTGTACAAACCCCTCTTATATGCCAGTCATTACGTAAGTCTGTGTCCTTCTGCGTAAATGCAATAAATGGGTCAGCAAAGCTTAATGTTTATACTGTGGGAATGACCATAGCATCTGTGCATTATGTAAACTTGAACTGGTATACAAACATTTGTTCGTGTCTATGCAACCCAGAGTTAATATAAATATGCACATACAAAAAATTGTATCCTGGATCTTATTTTATTTATTTAAACGCATGGTTTACATACAAAGATACTGAGACAATAGACATTGTAGAATGTTATCTCTGATAACTATGAACAGCAGTGTAAAGGCAATATTGTGTGTCTATGTGTTTGTCTATCAAATTCTTACATTGCATCTCATTGCTTTTAACTCAAAGTGCTTCACTGACAACTGGCTGGGGATAAACTCTAAACCTTAAACTACAGACCAAATAATGAATTGTTACTTTACCTTATACTGTAGATATTATGTTCATGATGTTTTTGAGTTAAACACTGTTAAAAGGTAGGTTCACATTTTTTCAAGTCTGTCCAAAAACAATAGTCAGGTGCCCAAATGAACACTGACATGTTTGTTCTTGCTCAGTCCTCCTCTTCATACTGGACATTAAGACATTCCTTCATAATGCACCTTCCATGCAAAAAAAAGTTTCCAAAAACTTTCCTTGAAGCTAATATGAGGTTTCAACCAACCAAATTAGTCAAATAAATTCAATATGTTTCAAAATTACTGTCTTTTTAGTGCTGCAGCTGTACAGGAAAACACTGTCCATCAAGACACAAAGACTGTAACTGTGGAAGATAACAACTTTATTTGATTAACTTCAGGTAAACTTTTCCATATATTAGTGCTCAAAACGAGGCCTGTGGACTTTGTCCTCCATCACACATTGTAAGAGCATTTGGAGGGGATTTTCTCAGTATTAACTGAAAGAATGATTACAATGGGCCGAACCTGTTTCAGTGTTCATATGAGCATCTCACTATTGTGTCAAGACAGACTGGAAAATCGGTGAGCCTAATTCACTTAATTAAAAGATAGCTTGTTTTTCAAAACAAGTTGATTTCAACTTGACATTTTTGTTCGCACACCCTTTGCCACATGTGTACACTTGTTTACAAGTTGCAAACTCATTCTCACTCAAAGTTTTGCTTTGTTTTTCCGTTTCAAACTAAATTAAAAAACCTTAATAATCCCTCAGAAAGGAACTGGTTGTGAAACCCACAGAGGACAGATGACAGATACAGTCAAAATCCAAAACAAATGCATTATCAGCATTCTTCAAAGATGAAATGTAAACAAAGATGTGGTATCTTCAGTCCTATCTCTTGACACCTAAGATAATCACACTTCCATAATCACCACGACTCTCGTGCATCCGGGCCACTAAGAAAACAATCACGTTATCTGTCAATCTTTTAAGTCTATTTTCACACTGTATCTTTGCTTTCTCTATTTCCCCAACAGCTAACCATTCTTCGACTATGTGGGAAAAGATGTGTGGGTTTTAGTGCATTTATAAACAATGCCGGTGGCCCAAATAAGACAGTGACAGAAAATAACTTAATCCTCAAAATAAAGGGATAAGTCCAATACTTTAAGTGGCCTTAAACACTGGAGGGTTTAAGCCACCAGGGCTATGCAGAGGGTTTCTGAGGGTTACCTTCAGTCTCTTCGGCCCTGGAGCCTTCTTACCATAAATCTGCTATTTAAAATGTAACACTCCACTGTACTCCTCTTCTCCCTCCGCCCCTCTATCTCTCATTACCCATGCTGTCTTAGAGGTTTAATACTTGTCTGTACTTGCTATTCACGTTGTGCTATAGCACAACTCCCGTTTGTTGTCATGCCGTACCACATTAAGGGGACACAGCCTGGGAAAACCGGTCCAGGAGATGATTCTTGCTCCAATGGTTGACAGATATACGCTAGTTAAATCTGATTTACGGATGCTGGCATACTCCGGCAAGCTTTAGAAAAGATGATGAGTCCTTTTGCAATGTGCTTTGATGAAATGAACAACAAACATATCCAAACTAAGATAATGAGGGAACAGCTTCTGGCCCAGATTTCACAGAATCATGTAAAGTACAATTCAAATATAGTATTATGTGCCAATGTATGCCTGTTGAAATGGTTAGTTTCATCTCTGGGCTGCTACGCCACATGCTATCAGTCGTTCAGGGGACAAGCTGTGATATTGGAATGAAACCTCTTTCGTTCCTGCAAGATAAAAAGCCCACACCTCCACCCCCTGCCTTTCCCTCTTTTTTTTCTGTATTGTACTTTTGTAATTGGAGATGCCATAATGAAATCAATTCAGTGGTGATAACAGATTTCACATCATGTTACCTGTTTCCCTTGGAAGAGGCCGCCACGTGAAGACGTCTAAAAATATTCCTCTTTCATGCATCATCAATATCTTCATTACATGAAGGATGGGCGTCAGGTTGTGTTTACTGTTTTCGTTTAAATGCCACTTGACAGGGTAGCATCTTGCCTGTGTCTGTAACACACAGCTTTTTTTTTTTTGTCTACTGTGTAATTTCACTTTTGCAGACATGCGGAAAGCAGTTATATACCACATAGTGAAGCAAGTGGTGATAAAGCTTGGAAGAGAATAAAAGTGCCCTTGTCACAATCATAACGGAGAAGCAGAGACACATGTTTGCTCATACATTATCATCTTTCTGTTTATGTTACACTTCAAAATCCCTTGTAAACAAACAACTTGACACTGGAATTGCACACTTTTCAATATACAATCACAGCAAAATTATTTTTTTTGTTGCTGTGGCCTGAAAAAATAAAAAGTATATGTTCTTTAGCAATATCTACTGTAAATCCAAATGTTTCTGTACTTCATGTAGCCATTTATTCAAAAGATTTGGGGTAGTGTCACTGATTAATATGGAGGCTTTTGCACCCTTTACGAAAAGTTGTTCTTTAACCATAGAATGCAACTTTAATGTGACAATAGCAGTAGAGTACGAATAGCAGCAGTAAGCAGACATCAGATGAATTAATTTACATCTAATGAGAAAGAAATAAACACAATATAATTCATCCTACGTATATCATTATTGCATTTATTATCCTGTATGCACAGCATCTCACACAGCATATTTGCAGTGGAGCTCTTGTAATATAGTTTATATTCTCAATCACAGAGCTGACCGGTAACTGACTTTTATGACAGATGTTTATCCTCTCTGCTTGATTTTATTTCAACCACGAATATGCTAAATATGAATATTTAGCAGCCCAAACTGTTGACTAAGCGTTTTCTGAATGAATCCCGGGTTCTCCCATGTGTGCTGTACGTTACACCGCTGCTCTTGTGTGCATCCACTAAGGAACTTAACTTCGAATAATCTTACACTTCAGAGAGTGTGCCCACCTCACAGGAACAGCAGAAGATGATCTTTTTGTGTTTTAAATGCATCTGAGTGTGACTGTTCATATTTTAGCAGCAATAGGAGTGGGGAAGAAAACGCAATGCTGCATTTTGATGCAAGTCTAATTATTTGGAGAGGTTGGGGGTGGGCAATACAATTGATTCTGTGTTTTTTTTTTCTTGTTTTTCGTCTTTAGGCAGTGTACCATTTTCCCTAGATACACACTACAAAGTGAATTCCTACTGTGCTCTGGGACACTCTGGTGAGACACAGGGATATCCACAGGCAAAGGCCTTAAGTCACACTCTGTGATGCTAACCATAGCTCTACTGTACACACCTACTTTAGCCTTGGTCTAATTACTGTCAGCCAGACGATAGGGGTCATCGGTGTCTCCTTGTGTTTACATGTGCTCTAATATATGCACGTTTCAACAGTACACACTAATTTACTATTCACTAACACACTACACTGTTGCATGTGATGTCAATTTTAATTTTTAATGGAAGACCATTACCAGGCCATTCTGACATATTCTGAATATATCTCTCTTCTCCTCTCCTCTCCTCTCCTCTCCTCTCCTCTCCTCTCCTCTCCTCTCCTCTCCTCTCCTCTCCTCTCCTCTCCTCTCCTCTCCTCTCTCCTCTCCTCTCCTCTCCTCTCTCGTCTCCACTGCTCCATCTGTGTCCTCTATATGAAAGGGAATAGTTTAGCAGGCCTGACAAAGGGCGGCACAGAGGAGGCAGAGGTGCTGAGGGGAGCTGAGCACTGCTGGAAGGGATTCCTATCTGTTTGTGTGTGTGTCTGTGTGTGTGTGTGTGTGTGAGAGAGAGAGAGAGAGAGAGAGAGATCAAGAGAACATTTGTATACATGTGCAGATTTGAATAATTTTGAATGTCAATTTGAATACTACATATCCCCACCTAAAATGTTTACTGCATATATGTTGAGCGTAAAGATGCATTTGTGTCCTGTCATTAATAATGCAGAGAAAAAAAAAAGTATTTGCAACTGTAAATCTTCCAGTTCCTCAAATCATCTTAATGCTAAGGTGATCGTAAAATACATCTTAAGAACCTTATCTGAGCTTTAGACTGAAAACAGCAACGCAATAAAACAGTACATGGGGCTGGGTTGGTAGGAGTGTGTTATTTAGGCACTGGTGAGACAATGAAATATAATCGAGGAGGTCCACTTAGAGAAACAGACAGATGCATTTAAAAGCTTATCAACAGTTTGTAATACTCACGGACAGCATTTTACAACTCTGGAAAGCTATCAGCAGCAACTATTTTTATCTTTCATCTTGATGACTGTGAAATAAACAAACAGTGGTAATATGGCATCCATATAAGAATATAAATCACAGGAATGTGCACTTGCATGTATGTCATTGCCCAATTCGGCCTTGCTAGACGACGCGGTGTCACGTAGTTGCAAAAGTTGAACCTAGTTTAACATTTCTTGCCCTCTGCATTAGCAACCCCACTACATTGACTGACTGCCCTCCTTCAAGTGAATGTTAAATATGTCAAGTTACTTTAAAGTGTATTCAGTATCATCTTCAGCACCACGGACAGCTGACGTTAAGGAACACTTAGCGGCACGCGCGCGCGTAGTTGCTCGTAAGTGCTGCTTTTGTAAACGTGCTTTGAAATTTAAGAGCGTTTGTACAAACTTTTAAAGCTTTTAATTTCTGAGATTGGGTTTTTTTAGGAAACGGGGCTGAGGTCATTAGATCAGGTGACGTACCTGCTGAGGTATACTTACTGTAATGTCAATACAATGCATATGTTGCATTTTAATCTTTTACAGTATTAGTAAAGATCAGCTTGTGTTCAAGTTATATAGCTATAAATGTAATGTAAGTTGCATTAAATCTAGGACATTTGACAGTTTGGGAATGACACTCAGACATTATTGTGTTTAAAAATCTATTTTAAAATATAATATAATATAAGGAAAGAAAAAGTAAAGAAAAAACTCATAACTTTTCATGTATGTTGTACTTGATCCTCCTCTGTCTAAAAACAGACCAGGACTGAGTGGACCTGCTTCTTGTCCCCCATGCCTGTCTGACCGAGCCCGCTTGGCCCTCCGCATGCTGCCGTCCGAGCTGGGCCTTCTGTTGCCGCGGCAACAACAACTGCATAGCTGGCGTGGCTTCGTTCGGCAGCTCGGCCTCATTATGCTGCTGCTGGCTTTGATGTGGTTTGTGAGGCTCTACCTGCATTACTGCAGCCAGTGGCTCTACCTCCAGGCAATAGCAGTTCCTGTCAACAAGTGAGTTTGCTTCCTTTGATATCGCCCTGCACACACACACACACACACACACACACGCACACACACACGTACACAAGGGTGGGGGAAGCGTATGGATACACACGCACACACAAAAAGCAGAACTACATAGACAATTTTTTAGCACACACATCGCGGCTGACATGAATCCCTTTACATGGAGGACAGATACATGCATAGATTGCTGAAGCATGTAGGTAAATTGCACATGTGCACACACACATACACACACTCACAAACAGAATTCATTGCACAACAGACATGCATGCAAACTCAGAAACACACACATGCAAAGCACGGTTGTGGGAAAATGGGGTGTGGACGGGATATGGAGCAGAGGAGAGAATGGGGATGTGCAGTGTGTCTGAGAGTGTGTATTGGAAAACACACACACATACGCACACACTGGATAATCATCTGTTTGGAATCCCCCCATTAACATTTTAACAAGACTCTCTCAATATTAACAAACCATTGCTGGGGGAGTTTGTTGATTTCACCACACGGCTCTAAGTCCCAAAAGGCTACATTATTTGGAAGGAATTTATTGTTATTATTTGGTACACAGCATTGAGAATAAACAGCAATAAGATACCACAGAACTGTTAAATCACATCTCATTGGCATATGGTGCTGATTTAATTCATCACAATAAAAAGGGCTGGCTGCAAACATGCATACAAGCAGGTTTTTATTACAATAGCATGGGGGTGCAAACATCACGTTAAATCATGGAAAGTGATAGAGGACAGCAAAAAAAAAAAAAAAAAGGGAGAAAAAATGTGGCTGAATGGAAAAAAAAGGATGGACTGAGGGGGCGGATAGGAGGTGAAAAAACAAAAATGCGAAAACAGAGGGGGTCAACGTCGGATGACAACTTCCACATGTCCGAATCTGCTGCTTTCCCTTCGAGCATTTCTCTCTCCATGCTATGGCCAGAGCTGGCGGTGCCCAGTGAGAGAGACCAAGAGTGACATCAGAGTGGCTAGTGTGATGACAGGCCTCCCTCCCCGTTTGTTTCTATCTCAACCTTTCTTTTCTACTCTTCTCTATCTCTCTCTTCCTCCTCCTTCCTCATAATCCAGCCCAGGCAATTAGTGGACAGCAAAGTGTGCACAGAAGCAACAAGGTCTCTTTAACACACTCACACCAGTCAGATGAACAAAATCAACTGTGTAAGACATATTTACATTCTTTATTTTAGTCAAACTAGTAATAGCAATTTATTAAAATGTTTTACTATATAAAAGTGTGTCGTCACATTTTCAGCTCAATGTACATTTTCCCAAATGTATGACAAGTGAAAGTGGGTCCTCCATGCTGTATTTATATTTATGCTAATGCATTAATGTATGAGCAGCATATTATTTAACTTTTGGGTATTTTGGGTCCAACTTCTTCTGCACATTATAGGTTTTAAAAATCTAATATAAGCTGCCAAATAAATGTAGTGCTGTATGAAATGTACAGTATTTCCTTCTGAAATGTAGTAGAAGTATAAAGTCACATAAAATGAAAAAACTTCAGTCCCTGAAAGTTGTACTTAACTACAGTCCTTGAGTAAATGTTCTTCCACCACTGATCAAGATCCTGATTCCTTGGTGATAGCACTGCCAGTGTCAATATTTTATATGGAATAATGCAGCCAAAGTCTAAATGCTGTAGGTTTTATTCTATTATATGGAGATACACTATAAAATTAATTATTTCCTTGTCATTCTTAGAATGAGATTGGACAATGTGATTTATTGGCAAAATAGAAATAACATTATACTTGTCTATCTGTGCTGGCCATCCAGTGAGTTAATCTTTTGGAAGTTAGGAGATTTGCTTCAGATAAAACACCGATGGACCTCTTCAGTCAGATTAATGAACAGAATCTGAAAGGCGCTTGACTTTTAGAGCAAATCAGATGGGAATTAATGAGCAAAAACTGCACCGCTCCTCTCTCACCATTGGTTCTACCTCCTCCTGACTGATGGGAAGATTAAGAAACTCATGAGGCTTGCTGTAAATGGAGAGTCTAACTTACAATTGGGTGCTTTGAAAGCTCTCATGTAACAGTGCAGGTGATGATACTGTTATTTGTAGCATGAATGAGTTTGATTTTGATACTTTTTTGATATATTTTACCTTTTTATGTGATCTTTCACTGACTTGATATTTATAGATTGTAATGCCAATAATAGTTTTCTTTAATACATCACATGTAAACAACAAGGCAGCGCAGACTAGTGATGCAGCCTATGATAATGTTGATTGTCATCAAACTAATTAAATATGATTGAATCAACCATAAATAATATAATATAGTGTGTGAATTGCTGGGACCAGTTGCCCCTGAGCAAGCAGAGCTTCAGAAAATCTCACAAACACACCACACACATATTGACACATGCACATAATACACACACACACATACACGTCACCCGCTTCCGTTTCCTCTCCTGCCAGATTCCAGTTCCACGCATACACGGTGGACCTCGTATACCAGAGTTCTTTGCTTCACACCCGGGAGGAGCTGGTGATGGTGGTGGTGGGTCCCCTGACCTTGAACGCAGTAACGTTCCTGCTGGTTCTGATCAGATGGGGCTGTCAACAGATATTTGGCTCACTCCCTTCCTTCACGTCAAAGTTTATCATGGCTCAGGGAGTGTGGACAGTCCTCAACCCCCTGGCAGTCTTTGCAGTGGACGCCGTCCTCGGGGTAAGTCACTTAAAAATAACTTGGACACTTGTGCACTTTAAATAGGAGTTCACTTTATCTTGGCAAAGTGACTTTATATTACAAAAAAAAGGGAGGGGGGAGGAGAGGGCGAGAAAGAAAATGTGCAAGGTTAGATGGGTGTCTTTTTTGGCAGTGGGATGGATTTTGTCAGTGAGGGAGACTGAAATGATCTGGACTGTTCAGAGTTATGAATCATTTAAGGTAATGTCTAAATCAAAACCTACTATAATGGCATTGTAAAGCTGTTATTTCTGACCAAATACTATAATTCTTTGTACTGATGTTGATGTATTTGGGAGATTTGTAAGATGTGAGAGGTAAACAGTGAGCTGAAAAGTAAAAACCATCATGAAACCATCATGTGATCTCTTCAGGGACAAGAGCTCCTCCATATTGCAAATGTCCACCCTAATATATCCAACAGTTCTCGTGTTTAGATTTGTCTGTTTTTTTCTTTCAATCTTGTCTTCTCAGCGTCTTGCCTACAGCCCAGATGTACCAGTGGGTGATGCAGCCAAGCTTTACTGGCACTTCTATCGAGCTGACCAATCAGGTGCAGCGGGGGTGATCATCACTCTCTTTCTCTACGCAGTACTTCTCCTTCTGTCTATCACCATCCTCTCCATATATCTTCTCAGGTGAGACACATAGGAACATTGTGCCCTACAACAGTCAGGTGCCATCCAACAAGCTTGGAAAAGTGTGCAAAAAAATTCTACACTAACGTGCTATTTAGAATGTTAAAACAGTATGTGAGTTTTTTTTGTATGTCCAAAACTTGAGCATGAAACCATTAGTACGTGAAGTGCATACTGTTTGTTTCTGGGGAAATATTACAATATGCAAGCACTGGACACTATGCCATGCATAAATATCCCACAATGCAATGCAGTAGTGACAACAACAATAACAGACGATGGCAGACAGCGATCAAGGCAGCTCTGGCGTAATGTCAGTAATGCTTCAGTTTAAGACAGGTTTCATAATATATTTTTTAAAATTAGTTACACGTCTCTAACCAGCAAGGAGACTCAGGAAGTGACGTGATAATTACAGCTCAGTGCGTCCGATGCATAAAAACTGTAAAGATACATTCTACTGTTTATTTACACAAAAGTATGTTGAACGCATATTGGTATGCAGTGCATAGTATGTGATTTTGTGATTCCAAACACAGTGTAAGAATACATTAATTGTAAATGAATATGTATGTATATAGAAAGAGACAGTGAGTGAGTGAGAGAGAGAGAGAGAGAGAGAGAGAGAGAGAGAGAGAGAGAGAGAGAGAGAGATTTTTGCTCTGCATAGATCAGTGACAACAATTTGGCACGACTGAAAAATAAAGAAAGGCAGTTATAGCAGGTGTCATAAATCAGAGCAGTGTTTTTTTAGTCCTATAGACTGTATATTGTACTCTTGTTTATACCTCAAACTTGCTGCAAGGTCAAACATCTGGTAGAACATTATTTTGAAACTGACTTTTATGAGTCAATCCTTTGGAGCAAAAATAAATGCACCCACTTTGGCTCTTAAACTGATGCTATGACAGCAAACAGCTATCATGTCAGTGCATGTCAGTACTAAGAATTTCCATATTATATCACTGATGAAAAACACAGTGATGAGCATGCATCCCTAGTCCCGCAAACATTCAGCTCTGATTTTCACAAATGGATACAGTTCCTTTTGTCATATTGCTCTTTCACCCCTGACTTTGAGCTCTGTGTTTGACCTTCCTGGTGGCTGAGAAGCATGACAACACAGCTCAACTGGCAAAAGTAGGGAATCACCAATTTTTAATTGACGCAGTGTGTAGGGACAGTCTGCCAATGAAAAGGAAGACCCTTTCTGAAACACTCTGGCCCTCACCAGCCTACTATACTCAAGCATCCATTCAGAAATAACTCTAAACCAACCACCCCCGCATCCTTGTGCCGGTTCCACCCCATCCACCATTCCTTTCCTTCCTCTGTCCACAGAAAAGCACAAAAAACAACAGAAAATGAAAACAAATGTTGATCTAATCCATTTTGATTTTATAGTCGCATGGAATTACTTATGCAGTTATGCATCAACCTCACACATCTACACACAGGCGCACACTCACACACACATTCAGTTATTAGACACAAAGGCAAGCACCACACAGTTGCCTTTTTGAACATACCATACTCTGCAATTGGTTGGAAAACTGAAAGCGTTTCTAATTCAAAAGTTAGATGTGTTTTGATATAGCGTGAACATGTAACCCTCTTACATTATCCGATTAGGCTGAATGTTTTGCATGGTTGGTATCACTGAATGTTTCATACATATTGAAATGGACTGCGTATATATGGTGGTGAACACAAACACTCTATCATAAAGCATTGTGTTTTCCACTCATGTCTTGCAGATTGAGGTCAGCCATGCTGAAGCATTTACTTGTTAGGTTTCTATTGTGATTTTGCACCTCAGACTGGTTTAGGAAATTTTTTTAACCAAGCCTTTATGTCCTTTATAGCGCTGTTAGAAGCTTACTAAAGGGTGAAGATGAACACGAGAACTGAAAAAAACTCTCACATCCTACTTAAAGAGGGCTGGTCCCTAACTGCTGAGTCAAACATTGTCCTTTTTCTCAGTTTTACAAAATTACAGGAGAATAGCACAGCATTGCAATGTGAGGGTGGACTTAAACATACACTGCAGAACTACTGATTCAGAATTTTCAGCGTAAAAGACGACTATTATACTTTTCACATAATAGAGGGACATAATTTTTAGCAGCATGGAAGTAGAAAAGTAGAAGGGTGGGTTATAAATGACTGAATAATGTAACTCAGTATTCATCCAAGGTGTGTTCTCCCACCCTCATATAAGACCAAATTCCATTAACGGCTCAAAATGTAAGAAAACCCTTATTGAATTAATCAGTTTGAGATTGGCGGCCGAGGAGAGGGTGCCATCTAATTTCAGTAAGCGGGGCGCTTATCGGGCTCCAGCTAAATGGACAATATTAAAACAGCAGCCGGGAATAATGACTTCTGCCACTCAACCGCCACATGGGTTTGTATTGAATGTAGGCCACGAGGCTGAAGCAAGTCTGATAATTTTATGGGTTACAGTTTCCTATTGGCTGCAAGGAAGGGGCTCTGACACAGAGCGTGACCTATTTCTAAAAAAATGCCTCAGGCTATATGTATAGATAGAATGGACTGTTATCCTTTTTTAATTACATTTTAGGCAGCCTTTATTCACTGGCTGCAAAAATACATATCAGTGATGGGTTTTACACCTCTATCCTCTTTGAAACTTTACAAACATCAGAAACAGTGATGTGGCATTGATAGCGGTGTTTCATGCAAATCATTACAAGGTTTAAGACTAAAAAAAGACTTAGTTTGCATTCCCTACTCAATTACTGAGTGCCTACATGTGTTTATCCTTTTACGTTTGTATGGGCTTCTGTGTGTGGAAGGGTATTCAGTATACAAGTTAGCATGTGTATATAGAGTATGTGCATACATTATACAGTTTAAACAGGGACTCGGGTTAGGCGCCAGTGAGACCTGTGCCCCATAGCTCAATTACTCATTGACCACTTTTCCTTAAGGGAAAACTGCACTGATTGGTTGTTATATCTTGTAAAATGCACATTTATTGGTATGAGATTGGGAGGTAGGACAATAAGGTAGTCAGGTCAATTTTATAGTTATAACACAAGTGTTCATCAGATTAAAAAATGCTTATGAATGAAATAATTATATCATATGTAGAGCTGCACTGATTTGTCAATTAATCAATTGATTGACAGAAAATTAATCTGCAACTATTTTGATAATCGAATAATCATTTTAGTCATTTTTTTTAAGTAAAAAAGGCAAAAATATGCTGGTTTCAGCTTCTCAAATGTCACGATTTAATGATTTTTCTTTGTTGTACATGATGGTAGAAACTGAATATCTTTGAGTTTTGGACTGTTGGTTGGACAAAACAAGACATTTGAAGATGTCACCTTTGACTCTGGGAAATTATAATTATCATTTTTCCCCTATTTACTTACCTTTATGATAGACAAAATGATTAATCGAAAAAATCATTAACAGATGAATCAATAATGAAAATAATCATTAGTTGCAGCCCTAATTATATGCAGTATAAGGGCACATGTTTTTGGAATAATATGCATTTGATTCAGCTTTGCCACACAAAAATAGCTTTTATCGATATTTCCCTATTTATCCATCATGGTATTGTTGTCATGAATATTCTGTTAAATAATATTCCATCCAGTTACAAATATCCTCATGGTGACCCCTATATTGAAGAAGAACAGAGGGGAGCCTTATCATCCAGGTCATGTCCCACATATAAGTAACACATACTTACATTCAGGGGACTTCCAACACCAAGGAAATAAGCCTGTTTTAAAGCACAAAGATGCAAAGATGGTGAATTCCTCCAAGAGAGAGACCGCATAAATGAATGAGAAGCACAATTCAAGTGTAGGATGAAAATGAATGCATGCTATTCCTGTGTTTGAGGTCAAGATTCTACAAACATCCCTCTCCCAAGAGCGATAGGGAATGATGCTAAGTTCAAAGCTCCGTACCAGCTTCTTGTATAAATCCCTGTCTCCTTGATGTTGGTTTTATTTGAGAGTTGATTACCCTCTGACAGGCTAGAATCTCTATGGAAGGGCACAAGGTCTGCTGGTTTTGATGGTCAGCCAAAGCATTTGTTTACAGACATGGTGATTTTTTTTAGGGGTTGGCTGCATGCACCCTTGTGTGGCAAAAGAAAAATAACACTTTGGTAATATGTGCTCATCTGGAGGTATAAATCGATATGCCTTCTGCTGTGCCAACGTTTTCTTGTGACTCAGGCCGGGCTCTCCAGACGCATCTGCAACCAGCACGTCCGTTGTATCTGCCATCTTTGAAGCTCAGCATTAACAGTGAAGAACATCCCAGGATCTGACTCCCACACATTAACAGATGTACAACCACGCAGACACACAGCCAAACACAGACAACGCTACAGTCAGTTTGTGTTAACAAAGTGCTTCCCACTCATAGGCCATTTTGTTTGATTCCTTTTGCTCTTTTATTGCATTTGTATTGATATATTAGACTTTTATGGAGTGTTAGACTGCAAATATGCTTTGTTTAATCAATAGAAGTTTCATATGTTCTTCCAGAGAGTTGGGATCATTGTTACTTGACCTGTTTTATAAAAGCCAACCAATATGACAGTAAAAAAACAGGACATGATGCAGTTTGGCACAGAGGTAAATTTGCGGTTATCATCTTTGACACAAGACAAAGATGCTTGTTTTCCCTTGATTTGACATTTGACCCCATGAGACCTTTAGAGAGTAGAGACGGTGATTCAGTATGGCGTCACTCCTGCTTCCACTTCCCCCTCCTCACTTCTTTTCTCACACCACACCATCCAGATTCCACAATGATGGTCGCATGCTCGACGTCTTCCAGAGGCTCACTGCCAAGGAGGGGACGTACTTCCTGCCTCAAGACCTGGAGCTGTCCAATCAGGAGCTAAGCTACATTGTCAAGAAGGCGGAGCAGTGGAGAGGCTTCAATGGGGAGAGGCGCAAGGTAAGAAACTCACCACACTGCAAGCTCTTCTCCTGTCTCTCTAGTCAATGCTCTTCTCCTCAAACTCTTTGTGATTAATTGGGCTAATGGGTGTTTTCTTAACGACAGAATGAGCTAAAAGGTCATTGATACTAATCTGTTAGATTGGTCTGTGTAAAGGGGAGAAATTAAAGTTGCCTGTAACCCCAGGAGATTTAAGTCATGGTGTGCCTCTAAAAGAAAGTCTGGCTGGGGCCGGATGAGTGTGACAGTGAAAGGAACAATCATGGCGGCCATGATGGAATCACGCTGTCCATCATTACTAGATTAAATTTGGTCACTTTAACGAAGATATTATGTCCGAGTGGATGTATAGAATAGGCTCATTTTATATCATTAAATTTTCTTTAGTTACATTTCAGAAAGCTGAGAATTCATCTCAGAGGTCTTTAGCTTCATTCTAATTAGTACAAGATAATTACCAAAACAGAAACTCGGCTAGCGGGCTGTCTGATTAGTCTGTGGAAACCAATTTCCGAAGATATTTCATTAAAGAAAGACTGCTCAATCAACACACATAGTGGGATGCATGTGCACATGCTATACTGGGCATTATCTTAATGTGAACTGAGCATGGACAACTTGGTGTCAGAGAGTGCAGGATTCCAGTTTGCATAAATGCAGGTCCCCATGAAATTACTATCGCTAGAGTGAGGCTGCTGCATGTTTGACAGCCCAGCGCAGGTCGATGGTGATGACACAGGGAAGGGCAGTGTATTAGCACCGAGCCTACACCCGATGTAGAATCTTTGCATAGTGATTGAAAATGTGACTTGTTAAGATAAGGGAAATAGAACGCTGCGATCAAACTGCAGCCTCCTTTAATTTATTCTGTAGGATTTGTTAGTGGCACACATCGCTCGGTGTTCTCCATGTTCATTAACTCCCTTGCACTTTGCTTGCACAAGTTCATATGACTATGCAGGAGGGAAAAAGTGAAACTACAATATGTTCTGTTTCTGGTGATAGATTGACTGGCTGTCAGGAAATGATGCACCATTTTGTCTTCCAGAGGAGTAAAAAAACAGGCTTGACCAATCCAAAACACGTTTTGTAAGGGGTCAAAGTAGTTGATAATATTTGTATTATTCTGAACACAATATGAACTTCTTCTGTGTAACCCCATTTTACAAACTAGTCTACACCTTGAAAAGTTCTCCTAATTACAGTGTGCATAGAGACATTCTGTCATATTACAAATATGATTTAAAGCAGGTAGTTCACAGAAAAGTACCATGTAGTGATTGACAGTGTCTCAACCAATAAATACTGTATGTGATCACATACAATAAACAAATTCCGGGTTGCATCTTAGTGAATTTGTGTTAATACTCTCATACTAAAATATTCAAGGAAGTTTAAACTTCTGTTCAAGTTTTATTTTGAAGTGTTGATCAAGCTTGTTCAGCACCTCATAGAAATCTCACTCTCTAAGGTCTTTATTGAGAATCAAAACAGCTCATAAAATGGATGATGATTAATATTGTTCACATTATTAGTATTTGAAGTGGTCACATTTCTCTTAAAACTGTTTTAAAATAAAACCTTGTCTCACAATCCGCATACAAGTTGCAACATGACTTTCCACTTTCAAATTACGTGCCGTGCATACTCCGAAGTCCAATTTTCTGTGTGGACATTTTAACTTTTTCTCATCTCATTCAACGGCATTGGTTAGGCTTAGCCACAGAAAACATTTGGTTAGGGTTAGATAAAGATCATGGTTTGGGCTGAAACAGTAAAGTTCAGTAAAAATGTCCCGATGTGACATTAAAAACTCCCCGGCAACATTTTGCCAACAAATTATCTAGCCATTCACCCAACTTGCCTTCTCCTAACAAGCCAAAAATAACCTTATAAAATAAAAGAAAATTGAATTATATTAATGTCACTTCACTGGAAAGGATTGGCACACAATAATATGCCCTGCACAGAATTTGAAAGTGTATTATTTTGTACACCGACTGAAGAGACCAGGCTGGTAAAACTTAACTCACAAGATATGATTATTTATGTCTACTTCACCACATCCATAAAGTGTTAAACTACACAATTTTCCCCAAGTCCTATTTTTTTTTACACTTGTCTTGTAAGTCTTAATGAAACGCAACCCTGGCTTAGAGAGGTGACTACACCACTGCTAATGGGATGGTGATGGACCTGTTTATTGGGAGAAAATTGAGCTTCCCCATGTTTGGAGACTTTGAGAGAAATTACACCACCAAAGTTTGTGATTAAGAAAAGGCTTCATTTAGCTGCTGATGGCCTCTTGATGTGGTGGCACGGCTAAATCATCCTTGTATTACTGCATATCTCCCTCCACAGCAACAATTACAGCATACTTCATATTGTCCCTAATTTGGCGTTATTAAACTGATAAAATGTTAACACGTTAACACATTTTCCAGCATGATGAAAATTTAGGGTTATTGCATTTTATGATTTTTACATTATTCAAGCAGGCCATTTTTCATCAAAATAAGATGGGCTTTGCCATTATTTCATAATTATTGTAACAATTTCTCCTGTGAAAAGGGTCACTTTCCTAACTCAGCAAAGACATATCCCTATTAGACTAATTTGCCTACATGCAAATTTTTGCCATTTTTCCCTCATTAACTATTTATCATAGACAGGAAAAAAATATATTCATGAAGGCGAGCAAAGGAGCAGCCCGACAGAGCTGAAACTAATATTTTGCAACTCTAATGATTTTTTGCATCCTTAATTAGATAGAATAAGGTTGATATGATTAGGTCAGGATGTAGTGTTTTTCATTAAAAATACATTTCAGAAACTGTATTCCAAATGTGCCCTTGCAATTAAATAATGAATCTGACGCATTCCTTATTACGGACCCAATTAATATCAGAGGCAAGGGCGTAATTTTAATAACAGTGGGCCACGAGGCCTTCATTAGCTGAGTGAGAGAAAGGAGGGATGAGGAGAAGGAAAACAAGGCACTCAGAGGAACAGCAGCAGTCTGATATTGAGCCAATTTTAGAAAGTTATTGAACAGATTGAACAGAACAGTCTTAAAAGGATAAAGTATGACATTTTCAACAAATCAGATCTGGGGCAAACAGGAACTGCAGAAACCTCTTGTTTGTTTTACCCTAATTTGATACCAGTTATATGTCAGTTGTCAGATAGGGCAACTGAAAATCATTTAGTCTTTTAAGGTTAATCATATACTTAAAGTATATTATAACATGACAAAACGCCCTACTGTAGTAGCAGTTGAGCCTGCATTGGATCACAAGTATCAATTGCTACTAAGTTGCTTGACTGTGCATCCGTCAGGAAACTTTCAACAGACACATGTTAGAAATCTGTCAGCCAGTTTGCACTGTGCTCGACCAGGCAACCCACTCAGGATCTCTTGGCAAATCTCATCATCTACAGTATCAACTGTAGAGGGCTAGAGGGACTGTTGCATTATTTTTTTTTACACAAAAACACTGAACATACTTGTCATGTAAGATAAATGTAAGAGAACAGGTTGTACAATTCTGCATTAAAGGAGGAAATGTTTTTGCAGGGTGCATAGCATCAGAGGTTTTACGACATCCTGTGTGTCATCACGGTTTTACTGCTGTTTATGCTAAGCAAAACATAAAAAATACATTAAGTTAACACAAGTAAAACAAAATGAGAGATGATTATAATCAATTAGGTAAAAACTAGTTTTCTGGATTTACTGTGCTGTAACTTAGAACTCAGCAAAATCTCTATGACGCTGTATCTCCCTGCAGCACTGAAACAATAAAAAAGAATCCACATTCAATAACCAACCTGCAAATGGCCTATTATTATCAAACTTGTAATTTTCACAAGGCGATCATCAAACATAATCTAATTTTTACTTTCTCACCAATTAACTCCATATTATAAATTCCTGCATGCCATATGATCATTTGAGTTGCTTCCAGGTTTAAATATTACTCTTGGGTTAAGATGACAGCAGTAGAGCTTCCTGGCTAAGCAAAGTGGGAGAATGAGTTGAGGACCTTTCTACCTGTGTGCCTTTTAATTTGATCTCAGGAAGGAAGGGAAAAGAATGAGTTTCTGTCAAAGACCATTAGCCTCAAGTGTTGTGGATAAGAGCTGAGAGAGAGGGTGTAAGCTCATACACCAATTATGGCATTTTAAAAAAAAAATTAAATTCTTTAAGACTTAGCTCACTCATTTTGTTCCCTACTGCTTTTTACATATGTAGCAGACATCACATCTTGTACATGCTGTTCCATTCTTGCTTCAAACACAACTGAAATAGTTTGGAAAGAATTTGTAAAATACTTCTAATATATTATATAGTATATATGAATAGTGAGTGGTGTCACCATAGTATCACACTTAGTATTTCTAGAGGCCATTTACAGTTTCCATAAAAAAACACAATATAATGTTATTAAAATCCTGTTCCTCTATCCCTCTTTATGGTGAAGTGATATTGATTTGGTTGACATCATCACATCACATTATATATTTGTCAAATTAGTATACTGACGGAATTCCTTTCTGCAAAAAATCTGACTTTGCGTTTTGTAGTTATCTGAGCTGTTGTGTTATTTGTGTTATTTTATGTAACTGTTTGATGATGTTCTTCCTATAAAAAACATAGATTTTGAAATTTTTTAAATCCAGAATTTAAAGCTTTGCAATTGGCTGTTTGGACCCACCACTCGGAAATATTTACCTCACTGTCACCACATTAAGTCTGGTTTTCTTTTAATGATATTTCTAACATTACTCAACACAAAAACAAAAAAACATGTCCTTGATAACACAACAATACAATAGGTTAATGTAAAGGCCATCAGTTTTAAGTATATGAAAGGAATGGCAGCCATTTTTTTTGTTTGTTGTTTTCACAGACAGAAACTTGGTGGTCATGTGATTTGGACGTAGACCAGCAGAAAAGAACAGGCTAAAAGAAATGTAGACACCTCAAAATTTTAGTGCCATTATTGTAAAACTAATATATTTTTCACTGTGGACCAACGTAGCTCTTACATATTTTGATGTGAGACTGGGTTGGCTTGTGTGACCGTTTTTGCAATGATTTTTCACAAAGGCTAAGAAAACCTGTAGAATAAGCTAAAGAAAAGTTTAATAGGACGCTATAGTCGACGCTGTAGATGAGTCAACAAGAGGCAAACAAAAATTTTCACATTCCCTGAGCTTTTAATGCTATCATGCTCTGAGCTACTGGGTGTGCTAGCATGCTCCACATCATACTAGTGGTTCAGTAATGAGCCCCATTAATTATGTAAAGGCAGTGATGCAGATGGACCTAATTAATTGTCTCCCGTCACCCCCCTGATTACTGTACCTGGAAGGGAGGTGTTAATTTCTGTAATACTTAAGCAGGTACGCAAACTGTTTTGTCAGAGCCATTGCTATGACAATGACATAGTAGAGCGCCAGCTTACCTGCTGCAAAGCTCTTTTGCTGTTAATTCACCAAAAGGAAAGTTTCCCAGTGGTGGTGGTGACATTGTGATAATTGAAGGAGAGAGGGACAGATTAAAAGAAGCAGAGAAGGAGGGAGAGAGGAGAGAGGGAGTTTGAGCGGCGGCCCTGGAGATGTTTTCGCAACCTGATTGCATCAACATTTGCGTTCCTTCGTGCCGTTTGTCTCCGTATGTCTAGGTAATGGGTTACCAGCGGGCAAGTTTGGGAACACCCAAGGTGCTTTGCAACAGCAGCGTGGTTGGTGGGGACTAAACCTGTTGAGAGTCAAACAGCGCAGATTGGAGTGGTAATGATAACCAGAGTCTGCGAGGCTGGCTGTTAATCATATAAGATGTGTTTTCCATGTCTACAGCAGTGACATGACGGTACCACCTGACCAGAGGTGAGTCAGGGTCATCACTTTTCACACTAATTACCTATTGTGGGAAAAATTTGTTCCAAAAATTAGTTTAGAATATATTCTTTAGACAAAATAATATAATGTAGATACATTTGGGTACAGAACATGCCACCAAAATTACATAATTTCATACATATCACAGGGAATGGGGAATTTTGATATTATAAAATCTACATGGTTTCTAAAATCTATCCAATAAAGCATTTCAGTTTATTTACATTTTTATTATTCTCATAACACAGCACTTCACCCGGTTCATTCATCAGTCTTGCTGTGCAAATAGTACAGTAAAGAGAGTAGGAGGCCACCTGAGATGCAAATCTTAACTCAAGTAAAGGAAGAAGAAGCTTTGGGAAGGAAGGCAGACAGAGGGACCAGTGGGCTGTGACAGGATACACAGGAACCGCTGTCACATAACAATAGAACCCTCAGCTCCTGAACAGGAACCCATAACAGCAACACAGGAACACCAGGAGAGGAGAGGACAAGCTGAGTGCTTCAGTGGAATAGGAGAGGTTGTCTAGAGTCAGAGGGCAACTTCTGGTCTATGGTGTCTTTGTGTGTGTGTGTGCGTGTATGTGTGTAAGCATGGGGTCACAGAGATCCCCCTTCCCCCTCCCCCCCCCCCCCCCCCCCCAGCCTAAGCAATGTGGTCAGTATATATGCATGTGTGTATACCGTCATCCACATTTTTATGTGTAAGTACACGCATGCAAAGCTTTTTTTGCACACCTGCATGTGCGTGTCACATTAGATGGCTTCTTCAATTACAGTTTTTTTTTCTCTTTATTTTTTTTTTTTTTAGTGGACAGCGCTGAGGGCCCCAATGGCCCGAGGCAATAGCAAGCAGGCAGGCAAGGACAGGAGCGACGTAGCAGCAAGCACAGCATCCACAGTCAGAGCATTAGGGAGCTCAATATGAGATATGACTGCAAAGGCTACATGCCTGTGTTCCTGAAAAGGTCATAGACTTTGCTGGGCAGTAATGTGTGAAAGCAGTGCACGGTGGTAAAAAAAAAAAAAAAAAAAAAAAAGAAGAAGAAGAAGAGAAGAGAAGAGAAGAGAAGAAAAAAAACAGATAAAGCTCAAACACATGTACACTCTCACCTCTTTCTCAATTCACACGTATACAATTTTATGGACACAAATACAAAGCACATTAAGGCAAACTGACCTGTCCCATTGAAGGTAATGCTAAAGTGCATGAAAAGAAAAAAGGAAACAAAATTAGTACTGTACAATAAATGTTGTCTCTAAGGGAACCACAACAAAGTGCTAACATATCTACAATGTATATAATATTTTTTTAATACTGAGAAATCCCAAAACAACAGACAGAGAGAGTCGTTTTGTAAACAATAAGGACTTTTCACACAGATTTTATTAAATTGTATAATACATTCTCGGCCACTAAAGTGTATGAGAATCCACTTTAATTCAGTGAACATATGACATTTTTTAAAGAACTATTTGCTAAAGAGCAGTAGCTCATCCCAAAGCTTTTTGTGCCCACTATATCAGTGCTGTCACGGTGGAGCAGATGTGTGCAGCGACATCGTGCCCCCTCATCACATTCTATCTTCTATTGTGTTGGGATCTGTCTCCAGGTCTATTTTGAAATCTCACTTTAGTGACCTATGGGAGATTACCTGCTCTTAGTTAGACTCTCCTTTGCCTCCATTTTCACTATGTCCGCTATGAATTGTTCTCTATGATGCACATGCCTCCTCCTTGACCTGCTGGTACTGTAGGAGCAAGAGGCAATACCCATACAGGCCTTAGCATTCTCAGGATCTGGGCATGTGAGGGCATGGCCATAGGCGGTGCTCTTACCAGTGTCTCACTGGGTCAACAAGCACAGGTAATTTCAGTTGCTTAACAAGCAAAAGTTGCCATGGTAACTGACTAAATGAAAAAAGCAACCACTATGACTGCATGCTTATTTTCATAAGGTCACAATCAATGCCAAAACTTTGTTGTGGCTCACTCCTCTAGGGTAGCAACCTATCCACATGTCTCATAAGCTATACCTTGGAGGTACAGCGTCACAGCATGGGGGACACAGTTTGTCCCCTTAACTATGACAGCCTTATAAGTAGGCCTAAAGTCTTGAATGGGACAATGATTATGCATGATGGAAATGATGTTTGAAAAAGTAAGGATCACGTTTTTGAAGGGTCTTCTGCTGCTCCTATCACATGTTTTTCAGCTATAAATACCTTACAAGTGGTTTCTAGACATCTGTATCGAAATGGAGCAGAGAGGTCATCTGTCAAGAGGCCAAGAGATAGTGTCACAGAATGTTATGTCAGAGGATGGCAAGTCCCAAAAGAGTCTTAAAAAAAACATTTTTTCCCCTAGCATCAGATTGTTTTCTTAAATATGATCATTGTATGGCTTATTATGTTTTTGTAAAGTTTTATTGATTCATTTTAAATATAATACTTTTTTGTGATAATACATTTAAAGGATGTTAAACATCAACATACTTAATTTTATTTGACGTGCCTCTTATATACAAAAACAGGTGTGGGGTCATTTTATAATCAGGGTTTTATAGTCTGGCCAATACATTTATTCGAGTTCTGTGAACACAGGTGGAGCCATAAAGCTTCCCGATATTTTTGTTTAAATTTCACAAAGTGATGCATATTTCTCACAAACACGGTTCCAGCAGTAGATAGAGAGAGAAAAGGAGAAAGTGTTCCAGTATGAACTCGTCGGTGTGAACAGTTTAATTACAGGGAGTGTCAGCCCCATTGCTTAATGTGTCCCTCACAATTAATCCAGGGAGAGGATGTCATTATCTACCAAAGCCTGGGCCTGGGCAGGCTTTTCTGTCAGAGGGAAAAGAAGGAGGGAATGAGAGAGTGCAAAAGACAAAGCAAGTCAAAACAAGGAAGTGCCTTTGGTTAGCAGCCTACAGTATGGTCGACCTCCGTGTCACACAAAAGGATCAAGCTAAGATGCTTGGAGATTGTTTCAAAACATTGTGTTCTTTGAATATCTCGGACACTTGCCTCTTGTGACTGAATCAGTGAGGAAGGGCTTTTCCCTTTAATTTCTTCATAATATGAAGCATCGCCCGTCAGCTGTCAAAACATGTCCAGCTGGAAAAGGTTAAATTGACGCCAAGTTTTCACCACTTTGGGATGCTTTTTTTGTCCTTCCCTTCTCCTCCTCCTCCTCCTCCACCTCCCCTCCTTTCTCCTCCATCAGGCCAAATCCTGAGGAGTCCTGGCCTGTTCCCTTGCCATCCCATAATGTGAAACAGAAGGCAACAAATTGGACTGTTGAAGAGAGAGAAAAGACTTTTGCAGGAGCTCTGCACATGCACGGAACAAAAATTAAGAGTACTCATTTTACGCCAGTTCCAGAAGTTTTGCAACTGCCACTTGGCTCGGATCTTTGTTACGGGTGTAGAGAGTGGTTCAACCAAAACGTTTAATTTATAATGTTACATATGTTGACCAGTTAGATGTGATTACTGTGGAAACATAAGTTAATTATGTCAGCTGAAGACACTTACTATGTATGCAGACACACTTTACATACACACAGGGGTATTACTGTATGTAACGCACACTTAAACACACATACAAACATGCACATACAACCGCAGACTCCACAGAGGTTTTACAGCTTGAACTTGACAGATCTGATTCTTTGTGACTGTCCATCGTTAGTCACTTCTTTTCCCTTCTCTCCCTTCCTTTCCTTTAAAGATTTTGACCTTGGCCGCTTCTTGCGGCCCGGAGGGGATGAGGAAGGTCTGGTGATTGTGACAGGTGTCGCGTCTTAACAGCCCCACATGACATCCCGAGGAGAGATAGACATTTGGATTTTTTTTTTTTTCATAAGGGTTTCACTCATAACCTTAAAGAGACAGAGTGGTGTGTGTGTGTGTGCGTGCACATGTACTCTATGTGTCTGTGTGTGTGTGTGTGTGTGTGTGTGTGTGTATGTAACGCATGTGTGAGTCTTACCACTGATTCCCAGCTCTCATTTCAGTTATTGGCTTGGATACTTATCACCTCCAGCCTCCAAGGCCTGATTAGGTTGAAGCTACTCCAAAGTCAAATTTTGGATATCAAAGGCAATACTCAGCTTTGGCATCTGTCTGCAGCATCTTAATACAAAGCTGGTCTCCTGGAATTTTGAGAATTGAGCATGATGTCTTAAAATATGTGTCCCGTGCACTTATAGTGAGAGAAATATGTTTTTGCACTACAAAAGGATTACCTGAAGTAGGCATGTCTGCAAACACTGAATTATTTTGGCAGAAAATATTGGTGGTTTGATCTGTGTAGCTTTTGATAATACTAAATAGTAAGAGCTTGTATATAGAGGCTATATGGGGGCTTGTGTTTAATGCCAATTGATGCATGTGCTTTATTATTTTTGCTTTTTTACTTATATGGATACTACATCAGTTAGTAATGTTTGCATCTGTCTTACTCTATACGTTTTTTCAGGTTTCACATTACATATCTGCCTGTTTGAATGGCACCTGTACTGTATGCGTTCACTTGAAGAAACTTGGTTAAAATGAAACTGTCAGTCATTTGTGAACAGAGTATTAGAAACATTAAAATGTGGGACAGACTCATTTTTCTTAAATAAAGTCTCAGGTGAACTTCAATGTGCTCCACAACAAAACTGGAAAAGTGATCTCCTTAGGGCCCAGGGTGAGTCAGACATGGTATGGAAGTAAAAGATGGGCTGCTATCTGAGTTGTTTACTGTAGGCTCAGAGTAGGCTTTATTTTCTGCAAAGGAGATTAGTAACAGTAAATTATGCATATCTTATTTTCTGGATTATCGCAGGCACTCAGAGATACTATCTCTCTGGATAATCTCTTTTAAAGTCGTTCACTTTATTCTGACTGTAAATATAGTCATTGTTGCTTGTTTATCTTTTCTCGAAGTCCAATTTGGTCTGTGCTACTTTTGGATGGAGTGTATGAATGCACTTTAACTATGATTATTCAAGTTGAAATATTTATAGACAGTGATCTTTGCTTTATAGGCACAGTAATGAGAGAAGTGTGGATGAAAGCTACTGTAGCTTGCAAGCCATTTTGTCACTTTGTGTGTACGTGTGCGTGCATATGTGTGTGTCCCTGCATGCAAATATGAATGGGTGGCCTGTCTTGTCCAGTGGTGCGTTTAACCAGACACAGACCTTTGCTTCAGCCAAATCAGGCCCAACGCAGACAGTGTGCATCCATGCCATTTTCAAGCTGCTCCAATTATATCTGCCGACCGTCCACATATTGGCCAAATTTACAATAATAGCATATCTATTTCCATTCTAATGGCTGACATTGCTTGGCTTATCCATGCATGTATGTCGGTGGTCTTTTATGCTTTGTGGTTAAGCCTGTTCCCAGTCATGTGCAATGTGCTGTAGCCCTTCTTGGCCTTGTACGTGTGTGTGTGTGTGTGTGTGCGTGTGTGTTGCAAATAAACCAGAGAGTGCTTATGCTTCTGTGTGTATATGTGCATGCATTAATATCTCTTTGAATGAGCATTTGTGCAGAGTGACCCTTGACGTATAAAGCTTGTGCATCTGTACTACAGTATACAGTATGTGCCTATTATTTCAAATGGTGTGTGAGTGTGTGAGCCCAGTGTGCGTTTGTGTTGGTTCGTGTGTCCATGAACCCATGTTGGCACATGTGTTTGTGTGCCTACATACAGTCTGTGTCTGTGTATGTGGTATGAACCCAGTCCTCAGCAAACAGGCCTTGAACCCGGGCCAGCTCTGACAGACAGGGTGGTGGTGGTGGTGGAGTGGAGGGATTGACCCTCTATAGCTTAGAGAGCCTCTGCACAGTACACACTCCTCTCACCCCTCCTCCCCTCCTGCCCATCTCCCCACATCTCCCCTCCCTCCCTCCCTCCCCCCACTCCCTGCTGCCTAGCCCCAAGCGCCCGCAGGCGTTGGAGATGCACGCATGCGTTGCCTCACTGTGTGAGGCTTTGTTTGTGAGCAAGGATGTGTGTGTGTGTGTGTGTGTGTGTGTGTGTGTGTGTGTGTGTGTGTGTGTGTGTTAGCATGTAGATGAGTGTTACTGTTTCTGTGTGTGTGTGGATGAGGATCTGTGGACAAAAGAAGCAACCCTGTCTACCTCTTCTCTCACTTGGCAATAATCATTGATGCTCCTTTCTCCTTTCTCAGTGCTTACTGTATCTTCATGTTGTGACTGCCCTTTGTTTTGAAGTACACAGAAAAATCTGTGTCAAATGTTAACACCTACTGCTACCACAGCAACAATGTGGCTCCATAATGAAAACATTATTGAAATCAATGTTTAGTGGTCCGGTTTAAGATACAGTAGCTTTCATACAGTGGTGGATAAAGTTGTCATCAGCAAATAAGCAAATTCTATAGAGCCTACAATTCAGAATTCTGATATATTCTCTGCGTATTTGGCTTTCTGTTGTCCAGAAATTATATTTGCTTTATACAAAAGGAAATTATCCTTTCCCTCCAAATCTAGAGCTTTGTGTTAATGAAAAGCACATGAAAGGCCTCATCCATTGTCATGACCAGTTGACCAGCTAGCTCTTATAGGGTTGTGCATGTACTTGGCAAGCTATGGTAGATGATCAGAAGTCACATAGGTTTGATTGAAAACATAGAGTGAGAGCCTGTAATGAACAAATATGTAAAGATGTTGGCTAATGTCTCTGTATTATTTAAACAAAATCAGAAGTTAAGTGTGTCCAAGCTCCTCTTTGGTTGTTAAAGCATATATTTGATAGCACTGTTTGATAAGATGCTACTGAGGAATGCAACATATCTAAAGTGTGATATCTCGTGTAGCACTGGACTTCAGTGCACCTCTAGCCTTGGAATCCCTGCATGGTATCATACTAGCATAGTGGTGGAGCGTTCCATCAATAACATCTATAACTGCTCATTTACTTATCCCAACTAATTCCAAATGTTTCCTGACAGACTATGCCAATGCTTCTGTGCAATATTTCCAGCCAACATGACTCAGATCTGGTTCATCTTTAACATCAATTTTTAATTAGAGAATGTTGGCTAACAAACAGGAGACTTAGCACCTAATAAAACATTCCAAAGTACTACATGCACTCAAAACATTCATTGTACATAGGAAGCTCTACATGTGATCCAGACATATTATAACATGCTGGTAGCAGGCCATAAAACCAAGCCCATAAACATTTTCTTTAATATCCACTTAGACTTAGCCCCAACTTAAGCACACCCACATCTAGCCAGTCCCAGCCATACCTTACTCTGAATCTAGCCTTCAACAGGTATCAGTCTTCTTCACCATCCTCATACCTCTCCCCACTGTAGCTTTAAATCTCTCCTAAACCAACACACTGAATCCAGGTCCGTTCCTACTCCTGCCTCTTTCCCCTTCAATGCCAGAACCAGCCACAGCCCCATTCCAAGCACCAGGTCCAGCACCAGCCCCATCTTCTACAGCTTCCTCCCATTTCCACACCCACATCCCTCACTCCATAGGGCTCAAATCTCTTCCCTAGTCTCCGTCCCAAACGTAGTCCCAGCCACAGCCGGGGCTTCCATGTGCGACTGACACATAAATAACCAAGCCTGTCCGCCACCCAGGCAAATTCAAATGCACCTGTCAAAGTGATGAAGCACCCGCCCGCAGGGAAGCATTGTTTACATTTTCACTCCACTCTTCGCAAAAGTGAGATTCTAATTATTTTCCCACTGTAAATTAAAGCCAAGTGGGACAGAACTACAAACCAAAAGGATCATGGCAGTGACAGGAGAAAACCCCAGCCCTCCCATGTATGAATTTGCGTGAAGGGTGGGAAAAGGCTGAGGAAAGCGTGTGGGTGGTAGACAGATGGAAGGTCAGCAGCTTTTGTCTTTAAAGGGGGAGATGGAGAGAGAGACCGAGATGGGAGAAAAGAGAGGCAGAGTGTAGCAAGTCTACTTCTGTTGTGCTCATTACAGACAGGGTCTAGAGAACTTCAACCAACTGGAATACATTATGCCCTCACATTTCATACATAATAATGTGCCAAAAATGTGCTGCATTATTTTTCATACCAATGGACACAGAGAGTGAAAAAAAAGACAGAGAGAATGGGATAGAGAGAGAGAGGGGTGGGAGGGAGGGAGGGAAGGCAAAGATTTAATTAGTTCATGGGAACATGCAAATAGAAGGTAAAATTAGACTGAGAAAGGGAGACCTGGGGAAGAGAGAGTGCATGAATGGTAATGATGGCTATCTAGTTTGGATCAATCATTAAGGGATCAGGGGGACTGACAGGCCGGTTTGTGCCCACGCCTTAGGCTCCTGTCCTGGGCGGTCGCCAGCCCGGCTCAACCTGCCAACCCATGGAGACTTCTCCTTCTTTTTTCCCTTCAGTTCAGTCACACATACATGTACATAGGTACTGAAGCATCGTACAGTATAAGTCCAAACAAATGTGTTCCAATCTTATCTAATGTGGACACACATATAGTATAAATTCACACTTTTGTCAATAAAAGCTTAATATTTAATACCTACAGTATGGATAACTCACTCTAGGGCCTTGTTAATTTGTGTTTATTAATCAGTGATGCATCCCAGCCTATGGCAGTGTTTTCAAAATGGTGGATTTACGGAAACATTAGTAGACAGTGGGTGACTTCAGATTTGCTCTCTAGGCCTCTGATTAGCTCCCATTTTGACGCTGTGTTTTGATTATGAGTGGAAAATTGCTTAGTGGGGTCGTGGGGTCGAGTTTGGGAACTATTTTGGTTGTCAGCAGGGACACGCCTTTTTTTAATAATGGTCAACTCCAGACACTGTGTTTATATCCTACATGTCACAAAATGGAGGGAAATGTCAGCCAGCGTTATCTGTGACACTCAAGGATGTGTGAGACAAATATATAAAATACACTGTATGTCTCACAGACAGCTATTACTAGACCAGTATGTCACCCAATGGAAAATTACTATTTAATTCCCAGAAACTGTCTGCCCTCTTTTTAGCTGTTGGATGCAAGTTTAAATCCTAATTTAGGTATGAATATGGGTCATTTTTTAAATATAACACAATAGAATATCCTTTTTAGAATGTAGTGCATTTATCCTTTTATCTCTGAGGCAGTGATGCCTTTTTTGGCCTCAAACAAAACCAATATCAGTGACAGAAATTCCAAATCCATCTCTTGACAGACCTTATAGTTGCACACACTTGAATAAAAATGATTGACATGTCAGTCAAATTTTGTTACAAGTCACAGTAGATTTTTTAAAAAAGAGAACCTTTCCACAGGCGCCTGTATTTAAGCACTGATTGCTTTTATTGTGCATTCATATGTGGTATGGTATGATTCGGTAAGTGTGAAATTGCATCTTCACCCAGAAAGACAGACTATATTTGTGAACCGTGGAGCCATGTCTGCAGCTGTGCCATCCCCACTTCCTGTGCCCCTGTCCCTCCCTCCCATTCTCTGTGTACATTTGCGGTAATGTCTACAAATCCTGAAATTTATGTCCCTGCTGGAAAACATGGTTTGCCGTTTATAGTCCTCCACTAAAAGAAATAAGGCCCGTCTCTCCTGATGCAAGTCAAGGGACTGATGCAGACTCTATCAGATTTCTAAATACAGACCCCAACAATAAATCCCGGCTTGATTGGGTTTGAATTGGGTTAGCTCACTTGAATGCTATCTGCTTAACCCACAGCTGGCCTGTCTGCTCCATGCAGGCATTGAACCTAAATCAGTCACTTAGTGCTATCAAATGGAACAATGGTGGAGTGGAGAGAGCACTCAAGCTAGGGCTAGAAGCCAGGCTAGCGCCATAACGCAACACAACAGACCAGAACAGAGTAGTGTAGAGCAGACAGACCCTCTAATGCTCTTTCCTTTTTGTGTCTCAGCAATGATGCATCCTGAGAGCCATGGTGCATTGCATGAAATGGCATCACCCAAACCGAACACACAAACACCTTTTCAGGCTTTTGTCTAGTCTTGTCAAGTGGATTTCATGTGCTAATTAGCGTAGGACGGTGGCATGGCTAACATCAAAAAAATCTATTTTCACGCAAGCCAAAATACATACACATGCACACCACACAAGGGAATTTAAGCAGGTGCGTTTAACCAAAGTGACTTAGAGCATGGAGGCTGTATCCATGGTGTTTCTATCACCACTGTACAGCTTGGTTTATAAATCCTGGACTGGGACCTCAACCGGGTCACACCCCCACTTGCCCAATGGAGTGGAAAAGGATGTTTTCTTATTGCCAGATTCGTGACTTTAAATGTTTGTAATTTCTTAAGAGTATCGTGAACAAGGTGAGAGTCACTACGTGGGAAGAGATCTAGGATTTTCTGCACACTCCCAGTTGTGTTTCCTCAAAAAGAAAAAAAAAAGAAAAAGAAGAAAAAAAACACCAAACCAACATACATACACTATCCAAACACACTGATTGCTGCCTTGCAGAGGTGCTGATTACTTAAGAAATTCAGGTAATCACTTTCCCCCAGTGTGGGCCGAGGCCAAGCTGGAGGCAAGGCACAGTTGAGGCGATTTCATAATGAGCGGCGTCCCCACCTCCCCCTTACACACATGCACGCACACACACACACACACAGACGCAAACACACCTTCCTTAAATATTCTTGGCTAGTCTTCTTTCTTTTTGCACTTGTGACTCTGACATTTTGACAATGAGTTCCTTTCTTCTCATGGGGCTGTCTGCTTTGCAGTTTATGCAATGTCTCTAATTACAAGAGGGGTAATGGCTCCCACTGTTTTCTCGATGAAGTGCCTAGAGTTGTGTTTGGCTAACCGTTTATAAGTGTGGGGTGACATCGATACACCACCAAATTAAACCTCTCCTTCAGCTTGACCCTGCCACTCATGGCCCACTGAATGAGTTTGCCTTTTTCCTTTTTCTGTATTTTTAGACGAATCATAATTACGCAGCCAATTAGGGGGTCACCTTGAGTTTCACAAACTACTTGAAAAACTTCCTCCTCTTGGTGACTCACTCTCTCTCTCTCTCTCTCTCTCTCTCTCTCTCTCTCTCGCTCTCTCTCTCTCTCTCTGTGTGTGTCACAGTCATGTTGTGGGGACTCACCTCCCTTATGGGGACAAAAAGCAAGTCTCCTTTATGTAAATCATTCATTTTAAGGTGACAACTTTAAAGTTAAGGTAAGTTTAGGGTTATATTAAGGTTAGTGTAAGGTTTGGGGTCAAGCAAATAGTGGTTATGGTTAGGGTTAGAGTAAGTCTCCAGGAAATGAATGTAAGTCAATGCAATGCTCTCTAAAGTGATGGAAACACGACTGTGTGCATGTCTGACTTTGTGTGTGTGTGTATGAGGATACCACAGGTCTGAGATGTGTACTGTACAGAGGTTCTCAGATGTCAGAATTAAAGGAATTACGGCCTATATGGCCCCCTATAGTACATACATGTACACATACACACACACACACACACACACACACACACACACACACACACACACTTACAAAGGTCTCTTACATATGCAGTAGTTAAACTATGCACACACACAACTGAACACAAACACACGGATGAAAGTAAAGTTAGACTTTTTAGATGTGTGTTATGCTTATGTAGGTGTGTGATGTCAAGTGGAGGCTAATTGGCCTATGCTTTGCAGACTGGAATATGAATTTGAGATCTATTTAGGGCAAAAGAGTTTCATCCAATTTCCATTATGTCTACTTTATGTATGTTTGGAATGAATGATTAATCTTTAGTTAATATGATGTATAAGATCTACTGTTACGCATGTTCAGTAGACATTTAAACCTTCACCAGCAGACACTATCAGAGAGGGAGAGAGCTTCCATGATCTTCACACATGGATGACTTCGAGTTACATGACCTATATAACATGTTACACGCTCCGCTTGCTCCCCATGTCTCACCCTAATAGAGAAGGGCAGCGCATTACAGGTGTGTAAGCCCCCAACACACACATGCACATGCACAGAAAGAGTCCTAAATAAGCCTGCCACCAGAATTATACATATGTATGCAGGATCACAAACACAACCTGTCTCTTTACCTGCCACGGATCAGGCCCCATAGGACTCATGCACTACTAGGAATTAGCGCACTGATGTACTATACACCAGTGGTGCTTATTTGGTGGCGGCAGTTGTATGTAATTAAAATGAACAGCACAGCAGTTTAGAGGGGAAGGTTTAGAACATAGTATCTGGCTTTTTATGAATGCATTGTCATAAAATAGTCACTTATTTTCATGTCATTTGAGAGATTCTCCTACATGTATAGTATATGGTTACACACTTAACACAAACATACAATGTGTTGAAGGCTGCAAAGTATTTTCACATGAATGTGTTGCAAGTTTGATGGAGGCATACTTTTTGCCCAACAGACATTATAACCCTTCATGTATGTGCTTGTTTATAGGTGGCAGTCTATGACCATATCTGGACAACAGAGGACCCCTTGGTGGGCTCTGCGGCCCCCATTGATAACCTGAATAGGGAGGGTTACCCACTACCAGAGGGTGACATCAGCATCCATGTGGCAGTCTACACCCTGTACCTGAGTGGCCTCAAACAAAGATACAGACACTTCCTCCGACAACCAGACGGGGCTATCATCGAGGTGGGATATCAATGTCTATAACATATATGGCCACAATATATTTGAAATAAAAACCTTGATTATTATATATAATCAAGGTTTTTATTTCTGTTTTTCTAATGAAAATGTGAGAAAC
This sequence comes from Euthynnus affinis, assembly GCA_029490765.1. NCBI lineage: Eukaryota > Metazoa > Chordata > Actinopteri > Scombriformes > Scombridae > Euthynnus > Euthynnus affinis. The sequence goes on along the minus strand of CM055859.1, from coordinate 9,234,596 downwards.
ATGAGTTTTATTTGACAATATCCCTGATCAATCTACGCTATGATATTAGTGGTTTGATTGAGTGTAATAGCTTTTGCAGGATGAAAGGGACTTGTACAATCAGCCCACTGCACTACCACCACTACTACCACTAGAGAGCACATAGTTCTGTCAAGGTTATTCAATTCTCTAAATCTATTATTTTATTAACAGAAAAAAAGGGGTTTTCATTTGCATCTGGATCTGTATTAAAATATATAGATTTTTGGAAATAACCTCATTATTATGAGTATGAATTGTACAAAACATTTTTCTGTCTTATCCCTTTTCCCCCACATTGTCATTCTTTTATGGTCTTTCTTTAACTGAAGTTTGCATCTTAAAATAGAGGGAAATTGAGAGGAAAGAACAATGGGAGGAGAGAAGGAGAGGGTGGAGAGATGCATTGGAGGTTCACAAAACACTCCCTTCTTTCCCCTCTCTCTCTCCTCCCTCTCTGGTGAGAGAGGAGAGGAATAGATGCAGTAATGCAGTAACTAGATGCTAGTTCCTCATTTAGTACAATAAAAAGACAACAGTACAGCTCTGTGGTGTGAAAGGGCGAATAACCGTGACTGATTTTTATGTTTTCCTTAGGCAAAACCAGATTTGAAATTATGACTTCTTTTCAAACAAAAATGACAGGATTTGCCTTGAGACACAAATCAAGACTTAGTTCATCATGTCAGTGTAAATACTGCTTGCCAAAACTTAGTCAACAAATATCACTTCTTTTTTTGGTCTCTTCTGCCTCTGTAGAAACAATAATTTACAGTTTGTATGTCATGATGTAAACTCAAGCACCTCATCTTGTTTAACACTATGTTATGTTACTTGATGAAATGATGGAATGTCATTTACTGAAACAACAAAGCACCATTCTACTTCAGTTTACTGGGCACTGTAATTAGTCAATAACTTAAACAAAGCTCCTCATGTCCTCCAACTTCCAACTAGACTGGCAGGTCAGAAACAGACTGATTCACAGATTGTTACCTAATTAAAAGAAGTGCTTTGTGACTCCTGCAGTAGCAAGAATTCATTCCTTTCCTCAATCATTCTGTCAGTCCCCTAAGAGCAACCTGGTTCATCCTAACAAAATTAATATTTTGAAGTTTGAATGTCAGAGGAGTGAGGAAGGAGGGGGGGGGGGTATATGTGCTGCAATTAGCTCTGAGGCTCTATTGCGTTCTAATGGTTCTCCGTCATAATTTGAGTGATGGTGAGCTTATGTGAGTAAACACACAGCATGGTATATTTATTACTGGTGTCGCACAGTCTCTGTGTGTGTATGTGTGCGTGTAGCCTCTAGACCTGTGCATAGCAGATGAGACATCTGGGGGGAGTTGTTTATAGTCAAACTGAGCACACACACACATTGACACAGACACATATACGGATTCTCAATTCCTGCACAAAAAAACATGCAAAAATGCAGATGCTGACATATATAAATACTACACCTACAACCACCTCTAACCTGCTGACCCTCCATTCTTTAAACTGAGAAGAGAGTTTCACAGAGGCCGCCTTATGTGAACGATAGATGTTACTGTCCTTGGAAAACACATACACACACATACACTGTATCTTACCCTCTCTGTTGCTCTCTTTTTCTCACACACACTGTGTCCCTTGGGTGCTGCTGTCTGTTCTTTGCAACTTAACAGGCAGGGACCTCCAGCAGCAAGAGATGCCGATGGCATCCTCTTTCACCCGCTGGTAGTGGGGAGCGATAACACCAATGCACAGCATTGCCAAGAGAGCACTATGCCATTCCCCTTCGCCTCGCAGCACGGACCCCCACTTTACATATTCAAAACTAATTCTCCCCTGAATATATAGACTGGTTTTATGTATAGAGCAAGATCCAGGAATCACCAAAGGGCATCCCCAGCACTCGGAAGAACACTTGAGCTGATTTTATTAGTGCTTTATATAATTCTGGCAGCGATATACACATGCGACAGGGTGCTGTGTACAAACTGGCCTTCAGATGTAAGGTGACAGCTCCTCAGAGAGAAATAACAGCTGTGCAGGCACTTCTACAAAAATTAAATAGATTAAAAAATATAGAATGAAATAGAAAAAAAGCTCTACCATGAGATGCAGTGACCAAAGGAAGGAAGAGAAGTCCTCCCCATTCTTAGATTTATGACATGTTAAAGCAATTTTATGGGTTTTCCTGTATAGGCTTATTACTTTATTCAGTTATCCGAATAATAGCATGTTTTATGGTGATGTGGTTACACTGCCATGTTACCAGAAGAAGTGTTATGTTGCGTTGATCCTGTTTGAGCAATAAAGACTAATGCAATTTGTTGTACTTTCAGCCAAATATGAGTATAAGTATATGTGATGTCTTCACACAGGATTATACTTATTGCAAACATTTAATATCTCATTACTTTTGTTTTGCAGAACAGAAAATACCCCTTTGTTTTTTCTTATTATCGTTACAGTATATTTTCTGTTTTGAAATCTTGATCATTAGTGTGGATGACACTTGAAATAGGAGGTTGACAGTGACAAAAAAAATATTTAACTTCATCTGACTGTGTAATAATGTGACTCTATTCTCTGTCCCAGTTAGTTAAAAGACTAATCCTGCTACTTAAGAAGTCTGTTTCCATTTACTGAGGAAATATTGACGGATGGCTCATTTCCCTTTGGCTCTGTTTTCGCAGGCAGTGTCCTGGACACCAATGCCCTGAAGGACCTGCTCCTCCCTTAGACTAACATGACCACAGCTCCAGGGGCCAGTAGATTTGCATAATACCCACACATTTACACCTAAAATTTGTCTAAACGAACACCTTAAAAAACAAGTCCTAGAAGAAGTGCCCAGAGCTGTAGACACTGTTTGGAACGAACAGAACAACGAGGTGTGTCCTGTTTGATTTGCTGAAGAGTGAAACACTTAAGTAAAAGTCATGCAAAACTCAATGTTTCTCTTGTTTATTCAGCCATTATTGAACCAGCTATGTTGACCGAAAGTTTTCCTTTTCTTTCTGTGTTGCGTCGTTAGCAAGAAGTAGAAACTGGGTGTAAGGAGTGAATTTGAAGTTGTGGGTGTGCAGTAAAATATCACTATAATGAAGTCTTTATTGACTTGCATATTGAATTCTGTTTAAAGAAAGTTAATATTAATGATCCATCATATGCTCTCATTCAACATTTTGCCCGAGGCAGGTGTGATATTGACCATGTTGAAGGAATCTTCTAGCTGAATCACAACAATACAAAAAGTAAAAGCAACGTTCCCATCAGTGTACTCCAATAAAAGACATTAAAGGTAAAGTGAGGTGTAGCTTTTCAAACACTCATTACCTATAAACAGATGTTCCACAGCTGCCAACTCGCAAAATGCACTGCTGACAACAACTGTTGGGGCCGAAATTATGCAGGAAAATGCATCTATATAACCTAGGACCTTCAGAGAAGGCCTCATAACCACTCCGTCTGAAGAAACAAGATGGCTGATGAAGAAATTAATGCAGGCAAAGTCATTATCTTCCCTCCTAAAACCACAGTGGGTTTATGTCCCCCTGTGTCGTTTTTTCTCCCGGGCTAGCATTTAAGTGTCGATGGACTTATAAAAAGATAGGACAAGCCAACTGTGCTCCTTTAGTCTCCTTTCCTCCATATGGGAGGCAGCAGCATATGCAAGAACTGGCTCAGCTTCTGTAAAACTTCCATTAAAGATGCACAACTAAGGCTCTGCCAGCTTGAATATTACCTCTCTCCGCAAATTATTTATGGCTCGGAAAAAACGCTGATGATGAGCATCTCCAGCGACTTGTATAAATAAAAACACTTTTCGCTGCAATTTCAGCTGTTTTTGTTTTTTTTTCTTTCTCTCTTCTCTTTCGGGATGTGCTTAACCATGTAGAAACAAAAGGTATGCTGTTTATTCACAGTGTATGGTTTTAATTCCATAACATTTAATTATTTTAACCTCAACAGGGATGACTTTGTTGTATTATGCATGTTTTATATAATAAGGAGAGGATATCACCTTTGTAGTTTGTAGATTTTTCTAACAACCGTGCCACAGCAGATGTATATGAAGATGACAATAACGACATCGATGACGATGATCAGATAAAGTAAGAAATGGAAGGCATAAGTGACACCTCATCATCATGATATGCCATGAAATCTCTCATTAGCGAGGAGCCTTTGTCTCAGCTCTCCATGACTCAGCCCACCGTCCGCTTGCACATGAAGACGCTTCTTCACCAGACCAATATTGACCTAATTTAGCATGCAGAAAATATGAAGAAGTTAACCTTTTGAAAAACACCTTGCAGCAACATTAATTGACAAACCGCATCAATTCTCCCTCCTACCCCTCTTTTGTAATTACTCTGCTGCACGTTTGATTGCCGCTGCGGAGCTGAGGACCCACGCTTCATTTGCCGTGAGGTCATCAGCAGCCCTCAGAAATATGAATATGATTTATACAGGAAGTGAGTGTGCTCTCTATGCTGTGTGTGTGTGTGTGTGTGTGTGTGTGTGTGCTGTCTTTTCTTCATGTGGTGTGTGTGGTTACAAGAGACACTGAGAAGAGAGGGAGAAGGGAATGTCCTTGGCTACTTACTGTATGTTGCATGAGGAGATTAATGCCTCCCTGGCAGCCATATCTGCTTAGCAGGAGGACTTCTCCAAAGTGTACTGCATATAATTATCTGGCAAGTTTATACTAGTTTTAGATAAAGAAGCAGTCTGTGGCACATTTTTCAAGTTTGCTCAATTGCTGTTCTATCTGTGTAATTTGCAACTTTTGAAAAGAGCCTGCCCACATATGACACCACATATTTGATGCTGCTGTTATGAAATATATAGCTGTAATATATAGCTGTGTGGAAAGAATTCAGACGTAATTTATACTCAACCCATGATTGTATATACGCACATATATAAGTATGGTAAAAATATAGTTAGTGTTTTTTTTTTTGAAAAGGTATGCTTTATCATTTTATCACGGCTCATAGCAGTGAGATTTAAGTTGTATTTCATATGACTGTACATACTGTAAGTAGGCCAACCAAGTGTTGTGAAAGCTGTTTCCCCTCTGGGACAAGAGGCAGTGTGTCATATAAAGTCTCCATTTCTGCTTCTCCTCCAAGTTCACTCTAAGCACCAGGACAGAGGTGGAGACTATGCATGACAACACTACTCGCAGGCCTGGAAGAAAATGTCAGTTCTCCTGTGAATCTGAGTCACTGTCATCCAAGTTCAACCTGTACTTTGAGATGCTTGATACATAAGGCCCCGGGGTTTCCTGTAACAGTTGGGTTTAACATTGTTGCACTGTTCATTTATTAAGTTTACATTGCCTGGAGGAGCATTGCTGACTGCATGTGTGGGGTTTTGCTGAAGGTAGTTGGTGATATGGAGGGGGTAGACAACGCGACCAGGATGGTGCCGGGCCTGAGTCAGGGACCTGTCAATCAGAGGCAGGACAAGCAAGGCACAAGTGCCCCCCAGCAGCTACGGAAACGGAAGAAGCTATTTGGGCGTGAGTATTGTTACAGACTTTGGATGATTTAACCCACCAACCACAAAAAACTGTTTTCACAATGTTTAAGAATACACAAAGACAAGTAGATCTCATCATCTTATCTCACATCTGACCCTCTTACCTGAGCAAACTTTGGCTGTTTGTTTAACAGAATTTATACAGTTTCACTGGGTGTTTCATTCCCTCAGGTTCCCATCGGGTTGAGCCAGTGGGAGCCAGTGGGTGTGGCTCCAGTTTTGCACAACAAGACCTCAACCGATGATATCAAAGCACGGGAAGAGACACTGAAATGGATGTAAGTCGTCAATCATTATCAATGATGGACCTGTTTCTCTGAAACATACAGAGTTGTTACATTTCTTGGATATTTGAATAATGTTTTTTGTGTGTGTAAATATAAAATCTTACTAATGCTGTATTGCTATTAGTTAAAAAAGTGCTATAATAAATCTATAACAAAAAGAGAAAATATCTGTTGAAACTACTTTTCAGTGACTTCAGTAGAAAAAAATGCATGTGTGTACTGTATATTTTGTGTAGTACTTTCTGGTTACTATACCCTTCAATGACAGAGTGAAAGAAAATGCTTTATATACTCTTATATAGGCTGAGTCATCAAAATAAAAATATCCAAATAACCAAAAAATAGTGCTGTATATCATATTGTAATGTGTTGTAACACATCCATTCTGAATGCTACCATAATGCAAGCAAACATAAATAGTAAATTTACAAGCTATTTGTAACCTAAGAAACAATGTTCAGCAACACTTCTAATGAATGCAGGTTGTCAGGTGTTCAGCGCTGCCCCAACACAATGAAAAATGAAGATTCTAAAAGTCACTAATCAGAACACCAGTGATAAAATATCAATATTGGCCTCACATTAAGCAGGATAATATTCAGGCCAGCTTGATTTGTATTGAATATGTGTCTGCTAGCCGGTGCTCAGTGTAATGAAGTGGCTCACAAATCAGGCCATAATGGCCGCCTACTTACACATATTGCTTAATTAAAGGTTGTGAGCTTATTAGCATGTGTCTCTGGCACAGGGCGCAGGGAGATGGGGATCCGGGCTGATGTCGTTGAGGGCCAGGCTTTAAAGGTTTTATAGATAGCTAACCTATCATACTAAACCCATAGCCCCCCCCCTAAAATCGAATCTTAATAACCTGTCATTTTCATTGATGATGATTCTCCTTTATGGGTGGCCATTACAGATCAACTTCTGGGTCTTGTTGGATGGCGATAGAGGCCATTCGTGCTCATCATTATCAGGAACACACCTTACTTTGGCCTTGAAGTTGCTCCTCACCTCCATGTTAAAACCATCACAGTCATGGCCGTGGGGCAAGGTGCACAGTGCATATAGACACAAACATAACACATTCTCTCTCTCAGACACACACACACACACCAAACACCTCTGTTTCTGATCCACAGAGCTCTGATAGGCCTTTCCTGCCTGTCCATCTGCTGTAAAAAATGAGCAACGTCCAACATGTTGGCACAGATCTACTGGGGATTTATTATTTGTTTATCTCTCTATGCAAATACTCTTCAAGTAATGACATTAGGAGCTGTGGTTTATTTTGGTGTATTTTCACGATTGAGCAAGATGTGTTAGACTCTCATGTTCCTGTCCTTCTGTCTGCCTTTGACACTACCCAGAACCTATAGAGCTAATGCGCTCCAATTAGAGATCACTCCATTAACAGTGACAGTGCTACACCCCCCAATTCAATCAGCCCCCTAATGAACATTAAGCAGAGACACTGCCTCTCAGAGATGACAGGAAGTCCTTCTCACTCCCCATTTGTCCTGCCTCACTCCCTCTCTCCCTATCTATATTTTTCTTATCCTTTTACCTAACTCTCCTGTTTTCTCATATTTTCCCGGTTTGTCTGTGTCTTCCTTTCTTTAATAATGTGTGCAACATAATGTCGGTTTGAAGAAAAAACCCTACCACAGCTAAAAAGCAGAAATAGTCCACCGGTCCTCCTATTTGTTTTGATATGTTAATACTTTTCTATAAATTAAAAAAGAAATGATAAATGGCTTTTGTTTCTCCTCCTGCTCTCTCTCTCTCTCTCGTGTGATGTTTTCTGAAAGTATCCCCACCTTTTCAATTCATCATCATCAAAACAAAGCCCTCTGCAATATTCTCCAACTGGGGGCAGAGGTTGCAGATACGGAGGGGGCAAAGGTATTTCAATGGTTCAAATATTTGATTGTTAATGACAAACACCATTTCACCACAATTTAAATTTCAAATTGATCCCTGGGAGCAATTATTTCTGGGGGAGAGAAACACGCCGCTAGGTCTCTACTCCACACATTTGCTGATTTAAGTTAAAAGAAAACCTTTTTGCAGAGCTATCATAAGGGAGCTGCAACTTTTTGAAGTAAGTGCCTGCATCTGCTTAGAGCCAACCCAACCTGGGGATGTTGCTGGAGAGTGAGAAAAGGGGGGAAAAATAAAACATAAAAAGAAAAAAAATAACACTTTGTCTAATTCTATATTTATGTAGCCCTCAGCTTGAGGTATTCACATAAAACAGTTTGTATTCAGAAGTGCTGCGGTGATCGTTATGCTGCACATTGAGATCGGCAACTCTTCGGGCACGGTTGGCGGGTGCAGCTGAGCCTGATTCATTTGAATTAAAGTTGCTCAACTAAATAAAAGGGATTCAAAATCCCACTTTTGCTGCTTTGGTTTTTTCCATTTCAAACCTTTTCTGATTGTTTTTTTAAGTCAACCACTAAAGCATTTCTTTTGATGAAAAACTTTGTACATACCCTGTCTTTGCATACATGTCCGTATATTCTATTAACTCAACCTTATTTAAGGCACATTTTTGTTTGATGTTGAAATGTAATTATGTCTTGTAAGGAGTACAAGAGCCTGTTCTGATGCTTTGTTTGATCAGAGAAAACCTATAATATGCATCAGGGAACATGATGATACATTCATCTTAAATGTGTGTACCTGAAATATGTTTGTTACACTTCTCATCCATTTTTAATATTTTTTTTTTTTGAATAATGCTAACATGTTACATTTTACTAGTTAAAAATGTAAAAAAAAAAAAAAAGGTAAACTTCAAACCTCAGCTGTAAATTAATTAATTGATTAATTCATTGCAATAAAAAGCTAATCTAATCTATTCAGCAACACTTCTACTAATCCTCTCCTTTGTGACATGAATTTTAGTTGGTCCCAACTGTGTGTAACCTGCTACACCAGTATTACAGTGGCATTTATGTCACTGTGGTAGAACAATAATATGCAAAACAGATATACGTTCCAGACCTCTGTCAGGTTTTCCTGCCCAAGCTGTATTCTTCTCCGCTGACCCCGAACATGATTTCCTGGTGCTTAAGCCCTGGAAAACACACACGGTCTGGGTGTACGAAGATGTCAACATCGTGCCATATTTCTGTGGCATCTGGATAGATCATGTGCCTCTCTGCACACATATTTATTTATTTTTCCTCTTCCAGAGTAGTGTCAGGGAGGCAGATGTCCTGCTCACAGGAAAAATAATTTGCGGTGAAAAAAGGGGAGGGGAGGTGGAGGGAAAAATATATGAATATGCAAATCTTGTCACAGTGTGGAACCTTGTAATGAGTGGGAAATGTTGTCGCCATCTTTCATTATGCAGAGGTCATTGCTTAATGCCAGGCAGCTGGGCCCAGCTTCTTCTCTCTGTGCCCCCCCCTCCCCTCCCAAACCTCTCCTGTCATCTCACAGCAACTTGAACCAAACTCCAGCCTGGCACGAAGAAACATAGAGGTCACAGACACACACACACACACACATAGACACACACGTGCACATGAAGACACACCAACTATATGCCAGATCACAAAACACCTGCATTTTGCTGTTTAGTCTACAACTGTTTTTTTTTTTAGGATTAAGACATTTTACACCCTTTACATAACTATTGGATAAAATTAAAATGTAGTTTGGTTTAGCTATAGATGACAATATACACTATGTATACATAATGCCAATTCTACTGCAAAATTATTAAGAATCCATTCATTCGAATACCATAGTAGCTCTATGTTGCATGTTTCATTTGTGCACTCACTGAACATACTGGTGAGAAAATGCAAAGTGAGAAGATTAAAAAATGTGACACATCAGTCCACCACGCAGGTAGAACTTGTACAGATGGTTGTGTGAGAGTTTGCATCTATTGAAAGTTAGAGCCGACGCCGCTCATATTGTAGTTGTTGTTTTTCCGCACTCCCCTTTTGATCAACCCTTTCGTGTTTTGTAGATTGCTGAGACAGCTCGCTGCTGTTCTGTCTCTTCTCGCAACAGCTTTCCTGAAATTTCCACTGGCGTCTGCCCGACATTGAGCTATGGGGCTAATCATTAGGTAAACCCGTCTCTCTCTCTCTCATGCACTCTTCAAATAATCCTGGGTTTGAATGCTAAAAATGTAATGAACTTCACGGTTCATTGTGTCTGACATTGCTTAATTAATGGGTGCATTTAAAGTACATAGGGCCCCAGTAATTGATTTATATGCATGATTTGCACATACAGCTGTTGGTTCCTGTAGGACACTCATCACTCAAAAAGTGGCTGTGCTGATGATAGGCTGGGTAGGTAATATCAGGATGTTCTGTTGGCCAATCCAGCCTTGGGAAAATAAGACCAATTTATATGTTTGCATATTTTCCTTTGGGATTATCTAGAACTACTTAAAATTTTGACTTGGGCATTTTAATATCATATTCTCAACCAAACACTTATAACTCAGCCCGGTGACATGTTTTGATATGGAAACCTTTTGGCTCCTGTAACATAATTGGATAAAATGACAAAATGTAGTTGAGAGACTTTATTTTCATTAGGCTATGCCTGATGCTGAGGTTAGTTTCGTGCCACACAGAGCAATTAAACCTCCTCCTCACGCCAACATACTGCTTGGATTTGGCTGTCTCTCTGTATCAGTCTATCTGCCTGGTCACTTTCCACACAGACAGCTTGTATTACTGCACCTGCCAAGACAGCGCTGGACACAGGCATCACCGACAATAGTGCCAGGGCAGTTTACGGATTTGTGAGCTAAGATACACATCATGCTTCGGAAGTATTGTGGGTTTCAATCTGGTTTTTGTTTTGTTTCAACAATCATCATCTTTTCTACATTTAGTAGCAGCAATTCCAAAGACTGACAGGAAACAAGCATTCTTCCTAATCTGAATGAATGCTCTGGAGAGTCCAACTAGTGGCTCCATGCTACTGCAACCATGCATCCAACCATACTGAATATTCATTATATAACCAGTGTGCAGGATGAAATTATAATGATGCAGGTTGTTCTGGCTGAACGTCCTTATTCAGCAGAAGATATTCTAGATTACAGTTTTGAGCCTGTCAGCACTGTTATCACCAACTCTAGTCTTAATCTGTTCTCAGTATGTGGTCATCACTTATATATTGATTGATTCAATGAACCACACAACAGGATATGCTGTAATAATTAAATAATGGATTTTGTAGAAACCGGAACTACACATTACTTCAATTACCACCAGATAATGTACAGTGTAGATATGATGTATCAAAGATTTAAGCATAAGAGGCTTGATTTTAATAATTGTTACTTCAGCAGTGAATCTACACTGGTAACCAGTGATCAAACCTAAATCATTGTCTTAGCAGTTACAACATGGACCTATTTACTGTTGAAAGCTCCAGTTTTTCTTAATGCTGAACCACCACCTTTGCAGTGTTAGCATTTAGCCTTCATTGACCGTGGCCTTTATGCTTAGTTCAGGCATACACAGTATGGTTATAATTATTGTTTTCTGTGGAGATCAGGAGGTCGCTGGCCCCTAACCATTATTTGGTTTTGGACAGACCCTCTGTGGAGCTCAGATCAATCTCTTACCTAGAGAACATTCTAGCATATTTCTATCACCAGCATATTGATTTTTCCATGAGCAGGCCCCAGTTGTGTGTGAGAGGTGTTTTCATGCATGGCACAAAGGGGATGCAGCCTGCAGCGTGCACAAACACACATGCTTGCGTGCGTACATACTGTACATGGGCTGACACAAACATACAGACGCATACACAGGTGCACACACACACACACACACACTTGTTCATTTATTCATTTCTGTAGACACCCATAGGCATTTCTGTGTGTAAAATGCATGCATCGGCATATTTAGTGGCTTTAGATCTCAAACACACACACACACACACATATACACTCCTTGTTAAAGCAGACACCAAGTGAACCATGTCCTCTCTGGGGCCAAGTGTCTCACTTTCTTTATTACACACACTAATCAATACAGACTGGCTTGGTGTTGAGGCCTGCCATCTTTCCTCCTTCTCTCCCTCCTCATCCCTTCTCTCCTTCCATCACCTTCAGTCATTCATCTACCTCATTGCTCCCTTCCTTCCATTCATCCACCTCTCTGTCTATCATACCTGAATTCCATCCGAGTGTGCATCCATCATCCCCTTCATCTTACACCTCAACCATCACTCCATCCATGTGATTGTTTTGGTCCTTGGCATGAAGGGGGCATGAAGAGTGAAGGGAGCAGCATGTGTGTGTGTGTGTGTGTGAGTGTGTGAGAGAGAGAGAGAGAGAGAGAGAGAGAGAAGTAGCATTATTGTCATCTATAACATGGCCGGACAGGAGAGCGTGATTTGGATTTAAATAATGTATTAGTTTTTCAGCGCTACCATCCACAATGCCTCACAACACTATGAAACATGATAACTTAAAGCTATGCGTTTGTGTGTGTGTGTGTGTTTGTGTGTGAAGGTGAAAGAAAGAGAGAGCTTGGCATACTATATGAAATTGCATGTCTTTTAGATGCAAATTGAGTTGCGTGTAAAATGGTTTGATGCAGACTGATCGGGTCAAATTGTATTCACGCTGTTGTTTAGCAATAAGAAAAGAGTCTTTTATTGTCCAAGTGTGTTATGAAAAAAATACAAAGTCAGGCTGTAGAGTTGAATTGGAGCCGAGAGCTTTGGCACTGGTGCTCTGAGACAAAAGAGGAGGTCGGGCAGAGAGGAGGGGGGCGGAGTAAAAGATTGTGCTGGAATTTGTCAAAAGCCAATAATCATTCTGGTCTAGGAGAGGAGTACTATATCAGAGTGCCAAATCAATATCACATTACTTTGAGTATGGGAGTATATACAAGACTCATCAAATTGATTATTTTTGATGCTACAATGGCAGTTTCATTTGCCGGGGCCCTCGACAACAACTACTGTTCAATTACTGGGGCTGTGTGTGAATTGAAAAAAAAAACAGAAAGAAAGAAATACAACAAGACAAATGGATATTTATTTGACTAAAATAAAGCCTTGCCTGGAATAGAAATGAGGAATGGTATGTCACAGTCAAGCTCTGGTTAAAAGATGACTTGTTTTATCGGACATTGAAATTTCATGAATATATTTTCCAAAGGCCGTGCAAAAACAGAATTCATCATGAAGTTTGTACAGGCCATAATGTCACAGTGAAGATTAGTCAATTTCCTAATGTATTGTGCATGTAACTGTGGAATTGTTAAGCATATTCCTCTCCTGACTTGGTTGCAGTCTGATGGTTGCAGACAGACTCCCGATAGCGTATGTTGTTTCACAAACACACAGTTTAGGCCTCTTTTAAAACCTTTTAGAGGCATGATTAAAACTATACTGCAAAGTGTAAAATTTAATGGTGATATTTTTACAATGGCAGCCCTTGCAGAGGTTCTACCTGCATTGTGTACATTAATATGAACAATATAATATTCCCTTCCTCAATACTAATATATTATATATTCTCATATTTTTGTCACCTGAGCAAATCAAAGAGGTAAAAGAGCATCAGGAAAGGCCTGTACCTATGCATTTTTATTCTTTTGTCACCAACTCAAACTCTTTCTGTTCAATTGCACCTTCACAATTTGTCTCCTTAAGTAACACCGGTCCAACTGTTGCTAAGAACGGCCTCTACCAATGAACTCCTTCTCCTAATGGCTTTAAGTCTTCAATATGGGGCCATCAGGAGAGACAAGGCGCAGCGGCTCCTTGGATGATTAAAAAGTCATTTCCTTAACTGTCCTCCCAGGATTTGCGAGCTTTTTTTTTGTAAGAAAACATTAAATTGCTCCAATCAAGCATAAACGTCTCCTGCTTGTGGTGTAATTTGTACTGCTGTTCGCGTGGTGGGCGCTTATTTGTCATCCTTTTCCTTTGGCGCTTTTCCCAACCGCCTTGATCAACAATTAATGGTTGAAATTGCTTCCCTGTTACTTATGGCTGTGGAGACAGATGCAGCAATGCAAAAAAAAAAAAAAAAAAAAAAGAATGAGAGTTTAATTGAACAGCAGAAATTAGTTAAGATTGGTTCAACTTTATTCACACAGTATTGAACTAATCTCTGCTTGTCCTTTTACTTTTTCTAATAGTGCTGTAGTGCGCTCTTATAGCATGATACATTCTCTTATTACAGAAATACAGTATCACAACAACAGTAGTCCACTCTTTCCACGTCTTTCCTGCCCACTATTCTATTCCTCTCTACCTCTCTGCTCTTCTGTCTCTCTCTCTCTCTCCCCCACTCTGTTCTTTCACACAATGACCTTTAGTGCTCTTTTCTTCATTGCGGGGACTGGCCGAGGCCTGGCATCTGATAGAATCAATATTCTATTATGATAGTGCGTGGAGCGTGTGGGGCTTTACAACTCCGCTGTAATAGTCTCTCTATTTCATCCCGTGGCAGCCATGGCCTGAGGGATCATCCAGGCTTCTCCAGGCTCTATGCTCCCAGCATCGCCCCATTTCCATTAACGTTGCAGGCCTCTGCCTACCAGGGGACAATCTGTGTGACCGATGGATGGGGTTGAGAAAGAGTCCAACTCGGGTGCAATGTGTGTCAACAGACTGTGTAATAGCCAGACCTGGGTGAAATGTTAGTTAAATGGCTTTCCAGTTTTTAAAAGAAACAAGAGGGATACTTGTGCTATGTCTCTTATTTTATCTTGATGTTTTTTCCACTGTTAAATTTCCCTGGAGGTGAAATCAAACTAAATCAAGTAATATTTGGAAACATTATATATGACTGATAGCTGGGAAATATCTGGCCCACATGAAGATGTTACCTCACTTTGAAGGAAATTGTCATTACCTTCAAAGTGAGTAGTCTTACCTTTGGTTGCGCTCAATAGGATAATGTGTCCTCCTTCCGTCTTATGTTTTGCTATGACAAAGTAGGCATGAAAACCAGAAAGTGAGGCTGAGATTTAAATACAGAAAATGCACTGGATTTGGACGTCAGTCATGTACCATGCCACCCCCTGCACCATACTCCTGCATGTTAAACAGTTGTTGATTAGAGGAGTCCTATGTTGCATTGCACTAGCATGGAGGGAGTGCTAAAGTGAAATGTTAAGCTATTAGAGATCATGGCACCAGGCAGACCCCCATAAAAGATTCATGCCATTACAGCTGCCTTTCTCGAATAATTAACTAATGTGAGTATTTTACTCAGCCAAACGCAGTTACGGTTTAAAAATCCTTGCATTTAAATGTCATTTGGGCGTGGAGTTTTGATGTGAATTTTTAATCTTGGGCAATAAACATTATGAGGTTAACAGGGTACGCTGAAGGAGGCAACGTGGTAGTCGTCCCGAGAGGCTTCCATCAAATTTAGAAGAATCCATTTCACTCCAAAATGTCAGCATTCATTGTAAAATACATTACTATTTCTCTCTGTGTGAAGATGTTGGAATGCATAATATTTGTAAAGTCACAGAAGTCAAGAACAGAGCTTTTAAAGCTTATGGTCAGTGCTGAAGTGCCCTTTGTCGCTCTTTTACATTTCCTCGTACTCACATCTTTTGGAAAATACCTGCCGTTTTTTGTCCTCGTACTCCTTCAGTCCCATTTACTCCTGATGTATGCCTTTCTTTCCTGCGGAGAAGAGTTGTCCCTGACAGCGTTCACGTTCCTCATCCCCCCAAACTCCGCCCCCACCTCTCCATTTGATTGAGAGTTGGGTGACTGGAGGTGCGTGATGAGGCCCCGCTCGTCTCATATTCATCATGATGTAACCGTGAGCAACCCGGATCTAAATTACCTTCGTCTGGCATCATTCCAGCACATGCTATAAATGAGGTAATCGTCCTTGACTATAAAATTTGCATTTTCAAGACTTAATTGCTATCATTACATTTTTTGCGTAATTCTATTAATTTAACAGAATGGGGGATCAGAGGCTTTTTTATGGTTATAATTTGCAGTAAAACAATGCATTTGCAAAGTAGAAAAAAAGTGTTCAGTAGAAAAAGGCTGAGAGGAGAAACAGGACCACTTTGGCCTCTCACCATGAATTTCCATTATCCTTTTCCTTTTAAAAAAAAAAGGAGGGAAAAATAGCCAACAAATACTTACAAAAAACTTCCACTAACATGCAGGCAGACACAAGGATGCGTGTTTGTGTAGGCCAGCATGAAAAGCTCTCTCAGCTGAAGACAGGAAATGCATCAATTATACCCCATCATCACATTGTGCGGGCTAACTGAAGCTTGTGTCTTAATAATGTGGGGCTGGGCTCTATTTTTGCCACGCTTTTTCAACATCGCCTGCCTCCTTTGTGCATATATGTACATGATGTCAACTGCGCTCAGTAGTGCCGTCCCCAAATAGTATGGTGGAGAGCACGGCGGATGACACGGAACAACGGAGCCATCAACTCCCATTTATGCTTCCTGCAGTGACCTTGCCACAGACGTCTATGAGGTTCAGAAGTACGCCAAGCTAAGTGCCAGCAACATTCTGCAACCCGCTGCATTTCCTCGCACTCTGCTGACCTTAAAAGTGTGGCCTCAATTTGGGGGAAGGCTGAAAACACACATAAGCATTCTGCTCCTCCTTCTCTTTTGTACTTCTGTTGTGATGCCCTACTTTATCACACTGCAATTGTTCTATGTTCATGATTTAGATTAGACTAAAATGGATGTAGATATATTGCAGATGCTATAACTGGCAGCTTTGCAGACTTGTTTTAGTGGTTTTCTCTTTGGCTGATCAAACCAGGAAAAAGCAACACTGACAGGAGACCTGATAGATTCCAGCATATGCTTATTTTAAAATATTTCACTTTCTTTGAAAAAGCTACAGGTTGACACTTTACATATTAAGCATAATTTGAATCATGCAAATATTCTCCAAACCTTATATGAAATTCGAGCATGTGGTGCAACTTTAGTGATCAATAAAAAGTGGGCTGACACAATGAATACATTTTATAACTTCTTAAAGTGCAGCAGTAGCTCAAAAAAAGGAGAAAAAAAACATCCCCTGAATGTGCATTACATGGCTCTCCTAGCCTCAATGTGCAACCATCTGACAACACTGCAGCCAAAAAATAAGCAGCTGGCTCTGAGGATGAATGAATCTTTTCAGTGCTTTAACTCTAATGTTTCTTCTAAAACCTACTGCCTTTGAGTCCAGGTGCACATTATCATAAAGAAATAACTGACTCACAGTTAGGAACTTATTTAATGCTCTAATCCAGAGTGAGTCACAGTCAATTCAACAGTTACATAACAATTAATCCTATAATTGTCTGATTTGAGTGCAAAGGTCAGTGTGTTGTACAATCTGGTATGAGCCAACAGAAGAGCATGTTGCTTCTCCCAAAGAAAATAATCATTATTTTTGAAAATGGACAACAGTTTCCTTAAGCAGTATAGTAGCAGGAGTATGGGAGGTTAGGCTGAGCCTTTCTTCAGGGTCTCCCTTTATCTCTCTCTCCTCTGTACCGCCCATACTGACTCCTGCTGACACTGACCAGGTGGCGTCGTCACAATGGGTTTCCATGGAGCCTTCAAACAGGAAGCAGGTAAGGACTGACGCGCCGGCCTCGATGCTTAACGTAGCGGTGAAGAAACACTGAGCTTTGTTTTGACTGTGTCAAGCAACATCAGCTCAAGATCTGGTGCGAGGCGCAGGAGAACACTTTTGTCTCCAGTCTCTGTTTCAGCATCTGTGGTGTGAGTGCGTCTCCATTGCAGACGTGGTTGGGAGAAGCTGTCAGGTGTATACACACAGGAGGTCATCAGAGCACTACTGACAGGAGCACTTAGGTGTGTGTGTGTATGAAAGAGAGGGGGTCTGACTCACCCCTAGACATTGCTTCATGGCTGAGTTACAGCTAAAGGCTCGAACTAAACCTCAGTCTTTAAACGTAAAAAGACATGCTCATATCTAAATGAACCTTAAGATACAGTATGGGTGAAGATTATTTTTCATTTTAAAGTTGTAAAGCTCTGCCTAGTAATCACACATAGAGTCTGTGGTGACGAAAGAAAAAGTACCAACCTTGTTTAGACACTATACTGTATATTATCTATGAATGGCCTGCAATTAGTTGGGTAAAAAAGCTTGTTTCTACCTGCAACTTGAATTCAAGTTCTCAATGCAACTAAAACAAATTTCTTTGCAGTCAAAAAACACTGGATAATTCTTTGTTTCATCTCCGGTATGAAGAGGTGTGCAAACAAATGTCTATAAAGGCGCATATCAAAAGTTCAATCCCATAGCTTTGCAGGCTATCCTCAAAAACCAACATTGAGAGCGTTACATAGAACAAACAAGGCCTCCACATACACAAGGTATTAGTGAATCCCTCGCGTTGTTTGAGTTTGGATTTAAAATTCACAATCATGTTGAGAGGTACGACTCTTCATGATCGCTGTGATAATCTCCATCTATCAACACACTAAGCCCGCTGTATTAAAAAAGTTCTCTCTCCAGTGACTTGGTTCAATTTGCTCAATGACATTTGTCGATAACAGTTCAACACTTTTCAACATTGACATTCTACAGTGTGATGCATGGTGAGTAACCACATTAGTCACTCCTGGTCAGTGGCCAATTCAAGCTGTTTGCTTAAGATTAATATTTTTAAAATGCATAATGGAAATAGAGAAACTGAGTTTCTACAATGATGCAAAGTGTTTTGATAGTCACTGCTCCAATGTTGAACTTAAGCCAAAAACAAAACAGGGTATTAAAAACATACAGCAATAGGTTTGCGCTGATCACTGTTTTGTTTTCCCATAACCACACATAGGAAACTGTGTATACATGTGAAGCTAAGTAGTGCTGAAAAAGAATAAGTATGCTTAAACTTTTAAAATCTTAATAAGAGATCTGTGTATATGTTTTGCAAGGTTTGTTAATGCCAAAATCAAGAGCTCATTCAACAAGCCCAGTTCTTTGCATACTGAAACAGAGGGGCATTTTGTTGATGAAGCTCTGTACTTGACATTCATCTGTTGTGTAAATTAACATTTAATAGCCATACACATTTGAATATGTTCTTTCTTGACACAGTGAGAAACCCACAACGTCAAGCACATACACAAGCTGAGGAGGACGAGAGATGGGTTTTGGCCGCGAGCGTTTTTGCCCACCGCAAAGCAACATTAATTGTTTCACAAAAACTAACTGCGGTGCCCATTTTTCAACGTTGTTTCTTGTTTTGTTTCCTCCTGTAAACAACTCTTGCCTCACAATTTGTTTATCATAACTCGACATTGGACGGCCCCGGAGTAACGACCTTGAAAAGAGGCTATATAAAAGGACCAGTGGGAGGATGATGAAGGCGAAAGATGCTTGTGCATTTGTCACATTTACGAATTAAAGAGATGCTCATTGTGTTATTGCTGCACAGCTGACCAGCAGAGACTGCCAGCAGGTGTCTCTGTTATATACAAGTCACTAAAGTGTCTTTGAATACTGAAAGATGCATAAACGTGAGCACACACACGTGCAAATGTGCACTTGAGTATATGACTAACAACTCTTAAAAGGCACACACACCCACATAGACACTTTCCAGAGAATGTGTTACACCATTACTGCCAACCTCTGTTATTTGGCTGTGCCTCCCTTGTGCTTCAGCTCAGTAGCGTGACACCATCTGTCTACTGGGTGCTGTTTGTTTGGAGCTGCTTGACTTCAACTTGAGAGGAATCCACTCTGCCACTCCTCAGGTGGTACACATAATGTTTTAGAAGAGTTGTCATGAAGCGTGCAAAAGGTAGTGATAAGCCAGGTTATACAGTATCATCAAAAGCTGTTGCTTTAGAGAAGAGAAGAAGAAAAAACAAGAGGCCCTGTGTGTTGCATCAGTGTGTTTCTCCGGAGTTGATACATCCCTCAGGTGTGACAGATGTGACAACCAATTCAGAAGAGTATTTAGCACCTGGTGGTCAGGTAGAGTTAGACCCAGCAAAACTATCTCCTCCTGGTCAGGATCAGGTGCTCTCCTTGGGGACAAGCGTTGTGGAAACCTTGATAGTAGTCTTGACCCTGTATTAAGTGGTGTGTTTGTGTGTGTGTGTGAGTGTGTGTGTGGGCACCAGAGAGGGGGCATCTCCTCCTGATTGAGACTGATGCGTGCTGATTGGTTGCCAGGCTGTGCTCAGCGGCGGCTCGGCAGTGTCAGGTGAAATTAGCAGCCGTCAATGAAGGACCCTCAGACCTGGGGGATTCATTAGGGACAACCTCCCCCATCTCAACACAGTGACAGCCCTTCACACTTACACCCTTGCCACACATGCATACATACACATGCACACAACAGACATGCCATTCCCGTCTGATCCCGCAGCTCCAAATAATGACTCCCAGCTAAGAGTCTCAGGTCTCAAGTGCAAAGGAGTGTATATTCATGTGTGTTTATTGGCCATGTGTGTGTGTGTGTGTGTGTGTCCTGACCCTCACTTTCTTTCCCTGTGCGGATGTGTGATGCTCCAGGGCCATTTTAGCAAACACCACCCCAACCACCAAACATCATTCACAAGTATCTACCTCTGCAACCCAACAAGCTTGCTGCATCCTCAAATAAAACATCAGAGCAGAAGCAGTTATGATGATGGTTATTGTGGTGCTGTGTTAATTTTATGACTGATATCTCTGTTTTATGTTTTACTTTTATATTGTGTCCCTTAAGTCTTTTATTGTGAATCACTTTATGACATCTGACCTATAAATAAACTTTGCTTTACTCTACTCTTTTGTGCAAGTCCCGATTGTGATGACATTTTAAAAGTTAGTCCACCCAAATGACATAAAACCACATTTCTTGCTCGGTATCTAGCCATTTGTTTTTAATTATGCACTTTTTGAGATTTTCTATTTTTTATGATTTCTGCTACAAACCCAATACAACTGAGCTGAATAGATAAATATAACCAACCTCATCTACATGGCTAGTTAGCACTACAGTTAAGAGGAAAAGTGCTCTTTTTCTGAACTGACTCTCTAAAAGAATAAACATTTTGGAAATTATGATGATTTGCTTTCTTGAGAGTTGAGAGAGGAGATCGATACTCATATTTGTCCATTTAATATGATGCTACAGCAAGCAGCTGTTAGCTTAGCATCAACACTAGAAATAGGGGGAAACAGCTAGCCTGGTGCTATAGCAAATTATTAAGCATATTCACCACATGTTGAATTATTTCCTTAGAACAACATTAACTGTTATACAGTATAATGCTAATTCTTGTGCACACCTCCAAGTAGGCATCTGTTTTCACTTCATCCCCTGACGCCCATAGATATTGTATCTAGCTGGTGGTGACATGTTACATAGCACAGCACAGTTCAGTAATATGCTTTGGGATGGCGTATTAACACGCATTATTTGCATTAGAGGAGAGTCAACTGTCTCCAGCTGGACACAGCGCTCACGCTACCTGTGAGTTTGGCATTATCCCAGATTTGCTCTGGCAGGTGAGAAACTGCTTGCTCGCCAGGCCAACTCAATCACCTCCCTTTCATTTTCCTCCCTCCCCATATCTCATGTGTCTACTCTTCATTTTCTTTCCTATCCACTCTCTTTCACTTGCATCATCTCTCCTGTCCTTCTTGCTTTTTTCTTTTCAGTCCTCAGACCTTTATACTGCCTCTCTTATTCTCTTCTTTCGAAAGGTTTTGAGTGAATTCATTAAAGTCTTACAAAAACATGATTCAGAAGAGGGCATAACCTGAAGATGAGTCAGTGTTGTTGTGCTTCCTGCCAAAACTTTACTGGTGAACATTGACACATTATAAATGTCTCTCGTATTGGAAAAGTGTCAAAGTCATATATTCAAAGGTGCCTAAAGGTGCTGTGGCAAATTTTGCAACACTTCATCATCATTATTTTGATAGGATGAAAGTGAATGTGTGTGCTCAGCCACACATATAAAGTATATCAGTAGAATCATTCGATACAGGCTTTTGTGCCAATATGTACATCTGCATGCCTGATCAAAGCCGGCGACTTTGAACTTGGGTCCATTTGCCCTCATGAGAACTCTGTTAATCCATTGCTTCCCAGTTTAGGAAGCTTGTAGCTGCAACACAGAGGCTCCGCTCATTAGAATTAGAGACATTAGTTACGACCAAAGGAACTCTATTTCACGCACATCTCCCCGACTGACTAAATGAAGCTTTGCAAATCCTCCACAGCTTTTAATAGCTGCCACTAATATTACAGGTCACAAATGATTGCTCCCTCAGACTCAGATTTGGCTGATCAAACACAGGCCAAGATTATCAGTGTTATTTACGCTTGTGTATCACTCTGGCATAAACACACACTTATGGAAATGTGATCCCTCTACGGTAATGCACTTTATAATGATTTATGCTAGAACGATTCATGGGAAATGTAGCAACACAAGCAGCCTCAACCCACGATCCAATGTTGTTGTTTTTTTATTTGGCATTTTTCTTCTCTTGTGTTCGCAACACCGACTGAGAAATTTCACTTGTAAATGTGTACATTTATACACATCGCCAGGATCACAAAGTCTCGCTTTATGTTTCGGAAACACAGAGCCGAGCGGTCTGCACTATAGTGTGATGGCTCCACCTTTACAAATCAATTATAAAGTCTGGAGTAAATAATACGATGCATGTCTAATTACCCAACAATCAAGAAGCTTTTGGGGGCCTTGCCAAGAAGAAATGGAGCTAACATATGTATTACCACTAAAACACACACACATACACAAACTCAAACATGCATAATTGCATCTGAACTTGCGCATACACCTAAAAAACACACAATTCAAACAAACATGTAGTCACAGGTACTCAATGTATCGACCAATTAAAATAAGGGATTACTATGTTGACTGCGTGTGTGTTTCTGTATGTAAATGTGTGTGTTTGTGTGTGTGTGTGTGTGTGTGTGGCGGGGGGGGGGGGGCACTTCTGCCACGCACACAGGCAAGCAGGCAGGCAGGCCTCACATTGCCCACAGCTACTCGGTAAGGATTCCCGATAAGGAGAATTAGTCAAAACTTGGGAGCTGCCAGTCAGCGCCAATTAAACTTTAATCTTGGGCTGAAACAGGCACAAATAAATTAAACCCTTGTGAGCGGCAATGTGCGCTCTCCTGATAATAGGGGATTGAAGTCGTCTCGGAGCGAGGCTGCATGTTCCCCAGCTCAGCTATGGCAGGCAGCGGTACAGGGGGATCAGGGGTAAGGCTGGTGACAGAGTGAACTAAAAAGAACTCTCGAAGTTGACAGACACATTGACACTGATACACAGGCAGGAATATGTGAATTACTTGGATCGTTGATGCTGGACAGCGGGGGGGGAAATGACAGTGGTTGATTTTCTTTTTCTCATATCGCAAGTTAGTAAAAAGGTTGCACGTTTTCAGCTGTTAACATGCCTTATATTTTAAACCAAGTATGTGAAAGCAGTTGAAATGTGTGAGTAAAATTTCAAATGGAGATTTATATTATGAACGAAATATGCTTTTTCTTCCATATACCTATATATACATTGACCTACAATACATGCACTCGCATTGTAAATTGATCTATGCATGCAAATATCAATAGAGATCCTTACAACTTTTTTTCCATGGTCCATGCCTAAACACATTATCCTTATTAGAAATGCCAGCCAGGCATGCAATTGACCTCCGTAAGTCCAACACTTTTTTCCCCCAGTAAACTCTGCATAAACCCAGTGTATTTAATGCAAATGTCTTTGGACAATCTTGGGGTGGAATCATATTGGACCTTGCAGTGTGTATTGGAATTTGATAACCAAACCATGCATGACGCTCCCAGTACCAAATGGAAATGATATTTTCAATCATGCTCAGGCATGGAAAACAGAGTACAAGTATCAACCAATATAATATTAATAATAAAGAAAGATCTACCCTTCATATCAGCCAGAGGAAATACTTTTAATGTTGCAATATTCAAAAGTGCACACTTTGTAGAGGGGGATATTTCATTAATATTTTTTAATGAATTAGCACCCTTATCTCTATTTCCTGTGCCCGACCTGTGCTAGCCTGGTGTTTAATTTCAAAGTAATTTTCTTGCTCTATGAGCATGCCGTTTATGTATTAATGTCATGGGCCTCGTCAGCCAATGCCATGATTTATTCCAGAGTAGCGGTCACATACATCCTAATATCTTAAAAATAAGCCCCAGAGAAATGCTGTAATGAGAAAACAATAACATTAACAATATTAGCAACAATAATGAAAATAATTGACGGTGAAGCAACAATGGTAATCACACATAGAGAAATACCTCTGTGTTTGACCGAATCGTACACAATTATCATGCATGTGTATATAATATAATTAATTCTATGTCTGAGCCTCTTAGCCTGAGGCGATCAGCATAGAATCAGTTTTGTATGTATAATAGATCAGAGCGCAGTTCATGAATAAAACAAACGTGGGGAGTATGCAGCAGTGACTGTGAATGTTTGTCTTTGGACAGCAGAATCAAAGTGAACATGTAATATTGTGATAATCCATACTTGATGAATTCAAGGGGCTGACTTGCCTTAGCTAAATTCAGCTAATTTCCAGACATGGCTTGCCTCCGTAATTGAGTTTCCAATAACATTATGATTATTCCAGCCCACATGATAATTGAATTCAAGGTATTTTTTTCTTAACACTGCAATATTGTAGATGTGTGATTATTATGCATTTGCATGTAGATTTCAGTGCCTTCCTGAAACTCATCACTTTTCTCCTAACTGGATTTCCTATATTGTAGTATACATTTGGCTCATAACAAATGACGGGATCCCCTCTCGTTATGAGCGCAGAGTCAATTATTCTAAAAAGTTCATTTTTATATCAATTTTACCCGAGATAATGGTATTGCAAAAGAAGATTCCTCCCCCCAAAAAAGTCTCCAAAAATCTACCCAGCGTCGACCTGTTTGTCATTCTCATTATACATGAAAAGTGAATATTTTTACTGTTGAACTCATCAAATTCACATCACTGCCAACCCTCCTCCCACGCTTCCAGTTTGATCCTGCTTAAGAAATGCTATCAAACTTAGACACCCTGGCCCCAATGCTCATCTGTTGCATAATGTAGGCTGTATAGGCAGTAGTGGTGCGGGTGTGAATGTAATTTTCATTAGGCTGATAGAGCCTCTACAGATTCATCCCGTGCATAGGAGTACAGTAGGGGCACAAAGCAGAGCGCAGAGCCGGCTGCTGAATATGGGAGTACTGCAGTATTCTTTTCAGAGGCACAATGCGCCAAATCCCCTTTCCTCACAGCTCTAGGTGAACTAGTTGGCATCTTCTGTACCCCTGCATGAAAATGAATTTTTGACAATGCAACACTAAGAAGTCGTTGCATTCATACATGCATAGCAGCATAAACACCCCCCCAAAAGTGGGAAATTATTAACCATATAGCCCGGCATCCAAGCCTGCCTTCAACTCTGGAAAGCAGAGAAGCTTTTGAGTGCGATACTGAACATCATTAGCACAGACACTGCGAGCTTATGGCGAGAAGTGGGTGGCGCTTCGGCATTAGTGTAGCATTAGCCTCTTGCACTGAGTTGTGCTAGCTGTCACATCGGGGGATGACTGGGCAACTAGTCGATGCTTTGAGCTACTCGGCACACATGGATGGCTGTGAATGGAAGCTCTATCCATTCTCATCATTTGGAGTAGCCACAGGGCCCGTACAGTGAGGATGGCACCAGCCAAGACATTATGCCAGAGTTTAGCTGTTGTTTTGCATAAATGTTGAATCATGCCAGCGTCCTTTTAGTGTGTAACAACAGACTGCATTGATATTGATTTAATGCTCACTAATATTTAAACTGCCCTGAGGGATCGATGCTGTTGAACATGATTTAATATGGCCTACTAGTACAGATATAAATACAGCCACATAAAACAGAAAATCAATTATTTGGTGTTTGATTTAACTTCTTCAGAATGTTGCTAAAACAGACTTCAAATCATATCGGTTTTATTTCAAAATGAGATATCAGTTTCTTTAAAAAAGTACTTACAAATAACTAAGAGCAGCATTAATATATGACTAATAATTTCTGTATTTGAGGGCTGATTATTCCATAAAAAATTATGACTGCATCTTAATGTTTTAGTGATATTAAATGATCAATGTAAAGCAATAATTTACATATTTTTCTTTTCTTCACCTTGTTTTTGCATAGTGGATATATTTCATTTTGGAAGTGAACTAAATCCCTGGTGATGAGGAAGAATGGGGAAAAGGAAGCCAGACATAAGTAGGAAAGAAAGGTTGCAACAACTTTTAACAAAACATGACATGCGAATGAGGGCTGAGTCCTCATTTACATATGCTGACATTTTGCAGAGAATATTTCAACGTTAGGCTGAGCTGTAATGAACTCCTGCCAGGGAGCAGTCAAGGAATAATGTTTCCATAAAGGTAACCTGTCCACATCTCCTACAGGAGAAAGATGTGGAGGAGGAAAAGAGACATTTTTTTTCTCTCCCTCTCTTCCTCCGTGTTGGGTGTTTGGTAACAAAGGGGTATTTTTCTTTCAGCATGCTTCATCCATCTTGGCCGATACTGATTTAGTGTATTTTTCCACGCTTTTTACAGGCTAATTGCACACAGCGTCGGTGAATTTGTTAGTGGTGACACCTTGCCTACCCATTGGGAATGCATCTCATTACCGGACGCAATGTCCAGGAACATCAGATATTATTAGCTGTCATTAATCTGCCATATATAGTGAAGGGGGAGAATGGGGGAAAGAAGGGCAACAAAGGACACAAAGCGGCAAATATGATGGCTGCTAAGTGCTGCATGGTAAGGTCAAAGTTCACAAAGGTTAGCAAGAACCCAGGTGGACAATTGGATGTGGTGAATATGAAAGATGATATTTGGATGAATTCTTAGTCTGGCAACAGACTTTAAGATTATTGCAACCCACAAAGATTAGACATCCCACACATAAATTATTTCTCTACAGTCTACAGTCAGAAAGACACACTTAATTGAATGACAGGCCAGTTAATATGAGTTTGTCTTGTTTGGTATATGCTCAAATTTCAGAAAATCTCACAATATGACAAAACCAAAGCAGAAATGGAAATTCATCCAAAAAATGTGTCCTCTTCATTTATGCTATTGCCATGGAAAAGAGGAGGGCACAGATGAAAAAGACAAAGTGGAGAGAAACGGTTGAGATTGAGATTGACATAAAGCTGAACTTTAAGAGAGAGTGATGAACTTATATAAAAGGTAATAAATATTTTCACACCCATCACATTGTGCTATTTTTCTGGTTGCTTGCTGTTTCAAGCCATAAAAGAAAATCAAATCTATGTTGTTAAGAATTCTATTTGTAGAAAACAGTTATGTTTCAAATCAACCTTAGTCTCACATCAAAATATGTAATAGCTATGTTGGTCTATATAAACGTATTTGTTTGACAGTAACAGCTCTAAAATTGGGAGATACCTATGTTTTTTTGGGTTGTTTTTTTTTTTTTTGGCCCATTCAAGTCAAGTTTCTGTCTGTGATAAAAAAAAAACAACAAAAAATGGCTGATATTACTTTTATTTTCAGTGGAAAATGCAATATTTGAATATAATTTAGTTGATTTCTATTGAGAAATGTGTATTTTATTTTCATAATCTTCATTCAGTGAATCTATATGACGTTTAGTTTGTCAGTCATTATGAAGATTTTTTCAGGTTTTCTATCGTTGCTATGGTGGTTGCTATGGATGCTGCTATCGCTGAAATCACGCAGTTGCATGTTTGTTTGTGGTCTGCATTGTATAGTTATCTGAGCTGTTATGTTATTTGTGTTAGTTTATGTAACTGTTTAAAGATGTTCTTTCAATAAATAAAAAAAACTGTTCGCCCTGGGGATGAATTGAATTTGAAAGCGAGAATTTGAAGCCTTGCTTCACCTTTCCTCACTGCCCTCAGTTATTGACTATACTCACATGATAGCTGAAGTCAAGAGCTCTCTATAACAGTTGGTCCAAGCTCTATGATTTTACCTCATGACTCATGGCCCACACTATAACAGACTTGGTCCAGCTTGATCTGATCAGTTGTGGAACCCAAATAATAATGATCAGCTCAAAAAACATGTTTATGTTTAATTTCAACTGAACTTATATATATTTTGTAAATACATACTATATTTTTTCATTTTATTTTAAATGGCCAAATTCAAATATTTGGACCAGTAACAAATTAAATATATATTACTGAATATATATATTTTTCATTATATTCTCCATTTTATTTAAGACTTGCTTTGATTAAAGGCCTATGCACAGTGAATAATGTTTTTGTAAACAGATCAACTATTTGGTCTGTTTTTGTCATGTTTCAAACTGTGTTTTGTTCTCAAATCCTATTTGACTAAAATGAATATGACAACCTTAAACTAGATTTTCAGAAGAAAATCATTCTCTTTCAATGCAGACTGATTGTTGCCCAAAAGAGTGTGCTTTTTTTCCACACATATGTTTAATTTGATACAGCATCTTTGGCTGTTTTTCCTGCACAGCCCCGCCTGAAGACTGCTACATGCATACTAGATAGGATTACACCTTCTAAGCAGATTTCGTTGTGGAAGGGTTAACACAGATCCCCCTGCTTTGCTGAACAAACAGGACACCATCTGAAGACACAGGAACTAACCGGGCTCTCATTAAGAGATTTTTTTTCTTTTCTGGAGTAGGGGGGTTCTGTCCTGCTTTTTTGTAGAAGAAGCACGTTGCGGCCTCCTGCCGTGTCGCCTGGCTCTTTGAGCAAGATGGAGTATATGGCCTAATGACTAAAAGTTCCTCTATAAAAAGTATACAGCGCAGCTCCCTGCAAATTGAGTTTCCTCTTTGTGCCAATTGAGGGTGGTTTATGTAGGCTGCGGGGAGTTCCTTTGAACTCTCATTCCAAAAAACTCCAGATTCCTGGGTCAATCCCCCTGCCCCCCACCAACTCCCTTTCCTTCTTATGTCCCACCAGTGGTTAAGATAGAGGAAGAGGAGGCTGCTGTCTCAGACACCCAAATTCATGCCACATTGCACAGAACACTCTCTCCAGACAGAATGAGAGAGAGAAAAGAAAACACATCTTAAAAAAAAGGTTAAGGTGGCATGAAGCAGGTGTTTCTCCTCTCCTTTATTGGTAATAAATGAGTTTGTAAATTGGACTTTATTGGATTAAACTTTCTAATGGTGTTTACATAAGGCCAAGGTAGCATAAAGTCATTACACATTGTAGCACTTTCTTTATTTAAAGTGGCATCTTAGAAGGCCAATCAGGATGCCTTAGTTTCTTTACTGGAGAATTTGATAAGCCCTTTCTTGATGAAAGCAGTAAAGTAAACTTTAGGGATATGACATATGGAGCACAAAAAATAACTACAAACATAGAAACTTAGTAAAACAATACAGTTGTATGTCTTAAAAAATGAAAAAACTAAAACCCCTTTAACAAAAAATTCCTTACAGAAGTTAATGTTAGATTTTTTAAATTTTGAGTTACAATATATTAATGTGATGTAGTGAGATTAGTAAGATGAATTTCTTCTCTTATGAGGCAATGCCATAATTTCCCTCAAAGAAGCCCCGTTTTTTCCGAACTTTTCAACTCATAAATGCTCTTGTTCTTAAGGAAGAAACAGCTACAAATTAAGAAGGCCTGCTTGCAAATAAGAATTTGCCAAGAGGTACTTGCTGTCTTTCTTTTGTCCTCAGCTATCTTTATTGCCAAAAGCGAATGTTGGCGGCATCCCATGTGGAAGCAATGGGGGCCTGGATGCCCAGGACTCAGCCAAGTGGCAGCGATTGTTTTCCATGTTGGGGGCATGAAAGCTGGGCTCGTTCTACACTAATCAAAACCCCCAAAAAGGTCTCAGTATAAATCCCAAGACTTCTTCTTCTTCTTCCTCTTTTCCCCCACCCCGCCATCTTCACAATTATGCACACACATTGCCATAAATCTAATGCGCTTTCATGATCTGTGGGAGCAGAGTACATAAAACGTGTTTGCCGGATTTGCATACAAACATACTTATTCTAAATCCCCCTCAGAAGTTGTAAATGATTGTCTTTTCCTGAAATACATCTCAGCAAATTGTATTTGGGCATGTTTATGAATCCTATTATGGCATGGGTTTTATCATATTTTGTGGACAGTGATGGCTTCTCAGCATAGCTGTTAAGAAGAGGGAGAGAGGGGCCTTGGGCGATAGACTTTGTCATTTGTTTCAGATGGGC
This sequence comes from Euthynnus affinis, assembly GCA_029490765.1. Classification (NCBI taxonomy): domain Eukaryota; kingdom Metazoa; phylum Chordata; class Actinopteri; order Scombriformes; family Scombridae; genus Euthynnus; species Euthynnus affinis. Next base: position 9,204,458 of record CM055859.1, on the reverse strand, counting down.
GCTGGATTCCCCTTCATTGCTCCATGACAGGTTCACGGTACCAAGATGGATCTCTGCTAAGTCTTTGCAAGAGGAGTAATTCAGTAACTACTGTCTACTGAGCGAAAGAGGCTGCATTCAGCGTTCATTTTGGTCTTTGATGCAACACTTTTGAATGCATTATTTTGGATCTTAACATGATGCAGTAACAGCAGCAAAATCTCTCTTTGATTGTGGCCTTTTCAATTCAATATTTTTTACACCCTGTAAACATAGTGACATAATCGAGTGGAGTGTTGCATAATAAGGCCACAATAGAGCAGTATTTATCAAGAGCTGGAAAGCTGCTGGGCAGGGAAGAGTAGGAAGACTTTGTTAACAGTGCCTGACAGGCTTGGGCTGCCAAAGAGATTATAATATCTCTATGTGGTGTGTTTCCCTGTAGCAACTGAACAGCCAAGGTAAAGTACTGATGGCATATACACTATCTGGAAGTAAAAGACAGGCCAGGTGGTGACAAGTGTCTCACCAAGATTAAAATAAGAGAATTTTTCAGGTGATATTTTTTTAGAGTTGAGTCTACTCAACAATAAATCAAGTGCATTTCAACAATGTCATTTGAAATATAGTATATTATTTTCCCTAGTTTCCCTGTAGGACCAGCTGGGCTCATGGACGCTTGTCAGAATTAGCCATTAATTGGTGGGACAAGCTGCTGAGTGGGAAGGTCATAAACATTTCAAGAGTTATAAAACTTTCATTAAGTTCTCACGATATCGCGCCAGTGAATGACCCTCTTGCTCTCTCCCTCTCTTTTTGTCTGGGTGGCGTTGAAGAGGGGAATGATTGTGAACAAGCGGCCTCTTTGTGACGGAGGGAGCCTTTTTCAAACTGTCTCGGCCTCTTGACTCGTCCTAAGCCAGAGATCAGAGCTTGGAAAGTGGCAAAACAAAGGGCCGATTTAATGAGATTGTAAAACAGGCTGAAGAAAAGGAGGGGGTTACCAAATAGCCAGACTGCCAGCTCTGGTCCATTTCAAAAGGTCTTTTCAGGATCTCCTCTAAGCCGCCTCAATATGAGCAAGAGGAAAAAAAAAAAATCAAAGGACTCCAAATGCTCCGACAGATTTTGACATGAGGAAGATGTGGACATTTGTCTGCTTTTTTTCAACACACAAAAAAAATGCATTTCACTTGTCGGAAAAGTCTGTATTTTTCCCTCCCTGGAATTAAAATTCTTTTGATTTCAATCATCAAATAAAAGAAGTAATTTCAAAGTACTGTTTGTCACATCTAAATTACTGCAATTTTGCTGTAATTGACAAACAGTTAAAATCTGAATATTTTATATGGGAGAAACTGAAAATAGATAAATCAATAAAAGAAATCAATGACCATTGAAAGAAAAACATATTTACAACAGCTTTAAGCCTCAGATCAGTGCACTTTGCAAAGGAACAATTTGAGAGAAGGAAAAAAAACTGCGGTTTGTGTTGTGATCTTATAAAATAAATAAATAAACTGTCCAATTATGATAGTCATAAGGCGGGACTTCTTGTTGTTTACACACACACCCTATAAATAGTACTGGCACACATTACAAAGGAAACAACATTCCCATTCATGTCCCTGGCTTCTGAGTTGCTCTTTCTAAGTAACGCCAGCTTCACGTTTATCGCGATACATCTGTCACGTATCTTCACCCCCAAAATCTCTGTGGAATTAGACCATTTAACCCCTCCTCAGTTGTCATTAGTGGAGGGGGAGAGAGGATGGAGGGATGGAAGGAGGGGAGGGGAGGAGAGGAATGAAAACAAGCCAGAGTTGAGGAGATAACCATCAGGGTCCTAAACCCATTATCTGGCCCCTGTCCACTGTTGAGTGTCAGGAGTCACACCCAGGTCCAAGTTAGCCTGGAGCTGTTGACCTGACGGTCTCCGCTGACATTTCCATTCAGATGAATGGCTCTTCGCTGCATGCTAGGAAGTGTCCAGTTTGACCCTTACCTGCCCCAAGATTCCCTCCCTTATTAACTGGGCTGTGGCCCTCTGTCTAACCTGTATTCTATTGCCTATCACCCCCTCCCCACCTCTGAGGCTTCAGTAATAATGGAGGACAAATGAAGCCAGCCAGCCCTAATGGTGGTGGTTTTTAATGACACTGAGCTTTTGTGCTCTTTTCATTTAGACAAGGAGTGAGAGATGAGGAGGAAAACCGCCGCAGCACTGGGATAGTAAAACTGCGGCGAGTGGCGTACCCTCGTTTTAAGGTTATAGGACACAGTTAAGTTCCTTCCGTGGCACAGGCAGGCGTGTCAGTAATGGGCTCGTCAGGGCACCGCGCCGTACACAGCTGTTTCTTTTATGTTCTTTAATTTGCTCGGAGGAAGGATAAAGCGTGTGAGTGTGTCTTTAAGGAGGCCCGTGGACTTGAGAGACCAAATACCAAAAGGACCTTCATAGGTGCACTGTAGTTAACCAATGTAATTAGCAAGAACACAAGTAATCAGTCCAGGGAAGTGTGTCATTAAATGGCATCCCCCCATGATTAATTTGCCGCTCGTAACGACGAAATGAACCTTCTCGGTGTCCTTAATGACCCTGGTTAATCTTTTAAAGAAACAGGGAGGAGAAAAGACAGCCAGAGAGAGATAGAGAGAGAAACTGACAGGGAGAGGGACTAGATATCAGCTGCTCACATCAATACAACTGCTTGCAGTTACGTAAGTTTTCAACCATAGCCAAGCTGGACTACTGAAATGCCATTTCGAGTGGCTTAGTAGCAACACACACATAAACAGATACAACCCACAATGATCTGTTCTGTTGGATAATCCCCTTTTAGAGCTATTAAAGAACAGAGGCAGCACATGGCACCCAGCATCTGACACCATGCTCTCTAAAGTGGAGGTGGCGAGGAGATTAGCGCAAGGAAAAGAGCCCCTATTATACGCCCTGTTGCATTATTAAACACACCTCCACGTAATTCATTCTTCGGTGGAGTACATATTTGTCTTGGTAATTTTTCTTAAGCCATGATAAAGCAGAATTAACCGTTTGAATTAATCATGGGAACTAATGCTTTGATACTAGGCCGGGGCCCTTGCGTCCAGCCAGCTGCACTGGCCGGGGCCCGCCTGCTTAACACCAGAAGTGCCAAGCATATGCTAGTTGGGAGGAGGAGGGCAGATAGGGAGGCCTGGGTGGGCAGAGAGGAGGTCCCTGTGGAGCCCTTCACAATGAAACACAATATCCTCCTCCTCAGACGCGTGCAATGACTTAAACACTCCATTGTATTAAATATGAATGAGGTTCCCCATTGTCCGGGTGCGGGCGAGCGGGGAGACTGTGTTGTCGATTAGCCACATGATTAAGCAGACGACACGGTAGGGGCCGCTGAGGTAAATAAAGGCCGCCTTCTGTCATTTCCTTGTCCCCAAGGGGCCCGCGCCGATGGCTCCTCACAAACTTAGCATGGTTAAAGCCAATTGACGGAAAAAGTGATAATGTATGAGTGTGAAAACAGCTGAGTGATAGAAGAGAGGGATGGATTGAAAGGGAGGGAGGAAGATTAACAGGCTAGGAAGTGGATGTGAAGGAAGGAGAGAGAAAGGGAGGAAAAAGAGAGGAAGAAACAAGTATCAAAAGGGATGTAGAGAAAAATAGGAATGGATAGAAAAGGACAGAATAGGAAAGGAAGGAAGGAGAAGGTGATGAAATGTTATAGAAAGAGAGAGGGGGAAGAGAGAGAGAGGCAACAGAGGGTTGGGAGCTGCAATAAGCAGCGCCTTTGATTAAACAGGCAGGATAATTCAGTCATGCTTCATGTCAGGTGTTTATTATCACATTGTAGCATTTGCATGTGAAAAAGACGCTAGCGCTGGCTTCGCCTGGCCCTCTTTCCTGCCTTATGATTGGCTGACAGGGCATCTGCGCAACACTGTTGCAAAGCCCCCCTGTTAGGAGTGCATGAACCCAGTCACGGTTATTCACACTGGGCCCAATATGTCAAACGGTTATTATTGGCAGTGTTAGCCAAGAAAACAAATAGAGGCAGAGAGGCTCATAATGAAAGGGAATAGATTGTTTTAATCAATTCTCCTCATTAATCAATTTGGAGCAATATGTCAGAGACACAATCCCAGTTGATATTACTGACGAGTCACATAAAATGTAATTCTGTAAAGCTTGTAATCACATGGGATCATTGCAGTTTTATATGGATGTCACTTAGTCTTTCATTTTATATTTTCACATCTATTGTTTACTCATTCAATGGTTAATTTAAAACATTTGTTGTATTTTTAGGACATTGGAAATATGTATAAATATATATTTTAAAATGTCATTATAAATATATTTACATTAAAAATGAAGATAAAAACTAACACAATGCAATTTCCACAAAAAGGAAAACAGTCAAAGTTCATAATTTAGGTTGTAAAAGTTGTCATTCTTCACTCTCCGTACCTTGAATCCCCATGTGAAAGAAAAACTGTCTTTTGGGGAGTTCCATCACATCATTGTAACTATGATCTCCCCCCTTTTAACGATACCAAGCAACTAACCTTAGCCGACTCTCCTATCAATGTGCCCCCCCCCCCCCCCCCCCCCCCCCACCACCACCACCACCACCACCACCCCCCCACCAGCCCCCTCCTATCCCGTCGCGGGACATTCAGGTAACTAATCTGCCTTTAAATATGTCTCGAAGGAAGCGCGGCTAATTAGTATCGGAATTTACTGCCTTCACTTTTATTGACTTGTCCTACTTCTCCAATAATTAACTAATGAGTAAAGTAATGAGCTATGTCGTTCAGTCGTGCTGTTCAATTAGAGTGCAGAATCAATTATTGAAAATAGTTTCTGATGCCAACGCCTGGTATGGCGAATGAGTGTGCATGCAGAAAGGGGACAACTTTGATGTATCAGGCCCTTTGACCAAAATGACGTAACTTTAAAATGAATAGAAAAACAGAGGCCTGTCTGTAGTAGACTATGAAGTATGGCTATGTAATCAAGACAAAATACAACAACCATACCACACTCTTTTTTCAATCCTAATACCCTGTTACATGATATCAGATGTTCTAAATGTTATTGTTAATTTGCACTTTCAGAAGTGCTGATGAAACATGAACATACACCAGGCTACTGCAATACTTAACCCAACACAAGCTTTCCCACAAGTCCCATTGGAGATGAGATGAGGTCTCACAGTAAACAATGTGTCATTGAGGTATTTCAGAGCTTAACAAAAACATTGGGTTCATTATAGAAAATTAATTAGAGTAACACACTCCCAAGTGTTTCGGCTGATAATGAACTCTCTATCTTGTCAGGCCAATTTAGTCTGACGCTCTTTGATAATTATGTTTACATCAAAATCAATGCCCCTTGTGATGAAATAAGCTAGAATTTATGGTTCAATATATAAAGGGAATACTGTAGTTGTGTATTTCATAATAATTATGTTTTCAAAGTTTTGTTTTGGTATTTGTAGCAGAAAAGTTGTATTTAAAGACCTGGAAAAGCCATTTTCTCAGTTTCTTATTATGAGTGACGGGGTCCTACATGAAAGTTTACATTAAATTTGTGCTTATTTCACATGACAGATGTCAGTTGTGTTTTTTTGTTTTTTTGTACTTTCTTTTCTCACTGATTTGAAGAGGCACAGTTGTTAAAAGGTGATTGTACACACAGTATTTCTGTGTGTCAATCAAAGTTTGCACATATTTGAATCAAAATGCGATTACAATCTATGGGTGTGTTTGAGTCTGTTGCTACCACTGACAATCAAATTCGATCAAACCACACCCACACTTAATGAAGCAGCTTTTGAGTGTTAAACTCTTAATAAATAATAACAGAGGATGTTTATTTCCGAACATTAACTTTGGTTGCTGCTAATTTAGTCATGAATATTTAATGTGATAGAGAAACAGATTTGAAAACAAGTTTTCAGGGGCTTTAAAGCTCAAATGATCTAAATTTATTTTTTGTGCGTAATTATCTTGAAAAATAAAATGGCAAACTGACATTTCAGTTCTCAAAAGATGAAATATGTATCGTTCAATTGAATTTGTCATATGGTGTTTAAATTCTGCTGTGCTTTACTACTACTTTATGAGATCCAAAATGAGCCTGGGAAAGGAAACCAGCATCAGTTAAGTAATATTATGAGAGGATTTAAAGCACTTGTGGGTCATGCCAGTACTGGTTGGTGTAACTGCAGTGGCGGAAACATGAATAAAGATAGTTGGACGAGCTCCCAGTTTCTTCATGGCTGAGTCATTGTTTTTAAAAAATGTCCACATGAAGGTACACGCATAGTGTAGCTTATGAAACAGCTGAGATGTTATTGTGAGTGTGTGTAAGAAGCCTTGTGTCAACCATCTACCCAGTTAGCTCGCACGGACCATAAAAACTGCTGATAATTCAATCGCATGAAACAGACCTGTAGTTTTTGCTAAAATATAACAAACAAGCAATTTTATCAATTTAATGAGAAGTAGAGGTAGTAAAAACACAAATGAATCAGGCTTTGCATCACATTAGAAGCACTAGGTTTGATCAAATTAAGCAAAAAAGAAAGAGCAAAAGTATATGGAGAGGGGAAGAAAAAAGAAAGAGGGGGGTCCTGTGGAGAGATATGGGGGGAGAAGAAATGAGAAACTCACCACAGTGTTTTGGCGGTATCAATATTCTATTAATATTCACAATGCCAGAGGTCCCGGCTGGTATGCCAGTCAGTGCTGAGCCGATGTGACAGGGTCCCAGAAAGACGTTAAAGCCAAGGACATTAAATTCCCCCTGACAGCAACCTTGGAGACCGTCCCAGGCATGCATCGCTTTGACTGCGGTAAATCAGAGAAATAAACTCAAAAGAACATAATGGAGTCGGTTCTCATCATTATTATGACAAGCAGGTTTATTTAGTGTACAGTTGGCTCTCCCTCTGCTTCTACGTGTGTGTTAGAGTGTGTATATGTGTGTGTGAGTGCTCGCTTTGCTTAGCTCTAACAAGACAACCAGTGGTGACTGTCAACTGTCAGAATTTCATGTAAATCAAAGCTGCTGTTGGACTGTATATGGAGGAAAATCTGAAGATTAGAATGAAATCCACTCTAATTCTGGAAGAAAATAACACTCCTAAGAAACAAAAAAACATACTGTGGTAAAATGCATTAAACCTGCCTTGCGGAACTTTTACATATAAATGAATGTCCATTAAATTCAAGCCCTTGACAAACAAGTTCACACAGTGTTGATTAAGGCTATCACTGCCAGATAAATCTCCCTTTATTTCACAGTATATGGAGTTTTTAATCTGCTGTTGGGATTGACATTCCTGCACTGGCTGAATGAATGCATACTGTGCATGCTCTATGGGCAAAGCATGCACACTAGAGACTTCCACTGGCTGAGCGGCTAACTTCCATTTAGTCCCTTGCTTACTTGAACGGGGATAAAACAATTTAATCATGCAGCTCTTCTAGACTTTCCAAATGTTATCTAACCAAACAGATCAAATTCTGATAGTGAAATGAATCATTTTGCAGGGGTTGTGTGACACTCAAAACAGTTTATCCATATATAGCTGGTCCATATATTGCGGTTTTTAGATTTGGCATTTCTAAGTCACATTTGTTGTCTGTTGTATAGGACTACAAATTATAACACGTACTATGGTGGAGATTTCACAGCAAGAATTGGTGAGTAAAAAAACACGACTTTAACCTCCAGCCATGATCTCAAGTATAGATCCAAGATGACACATTTCTTTATAATTCTTCATGTCGCACACAATATGTAGATCATGCTATATGATTTCAGAGATGGGGATAACCCAAAGACCTCCCTTGCAACTACTGTAGGTACTGCATTTGTTCTTCCGATTACATCCACAAAATGAGAAATAAAACAACAGCTTATGGCACCACAGACAGCCTGAAGCTAGCTATCTGGGGGCCCCTCTATCATCCTTGTCTTCCATTCCCCCTCCTTTACAGAAGCCTTGGCCAAACCTTATCATCATTGCTCCCATTTGAATAGTATTACAGACACGCTGGCCAGGGGAGATGGAGATGTCATAAAACATTTTATTGATTTTTTTTCTCTTGCTAGTTGTCATCTTACATTAATATCACCAAATAACTGTACAGCTCCTGTTTTTTAAGTGTGGCTTTTGTGGAACGTGTCACACTTTTTTTGCCCCCCCTCAATATGTCGTAACAGATTCTGGTGACGTTATCTTTCTGGTACAGCGTGACTGATCCCTCTGCATCTTGTCAGGCTTCTTAGAGAAAGGCCTTTTTGACATGCACAGCCATGCTGCAGCAGGATTTGACGTGGCATGATGAACAGTAGACTTTTACAGTGGGTGACTTCCTAGTCTTAAGGTCTGTGGTATAGTGGGTGTACTGGAGTGTGTGCATGTATATGTCTGTGTGCACATGATGTATAGGGGCATGTTCATATTCCTGCATGTGTTTCCATGCGATGAGTCCAGGATCACTACAGCTGTGAGGATATATAAATGCCTGTGTGTCTGTGTGTGCATGTATTTGTTGTACCAGAGTATATCCTGATGTGTTTGTGTGTGTGTGCTGTGATGTTCTATAATGACGGATTCACACCTTTGCGAGACAGCACCAATGTCCACACGCTTAGGCTGTTGTCCCCCATTCCCCCTTCGCCTATCCCAGCTTCTTCTCTTCAACTCGCCTGGCGTGAGCAGGTGACAAGCTCTCTGGAGGTGTGAGTGTGTGTTTACCTTTAGTCACACACATTCTGTCAGGTGTCACTCACAGGGATGGAACAGAGATTGAGCTGAGAGTGAAAGGACCGTGGTGTGTGAAAGACAGAGTTGTTAGTCCGTACATACTGGATATACAGAGACACACACACTAGTATTCAGGTTGTGTGTTCGCTCATGTGCTCAACAAGTGAGTGGAGATCTATTTGTGTACTCCTGTGTTTATTGGCTTTACCATTGCCAGCGAGAACCCAACTACACACACACACACCCAAAAACATACATACTGCTCACTAGCATTGTTTTAAACTAAAACACACAAGGAACATCTTCTTATAACCTACACATGACTAGCAACCACAACCCCCTGCATTATCCCTTAAACAAAACTCAGCACAAAGTCCTGACACAAAGAGGCACCAACGAGGAAGTCAGCATAAAAAAAAAATGGAAGGGGTCAGCATATGTCCAGTCAGCGTACGACACCTCACAAGACAACTGTCCCGACCAAGCAGATTGGGTCTCTCCTACAGCTTCGGCATGGTGTGGCATGCAGCTGCGTGTGTATGTGTGTACTCACCCGTGTCAAGTACAATACTACACAAGTGAAGATGGGGCAGAATAGCAGGAGAGCTGCATGGGCAGATTTGGGTGTTGCCCCCAGGGTGTGTACTGTAGTCTCCATAAGTGGTGACATGACATGCCTTGGACCCATATTTTGGGGGGCTTCATTATACTGCAGGTCCAGGTAATGAGGTTAGAGGGGTAGTCTGGAAATTTATCTTCAACTAGAAGCTTGTTTAATTCTTCCAAGAAGCTTTTGATTGAGTTTAAGCTTTGAGAGAGAAGAAGGAAGAAGTCAGTATTAGCGATGCTAGCATAATTTATTCAGACTGATTTCTTTCTAAGACCAAAACAGCAGGATGAATGACATGAATGAAAGGACCAAAGCTGATCTGGACAAAACCTCAAACACAAGATGCAAATTGGATAAACTAAAATTCCGCTATCCTTCTTTATCCCACACAATCCTTGGAGATATATAAAACAATAGAAGGCAGTTTTTGTATTGTAAGTCATGCAAACACTGTTGAGCCTTTATTCATAAAACGGTGCTTATCCAGCCTCTGTTAAAACTGAGAAATACTACTACATATTGTATGCAAGTTAATGTGGCTCAATTGCCACAAATTCAAATTGTGATTTACAATAGTACATTCTAAATCATTAGTAAGTAGTGCAAATATAATGTACTGTGATGATAAATCCACATCATGGAAGAACATCACCTGGCTGACACTCACCAAAATATATTTAAAGGGATATTTGCTGAACAACTCAACAGAATTCCCATTGGATTGAAAATTTTCAACATTCGTAACAAAAATGTAAAAGTAACTGGATGGTAATTGTATTTATTGTATGTAATTTATTAAGTATACGACCCCTGGAGCAGGAACAAATAAATAATGAAATTATTTCCAGGAAATAAAAATTTGTTGAACATCTAATAGGACACTGACTTTTACAAAGCACTGTCTGTGTCAAATCTGAGTCATCATTATTGTCAGTGGCACAGCGAAGACATAACATCAACCGCTGCAGCATACTACAGTCATGGATGAGGCTCACTATTTGTTGTTTGTGTTCTGCCTTCCGCCACAGCCACTGATCCATCCAAAGTTAATCACTCCAAACAGCATTACAATTAGTGCAGTTTGGAGTCAAACATCCATCTCCTGGTCTATCTATCACAGTTTTTTTTTCCTCTATGCGGTAATATTCCCCAATTAAAGCATTATTGTAGCCTACTTCATCAAGGGCTAAAGTAATCAAGATTAATCTCAGTGAGCTGACACGCGCTGTTTGCTAAGGAACACACAGAACAATTGCTCTGGGCGAGCATCATTAGGAAATGCAATAAAATTAGGCAAACTGATTATATTTCAGAACTGGGGAGCAAAATAAAAACACAATTTGGGGAGAGCTTCAATTATGGCGGCTACGGTTGCTTGTTTGAACATCAGCCACGTTACCGTTGAGATGTTTCGGCACAAGTTTGTTGTGTGTGTACAGTATATATGCTCATATGCATGTATAGGTGCTTACGATTGTCTGGTTTTGTGTATTTCTATATTCCTGTAGATGGTATATGCATGTGCATATTTTTAGCCATGTTAGCAGATTTCTGTGTTGGTGGGAGGAAGGTTGGTGTTGCTAGTGACGGGGGGGCAGCCTGTAGCCACATATACAGGCTTCCAGCCAGTTATTGACACTAACTTGGTCTTAGCCAACGGCTGCAGCAACCATTTTAGGCTCCGTTGTCAATTGGTATCTAATAGGGGTTAAGTGTTTTGAGTTCTGTCTTTTGAGGGGAAAAAACGCCACCGGAAGGCAAGTTTTCATTTAATTATAGCTCAGATGGGAGATGAAATATATGTGTTGTATACTGTGCGTTTTGTGTGTATTTTCTGTTTATGTATACACAAGTGCCACTCTGCATTTACATGTACAGTATGTTTGAATCCACATAAGTGCCTGTTCTATAGGTACAGTGCGTTTGCTTTGTTTATTTATTTGTGTATGCATTCAATAGCTTGCTGGTGAGGTATACCAGGGCAATCTATTTATGTCATTCATGGCCACTCAGTAGTGAACAATACTCTGAAACACACACTGTGATTTGCCGGTTAGCAGTGAAACCGTTTTAAATGCTTATTAATCTTGCCTGAGGCCAAACTCTTCCTCCTCCTTCCCCAAAATGGGATGAAATGAATGAAAATACATGGAAATATGAAAAATACCTTATCTTATCACCGTGCGGAGGTAATATTGTGTGATCCCTCGCTGAAATAGCTCTGAACATTCCATGAATATATTTTGAATATTCCCTTTGCCTGCGTTTGAATTGATGTACAGCAGGGCGTATATGCATTCATGTCGTCTGTCCCGTGTCACGCATCACTCGTATCACAACATTTTCCCAATCAACTCTGACAAGGAGAGCCACTTTCCATCCATTTAGATTGGATGAAGGAATAAAATGAAATGGTCTTATTGTTTTTCTACTATAGAAATGTCCTGGACTTTCTCCCGTATCTCAGATTACTGTACCTGACGATAGATAGAAGCTAAGCTGAACTGACTGACATAAGTGATAACAGGCAGAACAGAGGTACTGTATGACTGCATTCAGATCCCTGCGGGTTCCCTCAGGTGTGGTCTCTATCACACCTGCTGTTTTTATGTAAGTGTGTGTGATATAGCGAGAAAAAGCAGAAATAATAGACAGAGATTTACTCACCCACATGACTCTATGATCTTTGCCTGAAAGAAAGGGAAAAAAATTAGAAAGGAAAAATGAGTGATGGGTTATAAACAATTAAAAAGAACTTCTAGTTAATGTGATTGTAAAGTAATATATCATGCAAGTCAGAAATTAAAATTCAGGGTTTCAGTTTGTCTCTCGGCTCTAACAGATGTAGGCTTCTAACAACAACAACTGAGAAAGACAAGATTTATCTCTGTTTTACACCTGGCTTCCTAATTTGTGTTCGCTTTGTAAATTCACTCAGATTTTGAGTCACTGTGGTCAATTTTTTATTTGCAGGCCACATATGGATGAGAACTCACTCAAATCAATACAATAACACACACATACGCCACTATGTGATATTCATTGTCCTGAAAACATAATCAATATGCTCATAAAAAATCAGGACGACCTTTTGGCACTTCATGACCCTCTTGCTTCTTATTAACCTTGTTCACATTGCGCCACTGACCTGTGCCTATAGACCTTATGAATTATAAATGCACTTCATTATCATAGTCCAGTCGTTAACGGATATCATACCCTGCATGTGTTTTCTTTTTGTCCCAACTGACAGAAAATTTTCTGCCTCATTGTTTTTCCAGGGTTATCATCTGTAATGTGACTTTTTTTTTCTCCCTATCTTTCCTTCTCCTTCCTCTCTCTTCTTCTTCTTCTTCTTACTTTTTGCATATTGCCAGACCTCCGAGGATGGGGCAATAGAAGAAGGAGCAGGAAGGATAGAAATAGTTAACAAACTCCGCAAATGATTGATGGGCTAATTTCAAGCCCTGAATAAAGCAGTTTCCTAAGTCTGTTGATTCTCCATTTATTAGGTAATAGAAACATTTATCAAAAAAGTCACATTTTTTGCTTAAGCAATAATTGCATTTTTAAGCTCTCATTAGGCCTTCCATGCATACATAATCCAATTGAATAAATACAGTGTTGGAGTGATGAATTAATAACCCTCCTATGGTAAACTGAAAGTTAGAGATTCTGCCGCTTGACTCAGTTGACAGTTTACACAGAGTAGTTCAGTGAAACAATGAGGTGTGAGTATAGAGCAGGAGTATACATTTTATTGATGGAGAGTGAAAATGACTGCAGATCTTGCAGACTGGCATTAATCTACTGACCTGCATTCGATTGAAATTAATATTATACGTTACAGCAGTATTAAAGTATTAAAATGATATAACCCAGCAAACAGTGTCATGTTGATGCTGAAAGGACTACATAATTCCTTTTCTGGGAGTTATTTTTTTGTCTATTTTGGTGGTTATATGTCTCATGATGACGACAGAGTGGAGCTTTAGCAGAGCTTTTCAAAACTACATCTCTAGAGTAGCTGCACTGCATTCACAAAACATGAATAAGGGTTTCAGATTTGCCTGGCCAGGGACAGAGGTGTTCTACTTTATCTCCTCCCAGCCTACTGTAGCTTTAGCCTCATGCGTATGTAGCCACATCAAAACAGCAGTAATGTCTTGTTACCTGGCAACGGTCCCACTAGCCGGCTAAGGCTCCTGTTCCAGCAGAGAGAGCCAGTTTTAATCACCTAGCAAATTTCCAGCGCTGAAAACAGACAGGGCCTCAGCTTAATCTTGTTAGCACGATGAGGCCGTTTTCAGATATCATTGCTAATCAAATCATCCCAAAGGCTTTGAGCCCGGGGTTTTTTTTTTTTTTTTTTTTTTTTTTGGTAGGAGACGTGGTAGTAGTGGTGGTGGTGATGGTGGTGGTGGATGCAGCAGATGTGTGCGTGCGAAGAGGGGGGAGGTGATGAAGCGGGTGTCTGTGCGTGTTTGTGTGAATCCATGTATGTGTGCATTCGCAGGGTAGAGGGTTGTTTTATGGTTTGAAAAACATATCAAGGTGCAGGATTACTAAAGGGCGAGGGAACTACAGCAGACTTTTAATGGTAATGTTCCTCTACATCAAGCACTCAACATGTACAGTATACATGCACACTTACAGTATAAACACCTATTTATATGTATATGCATACTCATCACCGTAACCATACCGCCCCCCCCCCACCCCCCTTCATCGTCTTCTCTTTCAAACTCCCTCTTTGGTCGTGAGCCCTCACTTCAATTTGAAAGGCTCCTTCACTTCTCCCAGTAGATAACCTGCATTTTTTTAGTAGCCCAGAGCCACTCGCCAGCACCCAGAGAGACTCCCCAACCCAGGGCCCAGGAGAGCCCGCACAACAGAGAGAAAAGGAGAACAAAGCCAACCTGCAAAGTCTTAAAAAGTTAAAACATGTACTTTGATAGCCTCGGCCTACCTATTGCGGCGGCGCTGATCCGACCCCAGGGAGACTGACAGCACCGCAGAGAAAGAGGGAATACAGAGGAGAAGGAGAAGAAGAAGTGGGCCACGGCAACCCCAAACTCTTCTCTTCTTCTATTTTCCATATCCACACACACACACACACACTTACACAGGAGTTTGATATATGCCGAGCTGATGGTTTTGCCGCTGTTTTTCCAGTGCAGCAAGTGTATTGGAATAATACTAGTGCAGTGCAACTACTTTCTGCATTAGCATATCTATCTTTGAACAGTACAGTGAGTGAGAGGCAGGAGCTGTGAGATACTGTACACTGAACAAAACACAACGTTTAAATGTAGTGATTGCACCAAGGGATTCGCACTTGCTGTCATAACTTGAATTTCCTTTCGCAAATCTCCCAAAGCACATTGATACTGTGTAGTGACATAAGCACACGGCTTGTGTTTTAAAACCCCTTATGTGCACGTGAATTGCAGTGGAATATCTTCAGTTCCTGTATAAAGATCAGTCATAGTATGAGAATTTGAAGTCTGCATAGTTTCCTAAAAAGTCAAGCTATGTAGTTAGTTTACCAAAGTAATACTATAAAATTCGTTTTATGCCCACTGATTGGAAACAGGAACTGGTATTTTCCAAATTTTGATCTCTCCAGGGTATAGGTCTTGTGTTCAGATGATATTTAAAGGTACATTCCCTCCTTTGAAGTAGAGACCAAAAGTGTCCTCAAATCCCCAAATTTTGCTGTTCCTGTTTTGAGACTCAGCTGAGTTGAGTTCCAAACCATTAAAAGTGAGCTAGGATAGAATTTAGGGATTTTAGGCGATCCTGAGTGGAATAAAGTCAGAGAGTTTAACTTGTTGCCACATGGTAACCCTGAGCTTTTATGTACAGGAAAAAAGGGAATAGGCCTTTGACTCAATTATTCCTCACCTACGGTATAGCTGCAGCTAACTGCACTTTGTGCTTCTCATGTATTATCATTAAATTCAAATCACAGAGCTAAGCATCAGTTTTTCTGCAGTGGTCTTTGAAAAACTCAAAAGGTTTAACAACTGTTTCCTCAGTTCTGAAGGTATTTCCCGAACATTTGAAGACTCTTCTTTAAGAGATTGTAAGTCAGTTCTCAAATTGTACCACTGTTTCCTAACCTAAACAAAGATAAAAATGACATATGTTCATAAACCATGTATATAATTAGTAACATTTGTCTATATTGAACTAAACATTTTTAAGTAGAACAAATCTTCTCTATAATATATATCTATAATATCTAATCTATATTTTTTAAATTATTTTTGTCATCCAAAAAAACAAGCAATGAGATTTGTCAATTCCTGCTATCTAGACAGGAAATATAGTTACAAGTTGAGAAACTGATTAAAATATTATTTTTCATGTAGTAAGGATATTTTTTATTCAGATGGTTAGAAGACTCTTTAAGCATTCTGGAAATATCAACAGTAACTAAGCACTGTTAAACCACCTTCTGGGATTTTCAAAGAGACATTTATTTGGTGGATGTTTAGCTCCGCAACTCAAACGTAATGACAATACATGACATAAACTGGGACTAGCTGCAGCCATGTAAATGATGCCTAACAATGACATAGACAGTTCTCAAGAAAACAGCTTCAGAATAAGATAGGACCCATTAAAAACTGCGCTAATATAGATATAAATATAAACCGCTATGTAGGAATATTCTGGAAATAACCAATGAAATGATTACTCTTCTTGGAAACACTGATGAATGTTACTCATGAAATGATCACCATCATTTAATCATCTCATCAATGAGATGACTGATGAATCACTTTATTGTCAGTACAATATAAAGTCACATGTTTTTGAATGAAGCCTTTCAGATGTCATCAAACTTTTAGAATCATTTATGATGAATCATCCAATTAAAGAAACTCCGACACAAAGGTTTCATAATTGCTAAAGGATGACTAAACATCAAATGTGACAATTTATTGCCAACAGTGTTTAATTTATTGCCCTCACTAAACCTGTTGTTGGTCCTTAAATCATTGACCTTAACTGTCAGAAGGCCCTGATGAGTTTCAGAGGTGACAATAAGCTTAGAGCGTTCCTCCTTTACAATAGCAGGGGGTGGATAACACAAATGTGTACGGATACAATCCCTCACACACACACACACACACACACACACACACACACACACACACACACACACACACACACACACACACACACACACACACACACACACACAGACCTCCTCCTCCTCCCTGTTATTAAATTTGCCTGTTAATTTTCTCTAAGGGTTTGGTGTAATTAATGGACCAGTTTAGAACGGCCAGCGAGACTCAAGCCGCCATCACTATCCCTGTCCCTGCGGTCAGTCATGGAGGGCCACTCCAAAGGCCCATTGGGGTCCCCTCAGCACGGGTGCCAGGCCCTGTCAGTCACATGCCCACCCTGGGACTGTGGCCTGTCCATCAGGACTTTAGTGATGGAAAGATGGAGGCAAGGAGGGACAGTATGGTTAGCTATGGCAGTGTTCCCCTCAAGTGGCTATGATTGTGCTCATTACTGCCCATTTACATTTCATCAGCAGGCTAGCTAGCCCTGCGCTGTTAGCACCACCGACTCATTAGCACTAAGGGGGTAGGGGGGCATGGAGGGAGGGAGGAAGAGTGAGGTGTGCAAAGGCCTCAGGCATCCAAGATCTAAAATACACCAGAGGGAGGTTTCAGAAAAAGGGCAAAGAAAGAGGCAGCTAGACAGACACAGAGGAAAGAGAGAGAGAGAGAGAGAGAGAGAGAGAGAGAAGGAGAGAGAGAGAGAGAGAGAGAGAGAGGAAAGAGAGAGAGAGAGAGAGAGAGAGAGAGAGAGAGAGAGAGATTCGCCAGTGTGCCTGTGTCTGATCAGATAAAACTGAGAGGAAAGGAGGAGGGATTTAAATCGATATGTAATAATGTCCAGTGCTGTCTCTGGCCCTGCCCTTTCCTGGATGAGTAAGAGCATGAAAGTCTCTGTCAAGAAATGCTTGGCTGCATTTACACACAAACAAATGATCTATTAACTCTTTGCAGTGCAAATGTCAAAGAAAGAAAAGACGAGGTTCTATCACTAGCTCCGTATAAATACAATAAATCTTTTTCACATTGATTTCAAATATAGTGAAGAGATCAACTCAGATCATGGTTTCTACACACCTTGTATACCCTGGGTATGAGTGGAACTCTGTTTGCATTAGATTTTAGTGCACCTCTAGCATTAATAAATACTACAAATTAAATAATGTTAGAAATGTAAAAATCTTAAACCTGATTTGACATTTTATAAAACTAATGTGTCTATCTCTATTATCTGATCCAATGTTATTTGTTGTATGCAGTGAGGATTAGGGTTACCTGAAACAAATGATGCCAAAATATGGATAAACAGTTAATAAAAGAGTAGACTGTGAATTATTAATAATGTACACAGTGCACAAGTAAATAAACAAGGACAAAATTAGGATGCAAAATAATTCTAAGCAATAAATTCAAGAAGAAATGTATGTAAGTACCTCACAGTGATCCAATTATCCAGGAACGGTCCGTTGATAATGGCAAATATAGATTCCATCCAGTTACACGTTTACAGTATATTAACCTGCAAAGAACAAGAGGTAAGTGTGAGCTGCATTTTAGGCAACTGAGGCAGTCTCGACTGTTTATAGCAGTAATATCAAAATGAAACCAACAGCGCTAAGCAGCATTCCCACAAAAAATAAAAACCAAAATCCAACCAATCAGTTAGAATAAGATTTTGATTTCCCTTGTGACATGTAGTATTGCTCATAATTCAAGTATTGACAAGAGAAGAGAGTGCATTTAATGAGCAAAAAGCTACTTAATTTCATAATGGCATCATTACACATAAAGAAAAATCAATGAATAGTGAATGTACAAGTTCTAACTGAGCCAGCATGTGTGTTTTTTGAGAAGACTTCAGTGTCCAGTCTAACAAGTCACCCTGCAGACACCAGAGACTTGGGTGGGTGGGTGGGGGGTTCAGAAATTCCTCTTGACTATCAAAGTACAGACACCCGAGAGAGAGAGAGAGAGAGAGAGAGAGAGAGAGAGAGAGAGAGAGAGAGAGAGAGAGACAGAGAGAGACAGAGAGAGAGAGAGAGATGTATGACGGGATATGAGATTAAAATACAGTATGTCTGCCCTCTTCTGGTCACCACCGCCATTATCCACGCTGACAGTCCCCAATGGGGGATAGGATGAGGGGGGTGGGGGTGAGGTGGGGGAGTCTGAGAGGGGAGGAGGAGGAGATGCAAGAGACAGAGGGATAGATGTGTAGAGGAGGAGGTGATGAAAGGCAAGGGAGAGAATAGGGAGAGATAAAGAGGAACGAAGGCAACACGGAGAACTTACTGTACAGTACCTGTAGACCGCTTCTGACACATAGAAGACTAAAACTGATTATGTCTAAAAATAACACTAAACTCACAACGAGCCAATTTCCATTACTATTTGTTATCTTGTGTAACCCTCATCATAACAATTAAAATTGTTTGTTTGTGCAGTGGTTATTATCCTATTCCCTTGTCATATCCATGAGGAAATTATAATTTCATATTATGTACCTCATTTACTGTTAATATTAATCCAATATCATATGAAGTGACATTTCCGAGTGACTAAAAACTCCATGATATTCAAAATGTAATTAAACAGTGCTGCCATATCCTGCTATTTTCATGATTATTAAACCAATGGCTTGATTACTGGGGAAAAAAGAAATAACAAAATGGAAATGGTTTGCCACTGTTTCTTGACTGACAGCATTGTTTCTAATCTCATTAGCGACAGGAAATTGACTGCAAATGATGAGTGCACATTCCTAATATTGCTAATTTACTTCAGCGCGCTTGGTGTTTCTTCTAGCACACGGTGTGTATTTGTTAGCCATAATTGCCACAGCTCTGACAAAAGGACAGTCGGTGAATGACACATAAACTGGGTGTGTATGTGCCAATGAGTTTGTGTATCCATTTGTTTTGAGGCTTTCGCATGCATGTCTTTGTGTTTGTGCAGAAGAAGAGAGGGCTCATGAAGTCTACGTATTTGTGAGTACACATGCTCAGGTTTATGAATATATATGTATGTGTGTGTGTGTGTGTGTGTCCTCTTGGGGCCCACCTCTGCCTCTAGGTGCTATTGGGGCAGGTGTGTAGCCAACAGGCAGGCGTGATGGCTAGTTAGCCAACTCAGAGGTGAGAGGTTTAGTCTTAGAAGAGATAGTTAGTGGTAGGCAAGATTAAGCTCTTTATGTCAATAGCAGATGACTCTTTATTCTTCTGTGCTGGTTCAGGTTTGTTTGGAAACATTCAAAAATTGGTCCCACAGAGGTGCACACATTTTGAGGTTATATCTAGGCCTTGGGCAACAATTCCAGGCAATGTGCTTTAGATGGGAAATTTTGTCAACAATTATGCTTCTTTTGGCCCAGATTATTCACAGACCCTTATTATTCACACTAAATTTATCTGAATATGCATCCTTAGGAGGGTCAATATAGGACATCTCCACTGTATCAGAAAGTTTCTGTGCTATTTGTTAATTTATGAACACTACAGCTATGCTAATACCCGTTAGGCAATCACACATTTCAATAATCATTCTTACCATCTACCATGTACGTTTGGAACATTAAACCTCTTTTTAGCAGATACAGAAACATACTGACAGGCAAGACAGTCGCCTGTATGAACTTGCTATATTGTTTTCATTCATGCCAGTTTCATTGTTATGTCTCCTTGGCTAGCGTAAGAGAGATGTCAATCCCATTGTGGCATATGGGTAAATAAAGATTAAATATGAACGAAAAACTGAAAATATTGATTTGGTGCAGGGTGTATTTTTGAGAGTACGGTTACACGTTTGATACAAGACTGAGTTGCTGTGCCAGAGAGTACCAGCGGGTCTGCGTTTGCGTTGGTCCGTGGTTTACTATGCTTTTGATTCTGTGCCAGTCTGTGTGTGTCTGCAAGTGTGTGTGTGCAAGTGTGCCAACAACTGAGAACATCCACCTGCTTTTGTGTTTATTTGCCTGTATGCGTGTTCATATGTGCACTGTACATGTCTGGCTGATTGTACATGTGCCTGCTCGCCTTTGTGCATGTTTTTGTGCTTGCCTGCCTGTCTCTATGTGTGTGTGTGTGTGTGTGTGTGTGTTCCCCTGGGCTTTCAGGGTAAGCCTTAGTGGCCTTGTGCTCCTCATCAGACTCTGTGTCTGGGGGCATAGCTTTAGGGTGGGCCTCCACCACGGGGACCCTGGGACCAACGGGGGACAATCACTGCTGCCTCATAGCTGCGAGGAAGGAGACAGACAGAAACTGCATGGATGAAAAGAGAAAAAAAAAGAGCATGGTTTTCGTTTGCTATCCTGTTTTTGTTCCTTTTTTTCCTCCTCTCCATCCCCCTTTTTTCTAATCTGTCCTTCCTCTCTGTAAGTATCTGCAAGTACTTTCACAAGATATCACCTTCCAGAAGATTGTGTTTTGTGTGTGTGTGTGTCTTATTATATGTGCATTTTAAGGGAATCTTCTGTCAACACTTCCTCATCTGCCTGGTCACATGATCTGGGTCTGTCACACAGCAAGGCAATGCTTTTTCCTGTTAAAAGCTCTGGAAGGATAAACCTTACCTTCCAATAACTAAAAAAAACGCAACATATCCCTATCTATCACTCAAGCACTGACAAGGCTGGGGAGGATAATTTCAACATGTGATCCATTACACCTTGTTCCTAACCTGCTTTTACAAAGCTGCAACTAATTACTTAAGTATTGCCTGAAAAAATAGTCTGCAGTGCATCTAATTTTGTATGGATTCCCATTTGGTTTGAAGTTGACAGGAAAGTAATTTTCACTTACTAGAGTGTGATTGGAATCGATTTTATCAGTGATTATACAGTTCATGATGCATACAATAATGTTCTTGTAATCAAGATATCGGAATCCCCTTTTTTCCTTAATTTTTGAATAATCAATCCAGTAAATATTACAGAGATATCTGTGTTTATTCATTAGCCATAACCTTCACTATGACAATTTTGTTGCATGGCTATGAGGTAAGAATAATTTATAGCTGCTTCAGGTGCAATACATTACATCTAAACTCAGCATATTGAGTTTCTGTGGACAGGAGCTACTTGGTATGTCTCAGTAATAAAATTACAATCAAGTTAGATTTCCATTTATGATTATGATTTGACACAAAGAAAGAGCTGAATGTCATATTGCCACAAACTATTTGCCAAATTCTCCATTTGACCTCATATTCGCCAATACTTACTTTGCTGTTGTTTGTAAACAAATAATCTACAGGTATTTGTTCTTATTCTCTGGCATGAGAAATGGCTGCTGCTGCTAATGATGTTCTATGCAAACAGTGTAATAAGGCAGGTTAATCAGGGCGGCGTGATTTTCTATTAGCTCTGTTTACTCAGTCTGCAGAGACTTCGGGGGCTAGTTTCATCTTAATAACGAAGGATCAGACTCAGTGCTCTGACATTTGTTGCTGAGATCCACAATAGGAGCCAGTGACAAACTATGATAATCTGTCGGGGATGTTCTTACTCTTCCGAGGGGAACCGTGCCAGTGACAGGCCCGTAGGTTTGAGATAGAAACTGATCTTAACAAACAACTTGCCAAAAAAGTGTTTTGTAACACGATAGGTAATAATGTGACTGTGTGACGCATAGCCTTAAAAAACAATTGTGTTGAAACCAAATATTTTAAATGATTGCATTGCATTATACAAGCTGTCATGATCGAAAAGATGACTTAGTCACTTGACTGTTGAGCGTTTCAATATTCTATCTCATGCCATGACCTCATTTAATTATCTGTCTGCTCAAAACCTACACAGCCTTTTGTCTTGTGTTGGCATTTGTTGTTACTCTTTGACTTCTGAAAGTGTTTCAAAGTAACACAATTATAAAGTGCGGCTCTCTGACACATGACAGATTCAACCGCACACTCATCAGTTCTTCTTTACACCACACCCTGCTGCCTTCACAATGGATTCCAAATCTCAAGCGGTGACTTCACCTAGATTGGATTACCTGCTCCCCCCTGCTTCAATGGGAAGAAAAGTAGATTTCACCTTTGACCTCTGGGTTCTCTTGACAGGTGTCACACACATCAGCACTGAGTAGAGTTCCACTTCCTGCATAGTTCTGTGTTTCTCTTAATGCCGGAGACAAGCACTTTTGCCAAGTCTAAGCTGCAGCAAAACAGGTTCAAAGGCATGCATTTCCGTTGTACACTTAGCTTAGCATTAAAACTGGAGAAACAGCCAGTGTTGCTTTGTTTGCAAGTAGTAAAATACACCATTCCAGCAACTCTAAAGCTCACTAATTAATTATTATATCTTGTTTGTTTAATATGTCCAAAATCAGGTGTAAAACTATGTGTGAGACTACTTCTTTACAAGGGACCAGTGACTTCCTGATCAGCTTTAGAAGCGCTGTTAGACAGATTTTGTTTGTAGACTTTTGGACAGAGCCAGGCTAACTGTTTACTCTTGTTTCCAGTCTTTATCCTAAGCTAAGCTAACCCACTGCTGGCTGTAGCCTTGTATTGAAAGAGCAAATATTAGAGTTATATTGGTCTTCTCATCAAACTCTTGACAAGCAAGTAAATAAGAGTATTTCCCAAAATGTGGTATTTTGCTTTAAAGCCTGGTTAATATAAATAACAATAAAATATTACAGACAGTGACTAGTATCAACCTAAAATCATTATCACTGCATTTTTTTTTTCAGAGTGACGCAGCAGGAGTTCCTCCATGGTCTGTCTTGTCAGGTAGAGAGCGATGAGAAGCGGGAGGGGTGGATGGATGTGTACACGCATGCATGTGAGTGGGTAGTTGGGGTTGGGGGTGGGGGGATTGATGGGGTAGTGTGGTGGAGGGGGTCAGTGAGGTGGAAAAACTCAAAAGACAAAAGGGTGTGTGTCATGTGCCATAACGGCGACCGCTCATCTGCTGTTGGACGGTGGAAAAGAGACAGCACAGACAGAGACAGACAAACCGACAGAAGGAAGAGCGATGGATAGAGAGAGAGAGAGAGAGAGAGAAGGAAGGATGATCAAAAGGATTGCAGCCATAATGTTGAGGCCTCTGACTGGACGGACGCTGTCTCCATCCAGTTTGCTCTCATCAATGTCAATTCTCTTCTGACAGACACGGCACGGCAAGCAGGAGATGGATGCCTTGCACTCATATACTCCTGTCTGCCCACACATGCAAACACACACACATACACACACACACACACATTTTGACAGCACAGCAATGTCTGTCTGCATAATTGCAGAGCTAATGCAAAGCTAATAATGGCTACTATCATAAACTTTCATTTTTTGTGTGGTGTGTGTGTGTGCTTGTTGCTTTCTAATGTGTGATTAACTAATTTGTCACCAAACCCTCAGATCAGGTGGTCCATGCAAATCCTAAAAAAAAACAAAAACATTTGCAACTAGTTTTAGACTGTTTTTTTTAAATGTACCGGTTCACTCACTTACTCTGAACTCTGAGGCACCCATGAACATGACAACAACCTTTTTTTTTTTCAGACAGAATGGCAGTAAGCAGATCCTGTCTGTTGGGATGACACAACACAGTATCATGCTTCTCTCTTTCACCTGATCCTTAGATCCCTGTCAATAGAGATATGTTCTGGAAATCCCCGTCACAGATCCCCCTATACTGTCATGGATACGTAACAGGATACGCTGTTACAGACAGCTACTGCCACATCCTTATACTGTCACACACACTTCCAAGTGAAAGCAATGGGTAAGAGGTTTTAAATAATAGCCTCTGTCCTCCTTATGACAAAATGGTTTAAAATGCATGCTTAATAAACATAATATGGTAATTGGATACACTACACTTTGTGTGAAATGGAAAAGAGTACACTGCAAGGTCAACGACAGCACATAAAGAACTTACAGCTCCATGATACTGACATTTTTTGTGAACCACCAAGGAAGTCTTTAAGTAAGCACATCTACCTACAGATTATATGCCAGTAAAACCATACTTTGCTGTACTCCTGCACAAGTTACTGTATAATTTATTAGATAAGCAATGTTTAATTATTCATGCATTTATGGAGTGTTGCATTAAATGAATATGTATACTACACATTCTTTATTATATTTTACATTATGTGAAAACCCTGAGGCCATGAAATTCATTCAGAACCTGTTGCAGAATTCAAAACAGGATGTTTGTCAATCTGAAAATGTTGACCTGACCTGAAAATGTTTACCTGATAGGTTTGATCTCATGCATGCTACATGACAAATTGAATATTACATTCAGTTAACACTACATATTAAATATGTTAATGCAACTTATAACTTTAAATAAAGTACACTAGTTATAGTTTTGACCCTTACAGGCCAAATATCCCCATTTTTACTCAACACCCTAAACACTATCCTGAGTTTTCCTAAAGTGACCTAGAATATGCAAAAAATATACAGCAGATACATTTTTGTACCTGGAGGGTGTTCCAGGTTAAATTTGACCTGTATTTAATAAAGAAATTCAAAATCACTTTCTGAGAATGTTGTTGTATTATTCAAATTCAATAACATCCATTGAAATAATTTTGTCTGCTATGTTCTTCTGTTTGTAACATAAGACCAGAATATAATGTGATGTGGGGAATTAATCACTCATCTATTAATGACTGTAAGATGTTTATGAGTGAAAAAAAGATTTGTGGTTCAGAGGTTTGGTAGAGAGACTGTTTGTGAGGGGATACGGTGAAGTGTCAGAATATGAACAGTACATAAGGATTAAACATGTCTTGATGTGTTCAGCATGTGATGGTGTTTCTGTTTAAACTGTGGATGAATTAATTTAGGGGATAAAAAGTATACCACCTCCTCAATTACTATTATGCTACAAAATACTGCAGTAGTATGTTTCTACTACAACTCTATGTTTTTTCCCTTTGCAACCTCTACTGTGTTACCTCAGTGTTCTCATTGAAATGAATGGTCTTTCGATGTTTGGTTTGGACACTGCATTGCTTTACAGGCACTATATGTTCTCCATGTTCTCCATGGATGTACATGTACCTGGTGGAAAACAGACAGAGGATTTTTTCTCAGAGAACGTCACTGAATTGCCCTCAGAGTATCAACCCAACCAGCCTGGATTCAAGCTGTTTAACTTCAACAGCTTTTCAAGAGGAGATTTTCCAGTTCTGATAGACACTGTCAATGAAGCGCACTCCAATAATGAAGTGCTGTTTAGTATTAGCCATTCATAGCTTCAAGTGGGAAGCATAATATCCCACGGGTCGCTTTCACTCTTAAACCACAATAATGGCACTTTCATTTAACCCCTTAATATATGTTAATCCAGGGATGTCAATGGGTTCTCTTAACACTCATGCACAGGCCGTCGGGGGCCGAGAGGCCAGTGAGGAGAGAGCTGAACAGACAGACAAAGGCTGGCTTGAAAGACGGCCCTGATGTTTGATTTAATAAGAGAGTCTTCCTTAAAACAAAGGCACATTGTTGGCTCTTGGCTCTGAGTGCTATGTTTGGTGTGGTGTGTGCGATGGGTTGCATGTATGATTGCATGCATGAGTCTGTGTGTGAGTTTTATCCACCCACTTGCTGGTCTACCCAGACCCTCTGTTTGTTTCACTTCTTCTGGCTGGGTTGCCAGTTTGGGAGACTCCATGCCTCAAACGGCCAGCAGAAGGGTTTAAAGAAAGGGTGGGGAGAGAGAAAGTGATGAATATTTAGGGACCATTGAAATGAAAATCCCAGCAGCCCCTGGAGATCGGGGCTTAGAAGTCATTGCCGAAGGGATCTCCATCTGCTTGTACCTTTAGCTTCTTATCTATCTATCTATCTATCTATCTATCTATCTATCTATCTACAGTATGCTTTTTCTGCAATATCGTGTATCTGCATGAGTCTGTGATGTGTAGCAGGTCGGTTTATGTGCGTGTGTCTGCAGTTACACGCAAATAATCATGGTGCTGTGCATACCTGCAAGCAAATCTATGCATCAACACTTTGTGTGTATGTGAATGTGTATGCATGTGGGTGAACGTGTGTGTGTGTGTGTGTTTATGGTAGTACAGTATATATCGTATTGAGGCCTGAGTGCCTGGCTTTGACACAGGCAGCCCACAAATCAGGAGTAAATCAGGACCTGGGGGCATGCCGGCTGCACTGAGGGGGAAGTGAGACATATTCACTGAGACCAAATCAGCCTCAATCTGGCCTCAGAGAGCCCTGTGCACCACTGACCAACAACCAACAACCACCCCATCCATAAACACAGGTCCTGTTGATGCTCGGCCCTCAGAGTTAGGTACAAGGTTTATTGTCCAATTAATTGAACTGTGGAAGAAGAATTGAATTAAAAATTCTCTACAAAACTCTGCGAAAGTGTCTAATTGCATAGGTGTGAGGCAAATAATCATAATGAGGCAGGTGCTTAAATCAAATCAAACCTACCAACAACTTCCCTCACTGAACAGGCTGTACGGTAGTTTTGTATTTGGTATTTTTTATGCTTTGTGCTGCGGTTTTGGTTTTATTTCTCTCTTTCTTAGTGTTTTCATTTAAAAAGAAATATATAAAATGATCCTCACACACTGCAGGATGTTGTACAAACTACATATCAAGTAGTCATAAATCGGCTCCAATTCATTCAAACCTTCAGGACTATTTGTGTCCACTGTTTAGTTGAAGGTCATAAAACTACAAAGAATAATGACTAAAACTGGTTCAGACTGTCTGTAATTTTAAAAAAAAACAGACATCCAGACGTGATGAAATAAGGAGGAAACAGATGATATAAGAGGCTTTAGATTTCCCTCAATTCCTAAACACCTGCAATAATACCTGCTTTCTCTTCACAGTGTGGAGGTGTTTGCAAGAGCAGCACGGTTGCTTTGGACTGATATCTTTGTTCCTCCTCTCCTTAAACCGTGGCACAGTTTGGAAGTAGACAGGCAAGATCCACAGGCCTACGGATTGAGTTGTAAAGGATCCATTTTGCTTTCAAAAGGAAATGAAGGGGATGGGTGGTTATGGAGGGACATACTGTGTAGGCTCATTGTACAGCTTAGTACTTGCTCAACTGCCAACTGAACAGGTTCTGCAGTTTCTATCCAGCAGCTTTTGAGTTTCCTTGGCACCAAATTATCAATGTATCATATCAAAACAATAATAGCCCCACATCCTTAGAAGTCCTTTGCTTCTCTTTGATGGCGAAATTCAGTGTTTGCTTTCTAAGATCTCATCACAGCCTTACATGAAATGAAAACACTCATCTTCAGGAGGCTGCTTACAGTCAGGAAATGCAAAAAACCCATCATGACTTAGTTTTATCATTAATACAATATTATTGTTTTGAGGAGAAAGCCATAGCTTTCTCTTTCCTTTGAAAATGAGCAAAGGTTTTACACTTGGCTTGTCGATTTATGTGATTGACAAGCCATTTATGTGAACCAGGCCATGAAACTTAGTTTTGAAGGAGAATGTAGAGAAATCTCGAATTAATCTTGATTTAAAACTGTTAAATTGTCTTCATATAGTTTCCATATAGGTTGAATCCTTTCAGATGAAAATAGGATGCTGTGTAGAAAATAAGACATCAGGCCTTTGAATTAGTTTTTAAGTCTGTGTCTGTCTAGGAAGTCGATGTCTGACCCACATTTGGTTTATTAGAAAAATAAAACACTACAAAATGCTGCTCCAAGTCAAACATAATTGCTTTAGTACTTTGATAACCAGAGATCAGTGGGGATTTTGACATGTAGGTATTACCACTCTGATACTAAAGGGCATAGCATAACTCCTGACGTTTGCAGTGCCAGTTTGTCGTTTCAGTTGGGTGTCAGTGGTTTTTCAGCGTGCCAGGGGGCATGTGGCAAATCTGAAGGGCCTTGTGTTTGTCTGCTACCTCTCTGCCAGACACAGGCCATCCCAGGTCACCGCCACTCCACAACCAATCTGTGTCATCACCACCACATTCTCCCACTTTCCTGACAATGTGTTACCCCCCCCCCCCCAATCCATCCTCCATCTCTTGCTACCCCCCTTGCTTCCCTTGCTTCTATAAATCCCCCTCACTTCTCCTTTCATCTATTATCTTTCCCTCTTCTATCCTCCTCCTCAGCCTGCTTTATTTTTCATAGACATTCTCTCCTCCTAAACCTCCTCGTCTTCTTTTTTCTCTTTCTAGTGTATCTCATCCCTCTTCCTGTTCTCATTACTCTCCCCCTTTCCTCACGCTTTTACTATCCTTCCTCTCCCTCTCTCCTCCCCCCCCTACTCTATCCCTCCCATTCTACAGCACTCCTCACATCAGAAAGTGTTGGATTTTGACATCTGCCTGCAGGAGCAGTGACCCATGAAGTAATTAGAAGAGGAATCTCGCCTTCTCTTCCTCCCTCCCTCCCTCCCCTCCATCTTCTCCACTCTCTGTCTGCTCTTAGCCGGGGATCATATAAAAAGCTGGTTATGTTTACTCCCTGATCCATCTAATTTCTGTAACGAGGGCCGAGCCGGCCTCATCTCCTTACCGCGCCACGCTTAAGCCAAGGCGTTGGGCTGGAGAGGCGCCCCAGGCCCCCGCAGGGCACAGTGGAGCTTCAACCACACCGCTCAGCCGCGGAGACGAGACTGGGACCTAACCGGATTAACTTCCAACCAGCACAGGTGGAGGATCCCTGCTTCAAACACACACACACACATACATGTGCACACAGAGCAAGATGCAACTTTACACCATTTAATGTATCATCAAAAAAAGTGCTGGGATGAGACATCTATGTGATTATGTGTGTGTGTGTTTGTGTGTATTTGTTTGTGCGGGTGTTACATGTGTGCTGCAGAGAAAATAAATAAAAAAAACTAAAAACTTCAGCTGCTGCAATATGAGATGAGAGAACACAATTATGAATTGCTCCGGAGCTTACGGCCACTCCGATGATAACTCTCAAGTGCTGTGGTATCAAATTGCCAGAGCATAGAAATCAACCCCCCCCCACCCCACCCCCACCCCCACCCCCCCCCACCCCCACCCACAATTGAAAATATTTGCCCCTGGATTGCAAATGTAATATGTAGGGTAAGGGTTGATGTATAATGCAACAAAGTGAAGTCTGAAGGCCATTCCAGAACATGACAGGCTGGGATGTCAAATGTTTTGCTGGGCATCATTAGAGCTTTTTTCCATGTCCTAATTTACAGATTATTCACTTAGAAAAGTCTTCAGGGATTTTGCTGGTTACTTTATGTCAGTGCTGCTGGTAAACATGTCTCAGTATGCCTGATCTCACAGTGTGTTATAATGTATACAAGTCTAGTGTTTGTCTCTAAAAATTTTTTAGAAAGAATCAGTTCTTGTCGCTGTTGAATCAAATATTGTCATATAACAGCAAGACCTGTTATTGCTTTGCTTGTTTTCCACTTAAGACAATTATGGTATACAGAGCTTAAGTAAAAGCAGAACATGTAAATTCTCCTTTTATAATAACGCTCAGCTCTTGTTGTCATGAGAGGATGGTATATTCTTAAAATATATAATATTATTGTTTAAGTAATATTTCTTTTTTAGCAGATTTTAATGGACATTTCCCACAAGCCTAAAACCATCACATGTCAAAAGTCAGACTGAGGAACATTGGAGTAAAATATGAGTATATATAATAAATAAGAGATAAACTAACGAGTACTGTATAATGATTGATTAGGCCCTATGTCACCCTGAAAAAAAAATCCATAGTTTTTGGGGTTTTTTTTATCCTAAATTAAGAAAATGTGTTTAAGTCATGGTGGATTTCAAATGAAACTATGTACCTATCTATGTCCCTCTATCCTTGTCCCTGTTACAAATGAAAAGTTGAATTCATTAACAATAAAACACCTCTGTTCAATACAGCACACTAGCAGCTTTCCTAATACAAACTCACTTGGTCTGGTATGACCGGTAGCTTATGGTAGTCCATGTTAGCTAATGTTATATATATTTTGCTATGTGATTGATGTTACTGAGTCAGTTCACTGAATTTATGTTACTTTCACACAATAGCATTTTCCATTAGCCTAAAATGATCACTTGTGAAATTTGCAGCCATTATAAGTGACACAATCTTTCTTTAAATCTAATGGCAAGTGCTGCAGGACTCAGGCCGCTGTGTTATAACATATAAGTATATAAGTATAGAGATGAGAATTAACTAACTAAACATTTCTGTTGTGTTGATATGTGCTGTTATTGTCAGTCATGTCACTATAATCTCAGTCAGGCTTACCTGGTTTAATAGAGGTAAATTTAAAAGTAAGTTTTATTAACACCTACACTGCCACAGCTGCCTTTTACTACCACACACCTAATAGCTATTAGTACACAGCACTATTATCACTACCACTTCTTCAACAGCTACACATCTTGCACTAGAAGGCAGGGAACAAAGCTGTTTAAAGAGCATTACCAGTCACAGCATCTGACAGTGTCTCCACAAATTGCCATCATGTGGGTACAAGGTGTTCTGTTTCATCCTGCTGTGATCCAGAAACTATTTATGAAGCACTGACACAGCCAAAATGAGTGTGTGTCTTAGTCTGTCCGTTCCTCTGTCTGTCCCCCTGAAAGCTTCAGGCCAAAGACACTGGCCAGACCAAGGCCACTCTAACCCAATTGGACCATCAATTACTACTGATTAGCCTCAAAGAAGCATCTGTCCCAGGAAGCATTTAACCAATATATTCTCCATAATGACATACGGCAACAGAATTAACTGTCATATGTCAATGCGGTTTAATAGGGTTATTGGATTTTTGACATGTTCAAAAGCTCATGATTTGGCTAATGGAATGACAGACAGAATCCAACAGGGCACCTGACTGCTGCACTTCTGCATGTCTGTTTTACGTTCAAGCTAAAAAATCTGAAGGAAATTTGAAATAATTTAGAATGATGCTCCTTAAGAAGCAAACTAACATGTTTAAGTGTTTGGAGTTTTTTTTTGTTTTTTGCATAGTGAGGATAATCTAATCAAGTGACAGTTAAAAAGTAAAGAAGTTTTTAAGGAATGGTAGATGTAAAATTGTAATATCCGTCTGGATTTAACAGTTACTGATAGTGTCGTCTGGAAAAAAAAAAAAAGAGTCTGGTCTTCATTAAATAACAAAACTTGCGGTGCCAAATTGTTCGATTGTATTTACCTCGTAAAGCAGAGAGCTGGGAGGATACCCAGGAGAATATGTGTCAGTCAAGCCTATGGAGTTGGTAAAACAATCTGTCAGTGTGATTTTGTGTGTGTGTTTGTGCTAGTGTGCCGCTGTGTATGTGCATGCGTGCGGCTGCGTGTTTGTGTGTGGATGTGTGCGCGTGTTGGTAAAACAATCCGTCAGTGTTTTGACAGCCATGTCACACGCCGGGGATCAGTCTCGGGGGATCCTGCGATGAGAACTCCTGATTACCCCTCTATGCATGATTCCTATATTTAACCCCGGCAACCGTGACTTACATGTATTACGGATGACTTGCTTTGCGGGGGGAAATTGTTTTTCAGCAGGTGTGGAGGGTCGTGTGGGGCATGAAAAAAAAAGTTTTCAAGGTGACACAAGGCACATTGGTGTAGCAATGAATTCCTTTGCCATCTGTCTATCATTAAGATAAGTTGTTTGGAAACAGCATTGCTCTGGCACAGAACAGTGGGTAAGTCACTTAATCAAACAAAGGTTTCGAGCTTTTGTGGGACAATAATGCTTGAATCATTTAGTTTCACACAGAGATGCTTTGATTTTAAATGTATTGCTAAAAGAGCCCAGATCCATATTAATACAAAACAGTCCTGATGTCATGTTGGTTCCTTTACAAAAATAAAACGAATTTAAATAAAATAATAATAATAAAAAACATCCAGTTGCACATTTCATACCTGGGAGCTGAGCTGCCTTGTGCAACCACAATCTCAGACTACTGAGCAGTTTCTCTTCAGCTACTGGAGGTCAAGTGCCTTGCTCAAGGTTACCTCATTGGTAATTGTTGAGAGAGGGGAGAGTGTTTCTTAACCTACAGGTTGGGAGCCGAAATGGGTCAGATGCCAGTTTCTAGTGGGTCCCCCGATAACAAGAGTGCTGGAAAGTTTTCTTGGACCCAGACTCAAGATACATTTCTTAAATTTCAGTTACGGCCTGAGAATGAGCCTGATGTAAAGTATTAATGGTTCAATAGGGGATGCACACAGTAATATAAAGCCTATGTGCTGCTGAAAAAAAAAGAGTGGTGGTTTTCTCTTCTGTGTGTTAATGGCAGTGGCAGGGTGACATAACATAACTCTTGATTTATAAGACTATTTGAAATGCCATCGCTCGCGGGGCTGTACCCATAGAGCAGGCAGGGAGGATCGCTGACAGCTCACTGACTACAGGATGGTGAGACAGAAACGCCTGGTGTGTCTGTCTGTCGGGCTCTCGCTCCTTATCTCTCTGTCTACCATCTTTTGTTCTGTCTCATCTGTTTAGTAGAATCTTCTGTGTGCCTCTCCTCTTGCTCTCCTACTCGCTTTCCTCGCATAGACCCCCATCTTTCTTTCATCCATTGTGGTGTCAAAGGGTCGTAGCACCGTGAGACATTTACAGCTCAAACAGTTACACTCCTCAGCCCCCATTAAGTTCAAAAGACACACTGTGCTGGGAACCTTTACACCAGGTGGAAACTAATACTTTTTGTCACCAAAGATGTTCAGGGGAGAAAAAAAAAATGTGGGCAGCTTAATAGCGATATTAATTTCTCCACCTTCAACTTTCACGTCACCTGCTGGCCTGTTAGCTACAGGGCATTTCTGGAAATTTTGTAACATATCAGCCTGACATTAGGATGATTGAATGTGACATGTTCATATAAGCAATTTGGATATTGTTAGCTAAATACACCCAGTAATGGCTGAGGTGGGGGTATAGGCTGAGGTCAACAGCTAAAGGTGTATGCAGGTATGAGAGTAATGCATTTGAAGACACACACCTGCTTAGCCCTCAGGACTTAAACATAGTGGAGACAAGAGTGAAAGCAGTCCCTTTAGAGTATTTCATATGCTCTGTAATCATCTGTGTGTGTGTGTGTGCGTGTTTGTGAGTGTACTTGTTTGCCAACAACCGTTGTGTGCCTGTTTGTGGGCGTATTTCCACAGAAAGCCATGGTAAAAGCATGGATAGGGGAAAAGAACGATACATAAGAAGTTGCACTGTGAGACGCCAAATCTTTGTAGCAGCTAAGACAAAAGCCCAGGTGGGGTCACTCATTGTTATGTCCATAAGTGGACATATATGATACCTATTTGTAAGCATGTTCACAATACCAAAAGACATTTTGGAAACCAACTGGTGTAACGTGATCGCTGAAATATAGTTAAGGCACAAGCAGGTTTGACTGGGTAAGAGCATCAGTGCTCAGTAGGGGAATTCCTAGATGAAAATGAATCCCAGGCTTGGCTGTTTCTGTATTTAGGTATGTTTGAAGAATGTTGCTACGGTAAATTGTCATTGTTGAAAGGGAAACTGAACGCCACATTAAACAGCAAGGGAATATTAGCAAAGGAAAACAGATAGGATTGCCATTGCATTAGGAATGTGGCTCCTGAAAGAAAACCACGAGGGCACCTGAAGTGATACTGTTTCACCGCAGCTCTTTAATTTCTACCACAACATCACTAAGTCAGATTGGGAAGTTGTCAGGTGATCTAAATGCTTCTTGCAGCCTCCAAAGGTGTTTCTGTGGAAGCTTGAAAATAACCTTTAGAGGTATTCACAGATTCACACAAGATTTTGCTGAGATTTATCCAAAGTATTAGCCAGTCAAGCCAGTCTTTTGATTGAGATTCTTTCCAACTAACAATTACAAATAGTCTGCTATAAAGTCTGCTAGATTTTTTTTTTTAATTTAATTGAAGGTGTTTATTACTGCACAATTGGGCATCTTTTTGTGTTGTGGTGTTTCAGTGTCATATTGTTTACACCAAATAAAGCTTTTTTTTTATTTTGAAAAATAACAAATACAATTGTGGGAGAAACATCAAATGCTTGCTGTTTCTATATATCAAGATGGTCAAGCAAAACATTTTGTGCATTGAGAAAAAAAAAATGGACACCATCTAAAAATACAGAGCTATAATTTAAATTTATTCTATTGTTGACATGAGACAAAAACAAACTATTTTTTTTTATTATGATTATGACTGATGTGGTGTTTTTTGCAGTCTTTCAAGACAAGCAGCAGTGGGGAAACAATACCAATGTTGAGCATATTGGTTAGAGATGTTTGTTCTGTACAAACATGAGGAAAATACAGCAGCCCAAGTCTTGACTGAAGTAGCAACCTGTGGGAACAGAGAGTGTTGCCTGTAACTGTGACTCATGCAGTCTACCATTTCTGTGGTTAGGCTAAATGCTCTGACCCCAGCATCAGTCACCATCAACCCACAGACAGGCACACATTTTACTGTCTGAGGAATTTACCACCCCGTCCAGTGCGAGAACTGCTGTAAGACTATACATCAGTAATCCTAATCAACAGTAATCCTGTTTATTAAGAATTATTTGGATAAAGAATTATGTGAGCTGTGCTTTAAGGAATATGTACAGTATAATTCTATAACATACTGTAGTCTCTGGCCTGTCTGAGTATTTAATTATTGTTTGAACTGGAAGCCACAGCCAAATCACAGTGATGAAAACAAATCCCTACACAGCCAAACATTGTTGGGGGATTTTACTGAAAGCTGTTGGCGGATAAAGAAAAGAAGTGTAAATAACACACATCCTAGATAAATATGGTAAATCCATGCCAGTTGCTTGCAACATCTTAATGTTAGCCTATGCCATGAGTCATTGCTGTCTGGGAGGTCATGTTTCAGTCAGATTAGCATGCAGTCACCTCATGAATGTCTGTTTTTCTCAGTGATTAAGCCCTTTAGCTCTTGACTTTTACAGACTTAATGAAACCTACATGATCTCTCCTGATTAACTTGAACTTACACTCTCTCTCTCTGTCTCTGTCTGTTTCTGTGCCTTTGAAGAAACACAACAAACTTTCGAGCCAAATCCATAGGAACCCAAGTAACATCAACTCTGACTTCTCAGCTTGTGGCCCTCCCAAATCTTCTCGTATCCAAACATCTCTTCCCCTTTGCTTTCTCTTTAAACACAAGGCCGTGTTATCACCCTTGCTTCCTCTTCCCTCCTTCCCACTCCCTCCTTTTTTTTTTTTTCAAAGCATGAGAACAGGGCCGGTGCGATTAAGGAATCCTAGCCCTGGCTAATCACCCCGGACTGGAGCACTTCCGCTGCGCTGATTACCAAGGAAACCATTAAGGAGAAGAAAGTGGCTGGATCTTTCATCCTGGTCGGCCGGGCTCAGGGGAGGTCAGAGAGGGGTGTGTTTGATAGGCCATTTACCCTTCCTGTTCTTATTATTCCAGCATTTCCTCTATCTGGACTCAACACGACTACAACAAGCGGACCCCGGGCCCGTCTTGCCCTCCCTCCCAAAGGGCTGTAATCATTGCCATACTGGTGTCCTGGACTCACTGGTACGTATGCATGACACAGTGTGCACATGGAGAGTTGATTCGCTAACACACGTAAATGCACACGTGCACCCCTAATCACACATTCTCACTTTCACACCCTCACACACACGTTGCACTGGTACCTTGGGTTCATTCACCCCTCCTCCATGAATACGAGGTCTAGTTGAGCAGCAGTGACCCTGGAATAAACAGGGTACACACATAATCAAGTAGTACCCCTTCCTCTCTCATTTTCCACCCCCTTCCCAGAAGAACAAAACCAGCGTATTTGCGTGTAGCAGGGCCTCATGGGTACTGTCACAGATGGTGCTAATGACGTGTGCCCCAGCAGAGGCAGCGCCCTCGTTCGCGCTAGACTGGTGACATATGCTCAGTCGCAGGACTATCAGCAGAGCACAGCAGCCCCCAGTGTCCGAGAGACACCCCCGTAACCCCTCTACCACAGCGACACAATGACAGAGACAGACCCTAAACAAACACAGAGCTTGTCCTGCCTCTGTCTATCTCTTCATTGTATCTCAATCTGTTTCTTTCTCAAACCCCCCCCCCCCCCCCCCCCCTCCTTTCATTGTCCATTTCTGTCTCTCCCTGTTACTTCTCCCTCCCCTATGTTGTTCATCCCTCCTCTGCCTTTTCCCCTAATGTCCCCACTGAGCCTAACTTGATGGATGACCCTTTGCTTTAGCGATTAGGGTCCCCATGGGGGCCCCTTCTCTCCTCTGTAGGAATCCGGGTACGACGGAGTGACAGAGCAAGTTTAGGCTGCCGCCTGCCTCTGAGTGTAAGCGTGTGTATTGCAGATATCAGGGGGATTTGTATAGAAGGGTGACAGGACGTATCAGCCGAGTGGAGTCTCATGGTTGGTAATGGGCAGAGTACTAGCTTGTCTCTGTGTCCTGTGGTCTTCCCCTTCACTCGAGCCCCTTGTGCCCATACTGTCGCAGAGGGAATGAGATTAGACCAGATGTGTTGCGCTGTTCTGATTTTATTTCTCCTCCAGGTTAAATAAAATATCTATTACAAAGGGATATACAACAAGAAAATAGCAAATAATAGTAAAATATATGAAAATTGAATGAAGTGATTATTAAATTTGATTCTAAATTACATAATCTCCTATAATTTTCTAGTTAATTTTCATGCCTTTCAATACATTATACTGTTATAGTATCCAAAAGTGACATCAATGCATTGACACTTCAATAAAAAGCTCAGAATAGGGGAATTCCTTGAACATGAGGGCAACCAAACAGACCATTGGCTGTCATTATCCCTGAAACTCAACCTCTTCAGTATTACTGTAACTTCACACTGATGCACCAACCTCCAGAGACTTTTTGTACTGTACAGTGATGCCACACCGGCCTTTTGTACGACTGCATTCCTTCAAAAAGTTGTAAAAATGCTAAAAGGTAACTGTGGACAAATTACCAAATTACACTTGAGCCCTTGGGGAGCGCAATCTGGAATCAGTCGAAAGTGTTGGAGTAAAAACACTGTGTCATGTTTCTGTAACCAAGAAGATGTAACCATAGACGCCTTTTGTTCAAGATAAAGCAGAAAGCCAGTTGTCTCACCATTTGTTTAGAGGGGATGTTTTGGTGATGAGCTCATGCTGAGATTCACTTTTCCACGTTAATGGATTAGCTATAGGACGGGTGCAGTGATTCTAACTCAGCAATAATAGAAAAATATGAATACTAGAATATGCATGCACAGCAAGGAATGTGTGTTAAAAGTTTGGAGTAGAAATATTATCATTGATAATTGTTCATTTAGTCTTAATTGCCTAAATTATTTATTGATAGCTCTGCATTTTCAAAGTGCTGTGCTTTGCCTTTGGTCTCAGAGCAGAGTTGCACTGACAAGAAACAAAATGTGACAGGCTGCATGAATATTAATCCACAATCAACAACAAAACAAGAAATGAGTGACATTTGGAAATCAATTAATTTATTTGGCAAATTGCAGGTTTGATGAATTTATGGATATGATCTTTAAAAGTTGAAACGTATACTGGAAGACTTCTTTTGTAATTAGTTGAATCCCTTTGCAAACAAAAGTTTTCAGCTTTCACTGTGGCACAATTGCTCCTATCCAGACTTCATAAACATACAATCCAAAGCACATGGAGGACTAGAAATTGTGTACTTTCTGATTCCAGAGGGTTATTCTTTTCATATCCTTGTTGTTTTGTCATTAGTATTTGTGTTTACTTCAGAGAAAAAAAGACAGTGTTTACTCACAGCAAAACAAAGAGGGCTGTAGCCAGAGAAGACACATTCTTTACAAATCAAGCTTCATCCCCACATTAAACACATTTAAAATATAATAGATAATATATGGATTCATATTTATAATAGAAAATCTGCGTTGTATCACACAGTATTACAAACAGTAATGAAGTGGTTAAATTATGGTTTCCAGTCACTGCCAAGTAACCTCGTCTCTTAAGTAACCTGTGGTATGGTAACCACTTCAGCTTAAAGGTAATATGAGAGAAAATAAATGAATACATAAAAAATAAATAGAAATAAATGTCCACAATAAGGGTAATGTCAAGAATAAAGGGATTGCATTCACAAGATTCTCAACAACAGATGACTGTAGGATGGTTGGAATGGGTTGAATTTACACTGCAGATTGAAATGTATTTTTCACCTACTGTCATGTAGACATTTTCTATTTCACTTTATCCAAACAAAGAACAATCAGATTCTGAGTGTTTGCATGCTCATGTTTAAAGCATGGAAATTGAAATTCCAGATCTGCAAAAACTTAATGAAGAAAAAAAAGAAATCCAAATTCTGCTGGCAGTATTAAAAAAAAAAAAAAACTGCTCTGGTGGTCTTAACCGGCCATCATTTTCTTACTTAACAATAATGGACACCATGTGAGGAACCCTTGGTCCCACAGTCAAAACCAGCGGGATGAATGAAAAAGAGGAAAGAAGAGGTCGAATATTTATGTTTCCCAAAGAGCTCACATCCGGAGATAATCTGCTGTATCTTTAGATAATCATTAGTAGCTTATACGCACCGGCTGAACTGTAATTAATGGCAGGGAAGCTATGACATGGTGACCCAGGGATGTTTGTCCTATCACTGTATGGCCTGTTCATTAGCAAAAGCTGGAGCCAGTCACATCTCCTGCTTCTGATTTAACGTTGGTACAGTTTAGCAAGAGATATACCAGCAGACAGTGCTCACTGTGAACACTAGTTCATCTTTTTTCTAAATTCAGGGTCTTAATAGCTTCTGTCAACCTGACATAATGTAAACATTCATTTAATTTTGAGCTGTATCTCACTATGCAGACCTGTGCTGATCTATTCCCTCTATAGATATAAAATGAACTCTTAAAGTACCAATAATGTGAAAAGTCAATGAAAGCATGAGTATAGGCATAATTAGAAATATGCAGTCATTTAGCACTGAAATGGTGTTTTGGAAAATGTGTGTAACCTGGTTTTGGTGTTGAATGGGTTACATCCAACTGTAAGTAACTCAGGAAGACTTCAGCTACAGTATTATTTTCAGCAAAATATTTTTCTTCCGATTAAAACCTTACTTTAAAAAAAAAAAAAAAAAAAAAAACGCTTTTGAAGACGAACTTTAAATGTTTACCGAAATCTTTTAGCTTAAATAACATGAAAAATAGTTAGGTAAATATGTGTTGGTGACATATCATCACATAAATATATTCTTATCATAATGTATTATTATTTTGTGTTTTTTATTGTAAATTCCAGATTTAAATTCATAAACTTTTACTGTTTGTTTATTTATTTATTTGTTTTTGTTAACAGTGTTTTCTTTTTTTCTTATCTATTGTGTGTGTATTTGTTGATCTGGTGGTGAGCTGCTGGATACACTTTCTTACATGGATAAATAAAGTTATATTGAATTGAATTAAACTGAAAAATCATTTTGTGGTGAAAATATGTAACTTTGGTATTACTATGGTCACATGAAACCTAAAAGAAGAAAAAATATTGTTATTGTACAAAGAAAAATGATGCTACTTCTCAGACCATTGAGTGAACCATGTGATTTACAACATGTGATCATCTTTCCTATAGGAAGCTGAAGCCTATACAACCCCTGCTTTCTGACATCACTCACGCTCTAAAACATCAGTAAGCGAGTCAGAAGACTATGGCCTCTCAAACTATGAACAGTATGAGCGTATGTTCATCCTGCCACTGTGAGATGTGTGGGAACTCTTCACTGCAGCCGCAGAAACTCTCTGTCATGCCGGCTCCAGTGTCTGGTCTTGTCATTTTTCACCCCACCACCGACACCGCTGTGCAAGGGGAGAGGATGTGTGTGTTTGTGTGAAAAGCACACCTGGCAAAGAAGGAGACCTATAACCCCACCCCTCCACCAACCGACCTCAGATCCCCCCCCTCCTCTTTCTCCGCCCTCCATCCCACCTTCTTCCCTTCCCTCCTTCCCGGGCCCCGAGGGGAGAGATGGATCTGTGTCTGGGGCTGCTGATGTCACTCTTGGCAACCTGAGGTT
This sequence comes from Euthynnus affinis, assembly GCA_029490765.1. Lineage (NCBI taxonomy): Eukaryota > Metazoa > Chordata > Actinopteri > Scombriformes > Scombridae > Euthynnus > Euthynnus affinis. Next base: position 9,163,964 of record CM055859.1, on the reverse strand, counting down.
TAAGAGTTCAGAAGCTTCAACTGAAGGAACTATCTCACTTTGTTTACAATGCATGCAGACTCGGGTATATGCATGAGAAAGCTGAAATACTTTCTGTATACAGCTTGTGGTCAAGTCCTTTTATCATTTGCTTTGTCTTCAAATGTATGTAATTACATTCTTCTAATGGTATACAATTTTTTGTACCTCTTGTAGAAAAAGTTTTTTGCTGTTTATGGCGTTTCTTTCCTTCATTCACTTGAACAGTGGGGCTGATGAGGAGGGCACCGTGGAAAAAATACAGGCAAACAAAACTTAATAGAGACCAGGAAAGACATGTGTTTCCAGAGGTGGGGATTAAACAATTGAGAATGAAATCTGTCAGCCTAGCCAAATCATCAGAGCCAGAATATAAAAAATATGGCTCATAAAGTCAAATAAAATTGCATGGGAGAAAAGGCCAAATATCACCAGTTTGTAAAGAAGATCATATGTTTTCTTAGAGATCGTGAAAAGCTAGAAGGACAGCAAAATTAATCAATTCAAGATATCTCAAAGTGAGCACCCTCCCTGAGAGGAATCCTAAAGAGATACCGTATGTGGTTTACATGTATACTCACTATATGTAAACACAGACATGAAGACAAACAGTCACAGAATGCCCGAGATGCTTTATGTGGCTGGATTCACTTTTGAGGATTTAGGCCTTGTTCTGTACTGTCAAGTGAAGACACGCAAGAGAAGACAGCAGAGCACATGTCATGGAAGTCAGTCTGGATGAAAAGACTTGTCTTTCTTTCCTCAGTCAAGTCGTCATACTGTGCAGTCATGCTGCAGAAGTTTACGGATTTTTAGAAGTCTTGACATTGTCCCATCAATTACAGGACATTGATGTCACAAGCCTCTGTGAGTCTCCGTGAATACTTTCAATATATGCAGTCAAAGACAGAGCAGTGAAAACATATTCCAAACACATCTTTTGGCATCCTCACTTTTTCCATAGAAATGTCAGCGGCTTCGCTAGACATCAGCATTCATATATGTGTGCATGTGTGGGTGTGAGAGAGAGAGAGAGAGAGAGAGACGTAGTGTGCATGTGCATGTGTGTGCACGTTAAGTGATTAACACTCCCTTCTTGATGTCAGATAAAAGCATGAAAAATGGTGCAGAGTAAAAAAAAAAAAAAAGGGCGTCTCCCTCACCAGTTGTAGCTTTAGTTATCTGATCGATACCATGCAATTACAGAGATTTATGTCGTTCAGCATTCCAGGGCGAGTTCGTCTCACAGCCACCTGTGGAAATATGATCTGTTTTTAACTCATCGAACAACAGGAGAGGAGAGGAGACGAGTGTTCGCTCATTCACCTAAGTTTCCACTATAAATACATCTAATTACACTTACACTTCATGGTATGCCATCCAGTATGCACTCCCACACCAACATATTATTATAGTTTGACTGATATAGTGTAACTGTCCCTTCTGTTTGGGTCAGGTCTGACTGGTATCTCAAAACCAATTATTTCAAATGTGACTTAAGTATTCAGGTTTAAAGCGGTTTGGAAAGCTTCCTCCTCCTGTCGTCTTCAAATGTTTAACTATTTCAAATACTCACAGTAAACAAAGTTTATAGGCCAATTTATAGTTTCGCAATATGGCTTTGAGGCACTGCGTGACATAGATTTCATAATTCACACAGCCCAAAATTTGTGACTGCACACATTGTACACACTATAAGTGCACCCACTGCACATGTGCAAGAAAAGTAAATTGAGGACTGGTTTTGTATATTGTATCTATGTATTGTATTCTCGATCCTTAGTCCAATTCTCATTGGTGCACACACAACTTTCTTTTTTCACCTTTTTCTTTCTTTTCTGCTGAATATGACAAAGGAACTTTTCTTCTTGCTGTCGTGAGATTGCCACCTTCTTTTCAAGTGTGCAAGCGTGTAACATGCCTCTGTATGAAGTATGTATGGAAGTGCATGCACGTCCTGATGTCACCATGCAAGTCCGCGAATGTCTGAACATATACAGTAGAGGGTTTCTGACGCTTATAAAGTTTTGGAATCATAGTCACGTTATCATTGTATCCAACGTCCATGTTGGAAATTAATTTGTGTCACATTAGTCATTTACTAACCACTTAGCCACAATCTTCACATGCTAAATGTTATATTATTCCTAATATTTCTATTTGTATTTGTATTTGTATATGTTCACCAGTAGTAGTAAGCTAGTATGAATTCAGTTCTATTGAAAAAGGCCTGTACCACGACACAGTTTTAACAACCAACACTACAGAAGAAGGAGAAAAGACAATTCAAAACTTCAAGGGTGGTTGCCACTATATAATGTAGAATGCATGCACTCTCCGAAACAGCTCATGATAGTCTGAGGATAAATGTTGTCTCTGGTCAGTCCTGATGTCCCCTGAGGCGGCAGGTCATGCGCTAAGAACGATGGGCTTCTGTTTTAAGGCTCATCCACTGAGGCGCTGCTTGCTCTGTACGTGGTAACAGTGATTCTAGTTCCACTACATGATCTCTGTAGGAAACCACATGGTTGTAAAGCTCCAATTCAGGGATCTGACTGTGAGGCCTCTAACACTCACAGCTGCAATGGAGGACGGATTGGTGTCCATTTAACATCCATCATTTTATTCTCTCATTCTGTGTTCCCCCTCACTGACTTTGGTCCCTTTTCTTATTTTTTCCACCTTCTTTCCGTTTTTTTTTTCTTTCCTTCCTTCTCCATAATGACTCACACAGAAGGAATGAACAAAACTCTTCAGCCCCCACCAGCTCTCATAAACTCCATTTTACAGACAAGTTTTATGGCTGCGCGATCTAGGAACCTTGAAATCGCACTGCATTCTCCTCTTGCAGAGGACCGCATCCTACCGCTCAAACACTAAGTCCAAACTGCGTTGTTTTGCTCGGTATTTCAGTCAAGATAAGTCCTGTCAAAGCAGATTTGCTGTGTAATTACCTGAAGTGCTCAAGTTTGATCAGATTAATTTGCAAAAGGTCAAAGCATCAGGCTTTGCTTCAGTTCCAAAGGGAATAATGGTCAAAGTAGTTTTACCTCCAGTAAACAAAGTGATCTGTCAAGATTTTAAAGAGCCTATCTCCCTCACAATAAAACATAACCTTCTGTCTCACAGAGAAGTTTTTATCCCTACCTCACACTAAATTGGACTGAAAGGGCCACCCAATCTAGAGAAGGCTCTTGCATCAAAGTTGGCGATTCTTCTTACTTGGGTTTGAAAGTGTCATGTGTTTATACATGCTGTTTCAAAGGGATTTCTTTCCTGCATGAAGAAAAATGTCTGGGAGAAAACAGTGTCCTGAAGCCTGTTTCAGATCTCGTAAGTGGAAAATTTCACTGTAATAAATTACCAATGCTGACACACTAAAGGGCTTTGTGGATCTGTCATATTCAAACATTTCATTAGACAATGGCATCAGTACATGATGACACAGCTTAGGTCAAACCATTCCAGACCTGGTAACTGTATCTCTTATTTTCTCTCCCCACAGAGCTTCGTAACTGGATTTACTGCAATGTGATACAGGAGCAAGTACTGACTGTGGAGATGGTGGTTTGTGGTGTGTGTGTAAGTGTGCGTATATGAACATATGTGTGTCACTGTGTTTTTGTGTTTGCATGAGTGTGTTTGTGCATATGTTTCTGTGTACGCGTACATTTGTGCATATACCGACACACTACTGTGTTTAGGAAAGAGATCAGATGTTTGCATGGTCCATCTCCTGGATGGTGGAGGAGCAGAGGACGCTAGGATATGCCCGGCCCGAGGGGATCCTCTTGTGTGCTGAATGGAATTGAGGAATGCCACCATAGACAAACATGCTGCAAGCTATGAAATAAACCGCCATACAACTGAAATCTACACTGTGCGTCCCCGCTATCCAACACAAAAGGGAAGTCAATCCAAGAAACTAAAGGAGAGAGAGAGAGAGAGAGAGAGAGAGGGAAAGAGAGAAAGAAAAGAAAAACAAACATTACAAGGGTGCCTCAGTATAGCCCAGAGGGGTTTCAATGTAATGTCACAGCAATGCTTAATATGGAACACAGCATGTAATGAGTTGATGTAATAATAACACATGCATTTCTTTTTTTTTTTTACTTTATCATTTAACAAGATCTATCCATAGTCTTTCAAGACACATGTGTGGTGAAGACTGTATCACTACTGCAAGCTAGAAACATGCAATGCAGTTTGAAACGATTCCGTCAACATCCAAGCGAAGATCCTTTGTTTCCATGTAGTTACATAATGAAGTTTGATAAGACACAAGGTACAACAGGTCAGGTGTGTTGGAGACTGTAAGTGTAACACACAAATCTACCTTTAGCCAAATTATTTTTACTCATTAATTGGAAATCAGAGGATATTAGCCAAATAGCCTGTCCAGTTGACATGCATAAAAGTATTGTTTTCAAGTCTTTACATGGGTCAGCCATTAATCTCTGAGCCTCATATGTTAAATTGCTCTTGAGCAAAACTCTGGACGATGAATCGCTCCCAATATATGTGTAAAAACTATTTTAAGTTTATATTGCTCTGGGTAAAAACATCTGTCAAAAATGAGCAAATGTATATGTGTATTTTATGTTATCCTTGGAAAAGCCTTAAAACTTTTTAAGAAAAGCAGTTTGAGTTTCACAAAGCTGGCAAATATTCAACCACTTATAAACATTTCTGGTTTTCATGATACACTGTATTTATTCCTTAAGGCCCATCCTTGCATTCAATATTTTTAGAGTTCTTTAAAACACTATCTACGCTGAAGGCAACCGTGCTATCTCAATTGATTTAGAAGAACTGTTGATGGATAGTTAATATATTGAGTTTCTAGTCTTCTGTGCATGATAAAAGGCTCAAGCACTCCAGAAAGTCCATGAATGATTCCATAATGAAGCTGCATGCTCCTAAGAATGATTTATGGACTTGTTGCACACACAGAGAGCAAAGACCTTGGATAATAGGACTGGAGGAGCTCCCCGGTTTGGGTTCTTCTTCTATGTTGTTTGCCACATTTGCTTTATGTAGAACACCCACAATTCAAAAAAAAAATCTTGGTGCATTGGCAAGGGGTTTATGAGGTGAGGGAGCTTTTTCTTTTTCAACATTCAGACAGATAGCATTATCATACCCGTGCGTGTGGATCCGCAACATTGGCTGACAATTGTCACTCGTGTACTTTCTAATAATTTGCGCATGCTTGGCAGGATATTAAGCAGGCTTACGATCATGTGAGACGAAACGATTTGAACTCGTGTTTGTGATAGAAGGCGTGCGCGTGTGAGGGAATGTAATTGATTTATTTATTTTATGACAAAGATGCAAAGCAAGTGTGAGATTTTCTACTGTAATGCAGCTTCGGAGAGACACACGGAGCCATTGTGGGAAGAAGGTGGGGGGAAGGTAGCTTCTCGTCTGTGGCAGGCCCTCGCAATCCTTCCAAACCTTCCAAGAACGTTGATAAGCAGATCCCTGAAATGAAATCTTCCCCAGCACCCGGCTGGATCTGCCCCTAATCGTTTTATTTACAGTCACTATAAAAGACGCCTCCCTTTTAATGGTGCTGTGAAATAATAGGCAGCCGAGGAACAATCGGTACAGTCCTAAGCGCATTCCCCCCTTCCATTTTCACATTAGGCTAATCGAGGCGAGGGGAAGGATATAAAGACATCAGTTGGATGAAATGAGTGTAATTGGAGAATAATGTAGTTAGTTTGCTCTAATCTTCTGCATAATATTAAAATGTTCTCAATGCACCCCAGCTGCAAGCAATCACCCCGCTCTGAGGGGAAACCTGGGCGACGATGTTTGGAGTGAGGAAGGAGTGTTTGAGTGAGAGATTGAGGAAGAGATATATGAGAGAGCAGGAAAAGGAAAGTGGGAGAAACAACTGAGAGCTTCAGTTGGAAGCCCGAGAAACTGTCTATGAAGGCCTTTGCCTGGATAAACTGAGCCTTCATCTATCTTGTCCCTGTCATGGAAAAGCAATCCTTGCACCCTGCTGACTGCTGGCTAATTTGTATTGAGGGCTTGTTGGTTGCCAAGAATGGTTATGGTGCTGTTGAAATCAGGAACAGTCGGGACCAAAACTGTCAGCATGGGTTTCAGAGGTTCATTTTCTCCATGCTGAGTGCAGCCTGGTACAGCCTGACTGTTTTTGTTTATTTATTTATTTATTTGCTGCCAAAAAGCATCCTACAGTACACCAGCTTACAATGAAACCAAACTGTTCTAAGCACACACGTGCATTTTGGGAATGAACAAGTTTTCTCTGTGACTGGGGTAGAACAACTCGCTTTGTGTACACAGAGAACCATTATTTGAAATGATTAAAGATCTACTCGGGGTGTGAAAACATCTTCGGCTACATCTATTAAATTTTGTGCAACTTTAATGGCCTTGAGATTGGATATTGAGAGGTCATCAGTCATTCTGTTCAATATGGTCTCTTATACCTCTTTAGTTTTAAAAAATGACTGTTGCCTCAAACGCCTCCAACGCTGGGCCAAAGAGGCTAAATGAAGTTTTGATCATCCCGCTCTATACAATTAGGACTGTAGGGAAGTTGTAGTGTGAGCTGGCACAGCAGTAGCCTCGCAGTGGAATTAAGAGTGAGGTTTATTAGTCCCCCTTTGGCTTAGCCTTGTCTGTGATTTCAAGGCAAAAAAAAAAAAAAACTCGCTCTGAGGCGGCTCTTTAACTGGTGTTATTGTGCAAGAAAATTGTCATTAGACAGTGGAACAAATAACCTCGAAACGTCATGGGTGTCTTCACTAGGGATCTAAAACAACAACAAAGAATTAATCAAATTAAAAGGAAGCCTTGTTATGCGATTTCAGTTTAATTTCCACAACCAAGCCCTCTATTTAGTGTTTGACAAAACCTAAAAAAGGGCAAGTCACAGTTTAGGGGCTCAGTAACAGTTTTATATTAGTGAAGAATTATCAATCCTTTAAGCTAATTTGGATAAGTTGGGGAGCCATAAAGTGGGCTATGAAAATGGAGTAGCCTATTTGTTAAGCTCCCACCCCCTTCCACACTCTTTTTATGCCACCGGGGCACTAATGCACTTTTGTTTTCCCTTGTTGATCATCTGCCATTTAAGGCACATTAAATCCTGCAAATTAATATAAATCTATGAAAGCTATTAGTGATTACCACCCGGTATCAGGCACCCACACAGGCCTTGAGTAGGTCCTAAATAATTACCATAAAAGGCATAAAGCCCTGTCATCTACTCTATGAAAACACACTACAGTGAACTTTTTTAGTGTTGTCTCAAAGATACTGCAACTTTTAAAACTCCTCCAATTCCTCCTTACTCACTTCTCCCCTCCTATTGTCCCTTCTACACTCTTTTTCCTCATTTAAGTAGACCTTCCTCTGCAGTCTCTTCTCCACTTTCTCCCAAATCTTTTCCTCTCCTCTGTCTGTTCCTCATAGCCAAGCAGTTTAGGCAAGTGCCATATGCCCTGATTAAAGCTAGCGGCAGGCCAAGGAGCACAGGGAGGCTGTTTTGTCATTAGCCCCTCACGCGGCTGAGGTGGAAACTCATTTAGCCCCATGCTGGACCTTCATTATGATAGACTTGTATCAGATGGCATCTCTGGCTGGGATCTCTGGCTTCTGGCTAACGGATGGGGAGATGCTGCGGCTTCGGCCCCTCTCCAGCCCCAGCAGGGAAAGAGAAAGGGCTTTAAATGGGGATAGGGCTGGAGGAGAGTAGTTGTGGCTTGGTAATGGGAGGTGAATGGGGATGGGAGGAATGGCTGAGAGTGGTACAGGGGGAGAAGAGAAGGAGGTGGGGTCAGGCCTGAGGTTAAAGGTTAAGGGTCCTCGCAGTGGGCCTGGAAAAGTATGCAGCTATGGTTGAGAGAGGAAGAAAATATTAAGGATGAGGAATTTTTTTGTACTTTGTATCAAACTGAGCTGTACTGAATTTGAACAGGTGCTTCTGTCTACGTCCAAAGCGTGTTTTTCAAACCTGAACTGTAAGTTTTTGCATAGTGCCTTCTTCTCCTGCAGATCACCTGTCAGTTATCAGAATGTGCAATACTGTGATGTCTTTCTCAATGGCTCAAGTAAAGTTTCTACTCTTATAAGTGCAGCTCTCTTCTCAATTTGTTATTTTAGGCACATATTGAATAATAGTTAGTGCTTATATTTAGTATTAAAAATTATTGCTGCTGGGAAACACATCACGTCTTGTGAGATGGAGAATTTTCCCAGCAAAGATGTGCTCTACAAGACATCAGATGTTACTGAATGTTTTTAAATCTCTATTGCACTATACTGTGAGTGCTGAAATAGGTAGCAAAAAAGATTTAGTTATAGGTAGACTTTACTGTCCCTGTGAATGAATGTATAGTGAAGTGAATTGGTATGTGGATGGAACAAGGCTGGAGAAGAGATATGACGTGGGGGTGTCTTCATCGGTAGAGGAATAAGCCTATGAGGGGATGAGGATGAAGCTGGAGGGAGCTGAGTCTGAGGCCGCATAGAATGAATAGATATGGGCCTGAGGGTCCAGATTCAGAGTTACTAACATGGTGACTGTGAAGACAGAGAGGTATGGGGCAGGAAGAGTAAGAGAAGACAGCTGGGCCTGGAGGAGAAGACAGTTGATGGGTCTCTGGTCTTGAGATGGGGCCGTGGAAGGATCTGGGTCTTGCTCAGCCTGGTGCCTCTCTGGCAGATGCTGCAGCAGACTGGATGAGGGGACCACCACTGACAGACTGCTGGCGGCTAGAGCTGTGTGTTCCTGGTAGACCGAAACCACCTCTCTGTCTGGCTGTCTCTCTCTGCCTTAGTCTCCCTGACTCTACCCCTCCCTCTCTCTATCTTTCTCTCTGTCTCCAATTCCTCTTCTTCCTCCCTCTTTTCATTGTACCCACTACCATCAATGCTTACAGCTGTACCTCCTACACACAAATCCACACACACACACACACAGCAAAAACATGCTTGGTGCTGACACACACAAAATACCGTGCATACAGTGCGTACATGGAGTACAAAAATTATCAGCTTCAAATGTTCCAAAGCAAATGGCTGAAACAAATTTCTCCCTATTTGCTGACAGTTGTGCTACCTCCTGTAATAAAAAGTCAATGAACCAAGAGCAGTCAATATATTCCAATAACAAAGAGAGAGATTTGTCATTTTCTCACTCCCTGCTTTTTTTTTTTTTTTTTTTTTGATGAAAATATGCCTTTCTTCCTTAGCATGAGAAGAGTGGGGGTGGTGGGAGAGCCACACATGCACACAAACACAGTCACACTGTCTCTTAAAAAAAGAGAAATCCAGGGAAATATGCTTGCACCCCCCACTAAACACAACCTGAAGAGAAGGCATCTGACTGTGACAAACCAAATACACTCTGTAATAGAATTTTCCATCTCTGCAAAACTGATAAGGAAGAGAAAACATAACAACAGCGAGTGGCACATATCTGAAGGAGATGATTTCAAAGAACAACACCAAGGCACTCCAGATGCCTCCTCCCGCTGAGTTCTTACATAAATATGCCGTTAAGCAATATGATGTATTATTATTACCTGAAAACATGCTATGAGCCGGAGTAGGCAGCATATGAGCCAAGCGCCTTAGCTCCCCAAAGGAGATTGTCTCGACACCACATATCAGCCTGTGCTATTGGATTCCCTGACTTTTAACTGGGTTAACCCACTTCCTGGTGAATACAAATTCAATTTTAACTGCCGCAGTTTTTTATTTGCCATGCGAGCCCCCCACCCTTCCCTTTTCACTTGCCTTGCTCTCAATAGACTGGCATAACCACATAGAAACAATTTCCTTCTATTGAGTATACACAAACTATAAAATTAAAATGAAGTGCTATTACAAGTGAGCAAAAAGGAGAGGGGGGAACTGGAAATCTGGAAATCTTTTATTTCTGCCATCCATCTATCTTTGCCCATAGCTCTCTTTTTCCCCTTCCTCCTGCCATCCATGCTGGTAGATGCTGATAATCTTACATGTCCTGTTTCCTGGTTCAGGATGGAGCAGCCATTTGCAATGGATACAGACTCAACTTTTGCCACACTGTAAAAAAAAATATTTCTGCAAATTTTACGGCTTTAATGAGATACAGTTTATAAAGTTTACTCAATGAATATCATTCATTCAAAGAAGAGCCTATGAGAATGTTTTCAAGAATTATTTGCTGAAAGTCTTTCGTTCCATTATATTGCAAAAATTTAAAGCTAATTGACTCTGATGAAAACTGATTAATCTATTAAGTTAACAACTATTATTGAAGAATTTTATACCCTATGTTTATTGTAATTGTTTTGCATTATTCATAAAGCACATCATAAGCTAATTTCTTCGTAGTATTGTTTGCCCAAATGTATTAAGAGGATAACCTTTACTGTAACTGCATAATATATTATAAAAGAAAAACAGGAGGAACACATACATATAGTGGCTACACATCTTATAAAAATGTAACTACCAGAAAAATAAATGTCAATTTTAGATGATTACAGAACATTTAAAGTTCACCAAAGAGGCTTCCAAGACAGTACTTGATGGAAAACTGTGGTCCTTACAAGCACCTCTGAGCACATTTTAAGGCACACCAAGGGTCTTCGAAGCACCACTTTTTTTAACAGTGCAGGCCTGTCTTCCAGGGCCTGTGTGACTGTCTTCTCAATGGGCTAATGGCTTTCCTCAAGCAAAGGGAGGGTGAGCGGGGCCTAAACAAAGCCAGATGAGAGAGTCAGGAAGCCTTTCAGGACTTCATTAGGTCTTCTCTCTGAGAGGGGAGGTTAAGAGCCCAGCAAGCTGGTACTGTTTAGCTGCTTAACATCAACAGGAATGCTCACGCAGCTGCCCCATAGACCCACCGACGAGCGCACACAGGACACAGAAACGTGAGGCAAACACACACATTTGCAGATATGTGTGCCCTGTCTCACAACATACTACATGCGCACATGCAGACAGATAGACAGCCGCGAACACACACACACACACACACGCACATACATGCGCACACACACAGACTGTCCCCATGTAGCCTCTGGTTCAGACAACACACACCACTAAACACGGGCTGGTTAGCATGAGAAAAAGGCCACACAAGGACTCAAGCAGTTTCTCTCCTTGGTATAATCATGTTGTTGCTACGGGCACCAACCACCCACACACACATGCACACACACACACACACACACACAGATAATGTAAGGACATTAGATCTTTCTTTCTTTTTGAAGTACACTGACATGTTTATTTCATTTATTCACTTTTGCCGATGACATGCTCCACAAACTGTAGGCAAGGTAATACATTATTAAACTCTAATATTTATCATTTACTGTATAAGTTGCATAAGTAAGAATGTACTGCAGCATACAACAGAACAAGAACAGCATGTGTGTCTAGAGTATGTATCTTTCTATCTTTCCTTTTTCCGCCCTGTTTTTCAGTGATAGGGCATCATAGATATCAATAATATAAACATGTCTATGTAAGTAAATTAACTATATAGTAAAGTATTAGGAAGTGTAGTTTTGGAATTATTTGTAAAGTGTAACTAATTTGAAGGTTTGGACATTCAGAGTGGCAACGTGTCTAGGATGTTTAAAATATTTGTGAAATTAGTAGTGTCCTACTTTCTGGTAAGCGTGGTAATAATAGAAGATAATCAGTGCTCAATCAAGTTACAGTACTATCAGCTACCAGATCATTTTTATAGAATTTAATTAATTTCCCTGTGATTGATCTGCCTGGCCTTAAATCCTGTCTGTGGAAGGTCACAGGTTCCTGCGCACAGAAATTAAATTAAATATTGCTGTTCAAGATGTTTGCTGCACTTGTTTCAGGACATTCAGGAGGACCTAGTTTAACCTAACAAATCCATCAGAACACTCACAGACAAAAATCTCTTAATAGCAATTACTGTATTTATAGCTTGACACAGACACATTAAGGTGCACACACATGCACCCAAACACACACATTCTGTACTGTAGGTCATTAGAGCAATTGGCCAAGAGAGTTGAATCATTGCTACAGTATGTGGGGAAACTGTGTGTGTGTGTGTGATTATACGTGTGTGTATGTGCTTTCACAGGTATTGTGTTGCAACTGGTCGCCTGCCCCTGAAACAGTGAGTATGATACAACACCTTCCTGGTAAAAAAGAAGGAAAACAGAGGAGAAAAGGCCAGATGATTAGTTGGATATCATAGCTTTAGACACGTGTAGCTGAGACTTGATGAGTAAGGTAGGAAGAAGTGTATGTGTGTGTGTGTGTGTGTGTGTTTGTGTGAAAGGCGAGGAGGGAGGGGTGAAAAGGAAGCTGATGAATATCAAATGAACAGAGGTCTGTAAGTTGAGCCTTGCATCTTTTTGCCTGCTTTGTGTATGTGTGTGTGTGTGTCTATGTGTGTCTGAGCATGAGTGCATGTGCATGGTTGTGTGTAAGGGCAGGGGTGGGGGGTGTTTTGTTATTGTCTTAGACTGAATAGAATGGGAGTTGATGATCGTGCGTGTAAAGAAAAGAAAAAAAGATGTGTGTGTGTGTGTGTGTGTGTGTATGTGTGTGTGTGTGTGTGTGTGTGTGTGCGTGTATGTGTATGTGTGTGTGTGTGTGTGTGTGTGTGTAGGTGTGCGTGTAAGTGTGTGAGGGCTGTGTTCAAGCACCACCTAGTGCTCAAGTATGGCACCTCACCTGTAAAGTATAAGCATAACACCTCAACTGTTACAATCACCAGTTAAAGCTTGATACAGACTTATTGCATAATACATTAAATATGAGCACAAATACTTGATATATTTGGATATCATTAATTTAATACTGTTTAAATGTCAAAAAATGTATTATAGTAATAATAATGAGATAAAGGAAAAGGTTTTGACACACTGGCATTATATTAATTGTTAACCGTTCTATTATATCTCAAAAGTTGGCTGTTTAGCATCATCATGATGCTATAGAATATATGCAGTCATATACACATGTGAAAAATAAAAATGGTAATACTTTTTTTTTTTTTTTTTTACAAAATGTACTTATCTTTATGATATTTAGATGCTATACAGACATTAATGATGTGACATGGCCTATAGAGAAAACAATACAGATATTGCTCCCACATAACACCTCATCACTATTGTAAGATTTAGGGGCTATTGTGAGACAGAGATAATGTCACAGTCGATTCTTCACTCATCTGACAATCACCACCAGCCACCAGATAAGAGGCACTAGAAGAGCCCGGGATAATTATGGCACACATGGCTTAGCAAACTTTCCCCCATTTCGCCAGCTCATTTCAATGTGCCCTTGAATACAGTATACTGTCAACACACATCCATCGCAGTCGGCTTACTCCAAGTTAGCACCACAGCCCCATCAAGCCCTTCCAAACAGGCTGGTGACAGTGATGTGAGGCTGTCGTGCTGGATCAAGGTAATTCAGTCTGAGCCCCCGCCCCAACCCCCCACCTCCCCACCCTCCACCCCCCGTTGTCAGTCGAGCGCGCTGTGACCCTCGGGCCTTCAGATTCAGCTCCCCAGACCTGTTTATTTTTATCACAACAATGAAAATTAGCATGATGCTGAACGCCTATGCACACTGCACGCCTCCGAGGCTGTTTGTGTGCATGTGTATAAATATGTGTGTGTATGTATATTTATGTGATCAGGCTGTGTGTTTGTGTGTGTGTGTGTGTGGGCGTGACAGTGTCACCTTCTTATCATGGGGCCAATGTTGTGTAGACAGGGAGATTTAGCTAAGAGATTGAGGGGGCTTGGTGGTTACTACTGTGTGCAGTGACAGGTATCACCAATACAAGGATTATCAAAACAAAGATTCCATAAAACTGTCAGAATGAGTGAAGTGTCCCATGGCGGTTTTAGAGAGGAAATGTCAAAATTACTGATCATGCCGTTTCTCTGTACCTTATCTCATTTGGTTTTAATGTCAAACGGATTTCATTCTCATTCAGATATGCATCATGGGTTTGTTTTGGTGTGCACATTTGAAAAAGTTTACTTACATTTCAGTTTGTATCCACAGTTTTAAGTTTAATTTTAATGGATATGTACACAGAGATAGACATAAGACAACATCAGACGCACACTGCATGTAATGCAACATGTAACTGAAAACGTGTAGAAGCAATATTGGTGGGATTGGATGCAAAAAAGGCGTTTGACTCCGTTAGATAGGACTTTTATGTAGGATGTTGGAGCGGTTTAATTTCCATGAGATATCAAAACTATGCAGGCTCTATATCATAAACCAGCAGCAAGGATCAAGATTAATGAGAGTCTCTCGAATTTTATCGCACAATGAGACGGCTGTCAACAGGGTTGCTCAGCAAATCCTCTCCTCATCACCATTTTTCTGGAACCTCTGAGCCAAAGGATGAGACAAAATGAGAACATACAATGTATAGACAAGGACAGTGGGGTGAAGAAGATTCACTATTCGCGGATGATGTCCTGGTATACCTATCGAGACCCAGTACATCCCTGCCTGCCTCCTATGGAGGCTATAATATGTGATAATTAGCTAAGAAAATTTAGAGAACAGATGAATCCATGGATGGCCATATCTCTTAAGATCCACTTTTAAATAATCACAAAGAATAGCCTGAAAGCTAGGGTATCATGGTATTATTAGGGTATTATGATGGAATGCATATGACTCAGAGTTTATACCAAATAGAACAGATAAAAGGTTTAAAACTTGGGAAAGGGGACCTATGATATTCTAGGAGTTCCTAAAGAAGAAAGAAGATAAACGCTTTAAATTATTGAGATGTTTACCTAGGCATATACATAGGAAGGAGTGGAAAATGTGTGGAAAAGGAAATGATACACTATATATAAAAGAGAAGTGGGATTAAGAGGCTAATACTCTGTTTTCAGTGGGCAAATAGGAAGAGATTAATAAGGAACAGTGGAAAACAACTTGTTCCTTATCTTCTAAGGAACATGGATGGAAAACTATGACAACATTTTTTTATAACACCAGCACAGAAAAAAATATCAAGATACAGGGTGCTGGAGATTATGCGGAGCAAATAAAGTCGATCACTTCCATGTCTTCTGAGATTGCCCCTCTATTAGCTTTTACTGGCAGGAGCTAAAGAAATATATGGAGAGAACATTGAGGGTCGAATTTCCACTTACATTTAAGGTATTATACTTGGGGAAAACATGTGTATGGATACATGGATATGTATAGATATATGTGTATACAGTATTTTGAAATCAGTCCTTTTATTTTATTCAATTTTTGGATTTTTTTCATGAACACATGATGTTTGGCGAATATATGAATATCTATCTCTATAGTAAGAGAAAATAATAGTAAAATGTAGGTTTTATTCTAATTCAGTGTTAAGGCATTTCCTTATTTAATGCTGTTTTTTAAACTGTTTCTAACCAGCAATAAAATGTAACCAAACAATCAAGACTGATTAGAACTTAAAGAACCTGGAACTGATTTGTTACACATTTAATTTCACTGTAATACAGTTGAGTTCAGTTGCTTCAGTGAACTTTGATATATATTTTGTTGTTGTTGTTTTTCTGGCTTATTCCACACTGATATTTGTACCTAGCTTCTAAGGTTAGCAAGTCTAAATGTTATACATTATTAACTGTTTCTGTTATTTAGGGCATACATTTATAGATCACACACAACAATGACTACAAGGTTGTCTTCAGTTTTTCATCCAGTCTTTACAGTGAGCATGGCTGCAGGAAGTTTAAGTGATACCGTTTTAAAGCCTTTGCATAGAGGTGAAGAAATACATTACTAGTCTGTCTGGCCGAGTGGATGGAGCTGAGACAGATGTTCAACGCTTTGCCTGCCTGCACTCACTCACTCACTCACACACACACATACACACACAAATTGTTCTGGTCTCACACATATATGTGCGTGAGCTCATAGATGCATGCTCTATCTCTCATTCCACTTTACAGGCACACATACATGCACACACCAGTGAAAGCGTTTTCCAGTGTGAGTGACAGCAGTGATGGAGGTGAAGATAAGCCTGATTAATTGGGAGGATGGGTGGGAGTGGGAGTCTACACAGAGGCTACGCTGCAGTGCTTCAGCAATGCCTTTGTGGCATCACATGCCACTACTCAAACAATTTGTCAACACTGCTGAACGACATTTATTTGAGTGCACCCATGGTCTCCATTTTGCAAAGTGGTATTTTGTCATTGCTGAAAAATGGCCTTCCCGAATCAACTTTGACACCCAGCTCTGAAGTTTTTTTTTGTTTTGTTTTTTTCTTTTTTTTCTTTTTGCTATCCCCAGTGTAATGATTGGAGATGAGTATAGTGGTTCAAATCCTCAGACAGCCAAAGGTCTACTCAACAGACTGTCCTTGTAATGAAAAACACATGTGCCTTTTGCTCATAATACATGGAAACAATTTCTCAAACTCTTTCTACAGGAACCTGTGATAGCCCTTGACATTAATGCCACAACCCATTGGGACCTCACACAACCTGGTGAATCTCAATAGGACCAATTATGCTGGAGTTAGAGACGGATGATTTTACAAAAGTTAAAAAAAATATTTGTACAAAAAAAAAGTACCGTATCATTTGTAAGATCTTAGTACTTGTGGGCATTAGTCATGTTTTCTCTAAAAGCTCTAAAAGAAACAGAAAGCAAGATTATTTTTTTTGAATGAGTGTTTGAATAAAACTAGTCTCAACTTTTTAGAGTCAAAGCTTATCAAGATGGGATGATGAATAAAGTAAAGTCTAATTCAACAATATAGAGTACTTCCACTGTATTAAAGCCATACTATACATGTGGCTTTAAAGTGGCAAACATTAGGTTTTTATATATATATATATATATATATACATTTTGGTAATCCAGTTGATTCTGGATTTTATCCTGCAGTTTGAGTTGCACATTTAGAAATCATAATAGCAACATCTAATATTAATGAAGTCATCTATATATTAAGCAGCTATGTGCTCAACTTATCCCACTCCCTAAAATCCCCAAAACTCAACACTTTTTTTCAGCATGACTATAAAGACATATCTTGGTTGACAAACAATCAAGAAGATAAAATGGCAACCTCAACACATCTCCATATGATCATTAAGAAGCAAGTGATTTTGCAGTGTAACACGTAACTTAATCTGGTCTGATATGATTACACCACACTTTAACATGCAGCATAATTGCCCTCTGTGTTTTGAAATTGGGATTTCTGAAACTGATTTCTCCTATGATATGATTGCTGTCTCTTCACTGTCAATCCTGTCAATTCCGGATTTTGTTAATGCAATCAGCATTGTAGAAAACTTTCTCCTCTAAACATATGTTCAACAAACACAATCCAGTTTTGTGGTTTCACTGTGATTCAAGAATCCCTGAGTGCACTCATTCAAAACTGCAGGGAGAAAGACTGATATGGCAGAGCAGTGAGGATCCATTCAAATATGATTATAACTGAATTAATAGACATTGACGTTTGTGTTTGTTCCAATGTGGTGAACAGCCCAGCCTTTCCTGCCAATGGGCCCATGGATGACACTAATACCTTGTAATCAAAGGAAATGTGTATAGCTCCACAACCATTACATTCAGATTTTGTCTCTCTCGTTTTCTTACTTCACTCTTGTTTGTTTCGGTGTAATGCAGATCAGTTCTGGGTTTATTTTCTACCCTCAAAGCTGAATCTTTTATTTGATTTGCGGTAGAAAAAAAAAATCTTCCTGGTGAAATTACATCCACATGGCAGAGCCTCTGAGCTCATACTGTAGCTGGGTTGGCATTGACAACAGCCATGCCATGATGACAAGACAAGGTTAGCAACAACTAAGCAGTTGTTTTCCAAAACACTAAGCTTCTATTTTAGGTAATAAATTATTAAATGAAGGCCATTACTCACTATGTTTAAAATAAAGAAACATCAAGAGCATGAGTGTTTGATTCACTGATTCACAAATTTCTGAACTCCAACTGGTTTTTCATGCTTGTTTGGGAAGCAGTTAAGACTGTAATGACATAACTGACTGTTGCTAAAAGAAAAAATCTTAGAAAGTATAAAAATTAATTCATCCTTTGTTAGGCTTTGCAAGCATACCATCAAAATTGCTTTTTGGCTAACTAAATATTTATACATTTTTACAAAGAAGATAGCACTGACATTACAAAGTTGCAAGGCACTCCCACTTAATCATTCATTGTGTCCTCTTCACCTCAGGATGTGGTTGACATGGCATGAAGGGATCTAGATGCGCTCTCATATCTATCACTGAGCGACTTTTCTTCCTTTTTCTTCTCTAATGCCTGTGAAGACAGTTCACCCTCAGGAAAGAGGCGGCTACGTTTTCACCTCTTCCGAAAGCACAGAAGGGAATTAACCAGTTGAAAGGTTATGTGGTAAGTCAATATTAGCTTTTCGGCTTACCTCAATGATTGAGCCCTGTAATTATACGACACAGTTCTGAACCCTTATTGGTGGAATCCTTGTCTCTCCTTATCCTTTAACTTTGACAAAATACACCTCTGAAGCTTTTCATATATATATGGTACTTTTGTTTGAGCTTGTAACTGCAAATTTTTTGATGGGGTCCGTTAAGTATTAAATACAGAATTTTCATTTAGGGGTTTGCGAGTATAGACTGGGGTACATTATGTCTCTGCTTGCAACACTGTGGTTTTTCGACTTAAGCTTTTGTATTCGCTGTTACTGTCACTGTTTAGCATTTAATCACACATAAATACCCTTGGGGTAATCTTTCAAAAATATATAGCTATATAGGGGATGACAGGCAAGCCATAGTAAAAGCTTAAAACTTATAATGTTAATGGGGCCATCTCTGAGGTAAAGCCCCTGTAATAGAAATTTTAGTGGATTTACCTTATGACAATGCAGCGTAACTATACAGCCTGTAGAGAGCTCTTAATCCTTGAGAAAACAATGTTTGTACAAACTGAGTCTGTACTATTGCTAATATTCACTATTTACCTTAGAACAGGGACATGATGTCCCCCACTGACACTAATCCACAATAAATTACAGTCTTTACTGTTAATATTTACAAAGTCACGAAATGAATAGGCTGGTATCCATCTGGATTTCATAGAGACAGAATTTTCTTGCTAAGGACACACTGTAGGATGACAGAAACCAGTCCTGCACATAACATTAAAAAAAACAAAAAACATTTGTTTGTTACACTATTTCACATGATGAAGGGACATGGGATATTCTTTCAGCTCAGTGTTTACAGTAAAGTCAAAGATGGTATGCTCTCTGGGTTTTTTTTTTTTTTAGTATTTTGACACAAATGCCCAGTCAAGTGGGTATGCACTAGTATGTTTGTGTATATCTGTTTATCCAGAGGACCTTGAGGAGATGTTGCCTTGACATCCAGTAGTCAAATATAAACTAAATACATTTTTTTCTGTAGTGGAAGACAAGATTCATCCACAATCCAAGTGGGAACCTATCCCAGCATGCAATTAGTGAGAGTCAGGGTACACCCTGTACAAGTCGTTAATCTATTACTCATTCTGACATAAAATCTTTACACAGAACACTTTCAAACAAAACACACAGCATGATGTTTTATTTTATTTTATTCTTGTGTTAAGGCTCACTCCAGTTCAGATTTGCCAGAGCAGACACTATGCAGTCAATCAGCTACCATATCATTGACTGTCAGAGACTTCTGCTTGTACTATATTACCTTCTTGCTGTTGAACATAGCTCATTAAATCTCACTTTTCCATACCACTTGTCCCAGTAAATAAAGTTGTTGTTGTTGGCGCATGCTGCTTTCACAGTCATGCTCTCTCTCTCGCTCTCTCTCTCTCACTACGCACAGTGTTCGAAGGTAATTGAAAATATGATCCATGAAGTCACAAGTGCAATTTAACTCAAAGCCTACCCTATGTTAGCGCTTCCACTCGTAACAGGTCAAAGAATGAAATTAATTTTTAAAAAGGCGACCCATGAAATTGCAGTCATGATAGATGGGGGGTAAAAAGCAATATTTTAATACATTTATGGCTATATATTTTCCAGCCACCTTGACATGGTAACACCGCTTCTCTGTGTTAAAAGATAGTGTTATATGAGTTCATTTGGAGAATGAGGGGAAGTGTAGTACATGGTAAACTTGAAGTAAATGAATATGTTCTTGTGAAAGAAGAACTCTACCATCTTCATTCACAAAAGCCTTTAAGTTGATTACTATAGTATACAAAATGTGCACTATTAATTGTCAATATAAAGTGCAAATTTATATTGCAGCTTTGGACATTGATTGAAATGAAATAATGAAATAATTTAGTACTCATTTTTCAAGTTGGGTACCTGTCATCATCTTCTACATCTTAGTCAAATGTTCGCTCACTAGCTGATTTTTATTCTATGCTTAACTTTTTGCTAAATTCAAAACATCTGCGCAAGCCTCTATATGGGAGAAAGTCAAATGTCAGACGGTCCAGGGCAGAGGGAAAAAGCACCATTGGTCAGTTGTGTCTGTTGGGAATAAAAAGGCTCAAGTACGTCAGTATGCAAGTATGACATACGTATCTTAGAATAGTCGTCTATGTCTGAGACCATTTCAACCTCTATAGTTCACTTGACCTGCCCATAGAGAGTGTTCCAAAGCAGTGTTCCTATTCTTAGACACATTTTTACATGCAGGACCTGACTAGTACAGTAGCAGCAGAGCAGCCTCTCAAAGGTCCCACACCAACTGTCACCTCCACACTCCACAGAGGGAGCAGGGGCGATGTGGACGATTCTGGAGGAAGACCGAGGTGCTGAAGGGGCAGCTGCCTTCGCTTCGGTCTGAGTCCTCTGACCCACTTTCCCACCTCTTCCACCTCACACGAAATCCCCTTTGCCATCTCCTCTATCGCTCTCTCGCTCAAGATTAATGGTGTGAACCCAAACCTGCTGGCAAACTGGATATAAGGATGATGTCTGAGGTGAGGCCTGACAGAAGTTTGGAGTGCAGGATAGGAGTACTGTGTGGTTGTGTATGACCATTCTGTGCTCAAATAAATATGGCAGGTCCGTGGGGACGGTCCTTATGGTGAAGACATCTTGATGCAGGAGCGAGCGAGGAGCTGTAGCTCATATTTCACTCTCTCTGAGCTGCCCGAGTTCTCCGTCTTTCACTCTTTCTGTCTCTCTGCCTCGGTGCCTTGAGGGTGAAAAGGCAAATTCTCAAGGCCTGAAAGTATGTGAGAAGACTTGGTTGGACAGAAGTTCAAGATGTCATAGGAGAGAAGTTGTGTTTCGACACGAAGCCTTGTTTGTGCTCATCAGCAAACCTGTCAGGAGGCCGTTTGATGTTGTATTTGGGTGATGTCCTCGGGCACTGTGTTTGTGTTAGCTTCCATATGGATTAGCTTCATATAACTCGGCCTTGCCTTAGATTATCCATCAATAGGAGACACAGTGATGCTCGTGTCAAACTCATCCACTATCTCTTATATTCACATATACTCCCTTCCACAGGAAAAAGGTGCCCTCACCGGGATTTGAATTAATGACAAGGTCCAAGAGGAATTCTTCAATATAATTACTCCAGGGGGGAAAAGTTTTCTACGGAGCTGAAATTTTCTCAAATCACCACCATACCTCCACCTGCATAATTGATAGAGTCCTCATGATTAAGCTAATGAGGCTCAGAGCTTAAGCCCTATCCAACGGCCCCTAATTACAAATATGTAATATCCCCCCTCTGCTTCAATTAGCATTAGAACAGAAGGTTAAGAATCATTCAATATTCATGCGGACGGTGAACTTCAAGGTTAAGGAGACTGGTCATTTAACCTCAGCTTTAAAATAAAAGTCATTTTCTTTAATTGTCTTTGATGAGAGCCACTAAGTATATAGCTGTGGGAGGTGTTTCATCAAGTTTTTACCAAGGTACAAGCGAAATGTTATTGCATTGCCTTTGTCTACTTTTCGTGTTCAGGGATGCTTTTGATTAGTCGTTTTGGTGTTTTAGATGTTTAAACAACTTAGAGACCTGATGATGTTCCTTGCATTTCTTTGTTCTCTATCGGTTCACATATTTTCTTTTAGAATACCTGAGCCAAACAGGTGTGTGACGTAAGGTAGCCGAGCTGTCAGACCTGTGGAGAGATGGTTTCTGATTGACACCCCTGGAGGCGATAGGCCTAATCATGGGAAAGCTCTCTGCAGACTTGTAAGGACCGCTCTCTTATGTGATGAAGGCTCAATGAAAAAGGGATCAAATGGCAAGGTGTGCATGTGTAAGGACTCCTGCTTTGTGCAAAATATACTGAACTTCCTTTTACACAGTAGGCACACTTTGTCCTATATATGCTTTGTCTGTTGCTTTTGAAGGGTCAGGGTACATAAAAATAGGGGAAAAGAGTATAACATATCAGTATAAGGTCATGTATGAATTTCTTCTCCTAGGTATACAATATATAAATATTATTGCATTGTATTGAGGAGAGCCATGGGAGTTACATGGAACAGGAGTTTTAACTTTGGTCTTGCTTGGGTCCACCTCCTCCAGAATGTGTCTGACCATTGACTCTGGGTTTGACAGGGGACTGCATTGGCGTTGTGTCAGCAGTAGAGACCACAAAGCAGGGCCTGGGACTCAGAGACTGGGCTTGAAGCCTATAGCCTGGAGGCTGTAGGCCCAGTACTGCATCCGCTAGCCTAGGCCAGCCCAGCACAGCACAGCCTAGACCAGCCCAGCCCATCCCAGCTCTGCTCAGCCCCCTCCTCCCTGTGGCCTCCCTGCACCTTCACCAGCTGCGCTTTTCTGGCTCCAGCTGCTAGGTGTATATGTGTGTACGCTGTCCGCCCCCTCTATACCCCCTTTCTCCCCTGCATCTTTTGTTTTTCCCTTTTCTGGTTTTTTCCT
This sequence comes from Euthynnus affinis, assembly GCA_029490765.1. Taxonomy (NCBI): domain Eukaryota; kingdom Metazoa; phylum Chordata; class Actinopteri; order Scombriformes; family Scombridae; genus Euthynnus; species Euthynnus affinis. The sequence goes on along the minus strand of CM055859.1, from coordinate 9,141,027 downwards.
CGTTCTCTCGTTCCCTTATTTTTTTCATTTCTGATTTGTCCTCTCACTGTGTGCCTGCCTCATCGTCTCTTTTTTTTATCCTCTCTGCCTCTCATCCTACCCTCCCTTGCCAGACACAGGGGTTGTAATAGTGCCCAGCAATTACTGAGTTGGCATGTGCTGCATTGTTTACTCACAGTCCTATTCCTACTGGACTTTATTAAAACACCATCTGCCGTCAGCTCTGGAATGGTAGAAGAGGTGGTGGAGGAGGAGATGGAGGAGGAAGGCAACGGGAGAAAAGCAATAGATTTGGCTACAGAATGGAAGGAGAACGGCTGGACTCACGTGGAGAGCGCGGGCTGCCACGGTGGTCTCTTGTCAGAGGGACATCGATGGTACATGAGATAGAGGAAGCTAAATGAGATTTTTGGTGCAAGCGAAAGGGTCTGGTAATGGGAACAAACTAAGTGAGTGTGAGTTCCAGGAGACATGGATCCAAGTTTTTGGACAAATTATCAGTATTTCAAAAGTGTGTATAAATATGTGAAATCCTCTATGAAAAAAAAGGAATCTTAATAAAGTGTTGATAACCACTTTTTACAGATTTGACCAAAAAACATGAAGGCAGAGATGACAGAGATCCTTCATCAGGCCTGTCGGTCACACAGAGCGACTCAGGTGCTAAATAGCATGTGGGATAATAACAGCATGGCCATGGCTGTTTATCAACACTCACATAACCTCTTTCTCTCTTACACACACACACACACTATAGAGCCATGCTGGGTAATAATGCTGTGGCCCGCCCATGTAATGACATTCTGATGGTTATTTCATTAGCTGTAATTTGTTACGGGACGTGTCATTTCGGACGAGAGTCTGGATTGATTGGAGAAGTCATTGAGAGGAGGCGGGCTGGACCCACTACAAGCTGGATCAATTAGTCAATTATTGCAGAGGCTTGGCTTCAACAGTTCTGGCATATCGTGTGTGTGTGTGTGTGTGTGTGTGTGCGTGTGTGTGTGTGTGTGTTATGGGGTGTTTCTGTACTGCATTATCTATATAGTCAAAATGAAAAAAAAATCTAAATCTTTAAATTCAGTCTTCTGGTTCAGCAACAAGTCCAGTTTTCCAACTGCAATTGGTTATTTTTTTCTTAACTCAGTGTCAAAATCTATGATTTCTTGGGCTTAACATGATCAGTTTAGAACAAAAAGAACCTACATTACATTACTATTCATAAGAATGCATAAATATTTAAAAAATGAATAAATTGTATATTGTAATTGTATAATAATAAATAATCTGCAGTCCTTAAGGATGTCTCCATGTTGTAATGCCATATTTTTTGCACATGTTCACATTTGTGAAGGGTCGAACCTGAATTCCTAAAATAATTTCTCTCTGATAATTTCAGTGTGAAATGTTTGTCTTCCACTTCCAATGGCTACATCTGTAGCTTTTACTAAATGGGGCCCATCATAATACAAAGCAATGTCTCGTTATGTTGTGTAATTTATACCAGCACTGGAGCAATCATTGTCAGGCTATTAAAATAATAACATGCTGATCGTTTAACAGCCAAGACTTATCTTTCATGCTGTCCAGACTGTGGCGAGTCTAGTGGCTTATATAGTGGTTGTTTATTGGTGCTCCGGAAATGTCTGTTGGGATCAATGAGGTGGAAGACACAAGCACACTCACGCAGATACATGTGCAAACACAACACAATTATTAGGTCTTTTGGGAAGCTCTGTGGTCAGTCTGCTCCACAGAACCCAGTCATCATAATTGGATGCATATTATGTAGGAAAGTAAAGGCTGGCTGAGGGAAGATAAGGTGAGGTAAAAAAGAAGGGCACTTGTTTAGGAAGCTTTACCTCAGCTAGGCTGAACAGTGAATTTTGGGCCTCATTTGTACATTGTCTGCCTAAATCAGCCGTCTGTCTCTGCTGACGTCTGCAACAGAGAGAATTCTCGGGCTGCATGAGAAACACTGGAGACTAATGAGAGTAAAGAGGTACATCCTGGCCACTGTAGGACAAATCGAACCAGCACAGATTCCATATAGTCACATGATGAGTTTGTAGTGTTGCAAGCTATAGTTAGCATGCTCATATGACATAATGCCTGTCAGACATGTTGGCCAAAATGTCCCATATGCCTCTCCCTTAGTTCTATTTTGCTATATATCTTAAAAGACAGTCATTATTTTGAGACAGTATCTGGTTTCTGTGAAATAAATAAATAAACTGTAAAAACGGATCATTGATGTTAATTTGTCATTTATCATTCAACTTATATCCTTTTTATGAAGTTAATACTGCTAAATTACTGACTGCCAATTTCCTCAACTGCATGGAAACATTGTATACATGAATACAATTTTAATACATTCCCCATATAGTGCTGAAACTATCAGTAAACTGCAAATTTATAAATATTTTCTTGAGCTAAATATCATATCTACTAAGTTTTAATTGTATTTAATGTTTTGTCTTGGTTGTATTAGAAATATTCACTACTGAGCAGCATGTACACATTTACCATTTTATACAGGAGAGGGGATTATCATATTCTGTTTTTATTGGTTTGGATATATTCAGTTGCAAATGAGGTAAAATAGATACAAAAAGGGAAACAAAAAATCTAATTTGAGGCAAAGACAGCAGATATCACACTTGCAGTCATGAGTTATTCATGCATTAGAGATATTGTAGATTGACAGCACAATTATGTCAGATGGTATTACGCATCAGCAACCATGTCGTGCCCCCTGGATGGGCACATAAACCACACTACAGATTGAAAATAGAGGGCATCTGAGGGGAATTCACTCTAACTGCAGTAAACTGAATACTCAAAATAAGCTAACAGATGAATCCATGAGAGTTTAAGAATAGGGGAGGGCAACTCGGATGTGTTTGCGTGTGTGTGTGTGTGTGCCATACCACACAAGCAGATCCTCTGTGGCAGCCCTCAGCTGCTGATGTTGTCGGGGGTGGGAGGTCAAAGGTCAGACCAAGGTTCATTATGGCCTGCCATCTTTCAGCCTGTCCAGACGCCAACACCCCACTGTCAGCAGCACTGACACAAAAAAGATTAGATAAGGATTATTGTCATTCAAACACAATACATGAAGACTTCCACTATCAAATGAGAAAATGTGAAAACTACAGAAACTACATTCTTAATTATAAGATGTGTTTTGTGGAGTAGCAATTCCAAATTTGATGTTCTTTGACTTCCATATTGAAACAATAACTCACATTGTTTCATTCCGAACATACCGTGCAATAAAGCTTAGTTCAAAGCACACTAAAGACAAACAAATAACATAAAATAATTCTGCAAAGCCATAAATCATTTCGGTGAATGAGATCCACCTGTTCCTCAAATGGATGTGTTTTTTTAAAATGAGCACACATGCCATGAGAGGATACAGTAACGGTGCCATTAAACGCAGAGGTGTCGTGCACTTGTGTACAGTAGAGTGTAGTTATCTTTAACGAGAGTGAAATCACTGTCTCTTAAAACAACGCATACTGTTTTATAGGTCACATCAGAGCTGCGTTCAAAGCAAGCATCCTCCGCCACAACAGGATGGACCACTCACCACTTCCTCCTCCGCTGCATTTCACTTCCTCTATTAATTCTTTTATTTACTATTAGGTCGCCATTGTGTATGATACGGGAAGATAAACAAACAAAGACATCTGTGCCGACACCGTGACAGTTTAATATGTGGCATCGACACAGACACTGACGATTATCAAGTGTTGGAAAAGTCTGAAAAAATGGATTCTCGGTTGCACGACACAGTAGACTTCAGGTGATTAGTCCCAAACAAGCAAGAGCAATCAATAATAAACGGAATAATAAATCAGCATCATCACATGCAGCTTATAAGAGATTGAATGGATTTCAGTATCCATTTGCTGTTAAACCAAGAGATAAGATTCTGTCAATTGTACCAATCTGCTCTCTCTTAGCATGTCTTGTAAAAAAGTAACTGTTTGCTGTAAATATAAAAGTTTATCTCCATTCAAGTCCATCCAGGCCTTTAAAACACCATGTCAGCGTTTCTCCGACCTTAAGGAAATGGAGAGAGGCCATCTGAGGCGTTTTTTGTTACATTTTTATTTAACATAGTAAAGTGTTAGACGCAATTTTAGGTGCGAAACTGCGCTTTAAACCCGGGCATTAAAAACAAATACAAGAATTCAATTATCACTCAGCACAGTTCATCAACCGGTGCGACAGGGAGTTAAAAGTAACAAGACCGGGGTGTCTAGCGCGGTGTCAGCATGTCTCTATCACCTCAGTGATGGAGAGGCCAGCTGAGGATGGACTCTTATGGCCTGCGACATGTTCCTCCACCCCGTCGCTCCCTCCCCTTCGCCTCCGTTCGTCCCACATGCCCTGCCTCCTACAAGCACCTTTTGTGTGGGCTAAATGGGGCTGGATGCACCCCTTTAACTTTGATTTCCATTTTCCATTGTCCGCCTATTGACGGGGAGGGTGACTCCATCTGTGCCTGCCTTGCGTGGTGCCACCCTTTCAATAGGCATATGCTCCACATGTAAGAGCCCTAAACTTGCAAAAGAATGGGTGGAAGCAATAATGATATACAAGACGGGCCCCTCACTTCATAGAGGGAGAGAGAGATTGAGAGATTGAGGAAGAGAGAGAGAGAGAGAGAGAGGGAGGGAGAGAAAATACTCCATTCATCAATTTATTGTATGGCCCTTAAAACTCCACAGCCTTTTTATGTATATTCAAGAGCGCAGAAGAGATTACACAAAAGCCCCTGCTGAACTGATGGCGTTTTAAATTGCGGTCAAGCTGCTCCACTCGCCTCCTGAACTGTGCTCGAAATGTGCACGTGTGTTTTACACGAAGGCAGACGCAGCTTGCCCGCCACCGGCCACAATGGAAGCCCCACAGAACAATTGATAACTGTTAACTGAGGTGGCGCACCGGGTCAGTTTTGACTTGGAAATGTGCAATATGCTGTGAAAACAGCCCCTTGTGTTCGCTCTCCCCCTTCAGATCTTATCTCCGCATGTGATAACACCACTTAAGATCTCATACAGTAACACACATTAAGTCATTTCCCTCTCCAAACAAACTGAAGAGGAAAGTCAGTGAAAAAAATAAAAAAAAGTGAAATTTGGTACTAGATCATTATTAGCCAGTGTTTTTTCTTTGAGATTCTTATCTGCAAGCCCAATTTTGATTTAAACTTTTTTCTCATGTTAGGATTATTTTTGTCTTGAAACCCAATTTAGCTGAAGAAAGAGTCTCATACAGGGTGGGAAGAGGCAAAGCTCATGGCTTAATTTGCCTTCCATTCCACTTCATTCATTTACTTATTCATTCATTGCCTCTTTCTCCCTGTCCATCAACCTTATCCTAATCTCTCTCTTTATCCTTCTCCTCCTACTCTTTCCTTGACACCCATGACGCCCAGTGCCCCCACACTCACCCCAACGCCGCCTAGCCCCACCCCTCTCCGTTCCTCCTGTTCAGTTATAAGGCTCTATCGATTACAAGCCTGTCGTACAAAACGACCTAATGGAGGGTCAGCTTTAATGTGAGTGGCGGGGGGGCCCCTGTCTTAGGTAGGTAGCTGAGCTTGGCTTTAAACACCCCTTCTCCTTCCTTCTCCTCCTCCTGTGTCCCCTGCTCCCTCCTGCTGGGCTCCACCTTGTCCCTCTTAGCCCCTTTCCATTGGAGAGTGGGGGCCATGAAAAATCAGCAGCGGAGCCATCAATCCCCCCTCCCTCCTCTCCCTTTACAAGGCCCACCGCCGGCTGCAGTGGCTGCCCATGTGCGAGGGTATTTAGTGGGGGCCTGAAAGCTGAAAGGAGAAGCGCCTGGATCAAATGTGGGGGGGGTTAAGGGAACAGAAGGAGCCCTCTCAGGAGGGGTGCTGAGGCCCCGGCTCGTTTTATAGACTCCCCTGAAAGAACGTGATTACAGATCATTATCCAATTGAAGCAGATTGATGGGCCGGGGTCAAAGTAATATAGCTCATAGTAGCTCAGCGAAAGGGGAGGGGTGATACTAAAGGACGGAGGGCAGCACAGAAGTGTGGGGTGAGGTAGGGGGGTTTGCAGACAGGGTGAAGATGGTATAATGACCGGATTGTCACCACAGAATGGACGAGAAGCGGGGGGGAGAGGAGCAGAGGAGGAGAGGGAGGAGGAGGAGGAAGACCCAAACTTGTCGAATGAAAGACTGGGGCTTTTCTTTTTCAGGAATGAGTTGAAGTAGCACAACAAGTCCTGATGGAGAGGGGAGATGCTGGATTGGCCTTGTCACTCCAGAGGGCAGATAAAGAGATCTTTATGTGGAAGGGAGGCAGGAGAATTTGTCCAGAGTGACTTGGCTGTGTGTCTCCTTGTAAATAATGTGGTTCATTCTCTTCTTTTTTTTTTTTACTGACAGAATCAAGATTGAATCAAGAGTTGTTACAAAATTAGACAGCTGTTGGATTTAAAAATGGTATTTTAAATTCTTTTCAAGAATTTAGGAAAAGGCTATTTACTTATGTTAACATAATTATATTAACATAATTATATTAACTTATGTTATTATTTTGACTGAATTCAACAAATGGTAATTGCACAGAACCACTATAATTTGTGTATTTTTATGATAGAAATTATATTAAATTTTATGAGTTCCAGGAGTCATTTTTTTAGTTTCAGAAGGTTATTTTGAGCATAGGCGTGGAGAGTGGCAACATTAGATGTTTTTTTTTTTTTTTTTTACATTCAGTACGTCATTTGCTGCCGTCAGCTAATGCTCTGACCTCTTTTTATGATCTTTCGATAGCTTATTGGCCTGTGTACCATTTGCTTCAAACTGTTCTGTTACATAATATCGTGCATTACAATGCATAATGTTTCTGACCTTTCCAATGCACTGGAAAGGTAGATCTCTGATGATTATCACTGTTCAAGTACCAAAAGCACAGATCCGGTTCTCCTGGCTCCTGTCCTCACAGAGCATATGCATGTACACTGGAGACAGACAACACTGCAGTAGAACGGACTTGTAACAGGCCTGTTTTTGAGAAGTCCGAGTGTGTTTTTAGAGGACAAGAAGAAAGAGCATAAATGAGATGCTTACTGAGTTGCAGCACTCGAGAAACAAATGTGTAAAGTAAAAACGGCACTTGTTTAAATTAATTTACGATTTTCTGTATGCTTAAGGGAAAAAAATCTAACTCTCTGTACCATATTGAATTGTATAGCATCTTTCATTCACATCACGCTTAATCGCATTGTGTTGACTCAAATCATGTCAAACCGCACTGCAGTGCAATAGAGGTTATTGCAATGGTAGTTGCTTCATATGTATCTTTAATGTTTCGGATCATTGGCAATGCATCGAGATGCATCGGCCTCAGTGATGGAGATGCGCATTCCTAGAATGTATGTGATGACAGTGAGGCTGCATAGCTGTTCATTAAACCTTACTTGACATTGAGTGTCATTTTAAATGAATTAAAACAATATCAGTTGCAATAATAGAACGTGTTTAGCACTTGTTGGATGCGCAGTGTTAGTCATAGTTTGGATATGTACACTTCTGTTGTTGAGGGCAGATACATTTTGATTGTCGATATGACTGGATTCGAGATTATATCACTTGTTTTGTCAACTCACAATATGGCGTCTGCACGACAACAACTCAAGAGGCTTTCTCTACTCAAACACAACCCACACACACATTCATGCACATGAGAATCACGCCAACATGCCATGAGCCGGTATGTCATGGCGTTTTATGTTACATCTATGAATCTGATGCATTCATTAATGGTTTGTTTGCAGGACGGCGGTTCTGTAGATGGTGCCAGTGGACTGGAGTCTTGTGACAGGGAGCGTCTTCATCTACAATAGAGTGCTTATGGGTAATGGCTATGGCACTGAATAGCCTTTTGATATTGGCTGAGACAAAGTGTCTCTAAATGTCCCTTGCTTTCCAGATTTACAGATGTAAAAAAAAGAGGAAGAAAAAGACAGCATGAGCATGTTTTAGATCAAGCTTGACATTTCATTTTTTCGCATGGGAAATTTTAAACAAAATGTATCCTAAATGATGCAGAACTTTGGGACTTAAATCGGACTTGACAGATGCACATGCTGTCCGTGTGCTCTCGGCATGCAGAAACAGGCACACAGCAATTACGGTGAGTGAGCGAGAGCGTAAAAAAACATCTTAAAGGTTCACAACTTTGCTCTGTGCAGCCTTTTGCGTAATTATAGGATTAATGAAGAATACATTCATCATCGGCGGCTGCGATGCATAAAAAGGGGCACATACTGCACATTTAGGAAGTGCTTTATTCAACTCTTGCTCATTTTCTGAGGAAGTGAATTTACGAGGTGACGCAGGGGCAAATGCCATCACATGTGGTCAGGAACAGCACACACAACAGCTTCATTACACACATATTGCTCATATTTGCACATGCCTAGACAACGTACAAATAGCACTTACGTTGTACTATTATTCCATGTGTGTTCATGTAAGGCTTAACACGCTATGTGAAATAGTCACAAAATTTCATCTATAGATTTGTGTACATGAATTTTCCATTGTTTTCATGACACTCAGCACAACTTTCAAACTCATGTATTTCTAGGTTTCAATGTTGAAGTGTTTTATTGGATAACGTGGCTCAACATTAATTGAGGAAGACTCTTTGTTTGTTTTAAGAAAGATTAACAATCACAGGCTGTGAAACACCTTTACTTAACAGAGATAGTGGCGTTTGGATCCGGGTTGATCATGACCGTTGATTGTAAGCTACTGATAAAATTCAAATGAAGTAAAAACACGGATAAATCTCATTAAATGTTGAGTAATGTTAAAGTAAAAAAAATGAATTAGAAATGAAAACAATATAGCTTCTGTGCTCCTAAGTCCTGACTGACAGAAGAAAAACATGCCGCAGACACGAAAGATACTTCCAAATGAAACACATTCGTTTAAAAGTCGTGCCGAACGTCATGAAAAAAAAATGGAAAATTCGTCTCCATGTACACGACTCTATAGAATACATTCCATGGTTATTTCTAGAACTGCCGTGAGACTGGGTCGGTTTCTCTACAGTTGGAAGCCGTGATCTGTGAGAAATCGCAACAAATGAGAACATTAGTCAGACAGACAGACGGACGGACAGAGGGAGTTGTAGGCTTTTAAAGTGCAGGCTGCTAAAAGCCATGCTTCCTCTGTTTTCTAGCCAGTCTGGAAACTGACACTGAGCAGACTGACCCATGTGATTACATCCTCAGAGAGGGCATAGTGTGTGTTTGCACGTGCAGATGTCTGCATCGGTTTGCCTGCACTTTTGGCTATTTACATCCATATATATTCCGTCTGGATATTTTTGGTCCATATTCATGTGTGGTTCTGTGTGTGTGTGTGACTCAGCCTAGCTTTGGGAGCCAGCCACACCAGGTAGATATCATTGAAACTTCACTTTTGAAACAATCGTTACTGGCTGACTGGGAAGAATGAAAGAGAAAATGTTGTCTTAATATTTGAAAACTTTCATAAAAGACTGATACAGTTTTGAAGGAAAAAAAGCTACCTCATATTGATTACTCAATGTTAAAAGCTCCTCATGTCATTCTTCATTGAGCTAACATCTAAAGAAAAGGAAGAAGTTCAAAAATGTTCCACAGTTTCTGTTTCATGTCTGCAACAATTTTCTTGGAAGTATTTGTAATTCTCTTCAGTTGGTGCCTATCTCACTCTGGCATGAAACCACTGATATGCGTTTGCGCTGGACATTCATCCAGGCAGGGAGGGTGGGGGGGGATCAAGCACCAGGCATCGCTATAGGTCAGACTGTAATTGCAAATTCTTGTGGATTAAAGCAGTTGATCTTTGATTAAACCATACTGTTACATCTCACAAAAGTCTTTGATAATGACCTCTTTTTACAACATTCAAACAGAATCACCAAACACCCAATACTCCTGTTAATTATGAGCTTTGCAGCTGCTGTTGCTGTTCATTTACCTAAAACAAAGTGAGGAATATGATCTTGGAGGCCGGGGATTTTCAAACACACTTAGGTTTCTAGAGCTGTTTCTGTTCGAGACATAAAGGCCTGAAGCATCATCAAACAGCATACTGCATTCTGAAGTGCCAGAAACTGGATCACAGCAGCAACTACACTCTATATACTGTATCTGTCTCCCATTAATATTCAGGAGGACCATTAAAAATAAGAATTTGATCTTCATTCTGTAATTGCACCTCATTCATGCCAGGTTAAATAAAGTTATGATTTTTAAAAATGTCAGAATACAAAGTAAGTCAGTCTGGTAAGTCAATTAAACCATTGCGTAAACAAGTTGTCTTTGAAGACACCACACACTGTAGCTACAGCTCTGCGACCTGCATGCTAAACCCAGTTACAGGCAAGAGAAGAAGCTCTGACTCCCTCTGCGTTACACTTAGTCAGATAATTGGAAATGCGAGGGCATTAACTCCAACGGGATTAAGAAGGGGAATTAAATATGTTAATCCCCAAAATAGGTAAATAGCCTCAGTGATACAATAACCAATTTCTAGGGTTTTCCTCCCCCGAGGACACGTCTGCCTTTGAACGCAACACACTCACACACAACCCCACACGCACGCACTCATGCACGCTCGCTCACTCACTCACGAGCAGACACACAAGCCTCACTCGCACATAAACACGAACACACGTTGCACATGGTGAGCCGTAGAGAGAATCTCGAGTGTTCCAGAAAGTTCTCCAAGGTCATGCCTGTGGTGTCGTGTGGCCCTGTGGCTGACTCTTGAACCTGTTCTCCCAGGTCTGCTTCTTTGTTCCAGAGATCATTACCTCTGCCGCTCTGCTCTGCTCCGCTCCCCTCCCGAGACCGCTTTGTCGCCATGTGTTCATCTGCCTTGTAATTATAGCACGGTCCTGGATGTCACGGTTAAGGGACTCTGCCTGGATGTGAGTGAATGTGTGTGTGTGTCAGGGGACTGAGCGTAAGATGTGCGGCATTATATTGCGCTTTTATGCGTGAGTGTGCAGGAAATATATGTTGTACGTCTGTGATGGTGAGCACGGACATCAGTGTTTGCGAGAGCACCCCGTTTCGTTTGTGTATGCGTGTGTAATTTCAATCACCAAAGAAAGGGGCATTGTAACTGAATATAGTGCACTTTCTCTTTAAACTATTCAAGCAGAGGCATCGCCTTTGGAGATGGCAACGGAGCTGGATTTTGATGAGCTACTGTACTTGTGTCGGGGACATGAAACAACTGAATAAAAAGTGTATATTCAAAACACTGACACATAAATCATGAACCCAGAGTGCCAAGGCATCAGTTGTGGGCACAAATCAAGTTAAAGTTCCCCACTGAGTTCAAAGTACATTTTTATACACAATTAGTGGAGTACAATTTCTGTTGGAGCTGAAGCATAGCGAAAAAACCCCAAGGTCAATTGCTGATCGCCTCTGAGAAACATTATTTTTATGTCTCTGTGTGTCCAAAGATGAATGTCTCAGAGGGGAAGAGAAAATAAGAAGGAGAAAAGAAAACATTAAAAGAGAGAAGTCAATCATTCAAGAATGCAAGACTGTAATGCACCACAGTCAAATTCAATAAAGTCATTATTCCTGGCTTAGCCATAGCAATAGTATTTTTCCTGGATATTCCTTTCTCTCTGTCTCCCTTTCTCTTTCTCTCACCATTCCTCTTTTCTCAGTTTTGGCTACAGGGCATGTAGGATGGCATCAATACTCTCATTTTGCAACACGAAACCCTCTATTTACTCCAAAGATTCATCTGCGATGGATGTCATTCTGCAAAGGCTACCTCCACAAAAGGAAGAAAGCAGCTTCATCATGCCAAACCATATTCTATTAGGCCGATTACACATAATGATGCCAAATAAACAGCGAATGAAGAGCCGGGGAGTTATCGCTGCCCCACAACGGGAAAGGGAACAAAAAAAAAAAAAAAAAAAAAAAAGGCTCAGCAAAGTTTCTTATCTCATTCCAGCTGAAGGAGGAACCACACACACACAGTCCAAGCTGCACTTATCAGTCATTAGGCATTTAAATGCTTGCCCAGAGAGAAATTAGATTTCTGAAGAGTTAAGAAGATAACCAATGGCACACTCTTAAAAAAGATGTAGCACTTTCAACACATTTGAGTGGATTCTGAGACAACACAGTTACAGAGTTGCTATAAATCTTTGCAGCATGTTATATTACTGAAGCATGTGTTGCACTTAACGCAAATTGAATTGATGACTACACTAAATACACATGAGAATGGCATGTGATCACCACATGTATAGAGGAAGTAAAGGGATGCTAACAAATCATACTTATTCAAGAGCCTTTATTACCCCAAGGAGGTCGGTCCTATGTGTACGTTTGTGTATCATGTTGATTAGCAGGATATCTGAAAAATTACTTAACATATTTTAATGAAATTTGGTGGATCAACAGGCCATCAGCCAAGAAACAAGTAATTCAATTCTGGTGCAGATCAAAATCCAGGATTTTTATATATTTCAAAACATTTCAGCATTTCTTTGGGACATTATGACTATTTCTCATGTACGACTTCACTTACTGAGATTAAAAAGAGCAAATAATTGCCAACCAATATAAGTAATTTGATGTAAATCTGGATCTGAATGCAGAATAAAATGTTCTAAACATTTTCTTTTATTAAAAATAACACATTTAAATGACTGTAGTCTTTGCAGAGGTATGCATGTCTATAACAGCGATGTTAGGGGTTTTCAAAGTAGAGTCTAGGGACACCCGGGGGCTATGGGGGAGTTCTGGAGATCACCAGAGAGCACAATTTCACTATAACCTAATTCTCTAGAATTATTCGTGTTAGAAAAGTATAACAATATGAGCTGCAATCTTTTGCTCTCACCACTAAATACATTTTACCCCACGGAAAGCAGAAACTGCTACAATTCAAAATGACATTACCAAGAACTATACAGTGTTGTCTGAAACAAATATCTCATCAAAAGAGTTTGTTGTCTGATGTGTCTAACTGGGGGTCCCTGCTGTAAAAAGAAAAAAAATAAGTTTATATTAGGTTTTTTTCCCTGCTAAAGGGGGTTTTTAGGGAGTTTTTCCTTATTCAAATTCAGGGTCTAAGGACAGAGGATGTTGTATTGCTGTACAGAATGTAAGGCCCCCTGAGGCAAATTTGTGATTTGTGATATTGGTCTATATAGATAAATTGTTCATTTTTTAATTTACACTAAGTATTTTCAGAGTCCATGTAGCATACTGCTAAAGAGTTGGTGTTTCTGTTACGTCAGTGATCTTGGAACAAGTGTGTATTTCTTGTACATCCTCCTGATAACTACAGTGCTTAAAAACAAGGCCTTGCTACAGTAACACCACCTCACCCAACACTCCAGGCTCAGTTGTTGCCAGTGGAACAAATTGCAGAGCATTTACCAAACTTTTATTAGGTTCACAAAACAAGATCCCGTGCCATAGATGTGGGTGAGGGGTATTAATTTAGGGAAATGAGCACAGGGTAAATAAAGGCTGTCTGGTTGCCGTCCTAACAGGAAATACTATGCAGGGGACCGGTGAAGGAGCTGGGAGGGTGAAGGTGGGGGGGTGGGGGGAGGGATTGGAGGGTGGGAGGAAACAATTATGACCTCATTTAATAGTCTCTCTCTCTCTCTCTCTCTCTCTCTGCTCTCAGGCAGCGATCAGAAAGGAATGCCCAGTTTCAAAACCGCAAGTCACCTCTGAACATGGGAGCATTTGGCCTAAGTGTTTCCTGTTGCAATAAAAATGTATGTCAAGTATGTGAACCGAGGTTCCTCTGTGCTTAAAGCCTGTAAAGCACATACACACACACACACACACACACATTCACACATACACACTACAACCACAGTATTTTGATTTGGGATCCTATGCAGCAAAAATTAGTCCATTATGAACTGCCAGTGCCCGAGCATAACAGTGTGATTAAACCAAGCATGTAGTGTGTGGGTAAATGTGTGTGTGTGTGTGTGTGTTTTGGAGTGGTATTGTGAAATGGGCGGGGGTTACTGTGTGATACAAAGCCCATGCCGTTCTGGTGCCGGGCTCATGATAAGAGTTTGGGAAGTCGTCGCATGGTGATAGCCACAGGCACAAATGTGCAAGGGGGCTCCAAGTGCTAATTTTATTCATTTACCTCCCTCTCTGGATAATTGTTTCTGTCAACCAGCGACGGCTTGATAAAGGATTTCACGCCGCTGAAAACAGTTACACGGCTACTTTGGAAGGTGATCGCCAGAGACGATTATATTTATCACCTGCTTTAATATCCATAGTGTGGTGTAAATTGATTCATTCTCTGAGGATCGCTGTCACGGGGAGCAAGGTGTGAAGAGTTCTGCACCCAAATGAGACCTCTGACATTTGACACATACCACTGCGAAATCAGCACCGGCAAAGACTAAACTTATAGAAATGTTGGATTGTCACTGATACTATTATATTCTATTGAAATTACTATAAAAATGAATATTAAACAATTTTGCCCCCTTTTTTTTTTTTTTTTTTTTTACAAGTGCTGGAATCAGTTCATTAATGTTTGTGATGACACATTCACACAAACACTCTTACACACATTCTTTCATACTTGTCTTATCACATTACGCGAAAATACAATAAGTAAAAAAATAATTAGAAAATACAATTTGCCAAAATAAAAGCACAGTAATAATTTCAACCATGTGACATTAAAAAAAACTCTTAAGAACTGACGCTGCCTTTTAAGAATTAACACCTTGAATAAAAGGTCAAGGTGTCATATTTTACTGGATATCTGTTAACAGCAACTGATAATAGTCCTAACGTTCTCAACAGCTATGAAAAAAAAAGAAAAAAAAAAGTTTACAGTTGTTAGAAGCGGCCCCCAAAATGTCAATCACAAAGCTTTAAATTCCACAGCACACCTTTACCTCAGTAACTGACAGATTCCCACCCATTCAAAAGAGTGGCCTGGAAGCTTTCTTCCCCTGGAGTTCAAAAACACGTCGCTCTGCCTCCACTCGGGGAAGCCTGCTTTTATTGGACTCTTTGTGTAACATCTTTTCTTCCCCATCATCAAAAGAAGGAAAATAAGTCAAAGCATAGTTGCATTTCCCCCCTTCTTTTATTACTATTCTAATAATACTCCATATTTGTTCATGCCTTCATCTTTTCAATGCGCTCATTGAATGTGTGTGCATGTGGGACTATAACAAGGCAGCGCCACTTTACCCACTGCATCTGTACTCTAAGCTTCAGTGGGCAAATGCACTGGATGGATAGAGGGGACTCAGCCTTCTCATTCTTTTCCATACCTTTGCTGATACAGTGTGTCTGAGTGACTTCAACTGCACTCGCACACGAGGTCGTATAAATAAAAAAGAATGCAGTGAAACGGTATACAAGAGAGAGAAAATCTGAAGAATCTAAAGAGAAATCTGTCAAAGACTCCTCAAATAGTGGCTTTAAAAGCAGATACAGGAACAGAAGGGGCATTAAAGAATGATAGTACTGTGTGTGTGTGCATGTGTGCTTGTGGTGTGTGTGCATGCAGAAACGTCCTGTTAAAACCACTCTATAGTAAAGCAGCTCAGGCCCCCTTTGCTCCACAGAGGCCTGTAGAGGAGGTGGTGGTGGTGGTGGCTGTGGAGGGAAAGGAGGAGGTGAGGTGGAGCGTTGGAGGGCAGTTCCCTTCGCTGACTGGAATGAATGGTATGGAGCAGTAGTGACCATTCATGCATGCTTCTTTACCTCTGTCCCCCCCCACCACCCCTCTCTCACTAGCTATTCCCCATTTGAGATTTTTAGGTGCAACAACACCGAGAGGGAAAAAGAGACAGAGGGAGAAAGGGAAAGAGATAGATGGTTAAGAGATAGAAAAAGGATATAAAAAGAAAAAAGGGAGTAAAGGAAGTAAAGAAAAATAAAAGAGAAAGAAAGACCAAGGAGGACAGATAGAGAGAGAGAGGGAGAGAGAGACTCTAGTCACTGGGCCAGTGGAGTTGGAGAGCAGCGCAGCGTGAAATAAGGGAGAGGAGCAGCTGAACCAGAAAGAACCCAGGCTGCTCATTACAAAGGCCTAGGCCTGACTTCTACCCTCCACACACTGTAACACACACACACACACACACACACACACACACACACACACGTGAGGATACACAGATATGCACAGGATACAAGGAAACAAAAAGAGGAACTCACGCACATCATAACGTATGCACTTTTATGTGGGTGTGCACACCATGTCACTCGATGTACAGTACATTTGCAAAGTGGCACACACACATTCACACAGACTGGAGCCAGAGAAAAAACAACTGTTTTATCCGTTAGAATTAGTCATGTGTGTTTGCTGTAAATTTATTCCATAAATAGTGAAACAAAATATTAAGTTTTACACTTCTGCTTCTAAATACAGAGAATTTATGCAAAGATGTAAAGAATGAATTGCAAGAGCAGTCAATACTAGCTAAACTAGCCAGGAGCTGATTATCTGGATCCTTTTTTTTTTTTTTTTTTCTCCCCTCTAGATATCGACTCTGCGAAAATGTTACACTCGCCAAAACTTTGGCAGGCTTTCCAAAACCACGCGGGGAGACGGAGAGGAGGAAGTCTCTATTCTCATTGTGTGACCCTCCTTTCGCATCATGACAGCTGATGAAACATTTGGTGCAACTTGTTTATTTAGATTTGATTTCCTTCCCCTAACATTTGAGCAGCTGCCTCTCAATACACGGTTCACAAACATCTCATTCAAGGGCACAAATAAGTGTGTTGCCAGACTGTACGATATTGACTTATAAGCAGAGACCGTAAATCTTATATTAACTTGCATCAGCGTTAATGGGATGACACTTCACACTTCAAACATCAAGAAAATACTTTGGGGTTTTTTTATGAACATTTACATTTTTAACATAAAGTAAATTATGGAAAGATATTCTGTATTGTAAAAAATATATTTTAAAATATAGTATAACCTCTTTTTAAACACACTGCATGTTGTCTTTTGTTCCCAAATAAAATATTTAACCTAAATGGCTGATCACACTCTGGTGACAGCAAGACTGACATTTATCCTTGCACCATTCTGACAGTAAACTCAGCACACAGGAAATGACTCCATCTGTTTTAACAAATAAACTGACTCAGATACAGTATATTACTTCATCAACATTTACAACTCACTCTTTTATCTTTTAAACACACACACACTGGAACTGAGGGCCAGTAGCGGTATTCAATCCAGCAGGGAGATGTAAATATTAAAAAGAGACATATAGAGATGTAACAAGGAATGGGATGACAATATTCTCCTTAGATATTCCTTTGCAAGTTCTCATAAGACCTTTTTTTTTTCAATTCAAACAGAAGAAGCTGTAAACCA
The DNA here is from genome assembly GCA_029490765.1 of Euthynnus affinis. Lineage (NCBI taxonomy): Eukaryota > Metazoa > Chordata > Actinopteri > Scombriformes > Scombridae > Euthynnus > Euthynnus affinis. The sequence goes on along the minus strand of CM055859.1, from coordinate 9,123,579 downwards.
GTGCTGCAGTGGCTCCTGATAATCCCCCACCTCCCCGCTCGCTGCCGCATATTCTGTGAAATACTGCCATCTCTTGGTACTTCAAATGAGGATTTTTGAAGTTGAGGAGATTTGGTGGCTCAGACGACTGTGTGACTTCAATCATATGTCAAAGGGCAGTGGGGGCCGGGTCCGGGCACAAATATAAAACTGGATCCAAAAGGCATGCAAGGATGTGCAAGAGGATCAGAGTTTTATAGTGGACATATTATCATGCACCTACTTTTGTTGTTGTTGTTGTTATAGACACTTGATGATTTTTCCCTATGCCAACTCTACTCAACTAAAAGAATTATGATTTCATGCAGAAATGTGGTGATAAATAATAGAGAAAGTTTAATACTATGACCAAATCATGTATCATAATGTAGCACAAAAAGCATATATAAAACATATATGCACATATGAACTGTTTTAGTATGTTATGAACCATGAAGCATACATTTTTGTCAGCCACAAAGGGGACTCTACACATTTTCAGATTTCTGTACATTTTGTACCAATTTATAATCCAATTTTCTGTCAAAACATTACACAGCTATTTTAATGAAGAACCCTACAAACCACTCCAAACTAAAAACCAAGCTCTCGTTCTTAGCTCTTGAAAAGCAGACATGTTTAAAAAAAAAAAAAAAAAATCACCCAACAGTGAAATAATGCTCCCATTTCATGTGGCTCGAAATTTATCATTGCACTTGTTGTCCTCTGAGCGACACCCACAATAACTGCCTAAATGTCAAAACTCGAGAAAAAAGAGAATGCGCATCTCACTTATATGGTGACACAAATCATTTCTTAAGTGCCGGCTGTCGAAAGTGGCGCACAGTTGCTGCACACACAGCAAACTGTGGTAACCATGCACTCATGATGTGGAGGTGCGGTTCAGCAAGTTGCAGAACTGATTCAGCAGGTTTCTGAGCTGTTTCTTTGAGAGAGATTTAAAAAAAAAAAAAAAAGGCTCGATTTGTGTCTGTGTGTCAAGGTTGAGACATGCAGATAAAAGTGACATCTTTTGAAAAGGGGGAGTGAAAGTGTGTTTCTCTGCTGCTTCAACAGTGTAGTAGAGTTGTAATTCAATACTCCCCAGTCAGTGCTTTGCAGGGTTTCTACAGAGGACTGTTGTGTTTCACAGAATGTATTTCCAGCATGGAACAGGTTGTTCATCACAAGGTCTGTTGATCTTAAACACACACACACTGAGCTGGGAACTTTGAAGTGTGAAAATAAACATTTTCACCTAACCACTAATCTTCTCTCTCTCTCTCTCTCTCTCTCTCTCTCTCACCCCCTTTCCTCTCATGTAGCTCTCTCTCTCTCTGCCTCCCTCCCTCTCTCTGATCTCAGGCATTTTAACGTGAGCTTCATTTACAACTTTCATTTCAATTTGTCCCGTTAGTCCATTTGTTATTGTAGCGGAACCAGCGCCAGGGCCTCTGGTTAGTGAAAATGTCAGATTCTTTGATTTGATTTTATAGGATTTCAGCAGGGACTGAGGGCTGTGTGGTTCTGGCCCTCTCCTGTGAGTGGACTGACTACTGTTTGCATTTAAACATCCATTTGAGCCAGATTCCCCCGAGGATTCATTTGTTTCACAGAGGGTCAATTACCTCTCACCCCCCTATCCTACCCCCACACCCCGACACCCCCCCACCACCCCCCCAATGCAAAAAAAAAAAAGATCTGCTTTTTTTTCCAGCTGCAATTAAATAGATTTTTCCTGTTTAGGTTAGGTGTAGGAAGAGGGTGCCTGGCCGAGGTCACCGTTTTAATTAGGCACTATTTAAGACCAATAACAAACTGATTATTTGCCAAATGGCTCTTGAGAACTGAGAGGCTTGATGGCTGGCATGTTGAGTGCCCTAAACTGCTTTCCGAATAGCGCCAAAGACAAGAAGGTGAGGTCACAAAATCCACTTTGATTGAGGTTTCTATGGATACAACTACATCCCCGCTGACTTTTTTCCCTCCCTCCTAACCTCTCTCCATCTCTCTCTCTCTCTCTCTTCCTCCTTCTCTACCCCCTGTGCAGTGTCATTGCCGAGCGCTAAGTAAATACGTGCTCTTTATGTTCTTCATTGCCTTTCAATATTTGGCAGCGTGGCAGCGGGGGATCAAAATGTGTGTGTCTGCTAAATGTCAGTGGGTAAAGGGGGTTGAGTTTAGAGCGGCACACACCGTGAAGCACCTGCTGCAGAGGCAAGCAGCGGGGGGAAGTTTCATCTCGGTTTGATCCGAAATGGAAAAGGCTATGAGCACCACATCGACATCAACATCAGCCCCCACGTCGAAACCCCACTTCTTCAGGTCTATTTTCAATTTAGCCGCATTCAACAGATGGTGGTAGAATACCTCACCTTGGCATTTTAATCAGACTACAATACAATTTAGAGTTATTATGGCGCTTGTATGCCATTATCTAATGCTGCAATTGATTATCGGTTTTCTAAATATCGTTGTTTATCCAGACATTAAGGTGGCTATTTGAAGCAAAAGCGATGAGTCACAATTATTATTATTTCTTACCTACCTTAACTTATCTCTAATGAGATTAGATTTTATGGGAGGCAACCCATGGAGACATCTGTGTCTTTTTAAAAGGCTATCACGGCTTAATGTATTAAAAATGCAGTAATTGATAAAAAAAAAAAATGCTGAAATCTGAAATTATTAACTTTTCATGACTGCAAAATGGGGGGTTTACTATGCAAATTAGATCACTTCCCGTAAAAAGCATCACTCAGTTGCTTGATAAAAACAATTGCCAGGGAGGGGAAGTGAGTCTGGCTGCTTTGGGGTCGCGTATGACATCAAATAAGCTTTGGATTCTATGTGAAATGGTCTGGATGAGCGTGACCAGCCATGGGAAGTATCTTTGGCCTCCAGGGATTGAAAAAAAAAAGACAGGAAGCCCTGAAGAGCCACTGCAGGCCATCTCCTCCTCCTTCACCTCCTCCTCCTCCTCCTCCTGCTCCACACCACTTGGCCTTTGTCTTTACTTGGCATGTGTGTGCGCATGCATGTGTCTGTGTGCGTACATCCCTTTGAGTCAGTGCTTGTGTGTGTGTGTGTGTGTGTGTGTTTGTGTGTGTGTGTGTGTGTTTGCATCTGCATCCTGTCCTTGTTGCCTGTCCCTGGCTGCACCATTGGAGGCAGCTGATGCTATCTCATGGCAGTATTGTGGCAGCCCCTGCTGCGAATAATCAAAGGCAGCTGTTTGGAAAATACCAGAGATGCCTAATAGGAAGCACTGATGGCCTGGATTCACTCTTTACCCAACAAGCCCCCCATGCATCTAAAAAGAAATGCACCAGATCAATTATTATTAGCAGCATGCAGACTATATGCCTCCTCCTCATGATTGTCATATTGTCCTTGTGATTAAGTTTATAGAGTAAAACCTGAACATTTAATCTTATTTAAGATTCTGATTCTTTGTTTATCTTCTCATATGTATTTAATGCATAATTACAGCAAATAATTCCCGCAGTATGAGCTATATTTTGGGTTCTTTGTGGGGTAAAATGAGGAGGAAAAGACCTATTATTTCTATTATTTGGATTGCACACCAAGGCAGCTTTTGGGGTTTGATTGTGTTTTGTTTGAATAAGTCAGTTAATGAACGCCAATCGCGGGACGCTGGTAGTTCTTGATGCATATCTGCTGATCTGAGAGTCCCAGCAGATCTTGGCCAAACACTGGGCAAGGCAAAAACAAATCTGTCTGTCAGTACGGGGTTAGGAGTCCTAATTAGGGGTCTTGACTCTCTGTCCGCGGCTCCAAGTCAAGCGTCAGCTCTCCCTGATTGGTACAAATCTCGTTTTTCTAAGCCTCAAAGGTTCGCGGAGAGGGTCAGCAGCTCGCCCTGATGGTGATTTGCTTGTACCTTTAAAAGGCCATTGATTACGTAATTAGAAAGGGAAAATGTTGGACCACTTTGGACTAGAAGGAGCGGTTGAGTTCTTTGATAAGTGGTGGGAACTTTTGTGGAGCGAATGTGGAAGCATAATGGGGAGTGTGCACAGAAGTCAGGAAGTTAGTAAGAAATCAGCTAGCACCTACAATATATAGTTTACAGCAAAATCTCATAAGACACACCTTCCCTTTGATGTCCTGTTAATATTGGTTCACTTTTAATTTATTTTATAGACTTCTGTGAGCAAACAGCCTTTTATTGCCCGCAGGACTAGTATAAGTAGAAATTAAAACATAAACTTTGTATGGTAATTTCTTCTGAAATGTAGGTTCACACTGTGTTTTTTGGTGGAGCCAAGCGTGTGTTGAGATCAGTTTCTCGAGGTCAAACCAAACAACAAAAACATTCTGGGCAGCCGTTCACACGAGCTTCTCATCTCACAGATCATTTCTCCTTTCCAACTGACTCACAATGGAAAGAGACGATCTTACCAAGGTACTTCTGGGAAAGGCAGTCTGGTCATTTTTACATGATAACATCATCACCTTTACTGTAACAAAGATAACTTGACTGGTGAAAAGCTTTATGGGAAGTCAGACTGTAGTCAAGTGCAGCATCGGAAACAAAGGCATGAGTGTCTTGTTTGGTGAAAGTTTACCTAAGTGCATTGTGTCATTACATAAGAGCAATCTGAAGAGTTTGAACTGTGGTGTGCCCTCTTTCAACCAATGTTTTTGAGGAGAAAGGTAGGTAGAAACAAAATGATTGCATCATTTTTGTTTCCCGTTAAAAATCTACAATGCTTTCAGAAAAGCCAGCTGCTCTGTGTGTCTCTCCCCCTCTTGCCTGTCTGTCTGTCTGTGTAGGTTATGGATGGTCTGGTCTACGAACACTCGCTGAGAGCAGAGGCCACATGCACAAAAGCAAAATAAACTGCAGGGGAAGGAAGTGGTTAACATTAACAAGGATCCAATAAGAAGATTAAATGTAAAACGCTGGCCCTGGTAATTGATGTGTTCCTAACCGTGTGTGTACGTGTATGCGAAAGCATGTTCGGGTCTATATAGGTGTATGTGTGTGTTATAAATATGTGCTCTGTGTGTGGACATAATTGCTCCCAGATCTGGAGCATAACTCTATGGGTTGATTAGCAAACGTCTCTACTGTAAATAGTTACCACTAATCATGCAACACCATGGCAATTAGCATAAATGGGGAGGGCAGAACTGAGCACAAGAAAGAAAGAATGTTTTTTTTCTCTGCTGTATATGGTGACAGTGATATAGCTGTAGTTTTCAAAAAGTGTAAGATGTCCTCTATACTTATCAGGTTTAACCTGGAAATGGCAAGGCTATCAGAAAACTGATTCTGGTCTACATGTTTGTATTGTTATTTTGGACTTAACATGATAGAAAGGAAAGATTAAAACACATCTTGATGGTTCATTTCCTTTTCCACCAGCTGCAACTGAAGACAGGGTGTTTCTCCTGCTGCCATTCTGTATCTTATAATGAATTTAATCATTCGAATAATAGAGTGATCTAGATTTAATATAGATTTAACCGAATTATTATTGAAGCAGAATGGTCTGTTTTGATGTTGCCAGTGTTCAAAGTTGGCTACAAGTATACAACAGCTGCACCGGTGCTTACACTTTTGATTGAGTATGTACACTTTTCTCTGTATGAGACAACAATTTCCCAATTTCCTAAGAATAATAGAGTTTACAGTAATTTCCGAATTTGTAGGTAAATGTTTCTCATTCTTGGTTAAGTGAAGAAGTAGTTACACTTCAACTGCACTTCTACTGCACCCATTAACATTAATTATTTACAAAAGTGCTAGAAAAGAACTGCAGCATTAGTTTAAGTAACATTTTAGTTGTAATTTTGTTTTAGTGATTGAAAATGTATCATATATGCATTATTGATTATTGCAATTGCATTATTGATTTTCTTTCTCTTTTTTGTCAAGTATTTTCATTTTATGGAAATATTACTATAAAGAACCCAGATAGTTTTTGTAATGATTTAGGTTTGTTTGAATACATTCTAACAATACACGTAATGTATTTAATAGCATTTATATCCAGGAAAATTTAATCCTTGATGAAGGCAGATGAAAAATGTCAAATCAACTGAAACACATCCTTAACATAAAGTAAGTGATGTCACTGAACACTATAAATAGAAACATATGTATGTTTTTGGTTGTTTAAAATTGCAGTGAAACATGTTCTATGTTACCATAGTCATTGTGTTTGGTCTGTATCGGTTACATGTGTTATTGTATCACAAGATTAGTAAAGGAGACTGGCTCCATTTACCGCTTCAGACAACTGATTGTCATCCAATCTTTCATATTCTTATTTAGTTTCTATAAATTGTTTTAAATTGTCGCGTATTTCATCATAGTTTTTGCTTAAAAAGTTTTTTTGTCTTTATTGGTATACAGTTGTCACATTGACAAAAACTATTGGTACTGACTTAATACTAATACCACTAACATGCTTAACCTGTTATGCCAATATGTCTGGTTAAAAACCATAAATCATCTTAAATTTCAGTTTTTCACCTGCATATCAAAAACCATATTGCAAAAACATCTAAAAAAACCATTACATTATCCTCATTTTTTTCATATAGATTTAATAGGTCTTTATGTTATAACTGAGAGTGAAAATAGAGTGTAAAATTTCAGCGAAACAATGTATCAGATAACCCTAACCTAATCTTTTGGGAAAGGTGGTGGTAGGTGTGGGTGTGATTGGATAGGAACTGTGTGTATGTCGTGTGATTCCTCTCCACTGTATCCTAGAAAATCCATGAAATCCTTAAGTGTTGAGTGAACTGTATGTAGACTGCAGCTTTTCATTTCAGTCTGTGATACCAGCTGCTTTTGTTAATGCTCATTGCAGAAATACAATAGTGCCTCACATTCACACTACTGCTGTCAACCGCTTCCATTAGGGTTTATCAGTTTGTCTCGAAATACGCCTACATTCACAAGACTTTAAGCCTTAATGCTTCTATCTCAGCGAATTACAAATAAATTGTCTCTCCTCCAATGTAAACAAAATGCTTTTCAGTTCTCATAAACAACCAGATAGCGTGCTATTCCGTTGCTTTTAACATGCTGCCACTTTCAATGCTGTGTTAGGGTGACAGAAGCCCAAGGCAAAGTTAGGAAGCACTAAATATATGCCATTATGGTTAATAGATTGAACGAAATCCAAGACACTCGGAGATTATCTATTGAGACGCTGTCAAAAAGGGACAATGCATGCCATCGCCGTTCCCATACACTCTGCATTACTGTAAACCCATACACCTTGGTGTGGAGAAAAAAGAGACATAAGGAATCAGGGAAAATGTGGATAAAAATAAATATAGGATAAAGATAACCTAAGGGCAAGGCGAGTGGATTTAAGCAAGCGTTTACTGCGCTCAGCATATGTTCCCTGTATACTGCATATCCTACAGAAAATCCCATGTCCAAAGTACGATACAGACTTTGTGTAAGGGTAGGGTATGGATAGTGTCGGAATGTTAATGGTTTTCCGATAATTACCGCTATCTGTATGCTGTAATCCATCATTCAGAGCAGTTATAAACAAAAAATGTACATCTGTTTATTTTCCCGCCGACAGGCGCAGCAGGCCCTGTGAAAAAGTTGATACTGTACAAAGGTTTACCCGCTTCTTGTAAAGAAAACCGAGGTAATCTCCGCTTTGAACCGTGACTGGCGTCGCATGATACCGCATCAGTGGGTGGAGAATGGCGGAGACATCGAAGTGGAAGGGCAAGACATGTGAACAAGAACAAATATCGGAAATAGTAGTAAAATTGCGGAAACACAAGTAAACATGGCCACCGCCCAGCCAACACAGACCTGACCTTTCATTTGAGAAATGGTAAAGATACATTATGGTGCTTTAACGGTTCATTTTATATATTCAATTAACTGAAACTTTGACATAACTGCAACTCAAAATGTAAATAACATCTATGAGTACGGTTAAAATATTTTTATTAATTACAAAAATGCATTTGTTGCCATTATTTGTTTGGCTTATGGTTAATTTAATTAATTACAACAATGCAGCATTACTAATAGCTCACAACTGTATATGCAGTGATTCAGTGGATACAAAATAACTACTTTTATTGATTTTATTGACAAACCCGGGGAGCCCTGGTCCTCTTCACCACATTTTTATCTATCTGTGATGATAAATGTGCTTCCACTGATATAAAAAGGAAAAACTGGACATGACATATTCATTTATAAACCTGTCTCAAACAATGACTTGTCTGCTGTTAGTTGCCAAACTTAACATGTTTAACCTTTTGCACAGGATTGGCCATCTTTGCCTTCAACTCAGCGACACAATGTCAGCCTACTAGTAATGAAGACAGGGAAATCAATCGATTGATGAATGAAAGATTAGTTTATAGACAGAAAGCTAATTAGAGCCGTTAGGCCACAACGAAGAGTGAGACTAGATGGATGGATCCCAGCTCTGTAATCAGGATATACTTCATCTGACACCTCGAGGAGCATAATTGAAATAATGATTTTATTGATGTTTTGGATGTGTGTTGTAAGATGTGTGAAGATGTGTGGCGTGTGTGTGTGTAACATATTTGTGCATTGTGCATTCACAAACTGGTCTTTATATTTTTTTGTAATTAACAGAACTTTTCAAAGTGTTGGGATTACTTTATCAACACAACTGTCCTTTGATGCTCATGCCAGCAGAGACATTCAAATTCAAAGCCTCTTATGCTAATGGGAACATTCACCAATGCAGCTCTGTTGGGGGCTACATACTGTAAACAGCGTGTGCTGGGGAGGATGATGTAGACTACATGCATTTGTCTCCTTCATTTATTGTGTGATATCCAAGAGCAGCGACATGTAATGTACATAATGCAATTACATGGACGCGATCAACAAAAAACTGTATGTTCTACAGAGCACGTTTGTATGTATGCATTGTACCATGCGCATTAACACCTCCCCTCACATGCATGCTGTAAACACTTAATACATTAGTGTTGATTATCACTCCCACACACTGAATGACTGACTTCATGCATCCCATTGAAAGTGTATGATTAACTATATTATGGCTGATCTGCAACACAGGCCTCCTTACCATGAGTAATTGATTTGTGAGAATTATGGTTGTACACTGTCTTTTGCCTATTCATTAATCATACAGGCGTTGTTTGAGTAAAACAATGTAGTGAGTAATGATATTGATGAAGTCTCGACTGCACACAGTTGTCTGGGGAAATGGAAATATGAAGCTAAACATAGCAGATGTCTCATAATACCGGAATTAAGTGATTAAAATAATCGCCTTTGTGCAAATAATCTCAAATGGCAACATCCGCTCCGCCACAGCTGATTGTGCGCTCTTGTGATGCTGAGAAAAGGCAGGAGTGTGCCTGTTCTGTTGCTGCTTCAGCTAATTTCCCATAATCCACTCTGATAAGGCCCCATGGTCCTCATCTACCTATGCTGCATAGCGATGTGATGCACATTAGTCAATTAATAGTGTGTTAAATGACAGAGGTTCCAGTCAATTGAGTATCTCTTGGGAACGGGGTTGCCATTGTCCTACAATTCAAGACAGGGGGAGATGAAGACAAAGACACTGATGCTACATATGATGTATGTTATGTCACTGATAATGTGTGTTTCCTTGTTTTAACTAATGATGTATTATTCTGATTTATGATACTATCCCCCCTCTTGTTATAATTACGCTATATAGTGCAACTTTGACCAACATTATTAATACCAATCTATTCAATTGCAGGTAAGTAATCTTTAAGAAGTTAGCAGTTATGAATAACTATGAATAACATTTCTTATATTCATCTTATATTCCCATCCCCCAGCCTCATCCACCCCCACTGCCCGAGTCAAAAGGGTTGTGGCCCACATATCAAATGGAGATCTTTAGAGCCAAGCATTCCCGCTGGAGAAAGAGGGGAAAATGGCCTCCTATTATGCGACCCTCAGTTGAGGCCTTACCTCCTGACAAGGGTATTAAAATGAAATAAATCAGCCATTAAGAAGCGGGCGCTGGCAATTGAAACCCTATTAATGCGGCAGGCAGAGAGAGGTAGCCCTGGCGTGATGTGACAATGGAGCACCACAGTGCCCCTTTAATTGCATTTCGGCCAGGTTTTTATTCCCCAGACTGGGTGAGGATGACAGGTGTACACCGAAGGTGTGTGTGTGTGTGTGTGTGTGTGTGTGTGTGTGTGTGTGTGTGTGTGTGTGTGTGTGTGTGTGTGTGTGTGTGTGTGAACACACAATCGTATACTCACTCCTTGATGCACATGTGGACGCACATATGAACACACTAATTATTACAGTGAGTTTTTGATGTGATAAAATAACAAAACGTGCCTCCTCTTTCTTTTTTTTACATTTCATAAACGGCCTGTCATAGCAATGGTCACTCCTTCAGTCAGCCATCAATACTATTGTCCATGTGTTTGTGGCAGCCAGGCCCCATCAATGTTGCATAGGTTCCTTTCTCATTACCTTCGCTGTTAGACTAGACACTAGGTGATGGATCATGGCCCCGACTGGACCTCATTTGGGTGATGTATCGCTAGTGTTCCCTTGTGAAGTGTGTAGGTGATTATACACAGACACAAAGACAAACACAAACACTCACACAAGGCGAAAGACGACAAATTGGTCCCCAGCAATTTGAGGTTCCCACTTATGGTGTCCTTGATATGAGAAAATGTGAACTATCCTGTCTGAGACACACAAGTTTGGTGTCATCATACTGTATATTGTGTATAGTATCTAAAAAGAGTTATGAGTGTGTTCAGATATGAAGAGGTAAGACACTGCTAACGTTAAATAGACAAACAGGCCCGAAGAACCCAGATGACATGCGGGTAGAGTAAATACATGGCCCTCATTTGTTTTATAATTTAGAAATCAAAATCAAACTTTCTTATTCCGTTCATGTGTTGAATGTTGAAAATTAAAACACTCTAGATATTTTTATTGAGATTTTTTATAGATTTGACGCTGTTAATTGTGTTATTTCCTCACTCGCCTTGGCAGAATGTGCTGTAGCAAGAACAAATGAAGGCATCAGGAGAGGTGTTAGTGCTTATTTGAAATTTCGTCAGGAGCACTCCTTCACCTGTCACTGGTTATTGATATATTCATTAGAGGGCCCTATTCTCTTTCTCTGGTATCAGTTTCTCTTGACAGTAGCACTGTTGACAACATCAGTCAATGAATCACTTTACAATTATGATTGTTGATGGCCCATGACACAAACTTGGAGGGGATGTCATTATATGAACATTAAAGTGATACACAGGGATGCTGGGATGGAGGACCAGGATGCAGCAACCCTCCCCCCACCGCTCTGACGCCTTGATTTAAAGCAAGGCCCTCTCTTGTATGGCTTTATCCCTCAAAATAATGTTATTACGTCTTTATACAATGTACACTCTCTAGCACTTTGTCAGATAGAGGTTAATACACAGTGGTTTGCGTAATTGCAGATTTGTGTCATGATAAAGATAATAGACAGTGCCCGACCATCTGCATGATCGTCTGCATGTTTGTCACTTATTTAGCATGAATGAATGCCATATTTATGTAGTCTGAAAATATTCACACAGCTGCCCAGCAATAGTCCTAGTCAGTTGTTATAGTCTTTCTGTTTCAGTCCTCATTGGCTGTGTTTACATGCATTGAGAAATCCAGATAGGTCCCTTTCAAGGTTAGATGAAGCTTTGATTTAAAGACTAAATATATAACTATAAAAAATTCCAAGTTGAATATTTTTATATATAAGTAGATCTTAGAAAATGACAGATTCATTGAACACTAACAAAATTTTCAAGCACTTGGCAATTGGCCAGTGTTAATTTTTGAGTCGCTAAGCACTGCACACCATATCAGAACATACTCACAATGCACCAAGTTAGCACAGCTTACATTAAAGTTGCTAATGAGCAATGTTTTGATGTATTTCCCTCAACCTGTGTTATTGACTTTAATTACATTTGCCATAATGCTAAAACTTGCATTGACTTGTTGCATCAGTATTTGTAGGTAAGACCAGTAAATATAACAGAGTAGAGGAATGTTTCCACTGAAGTTGTGCTCCTCATGTAAAATGCAGTCTGGCTTGTACATTCTGGTCTATGTTAAAGCTACTATCAGTAAGGAAATTGGTTTCTCTTCCTCTTCTGTGATCTTCCCAACCACAAAAATGATGAGTGAGTCCAGATAGAAGTTTTTCTTATTTTGAGGGACCAACATTTGCGCCAACATTTGGCCAGTCATCACCACAAATGGTTTCTGGTTTCCAGTTTCCCATAATAAGGGCATGTGTGTACCAGGGTTACTCCAACCAAGTGTTGATATTTTCAATGTGTTGACCTAAAACCGGGATGAAAAAGGGGAAATCTCCATGTATGTAAACATAATCAGCGTTGTCGAAATTTTCGCAGGATGAAAAGTGGAGTTTTTGTGGTTTACACTTGATCTCTCCATGGGGTCTGTATATTTTGCCCTGCTATTGCTGCTAGTAAAGTGTTCCCCTTTGAGAGATAGACTCTCATCTTCTTTTCACATCACTCTCCTTCTCCCAATACTGTGCAGCAGTGCACAAACACACAAACAAACACACACACTGAGAAACACATGTGGCTGGCCTTGTTGCCATAGCAGGCTAACGGGTTGTGGTAGCGGCAGATTTGATTGCCTGCCTGGCGCTGAAGTGAAGAAGAGGAGACAGGACTAAATGAAACTCCATCCATCTTAATGAAACACAATTATTTTCCACTTATTAATCATTGAAAAATCAATATGTCTCTTCTCGGCCCAGTGTCGGCTGGATTTGTCATTTGAGGCTGAGCTGTTATGTATCATCCTCTGACGCCAGGACAGTCATGGGTTCAGTCACCTGTGTCCTTTAGGAAGGAAGGGGGGAGAGGAAAAGAGAGAGAGAGAGAGAGAGAAGCGTAGCAGGAGATAGTGAGACATGGACAGATACGGGGATGGGTATTGAATGAGATGTGGAGGACGAAAGGAATCTGAGAAAGGAGAGGTAAGCAGGAGAGAAAGGGAGCGGGGGGAAAAAGTAATGAATGAAACAGAGAGAAGAGAGAGGGATGAAGGGCTGCTCACTCTGTCTCTTCTCTCCTCTCTGAAACAAATGGGAACTCATTAGTGGCTGTTGGTGATTGTGTGTTTCTTCACAGATCAATTTACTAAACACATTGTTTAATGGCTCATTATTAAAGTCTAAGGCCTCGTATTGACTGGGAGAAAGAATGCAAGGGTGAAAAATGGAGAGTTTTTTTTTATTAAATATGATATTTTTTAATTAGAATGCAATTGATTTTAAAGAAAATATATATTTTATTTTATCCAAACTGGGCAGGGTACTCAAACTGCAACAATATATCTTTTCAACTATACATTAAAATAAATACTATTTATATGTTTGTGTTGGAAGAAACAAAATTCTGGATTCTGTTTTAATTTGCATAATGAGGACATAGAAATAAAATAGAAATATCTAGCAAGTCAGGTACTGAACGTCTCAGTAAAATGCTCAGGAACGCTTTTTTTTCCTACAATTTTCGCTCTTACAAGGCAATCAAACTTTTTTATGGTTATACTAATAACCAGAACTTTAAGGGATCATTTTCTTAACTTTTTAAGGATCTTTAAAGTTAAGTATAGGGAAATATCATAGTCTTGATTGAGTATTGAATAAGTCAACAGTGACTGTAAGCACAAGACACTACACATTTACGGGAAGTACAATCTTTCACTAATCATACTTTATTTAAATCAGACCATTTGCAACCAACTGGTTAATAGCGGACAAGCAGCAGTTGGCTGTGATCCAGAAAAAAATTAGGAATCACTGACGACCTGAGTAAAGAAGTAAATGGTGCCCCCAAAACCCAAAAAACCCAAAAATTAATCAATGACACAAAGACCATTAATCTGACCACACACTGGATAATGTATGTTAGTGTAGATTGTCAGTCATTTGCGATTTTGCTCAGTCACTATACAGTATGAGAGGAATTATTTAAAATTACAAAATCACAAACACTCACCAATTACTCCAGGTACTTTTCATATTGTCATATTCCACCACATATGTTTAAGATTTTGACAACATCATCCTGCATTTCTGAGATCTGCATATAAAGAGGGATGATTTCCAAAATATACAATTTCCCTGTCCACCTGTCCCTAATATTTATCCCAATGGCTCAATAAATAAAAAGCACCACTGCTACTATTACTAAAACAACTGCTATGATCACTTGTGCATAGAAATGTGCAAGCAAGCATCATCATCAGTCATAAGTAACTTTCTCAAACTCTCGAAACATAAAAAAACCTTATGTGCATCTCTGTCGTTTTTCTCCTCTGCGGAGGAATGAAATCCATCAATCTGCCATTCATCAATTTTATCGCCAGTTCTCTCCTCCTTGGCCACCCCAAAACCCCAAAAGGAAAGCTTTTGGTGCTGTTTTGAAAAATCGTCCTGAGAAAAAATGATTCCAAACGGCTCAACCCTTTGTTTTCCCTCTCAATAAAGCAAGCGACAAGGCCGGCGCTTGATGTACGAGCGTCGTGGGCGCCTGGGCGTGCAGCAGAGTGCATAAGCAAAGCCATGTTTCACAGCAAACAGAGTGTTCTTTACAGTCACCACGCCACCCAGATGAGAATATAATGTTCTACAGCACATAACTGCTTCAGGTCAATACTTGATTTGCTCCAGCATGTTGTAGAGCCTCTGCTATGGTCGGGGTCTGGGGATGCATTAGGGGCCCAGAAAGAGGACACAGAGGTGGTGGGTTTGGGGAGGGACGTGGGGTTGGGGCTGGGCTGGGGTGGGGGGGGTAAGGAGGGGTGCTTTTCAGTGTCAGAACTGGGGTGTCGGCTGGGCCACATTCCCCTGAGTCCTTGAAATCATTTCCAGGTATGTGAGTCTGCATGTGTGTGAGATGCACTGCTGTTCTCCACACAGTATATGAGCACATCATTTCAAACCGGTGATGATTAGATTGAAGAAAAGGGCAAAAATGTTCCCCTGTGGTGATCCTCGAGCAGGCAAAAATATTATCTGATCATTATACAAGCCATATAGAGGGACAATTAACTCAACTGACTGAGAAACATGCATTTTATATTACTTGGTCCATATGTAGCCTCATACACATGCATTCCAAACTATGTGCTTACATGTGCAGGTCCCCACCAGTCCAAAGGCTCATCAAACAAGGAATCAACACTGACTCCTGCGGGAATGCATACACTCTTGTGGGTTACCCATGAGCATCTTTGCTATTACACCATATGGGGTAAGATTTGGATGCTGGCTGTGTGTCATCCAGGGACAACAATCCTTGAGTGTCAGAAAGCACCCAAATAATGGATGAGGTTGAGGCCAGTTGCTGAGGTTCCTTAAATATTAATGTTGTTGAACTGCAGTCCATCTCAACTCTGACACAGCGGTGAAAGAAAATCACTTGCCCTTTCAATGAGATAAAACACTGTAGACATATCTGTGTTCATATGACTCTATATATAGATAGATGAATGACATCATCTCTTGTGATGATACTGGTGCTGACTGACACCTTGCCTCTGAAGATTTACTGTGAAGTAAAAAAAAAAAAAAAAAAAAAAAAAAGCCTGGGGCAAATAGTGGCTCTGCAGGATAGGGTACATGCCACGGGCTTGCAATGTTTTGAGTCTAACTCATGAGTTCTGTTTCTTGTCATCCCTTTCGTCTTCCATTTTTATCAGTCTCAGATTATCCAATAAAGCAGAGGCCCCATAGAAATAATGAAAAATGTATATGATAAATAATTATAATAACTCTTGGCTTTAGTTTTGCGTTAAAATTTACCCCCGTACATAGAAGTCTCCTAAATAACCACTAATCAATAGAAAAACATTTTTTCGTCTATTGAATATAGCCTAATGTATAACATAGTGAAACATTCCTTACAGTATAGTCACAGAAAAATATATGGAAAAATGAAAAAAGCACTAAAATAACAAGATAATATCAGATGGTTCCTGCCATTTTAATGCTAAATTAATGAGCCTACTCTGGAACAAGCTTGCCTTCTGGAGGAAACTATTAATTTGTGGTGTTGGCCTGTAAAGCTTTTTTTTTTTCCTTTGGCTTTTTTTTTTTTTAAGCACAGCTTGTCACAGTGGCAGACTTGAAGCTTGCTAAACCAAGTGCGGGAGCCTGTTTTTATCGTGGCGCTAATCCAGAGCCCCTGGGTCCCCTTGCCACATTGACCAGATGAAAGGCCTTGCCCAGATGTTTACAGCCTGTGAAAGTGGCAGGGAGCTAGTGTCGGATGCTGGCACAGCGCGCCGACAGACAGAAAACAAGGCAGTAAAGCCCCACGCTGTTTATGTAGAGTTTAGGAAACAGGAGGAAAGAAACCGTGTCAAAGGGAAATGATGGAGTCGTAAGATTTGAAGAGCACACAGGTATGTGTTCTGTGTAGGTGCACATACAATACCGGAGGCCATATTTGTGTTTTGCAGACTTGATACAAAGGAAATAAATCTGAAAAACATGAATCCAAACTACTACAACACAAAACAGCACAACAAAATATAAAACAACACAACAAAATGCATTCCCTGAACAAAGATTGTATTGTCTGAACTACACAAAAGTACACAAAGGTTGAGTGAATGCGCTCAGTTGGTGCAGGTCACAGCTCCCAGAAATGTAACCTTGACCCCAGTTTGCCAGATGGCACTCACAGTGGCATTGCCATACTTAGCACATTGACCTCTGTGACACTGATGAGAATGGGTTTGTGTGTGTGTATATGCCTGCTTGAATGGGTGTGTGTATGTGTGCATGTGAATGTGACACCGAGAAGTCTATCTAGCCATGCCAGTCTGTCTAAAGCCATCTGGTGCCCTCTGTTAGAGTGCTTTTATTTAGCTTTCCTATATAAAACTTGAGAAATACTGTATACAGTAGGCCAGAGTTTCGCTGCCAAGGTCATTTCACAGCAGTGCAGATTCAGGCATGAGGTGAATCTTTATTCAAATGTGCTATGTAGCATTTTAGCATCAATAAATGATTTACCGTTGCGATTTGTACGAAGACATACAAGAATGACAGCATCTTCCAGCATCTACACTACATTAAACTTACAACTTTACAGGAAATCTGCTGTTTTGCTTTAAAGCTCAAAGGGATTGTTTTATGGCACAAAACAGGAAGTGGGCTGCAGTTGGGCAGCACTACAAGTGAAACTAAAGCTTTTACATTCTGGCAGATGGTGACGAATATGGTTAAAGCTATTTAGTGAATTACCAATAAATGCCCTGATTTGTCTTTTTATAAAAACCAAAAATAATGAGCCCTACATGTTGTAGTGGAAAAGAAAAGAAGTACACAAAAAAGCACATACATGGCAAAATAAGGAGGCAGAGGGGTGAATCTATTCTTTTTTGCTACAGGGAGCAGCTAGGTTTATGGATCAGATCATGTTTCCCTACAAATTTTGTACAGTGGTGGAGTCACTGTAGAAATCACATTAACTGCTATCTATCGTATATTCATGTTCTAAACAACAGTCGGAGCAACAGTGCAGCATAATATACTGTACATAAAGCCAAAAATCTCTTGACCTACAGATCAGGGGTTTCAATTATGTTTTAATGTTCTGTTTCTAACCAAATATTCAAAACAAGACGAGGAGTCTAAAACCTTATTAACCTCAAAGCTATTGACCTGATCTTGTGTCTGAATATTTGTGCAAAGTCTGGCCTTGAGGCCCTTTTGTTAAGCAGGGAATTATGTAGATGTTGCCTCATTATTGCAATAACGTCTTGTGTACACCGGGATGCTAATAAACAAATGAATAAGTGGTCTTCTATGACTCGAAACAAAGCAACATTCGCACCTCTTGCCTCCCTTCCACCAACCCCAATTAGAAAGCCTCTTTAAATGAATGTGCTGTGTGTTGCTGGAGCCACGCTGTCTCGTGACTTAATCTGGATTGAGCAGAGCACGCTTTTATTAGGTTACACACGGCCGCAATGTGTCTTGTCACTTTGCGGAGACAGCGGCCGATAAAATCCGTTGAACGGAATTAGATTGTCATTGATGTGTCAGTGAGATCGTGAGAACAACAGATCGATGACCGAATCACCGCGCGATATGTGGAGATGCAGACAATGGATAAATGAACAAAAGGAATCCAGTAGGGAAAGTTTGAGGAGTTGCACGCCGCATATGTATGCGTCTCTCACTCACACACACACACACACATACATGCACACACGAACAGGTCTTTTCTCGCACTTTAGCTTGAAGCAATCTCACAACACTGAACAACAGAGAGTCAGTGAGAAAGGGAGAGAGAAAGAAGCCAAACCAATTCCAATACAGCACTAATGGGCCACATCATGCCAATACAATAAATAATGGCCCTTTCAGCTCAGTCAATAGTGAGTAAATGAAAATTTAACCTTTCATTAAATGTGGTCGTATTATTTCCACCACTTGCTTCCCAGCTCTATTTCCTTCTGACACTTTTTTTCATGATGTACAAGAACCATGTGCAAATGTTATGATGTAGGGCTGTACACCGGTGTTAAGTGGTGTATTGCAATGTAACGGAATAGTTTACTGCTGTCAAAAGTTACAGTGTATACAGCAAGGTCTGTGGATCTTAAGAGATGGGTATCATTATCTTATTATCAAATTACAGACAGTGGAAATGTGCTGGTTATCCATAGAAATCAATCAACAACCCACTGCGCAGAGAGATATTATGGTGAGCCACCAAGGGATTAAAAAGCACTGTCTTATTACAAAAGCTTTAGCTAATTTCCCTTACAGTAGAGTTTTCATACATAGCATACCTGTTACTAAGTCTCCACTGACTTCTGCAGGCTGTGCTACAGCATTATTGGGAGGGGAGGCGATAAGTCTCTAGGCATCCTGTCTGGTAGTAGATGAAAAGGCTCTGGGCCCGCTCTCCACTGTGGCCAACCTGCCCTCTTAATTAATTAGCGCTAGCAGGAAGTGCTGGCCCATAGGGGAGATGAGGGCCCTCCAGAGGACTGGACAAGGTGATAATGTCCTAAAGGGGAGACCAAGTCCTGTATGCTCGGCTAGCTAGCGGATGCTCTCCAGCACTAAATGTACAGTCGCAATCATGGTTGATGTTTCCAATCATGCATGTATCCAGCATCTGCTGGGTAGGCCTCAAATGATTTGGAAACTTTGTATAAGGTTATGTATGTCCTCCTCAGTGAGGAGTACAGTAATACAGTAATTTAATACATTTTAAAAGAACAGTTTGACATTTTGGGATAAATGTTTGCCAAGCGTAAGATTAGAAGAGCGATACGAAATTAAGATGCTACATCTGGCAGGACATTATCTTAGTTTAGTATAAAGACCGGAAACAGGGAAACATCTAGCCTGATTCTGTCTAAAGTAGCAAAATCCACTTATCAGCTCTATAATTAACACATCATATCATGTTTAATTAAAGCAAGAACTAAAACAACAAATGTGTGGTTTTATGGTTAGTTGTGTGCTGCAATATTTAAGTTGGCCATTTTAAGTGACTTCCTAGAGTTTTGTTGTCATTGTGAGGTTGCCAGGCAAGAAGTCAAAGTGCTAGGCTGAGAAAAAGTTTCAGCGCATAACTCCTCATAAAAACACAAACTGTCAATTTCAGTTTTTGTGCAGATTCATGTGTTTATTAATGAGCTTTAGAGTCACTGGTAAGGAGATTTTGTTATCTTTGGACAAAGCCAGGCAAGCTGCTTCCCCTTACTACTAGTCTATGTGCTAAGCTAAGGAAAATGCCTGCTGGCTCTCACTTTATAATTAGCCTACAGATATGAGAGTGGTATCCATCTTCTTATTTAACGCTTGGCAAGACAGCGAATAAGCATATGTCCAAAAATGTCAGACTATTTGTTTAAGTTATGTTTCCATGGCACATGAAGTTGGTAGATTAAATTGGCATGGGTCCCTGTTAAATCTTACAACAGATCAGTTACACTAATGTTCATTTTAGCGTAAAAAATAGTGTGACGCAAACCAAAACAAGAACTCTGCTGATTTGCATGTAAGAAAGTCAAACATTCACACAATTCAAGTTGAACTATTAACACTGATCTTCATGACCCATGCATTCTTAACATAGTATGCGTGATGTTGCGATTTATCCTTGCTTTGTTTTTGTGTGTATGTGTGCGTGTGTGAAAACTTCACTCCCTTTCTCTCTGTGTCTCCAATAATGAGCATGTGCACCTTTTCCGCCCGGGGCCTTCATACACAATTTAGCCAGAAAGCCATAGCTGATCATGATTTAGCTTTTGACACAGCTCGCCCTGAGGCAGGGGGGGACTAATACAGATATCTGACTCCCAGACCGCGATGGAGGGAAGGAGAGAGAGAAAGTGAGAGGCCTTTTATTGACTAAATGATGAAGAGGTTGGTAATGATAAATAACAGTCATTTTATTGTGGAATTCCCAGAAAAGACACATTCTACACAATATATAAAAAGAGAAATAATAGACGAGGAAGTTGCTCGCCGGGGTCTTGACGTGCTAGTTCCCTACAGAGCCGCCCATTGTTAAACTCAAATATTCCTCAGCTGGGGTGGAGGTCACAAATTGTGTTAGAAGGACCTGCTACTATGAATACTACATAAGGCTGATGCAGAGTGGCAGCGTCATCCCTGTCTCTGGCACTAGGAGGAGGGCCCATGCAAGACAGCGCCAGTCTTGCCCATGGGCATCTCTCTCTCAGTATCTCTATTCTGTGATTCTCTCTCTCTCTTCCTTATTGCACAGTCTCTTTCTCTCTCTCTCTTTCCCCTTTATTCCCTTCTTTTTCCTTCGCTCTCTTTCTGTCTCTCAGCATGGTCCTTGCACTGTTTTCCCAGCACATCAGGGTGGCAGGGGAGCCTGTCTCTGCTGCTTTTGCTCTCCGCCGCCTCCGAGTCTCCAGGCCTCAGCTATCACTAAGACAAGATGGCTGACCCTCTAAGGACAGATAAAGTCTTCTGTGGTGCTCCATGAATGACATTACGTGCAGGATACAAGCTCAATTGGTTGGAGGAGCAATGAAAGGAGATGGCATTGCCTGCGCTAATGCAATTTATGAAGAGCAATGCCTCTGTTTTAGAGTAAAATAGAGAAAAATACGCCTTGTGTAAACATATTAAGTTCTTATTACCTCAGACCTTTGATGGATAATATTGTGTGTCTGACCATCATCTAGAATTAAAGATCTTTTTCACCTGATCTTTTAATATCACCTGCGTTGAGTGCATAATATCTAAAAAAAAAGAGGGTTCCAGTTGTCCACTGTCTGATCCAGCTGTGCTATCTAGTGGGAAGTTCCCAGCTCTGTTGGTGTGAGAGACTGGTAGCAGCTAGTGTGTGTGTTTGCCTCGGGATACCTCTGCAGCTCTGCAGTTCTTGAATACTGAGTGGAGAGTGGCCCAGAAATGAGCAGTCAAATCCAATTAAATTACTCAAATTAAATTGTACAATGGTTATGGAATACCTGATCGAATTACTCACATTCAGGGGATTTCAACAGCAACCAATTAGTTCAAAGTATAAAGTTCACACGCTCAAATTAACACCAAGAGAGGACAGGGCCTTTATATGAGGGAAATGATACATCATAATTACATCACGTTGGAAAAAAATCACAAATTATACAGCATGCATTTAATAAGAAAATGGAAATGGTTAATAGGTCTTGATAAGACAAATCTAGCCCTGTCAATAGTGTAACGTGGCTAGGTTGGCTAAATTAAAGAGGAGAAGTTATTATTGTTTCAAAGGAGCTTTAGGGCCCTTTGTTGTTCAGACAGAACACTGGCACTCAGAGCACACACCCCCTTGTCAAAAACAACAGTGAAAACCAACATAAAAGGAAAAAAAAGGGAGGGGAGGGGTGGGTCTGTCATAGCAGACTGTATTTAACTCTCCTCCTCTGGTAATTGAGATATGTTGAAGAGGCTGGTCCAACAATTAACAAGATTTCATTTTGAAGTAGGTCTTTCTAGTTAGATTGGCCAAAATAGACACTTTGTCATTTCCTCAATAATGATGGAATTCTTTAGAAACTCCTGGCTTAATTGTACAAGGGACTTCCTGACCTTTTTTACATTTTAAATTTAGCTTCTCAAGGTGCCTTTCCAAGGTGAAACACGTGAGTAATGAGATACAAAATCAGCCTGTTAATTGACTTTCAGCAAATTTAGATCTGCAAGACCAACGTATACATTTCCCTCTTTTAAAAGTGAACCATTTTAGCTAATAAAGTTATTAATCTTGCCCATACAGTAATTATCTCTGTAATTATGCTGTAATTGCACATACATCAAGGCCACCTCATATAGCGGGCAGGCTTGAGCTCGCTCCTGATGATTTTCTTCACATCATGTAAAGACATTACTCTTACTCACACAAACTGAACATATAAAATTGGCACTCCCACTGAAATCAATGGGATTCAAATAGCATAGGTAAGATGTAGAATTATTTATGTTTCACACATTGTTTGTGAAGGTTTAACAATGAAACCGCAACTCTATTCCTTAAGACGTTCCATTGAAGCCATATAATTTGCATCAAATTAGACTTAAGCACGCAGATACATTCAACTTGACATGACAAGCATTCAAAGGCAAATAATGTCCCACATGTATTTACTTGACCCTCACACTTAAGCCATTGCCCCCTCTATCCACTGAGCCTGTTTTTCTTCCTCTACTGTCTTACTTGTTGCTAGTTGCCGCCTGCATTCGTGCGTGCATGGACGGCATAAAGCCACAGAAGTACCATAAACGGCGTAACATGATAATGCTGCTTTAATTACCCCTTGGTCAGCCCACTTACAAACCTATTGCCGCAGCAGTCAATATCCCCAAAGATCCATTCATGCCTCGGCTGATGGTTAACTTGGGAGCCTTTGCTGAGTGCTTTAGCCTAATTGATATCCTTATTTAGCAATGAGCCAGTGGGAGTCGGAGGGGAGTTAAATGGAGCAGTTTACCAGGCAGCGAGCACGCTAAACCAGATCCCTGACACCACCACCAGGGCTTACTGCTGCCTGGACGATGATTTATACCAGCTAATTTACTGTTTCAAATTGATTAAGGCCACTTTTGTTTTGTTTTCACTAATGATTGCTTTCACCATTTGTCCTTCTTTTTATTTATTCTTTTCAATGATCATCACCCAGAGCAAATCTAGCCATGGATATTGTTTTAGAGCAAATTATACCTATTTACGACAGTTGCCTGCTCCCAGGCAACTAACACAGGGGCCAGGTCAGACGAAAGACTTCAGTAGCTTCCCTAGGGGAATTTAGACCAACCCGCTACACATACATACATACACATACTCATGCCTCTTTATACATATTTCCACACATTTATTTACACATGATGAAATATTTGAGACATGAGTGCAAACGTCCTCTGCAGAGCTGCAGGATTTCACTTTGTTCACTTTCCCAGAGAGCGAAACAACAACAGGTATAACCCAACCTAGAATCGGTCGTGAGAGAACAATGCATATCCAACAGGTCAAACAAAGCCATCGGGAGCAATGGGAAAATCAGATTCTTCTTTTAAACTGGGTTTGTAGGTCTCTCCCTCCTGCCTGTCTCCCCAGATATGTCTCCCTTAACAGCTCAAAGTAATTAGCAACGACCACATGCCAAAGGTAGGGTAGCTACCGTACACAGAGTAGGCAGACCTTATCTTTAATTTGAGACAATGAGACGCTCTGTGGGGGTTTGTGGGGAGCTGGGAGCTATAAGGTAGGCAGGCAGGCTCCCCCTCCCAAGGTCGCTTCACTGAGACGAGCTAGTCTGGGGACAAAGGATACCCACCATACAGTATGTGAGCACACATTATGACAGGTTAATTATCAATTTTAGTAGCATCTTGTTTTTCCTCAAAGCAAAGTTTGAGCCTGTTTGCTATGGAAATAAACATTTTGATATTAAAAAATATTTGCCGGCAAAGTGAGCTCTTTCTTACTGTTTCAAACTTTGTTTTGAGTGATACCTCCGAAAGTCCTCCAGGGCATCCCATTAGTCACATTGGTGAGCACAGAGCTCAGCCACAAAATGGCCTCCAATCTTGGAGGAGCGCCGTCAGCCCATTCTTTATACTGTCAGGATGAAGAAGAGCATAAAAACTCAGAGTCAATAAAGTCATATGAAATGCTTGATATCGAAACATGCTGCGCCCCGGTGACTGATTAAGCGTCTGGGTCCGGTTGTGATGCATCTCGGAGGAGAAAGGAGGGGAAGAGTGAGGGGAGAGAGCGCGAAAGCATAATACAGGAGCTTTGGAAAATAGGAGTTTGCTCCGGTTGCTAATGCATGTTTCAGAGGCACAAATGTTTCTGTATGTTTCTGTGTTCTATCCTAAAAAACAGTCAGTAGTGTTATGAAGATTGTATTTAAACCTTACATTTTTTGGTATGATCCTACATATTTGACAGGAACATTATTATTTAGCTTTTACTTGATTACAGTAATCGGTGTAGTCAATTATGGATGGTATCCTTATAATGACATGAAGGATGTTCAAGAGAGAAATGTATTTGGGCAAGTCCATACGTTCTTGCCATGGTTAAAACATACCAATTACTGTAACTTTACTTCCTTTGTCTGAAAAATGTCTGGGAATGGAGGTTGCAGAGTCGTTTTTTTTTTTTTTTTTCCCGACAGTGAAGTCAATACCGACTCAGACAAAGACGGTGAGATGAGAAAAGGGAATGACAGAGATTAAAAATGAAAGAGAGTGCCACTTTTTGTCCAGATAGTGGTTTTAGCCCGCAGCACCTGACTGCTCTGTTCTAACTCAAATATTCTCACAGCGTTTGATCAAACTGAAACTTAAACATACTTTATGCTTCAGACAGATCGCCATAAGTTAAAAGGTCTTCCAAATGAACATCTGAACTTAAGTAAAAGTTGGCAATTGCACTTTAAATTTGCCGGGGAATATAGTGGATTGTTAGAAACGGACATGTCTGCTGGGTCTAAACATGACAGGAATGTTACTGTTTTAATAAGCTTGAGTCAAATTCAATTTCCACATCACACAGTTTGAAACCACAACTATAATCTATTTCAACACTCCGATCTGATGTTATTAACCGATTACTGAGAACTTGGTATCACCTTTGCTATTCCCCACACAATATTTGGACGACATTAAACCTCTCAGTGTGTTGTATACAAACACTCTCTGTCAGGCTGCAGCTCCAATTTGACATTAACACACAGAAACATTCCTGTCTTGAATGAACCACCAACTTGACATGAATGTTTTTGCACAGGAGTCGAAGGAGAGAGAGGAATGAGAGAGAGAGAGAGAGAGAGAGAGAGAGAGAGAGAGAGAGGGAGAGAGGGAGAGAGCGGTGCGGTTTTGGACAGACCGTGTTAAGATCAGTGCTCGGGGCTAGGCAGGTTGCTATGCGCTGAAATGCTAATAAGCTTCCTGGCTCTTGGTGCAGGTCGGCTAGCCTGTGCCGACTCGTCTTGACACTTCACACACATGCTGTCTTCCACCCTTTTTAATCATTTTTGATAGGCCTCCCTGGGATGCCATCCATTTAATTTGAAAGGGTTGAGCCACCCAAACATTTTCACCATCTTTAAATAGAGGTCTGCCTCAACATGCCTGCTGCATTGTGACCCGACAAGGTGAAAAGCAGCGAGGTATAAAATGCTGTTTGGCTGTTTAAGAGGATAATATTAGGCCGACACTGGTAGCAACTCGTAGGAAAGATGGGTGAGCGATGCTGAAGTGGGTAAATAAAAAGGACGGGGTAATTTTAACAATACTCGAGCAGGCGGCACACAAACACAGGTGTGTTTGGCCCCGGTTAGAGATTAGAGGGGTTAAAAATACAGGATTGCTTTGTTTAGATGCCTATTTATTCTATTAAACACACCATTTGCACAAGGACAGGGTGATATAACCTCTAAAAAGGAGAGAAAAGGCTAAAATAAAGTTAAAATGAGAATAAATTGTTAGAATGAGGTTGCAAGGTTGCTCTACCAAATCTCACCTAAATTGAGGGATTAAGTACAATATGGGTCAATTAGAAAAAGGACAGTACCAGTTAAGGTTCCAAATCATTTTTGTTTTTGAGAAAATGTTTGAGAAAGTGTATTCCCTGACAGAGTTTAAACAACCACTGTCCTACTACTCTATATATCTTCTAATTCTGTCTGAAAAAAAAAAACAACCTCAGAGCCTGCAGCCAACACAGTATGGTCAGAAATGAAGCCTGGCCATGTTTTATGATTCATAGGGAAGAAATAACATATTTTATTGGAGTCTGAGAGATTTATTTACTGGCGTTGTGGTAGATGTGTAAGGGAGACAATCACCAGGGATTTTCGCCATCCAATTTGCCAGTGTACTCTTCTATAAACATCAGTCAGTAGAAATGGGACAAATTCTACAGAAAATAATCATAAACAAACCATTACATCGCATTTTGGAAATTGTCAGGAGACGCTCTTGACGATAACTATCCGCTCAGAGTCAAAGGCAGAAAAGCCCAAAAGGCAAGTGGGGATGTCTGTGTGCTATATGATATTACCGTGACTCTCAAGATAAAGATATCATACATTATTGGTTTAGACTGGCAAAGAAAGAGAGAGAGAGAGAGAGACCAGTGCAAACAGATAGCGGGGGCGAGACACAGACACATATAGACAGAGCAGGAGAATGTTCAAATATATTGCCTCTTAGCAAAGGCACAGATAGCTCTGAGCCTCTTGATGTCCTTCTATGCGAAACAGCTGGAGCTCTCCATGAAAACCACACTGAACTCCACAACAAGCCTGCTTGTTAGCTTCTAACAGTGACTGATCCAGTTTTATACCCTCTGTGCTCTACTTGCACTCTGCGCAACATGTACCGTAAACCATCATTTACTCGAGTCCAATTTAGTTGTGTGCATTTGCATGCAGAGAGGCACGTTTTTAAGACGCAGTAAACAGAATTGTTGTGCATGCTTACATCAAAAAAAAAAAAAAAAAAAAAAAAAAAAACAGGGCTGCGATCATGGCTGCAAACCAGCATGTAACCAAAAGCTGGAAAGGAGGAATTGACATAATTATTAATTAGTCGATATTACTGAATGGAAAAAGTCTGTCTTTGGTTTCCTCCCTAGAGCTTAATCGAACTCAGCCAAGATGAAGCTAAGCTAAACAACACCAGGCAGTTAATCTCCACAACCATACAGTTCAGATGCTGATAATGTCCACAGGTCTTAAGTGAGCGAGCGGGGCCCATGTTTTTTAGATTTACTTGTTTGCTGTTGTTTGCCATCTTTAAGTGGTCTTTTATTAAAGCCAGCCATCTTCCATAGAGCCCTAATGCATTTCACTATTCCGATGCTAATGACAGCCTAAGAATGCATTATTCAGCATTAGTTTCATTTCCCTTTGAGCCTCAAATGGCGACAAACTGTCTTGTAACCATTAGAGTTTTAACTTGTGTAAGGCACGCCACCCGCAACCTGTCTGACAATGCGTTTCAAACGACAGTGGAAGCATTTCTGTACTTACTTATCAAGTGCAAACAGCTGAAGAAAAACAAATCAACTTTCTGTGTAAAAATACAAGACATTTGACACTTTGTTTATTATTTGCAGACAGTCCCACGAGGATGGAGATGACTGCCAAAAACAAACATAAAGTGTGAAAGTTGAGGCAAAAGTTTGAACCTGCGGTCTGTCGTTTTATACCCGACATGAATGGGTGCTTGCATGTGTGTGTTAATATGTTTTAACGCGTATGTGCCTAACAAGCATGTGAGCATTAGTATGTCGTCAGTGTTGGAACATGATGTGCTTGTATGTGTTTTGTTTTTTTTGCTTGAGTGTGTTTAAATGCATTTATTGAAAACGTCTTTTCATGCATGTTTTTTTTATATATATATACCTGTATGTATTGCTTCCGTTTTTAAGCATGCTTGCCTTTGTGCGTGTGTGTGTGTAGGCTGAGGACTCCCCACTGACCTGTTGTTTGGCTACAGACAGACAGAGTGGAACTGGCCATATTACTGTTCTTACCCTGCCATCTGCTGGTTCACATCATTCTAGGCCCTGCATCCATCCCACCGTCATAACTACCCCCTCCCACACATCTCTCTTGTGCTGTTTTGCTCTACAGTATGTCCCTGTCTCTCTCTCTCTCTCTCTCTCTCTCTCTCTCTCTCGTTCTCTCTGTTTCCCTTTCTCTGCTTTACAAAGTTTATCTTTGTCTCTTCCTTTCTCCCCTCCTTTCATTCTCTCTTTACACAAGAGCATCATCTGCCCTCCACGTCCCTTTACATCACCCCTCCTCCTCAGAGAGAGAGAGGGGAGAGAGCAGGGGTAGAGTGAACTAAAGGGGAGCGGTGGACGATTGTTATCGAAAAATAAGCATGGTGTTTGAAAGGGATTTTAATTGAGGCATTCGTTATATTTGAAAAGGTGAAGTCCTGAGGGGACGGAGAGAGAGGAGCGGCGACCCTATTCATATCCTCAGACATTCATAAAGAATGGCATCTTTTGACTTTCCCTTTTAAAACCGTGCAACCTTAAATGACCTAAATATAGAGGAGGGGAGGCAGACACGGTAATTCCCTGCACCTTGGGGGGTGCCACCAGAGTACAAGACTGTGGGATACAGCCGAGGACTCCAATTAACAATGAGGGAGGGTCCAGCCACCCAAAATAGAGAGAAAATGTCCTCTTGATAAGCCGCTAAAGGGGATGTCAATCTGTCTTTTTTTTTCTTCATTCTGTTTACCTCATCTTTAGCTTTGTTTCCATTATTCACTCACTTCTTTGTCTTAGCTTCTTTTTCTCTTCCTCTGCCTCACTTTTTTCTTCCTCCTCATTCTGTCTTTGTGCAGTAATTATGTCATTAATAATGTGAAGGCCAGATGATTGTGCTGCTAATACCAGTTGTCCGGTCTGTATTTCTACAGCTTAACTTAGGAGGAAGTCGACCGAGTGCTCATTTGTTGTTGTTTGGTAAGGTCAGCTCTTTATGAGCCCCACTTCCAGTAAAGCAGACTGATGTTTTCTTTCACTATATTTTGACTGTCTGACCACTGAGTTAAACTTAGATTGTTAGTTTATTGTAAAGTTGTTGTACATGGACAACGGCTTGAGGCAACACACAGTAGGTTTTTTTTTTTTTTTTGTCTTTTCACTGTCTCTACAGTTTCATCCTTTTTGCAGACCTCTCTGAAGGTAATGTTGCCCACATGTACAGTACTGTAATGGCAACAATGATTATCCTTTAGCATAACACTATTTCATCCTGTCATTTGATGTCTATTGCAGTTTTGCTGTGACTAAGTGATGAAGTATTCCGGTATTATTAGTAAAAAGCTTTATCCTCACCCTATGGGAAATCCCCGCAGGCAATGCTCTGTGTAAGCATCCCTGATGATTTATGCAATGTAACTGTAACCAAGGCGGCATCTTTGATGATAAAGTTATAAAACTTTGTTGGAAGTGCCGTAGCCACAGAAGGTATTTATCATCAGCCTTCATTTTTCACTGTCAGAATATCTATCATGCAGCATCTCCGAAAACTCATTAAATAAGACACTGAAATGGCATACAAGGCAGTGACAGCCACTTGTTGAAGTGAGCTTCTTTGTTGTCTTGTCCGTTCTTGATGGATAAATTAACTCACTATTCCAGCAGAAAAGAGAGCGCGATGCCAGCTACATGAAAGAACTTGACTGTTCAATAAGGATCCAAGACTTGTGCTTTTTGCTCACAACGTCCTGATTGGGTGAAGAACTAGTTCAATTAATATATGTGCTGCTGTCAGTAAAATGCTACCTGACATTTCATGTTGGATGGGATAAGGCATGTTTAGCCTCATGACTGAAGTTTGACTGGCTAAGTGGTGCAATGTCAAACAGAGTGTGTATGAAATAATGACAGCCAGATAATAAGGCCTGCAGAGCATAAGTACGCTGGAAAAATGTGCACATATATATATGTATATATATATATATATATGTGACATAGCGACTTGCGATCCATGCACATATGCATACAGACATGCATACAAGCACGTTTATGTGCACATGAGCAAACACACATAAAAATACTTGTTCTGATCTTATAAAATCCCCGATAACAATACTGATAATAATCACATCTCAGTCATAATAACTCATAAAAACAGTCTCTGTAATTCATTCAGCTCCTCGCCAAACAAAATCCTTTCTTTGTTGCATTTAATTTTGACTTTTACAGTGAGTCATAAAAATATCCCGTCAGAATCAGAGGCACCCCGGCCAAATCTGACATCGCCTGATAATGAGTGGAGTGTTTGTCTTGAGCCTGGTGGGATGTGGTCTAAAACTGCATGCCTAAATAAGGCACAGATTATTGGTTACGATTAAAATGAATGTGATTAAAGTTTTATTTGACCGCTATTTACATTCATGCAGTCCTGACTGACAGCCAAAGGCCTACAGGAGTAGTACTGTAGATGACAAACAGACATACTTCAGACACGCTTCATGCACACTAGGTCTGTATCTGTTATCATGTTGCACGCATAAGCACAGATACATGCAACAAAGCACACACAAACTTATTTACAATGCACGCACACACACACACACACACACACACATACACACAGACACACTCACTTACTTGTACTCATGCAGACACATGGAAGCACCCACCCAAATACACAACAGCCTTTCAACAGTTCATTTGTCTCATAATTATGCAAATGGTGCACTCTGAGAAAAACCTCAACCATTTCAAAGCTGCAGCTGGAGTATTTTAAGAGTAATGTAGGGGACTCCCCATGTTCTATGTTTCTTATTTTTATACACTGGAGATATTTTTAACTAATTATTATCATTTATTTTCTGAAATTTAAATCTGCCAAAAGTCTAACCTAATTCCCTGTGTGTAATAGCTTTAATGCTATTGTACACTTGTGTAACAAAAACAAGCTGCTCTAGTGGATTGCACAGCAGCACTCATTTGCAATAAAGGCACATTTCTAATATCAGAGAGCACGTTCTGAGCAAGTGACCAAGTTGAGGTGTGATCTGTTATTTAGACAGGTTGGATGCACTTCCTCACAGCCTGAAATTTCCCCTGAGGCTCTCTTCCATTTCTCACTGTCATGGATTTGAATCTTTTTACCACTGAACTCTTACAATTACTGAACATTCATCACCTGCCTACCTTCTTAGCTACCTAGATACTGTATGGAGACCAGAGATATGGGACAGACTGGTGCAGTCGGGAATACCAAGTAACACCGCTGCCAACGCAGTAATGAATTCTCATATCCTGGGATGGCAGGAATGTTTTTTTTTTTCTTGTTTAGTTGTGTGTGTGTGTGTGTGTGTTTTGCAGCTGTGTAAAGGTTTTCGGAGGTTCAGTATCTTATATTTATAGATATATTCAATAATTGTATTCCTTCATGCACAATACTGTCAGTAGCAACACAATTAATTTTTTTTTTTTATGAATTAATTCATTTTTTTTCTCTGAATCTTCTAAACTGTATCACACATGACTTACAACCAAATGCCACTGTATATCTCTGCAGCTTTTCCCTCATGAATAAAAGGCCCTCTTTTCTGTAAGGTTAGAGGATTTGCCCCCCATGGCACTCCCAGTCGCACCCTCCAGTCCCTTGTGTTACTCACACTCACTTGTAGAAGTCCCTTAACACTAACCCAGAAAGCATAAATATATTATAATCTCATCACCTGTCCATTTATACAGGTGTCACCCTGCCTCGCAACTTGATTTCCAGGAGGGCAGCAGTTTTTCCTGTGGCAGCGATTGGAGTCACAGCATTATTATCAGGCAAAATGTATTCATGATAGCAGAGGTCCGAGTGCCCTCTGGGCTTTGTAATATAATACCAGACCTCTTTATCAAATTTAACAGTTTATTGGAAACAGCTTGTACACATGATTTAGGCACGGGGCGGTAAGGCAAGGCTCCGGGTATCCTTCTAACACACCTCCCATACACACCTCCACACATATACACACACACACACATTATGAAAACTCACAAACACATGCCGTACACCCACTTGCACAGTGACACTCAAACACACACGCATTTAATCACACATCTCCCTCCTCCTCCTCCTCCTCCTCCTCTTCTCCCCATCATATCTAATGCCAACCTCTCATTGGATGAGGCAGCGGTTTTCTGTGGAGGTCTTTTGTGCTCTTTGTTGTTTGTTTTCTCTGAAGAGCAGCACGATAACAAAAGCATGACGTGACAAATGGACTTTGTGCCCCGCAGCCAGATTTAAGTGATAGGTTACTGAATGGGAGCTACCCTCCTATCTCATTTATACAGTGCCAGTCAAAAGTTTAGACACACTTTCTCATTCAAGTGAATGGGAAGGTGTGTCCAAACTTTTCACTTGTACTGTATATATACACATAGATACAAATGGACACGCGTGGATGAACACGCTGACACTTGTATGCAAGCAGGCGTGTGCAGACTTTAAAGATGTAACTTTTTATTTCATCATTTCATTTCTCATTTTTCTGAACATGCAGTTTGAAAATCAGTTTGTTCATTTTCTTTGTATTGTTACTCCATGAAAAAATATGGATAAAAGTTATTTATAAATTATTTTTATATGTGCGTGGGACCAAAATGCTGCATAGTGTCGACTATATTTCTTTATTACCAAATTAATTACAATAAGAGGCCACCAACATGGTGTTTTTTAGACTTATATTTGACTGTGTTATGTTAAAGATAAAAGTCAAGTATCATCTTTATATTCAGTTTGATGAAAATATAAATTAAAGGCCCAGTAATTAACTTAATACGATCATCTCCAGTGTCACAATATCCTCATAATAACAAGTCTTTCTATCCGCTTAAAGATCTCCTATGGGGACGGTAAATAGAAACCATCAGTGGGCCAGCTAATGATTTAAAGGGATGGTCAGAGGTCGTATGCAGGCTATTAATGATCCCTTTTAACAGAAAGCACGCACAGGATCTGCCCAATCAGAGAGAGTCAAGAAGTCACCTGGGGCCTCCAGAAGAAGATCTGTCTGGTTAAGGTTAGACTGAGGAAGAGCAGAGGCTGAGCGATCTGCTCTGATGTCTGTGTATGCATCCGTGTGTGTGTGTGTGTGCGTGTGTGTATGTGTGTGTATGTGTGTGAGAAAGAATCTGTGTGCAAACAAGGAACAGATCAGTGAACTGCCGATCAAAGTGTGACTCTGACAGAATTAGTCACTTCAGCATATTCCCCAAAAAACATGTGTTTACATTCTAGTGACAAAGTGTCACTTTGGACACGGAAGATTGTTGTTCATTTCCTGTTTCCTGCCAACAGTCAATGTTGGTTTCTTTTAACCACGACTGCAGTCGTTCCATAACCATAACCATGACAACGAAGGTCCTAAACAAGAAGAAGTAGTAATTTTAACCCAAACCACAATGTTTCCCTAAATTTAACAAAGTTATGTTTGCTTTTAACCATAACGTGGTCACATCATAAAACTGATTTATTTTCAACAGTGATTTGTAATAGTTTTGGAAGTCACAGACAAATGTACAAACAACTTATTTTGTCATTTAATTTGGATGACTTGTTGGTAAAAATATATATATATTTTTTTTTAGTTTTTATGTTCAATGTGAATTCTATTGATACATGTACATATACATATATATATATGAATGGGGAGACTTTTTGTGGTCGCATATACTTTTATTAAATTGTGTTTTGAGTCAGTAGAAAATGAATAGCCGTTAAGATGATCTGCTGTATTTTATGTTTGCTTTGATGGAACATGGACAAAACATGGAAACGTGGGTCTGTATCTGTCACTGCATTAAGTAAAAAATGTGTACCGTTGTTGTGTTTTAAAGCTATAAAATAGATCTTTAATATAACAAAAAAATACACTATACTATGATGGAATTTGGGGCTGTGACTCATCTGACACATAACCAAAATTGGAGGCTCGCTTTTAAAAAAAAAAAAAAAAAAAAAAAAATCAGTTTGTAAAAAAAATAAATAACTGGAGCTCCAGATTTACCAGCCACTATAGCCTCTGGATAAACAGTTAACATTCTACCCTGCTCATATTTGTTGGCAAAATTGCCATATTCAGAATACTGGCTTAAAATGTTGCCCGTGTGCCACGGCTTAATGGTTTTTCACTGTGTTTAGCAACTGCAGAGCTTTAAGTATAAACATTTATTAATCCTTTTAGCCATTTCTGCCCTCAACAGGAGCTTGCTGTATGACGGAGGTTATCTGCACAACAAGGAATGAGCTTCAAGCATGACTGACCCAAGATCTCTGTCTGTCAAATGTAATCTTTGTCCATATACTGTAAGTCTGTGTTCTCTTTGTTTTCAACGTCTCCACTTCTTCTACTCTTTTTTTTACACCTTTTCTCCAAATTCAATCGTATTTTATTTTATTCTATTCCTGTTGCCTCTGACTAAAGCTCCCATAAGTCCTGTGGAAGTTAATTATGGGAGCCAAGCTGTTGAGGGGTTGAGGAGAAGCTTTTTTGCCTGAGTACTCGATATACACCAAGTCTGGCAACGCCACCGAGCATTGTCTGCCGTGATAAAATATGGACGGAAATGCTGCTAGGCAAATCGTTTATCAGCCAGGTTTAGCATGCACATGTTAAAATGAAAGACTGTGCTATCTGCATAGGTTGTGTGAGCTTAGTTTAGTGTAGCCAACACCGTTTGTTGTGTCTAAATGGCATGCTGGCTGTCGCCCCTGTGGGACGTGATCAATCACACATTGCCTGCTTTGCTCTCTAACAGCTATGGGCAAATCTATTCAAAATATTCAAACTATGATTTCAGTCCCACCTTAACTGCATGCTTTGTTTCTTTGTACTTTCTATGCTTTGTTTGGCGCCTGTGTAAGAATTTTAAAAACCTGATTTTCTTCGCGTTAGCTATTTCAAATTTTAAAAATAATCAACTTTCCTTATCTCCAGACTCCTTGAGTTGGATGAGTGAAACAAAATCTTGAGGCATTTTCTGCAAAAACCTCACCCATTTAGTCCCTTAGCACTAATGGTCTATTATGATAATTAAATCTAACATATTTCTTCAACCCTGGACAAGCCATTATATGGAGCATGAGCTGGCATGTTTGCTCTTTCGCAAAGCGGCCTCTAAAATAACTCTGCATGCTCAGTTTAGTCTCCCGTTCCCAATTTGCCTTAATGAGCCAGTTCAAGCTGTCAGCCACTGAGAGAAAAGAGCTCTGATGACTGTCAGTCTGTGGTGAGTAAAGGGGAAGACAGGGATGAATGGATAGATGGAAGGAGGGAGGGAGGAACGGAGAGAGGTTTAAGGAGGTGGAGAAAAGTCAGGAACAGATTACACTGGCAGTCATCAGAGCTTCAGGCAGAAAAGAAGAGAAAAGAGGAGAAGGAAGAAGAAGCAAACCTACTGTTGACGGCTGGTGTTCACAAGAAAAAAGTACAAACTTTGTAGATATTTCGTATTTTTAATAACATGAATAAAATCTACAGACAGAAGAATATTATATGTCAGAGAGAAGACAAATATTAAACATTTGCAGACATACAGAGACACACAATGCCAGGTAAGGTGTAATAAATCTACATATCACTTTAACATATCTTAATGACTTAATCACTGACCGAAACAATGTCATTCTCATAAAAAGCTAAATTCCCAGTGTTTTTGTCAATTTAGTCAGGGGGACCTTTAGTACATGGCTATTAACAAGTAATCACAAGAGGTGTAATAATGAAAAATGCCCTTCATTTTTGCAGAGGGCAAGGTAGACACCGGTGTCCAGCCCTCGTCTTCAGAGGAAAATATGGAGGGAACTTAGGTGTTTGATGATGCGTTTAATTCACACAGGAATACATTAATATGATAGTCAGTGGAGCGGCAAAGCCCTCAAGTAAGGTTCTCTCATTAGTATGTTTCTCTATTTCTTTTTTTAATTATTCAA